>JANHMN010000005.1:120252752-120323655 GCA_030674055.1 Rhabdomys pumilio | reverse complement strand
TGTGTGTGTGTGTGTGTGTGTGTGTGTGTGTGTGTGTGTGTGTGTGCCTGTCTTTTCTCTCTTTAAGGGCCTTCGATAAATTGCCCAGATTTCCTCCAACTCTATGAAGCCCAGGCTGGCAATTGATTGCCTTGATCCTCCTGCCTCAGGCTCCAAAGTGATGGCTTACAGGCATGCAGTTGAGCACTCAGATTCCTGAACTAGAGTTACTCACCAGACAAATCTGATGTGTTTGTTGGAGGCATAACAAATAGTGAGTCTGTCCAGTTTAAGTGACTTGTTGGACTTAAATAGTAGCCTTGGGTGGCAGATAACTATTTTTTTCCCATGAGTAACAATTTGGGAAGTGGAGAGCCAGAAATGTGAAATCATTTGTCCTTAGCTAGGATGTGCCATAGCACTGCAGACCTAGTTCCAGAGCTTTGTCCTTAAACATCAGGCAGATCCTCAAACTGTGGTCACATGCTATCAGCTCAGGAAGGCCTCCCGGGAGGTTTCACAAAATTAAGACTATTTCTGCAGTCTCCACTCTCATTTTCATGCCTATATAGTGGAATTATTCAAAGGGTATCTTGGAATAAGCAAAAATTAATTGGGTGTCCTCCATCTTTAATACAAAGGGAAATCTGATGCCAAACATGTGGGAACCATTGACCGGGTACTTTTTGAAATAGGGTCTCAATTCTGAACATGAAGCTCAGACTGGCCTTGAACTCATGGTGATCCTCCTGCCTTAGCCTCCCAAATGCTAGGAGTACAGGTTACAGGTATACCAGGCTCTATGTCAGACTTCAGCACTACTCTAATTTCTTTCTTGTGAAAAGCAGCACTTTGAGGTATTAAGCTGTTCCCTGATCTCTACTTCAAGAAAATGGCGACAACCCTCAGAATAAAGGCTGTGTATCATTACCAGATACACATTTATGGAAGTACAGCAGTAGCGACCTTACCAAACGTCCTTAAGTGTGGAGGTTGTCTCTCTGGTTGAGAAGCATCCTATTAGGGTGTTACCCTTTTCTTTTAGGCTCTCAGTTCTACTGGTCAGTGATGACTTTCTCTGTAGTTCTCCACCTACCTTTCTTTTGGCTGTCCTTGCCTGTTGACAACCCACAAACTCTCCAAAATCATGACTTTGGGGCTAGTTTCGTGATTACCTTCACTATTACCAACTACACATAGACAAGAACAAACTTTAAGTCATGCCTTCCTATACCTATATAAACCCCTGTGCATACAGGTCTGCTTGCACAGTTCAACCCTCCTCGCTTCGCTCTCATATGATCTAATTTACTTCTTATTTTCAGTTCGATTCTGTAGAGAGTTTGACTTCACAGTAGTGCTGAGGTGTCTGTTACAGTGATTCTATCATCTAACCCCAACCTGACACAGATGAGGTCACAACTTAGTTGTATTAGCCCTGAAGGAAAAAGAGTGAACTCTTTTAACTTGGTCCCCAACCCCCAAAGACTAGTGTAGAAATGGAGTTTGGTACAAGCAAATAGCTGCTCTTTAAACCCATCTGAATTGACTCCCTTCATTGTAGTCTACTCATCCCCATTTAGCTTTCCTCCCCATCCCTAATGCTGCTTTCTTCACCTTCCAGAGGTCCATCTCTGCAGAGAATAGGAGGACATAGAAAGTCTGCTGAGGAATTTGTGGACATCCTATCCATTACAAAACTGAAAGAATGATAGGAATGGGAAGATGCCATAGGTTTTTTGTTGTTTTGTTTTTTGAGACAGGGCTTCTCTGTGTAGCAGTAGCTTTCCTGGAACTCACTCTGTAGACCAGTCTGCACTTGAATTCAGACATCTGCCTGCCTCTGCCTCCCAAGTGCTGGGATTAAAGGCATGTTGCCATCACCAAAAATAGGCTGTCCTACTTTTTCAACCCTGGGACTAGACAGCTATTGTGGCACATTGTAGCTTCAAATTGAGATTTCAAAGTGTTTACAAGGACACAGTGATTAAGAGGTTCATTAGGTCGCTACTGCTATACTTCCATAAACAGCCACTCAGGCTTGCTAATACTTGCATTTGCAGACATATGTGGAAGCCAGAAAACATGCTGTCAACCTCAACTGCTCTCCATCTTGAGCTAGTCTCTCTGAACTTGGGAGCTCACCAATTCTTTACACTGGCTGGCCAGGAAGCTCCAGGGATCCTGCTGACACCACTCCCCAGTATTGAGATTACAAGTGCCCCAACTCCTTGTCTTTCAAGATAGGGTTTCTCTGTGCAGCTCTGGTTATCCTGGAACTCACTCTATACCAGGCTGGCTTCAAATACAGAGATTTGTGTGCCCTTGCCTCTCAAGTGCTAGAATTAAAGGCATGCATCACCACCCTTTGAGCCTTTAAATGAGTGGTGGTGACCTGAATTTAGGTTTTCAAGCTTGAATAGCGTGTTACCAAGTGAACCATCTCCCAACCTTAGATTGTTTCAAACTTCACCACGGAGATAACTTCAAGGATTTTTAGAAACCAGTCTAAAATGGCTCTATGGCCTCACTCTGAAGTTTTGTAAGTCTACTAGATTCCTTTAAGTGGTCAAAACCCTACTTTCTTGCTCCAATTGACCTCTTCATAGTGTCAGTTAGACTGGACCTTTCTGCCTCATTTCACTTTGGATCTACGGGGCCTTCCAACTTTCTTCAAACTTTTTTTTTTATACATTTCCTGTCTCCATCTTTTCAGGCTTGTCCACAATGCTAGGGAAATGGAACTCAACTATGCTCAATGCTTGATCCCATTAACATAAGGAAGTTCACCCTACTGCTTCAACTCATCCCTCTAAAGTTTTGATCCCTCCACAGTCCCACACTTCCAGCCAACTCCTTTCCCAATATTCTTAGTTGATGGGACCAGGTATGGATGGATTCATGGAGGTCCCAGTGATCACTACACCTTGAGCCCGCTCGCCTTGTTGATGATTTACAACCAGACTTTTCACTTTAGACTTTTTTTTTTTAATATTTCATACAGCGATTATGGTGCATTCAGGAACCAAATCCCCCCAAACCCCAATAGGAGGGCACCCTCCCTTGCCCTCCCACCTCGCTTAAGGGTCCCAAGGCTTAAGGTGGAGGAAGGGGAGCAAACCATCCATCTAGGAGACTGTCCCTAGCCTGCCTTACCCTCCCAGGGATTGGGGTGTAACAATTGGGCACAAGCTCCTATATGTCCCCCTGCTTGTGCACATATACATATTATATATGGCTCCTCACTAAGTTGGTCAATTCCTGGCAGAGCCTCTACTCAACAGCACCGAGTAGGACAGGGCAGGAGGGCTAGGCAGAGCTGGGCTGGGGAAGACCCTGAGAAGGAAGGAGGCCCTGGCTGCAGGACTGAAGGAGGGAAAAAGTAGGCCCCCACCATGTCCATCTCCCAGTCTCTGGTAGTTCTCAGGTCCCCCTATAGCTGGGGATACTAGGTAGGGGAGGAAGGTGAGTGGCTGAGGCATGCTTTCCCATAGCCAATCCCAGGGTCTAGTGATGGTCAGGATCTGAATAGGGTTTGGGTCCCTACCTCTCAAAGTGGGACTTCATTGCACAAAATACTATAGGAGGGCCACACTCAGGGAGTAGTGCCCAACCAGTCTGTATACAGAGATATTGCATTAAAAAGTGAGAACCTCATTTAAAATAATAAAAAAAAAAACAATAGAAGAAACTAACAAAAAAGAAGGCCTGTACAACAGAGGCAAGTGGTACAGGTGGGAAGCAGGCAGAGGATGCCTCAGACCCAAGGCATCACTACCCTCTAGTCAAAGTCAATTGAGAGCCTGGCCTGGGTTAGCTCCAAACCCCTGGCTGGCCATGGGGTAGTGGTCCTGGGAGAGAGTGTGATAAAGAGGGGCAGGCCTAGCCTTAGTGTGGAAAGGTGGCATGGCCATTCTGTCCACCAGCAACTACCAAGACAGAGACAGACACATCAAGCAAAGTAGTGGTGAGAGCTTTGTTAGCACCCAGCAGACAGGCCAATGGTTGGGTTGACAGGCCAGTGGTTGGGTTGACAGGCCAGGCCAGTGGTTCGGTGTTTGGGCAGGTGGCAGGGGACAAGTTGGCAGGGGAGTGTGGCTCAGGCAGGTAAGCAGGCAACAAGCAGGGAGGATTGCAGATGGGGGCTGCCCTGTGAGGGGTGTGGCATCCCTCCAGCCGCTGCCTGCTGGGGCCTTGGTCTGTGGCTTAAAACTTGGCTTAGAACTCGGTATCCACCACACGGAAAGCTGGCCTGCCTGCAGGGGAAAGCAGAGTGAATGGCTGTTAGTGGGCAAGCAGGTAGGTGGATAGAGCAAGAGAAGAGGGCCACACTTACCTGAGTCAGGCATAGAAGTGGACCGAATGTTGGCCTCCTTTTGTAGCTGTACCTCCTTTAGTGCAAATATGGAAGTAGCTGTAAATAAAGAGATATGTAAGTGAGGATGACCCATGGGTCTACCCAGAACAAACCCAACATGGTCCAAGTTGCTGCTTCTTTTGAGTTGACATTCTTCTGTCAAACTGCCTCTAACTAAGGAAGATGGGACATGGACTACTGCAGGACTACTGCACGAGACAAAAATAGGACTGAGTTTATCAAGTATAATATAGGATGCTAATATAAATACTATTCACAAATCCATGAATAGGCGGTGGTTTGGATTTAATTCAGTGAGTGGATATGAAAGGTAAGCCCAAGTTTTTGGTGTAATGAACCTTTTGTTTTATTTTCTTTGAGATATGGTCTCTGTAACCCTGGCTCTCCTGGAACTCACTATGTAGACTTGACTGGCCTTGAGCTCACAGAAATGCACCTTCCTCTGCCTCCCAAGTGCTGGGACTAAAGGTGTGCACCACCATGCCTAGAATGAAATACTTTTAAAACCAGGCATAGTGGCTCATGCCTGTAATTTAAAAGTTCTTAGGTACCTGACACAGGAGAATCATCACAAGTTCCAGGCTAGCCTAGACAACAGCACACCACAGGTTTGGTGATATGCACCTATCAATCCCAGCATTTGGGAGGTGGTGGCAGGATCAGAAGTTCAAGGTCATCCCAAACTACATAGCAAGCCCAAGGTTTACCTGATTCACAGGAATATCTGTCTCAAGAAGCCACATCACAAGCCAGGGCTACCTAGCACAACCCTGCCTCAAAAGAATCTTCCAAACAAATCCCAAAATCCAAAGCTCCCCACTATTTCTTATTCCAGGAAAGAGCCTGGAATGCTGAAGACAGTATAAGGAAGCTATAGGGGAACTTCTACCATTTGATTTGAACTATGTGAAAGTTTTATGGGTGTTCAGTTTGCAAAAACTGTGGTGTACACTTTTTTTGGATATTGCATTTATATGTACTGTATGCAATTTTTCATAAAAAGTGAAAGGAATCCAAGATGAAAACATAATTCTTTCCTAACAGATACAACCTGACACATATACATGAAGATGTTCCCTCGGGTATGGCACAAATCAGCACCCTATGTTCCAGTGGCTCTGCTCCACAAAGCCCCAACTTGAGCCCATTTCCACTCACTGTCAGGAAGTTTGTGGATCCGCTCCCCCAAGCTGAGAAAGAATGGATGCTTCATGGCATCCTCAGCAGAGATCCGATTTCGACCCTCAAACTGAGTTAGGCAAAAGACAGTGTATTAGTATGCTGGTATGTCAACACATAGGTCTCTTTACCTATCCTCCTCACAGTCTGCCCTTGGGGGAATTCCCATTTTTCTACACCTGGAACCCCATCCTTGTTAAAGTTGGCCTCTGAAGATGGTCTTACCTGAAGCAGCTTGGTGAGGAGGTCAGCTCCATCGCTATCAAGTCTAACACAAAGGTAAGGGGATGTGCTTGATACTGAGTTCAGACACTCTGGCCCCTAATGCCCACCTACCCACCAGCCTCACCGGGGTGCATGGCTCAGAAGGGCCTCAGCTCGGTACTTGGGGTAGTTGTATGTTCTAAACTCCTCATTGGACAGGATACCTGGCCATGTCTCCTCAGTTGGTGTTCCTAGTAAGGAATACAAGTTACCCTGCACATCTCAGGTCTTCCCTGCATGGCCCTACAGCTTCTTAGGAACACACTTCCTCCTCACCCAAAATGCGGAAGATGAAGTGCAGCTGCTCTTCCACTGTGGAACCTGGGAAGAGGGGCCGGCCTGTGGCCATCTCATAGAAGATGCAGCCTACACCCCTGGGCAGGAAAGGCACCATAAATATAGGAGGGAGTTGGCTGGGAAAGACACCCTCTTCCATACTTCCACCTCTCCTCACCACATGTCAATTTGGGTAGAGTAGTCTGTGGACCCAAGTAGGATGTCAGGGGGCCGATACCACAGTGTCACCACTTCGTTGGAGTATGTTTTAGTAGGAATTGACTTGGCACGAGCCAGGCCTGAGAGGCAAAAAAAAAAAAAAAAAGGAGCAGCTGGAATGAGGAGGTTGTGGGCAAAGCCTAGAATAGAGTACAACTGGGGATAAGAATGCCTGCCATAGTCAAAGTCTGGAGAGGCTGAAGGGGAAGGAGACTGGGTGGTCATAGAGAAATGGGTTACTTGGAGAATAATGCTGAGGAGTCAATGGGAAGAAGGGAGAGGTGGTACCAAAGTCTGCCAGTTTGAGCTCTCCCCTCTCGTTGATGAGTAGGTTCTGGGGCTTGAGGTCTCGGTGTAGCACCTTCTGCCTGTGGCAGTAGGCCAGGCCACGGAGCAACTGGAACAGGAACAGCTAGAGACCCAGGAATGGCAAGCAGAAGTCAAAAGATATCCACCCATCGAATTCCCTGGCAGCAGGCAGGCAATGTTCCCTCTCAAACAGACACTGGGCCCAACGTCTTATCACACAAAAGACAACAGGCTCCCAATACCCTCCAATGGCTCCCAGCAAAAAACATCATATAAGAAAAGACCATTTCTGGGAGAATTGTGCAGTGAGTGGGTGAGTGGGGGCCCCTCCTGCTTTTTGCTTTCTGTCCCACACCCACTTTCACATTGTGCATGTTGATGACATTTCCACAGTCATCCAGGTACTGCTTCAGGTCCTTGTCCTGAGGACAAAAGAAGTAGTATAGGAACAGGTCACATACTATATGGCTCTTGGCCGTTTCTCCACTTCCCTGGGTCCAACTGCTATACAACCTTACCAAGTATTCAAAGACAAGGGTGAGGGACTTCTCTGTGTGGATAATGTCATGTAGTGTGACGATGTTGGCATGCTTGAGGTCCTTGAGCAGGGACACTGCAGAAAGCACAGAAAAGACCAGAAGAGTGAGGGCCCCACTCTCAGAATAAAGGTGAAAATAAGGACCAGATAGATATGAGCTTAAGGGTTTCCTTCTTTCTCTTTGCAGTTTAGGGTAATGCCTCAAAGCACCTAGCTCTGAGTTACACTATGCTAAGTACATGTGTCTCCATGGTCCACGTGTAGAAAAGAAGGCTTAGACAAGAGTATATCAAGCAAGAGCATGGGACTATAGCTCCAACTTCATGTGACACTATATTTTCATAATCTGCTTTTGCTTTTTGGGAAGGGGCTTTGTTTTAAACCTAAGTACACTGGCTAGAATTTGTACTCATTTTCTGTGTAATTCAAATCTACTTCCTGTGATTTTCTGAACACCTTAAGGAGTGCGTGAAGAATGAGAGCAAATATCATAATTCACTTTCCTTAATCCCTTCAGATTCCTAATTGCCTTGCTTATTACCTGGGCAATGTAGATGGTAGACATTCTCATGTAGGCCACAGTGTTGTGCTAGTGAGGACAGGAGGTCAGGAAAACCCCAGTCTCTGTCCTCACTCACCATAGAGAGTATAAGTATATGCTATGCAGTCAAGAAACTCTAGGGTGGAGACTGTACCTTCCCGGATAGCAGTACAGGGTGCCCCTTCTTCGTGTTCCAGTCTGATCTCCTTAAGTGCTACAAGGTTGTCTGTGAGCTTGCTTTTGCCTTTGTAGACAGTGGCATAGGTACCCTGGAGTATAACAGCAAAGATGCTATGAGGTTGCATGGAGTTCATCCTGTGACCCATCTTTACCACAGTCCTTTTAAATGTCTTACCTCACCTAGCTTGTCTAGCTTGATGTAGGTCTCCAGTTTTCCAAAGCCAATCTCAGACTGTGGGGCAAAGGAGGTATGTTGGAGCAGGGTTGCAGAGGGGCACCAGGAGAGTGGGATAGGTGTCAGATGGAACAAAAAGAGATACTTACCAAGCTGACACGGCGGAGGCGCCGGCTAAGAGGCTTATCAAAAATGGGGCTATTGAGGGTCAGCTTCTCAAGGTAGCCCTCGGGCAGCCGGATGTCAGCTGGTAGTGACAGGCGTTTGTTGATGTCCTAGCAGCCAAGATGAAGAAGAAGGATCATAAGCTCCACTTCCCCAAACATAACCCCATTCTCCAACTCTTCCAACACTGGGACAGAGATCAAGCACCTCAGTGGAGATTTTGCGTGGGGGATGGTTGCGCATGCGCACTCTCACTGGAGATTGCACCTCATCTGAGGATGTGGCTGAAGCCTGGTCACTCTCCCCATCAGATCCCATCTTCATGTCCTCGTGCACAATCTCTGTGGTGGGGAGAGGGAAAGGACAGGCCTTTGGAGTCAAGAACACTCCCTCTTTCCCCCAATACAATATATCCATTGGTGTACACAGCCCCTAGAGCAGCCCGGGAAACCCAGGTAGACCCAGGACAGATATGGAGGGAGTGTCAATCATCTAGCGGAGTACTCCATCAGAGATGAGCTGAGACAGTAGCTGCCCCTGGGTCAGAAGGCTAGTGGTGCCAGGCATTGCCAAAAGCCCTAAGATGACAGATCCAATGAGACTGAGAGGGCCACCAACAGAGTGTAGAAAAAAGGCAGAAAGCCTTGGGACAGCTGAATAGCCAAGGTACTCTTCCCCATCCTGGGGCCTGGATACAGTCAAGGAAGTACAGATGGAGTGTGGTGGAAATGGATGAGAGTGCAGGAGGGAAAAAGAAAACAAGAGTCTCAGAGGCAGAATCTGGGGGCTGGGACACGGAGGATGAATGATCAAAGTAGACCCACCTGGTGCAGAGCTGAGTGGGCCCCGAACAGAGCGAAGCTCCCCAGGGGCAACACGAGTGGGGGCTTCCCCAAGGTCACTGCCACCACCGCCACCACTCTCATCCAGGCCTATCTGCTCAGGGACACCATTGGTCTTATCTATGCCTCGGCCCCCTCGGAGTGTCATCGACAGCTGCCGTTTGATCTTCTTCATCCGATCCATGGCAACCTGAACAGGGACATGAACAGAAATGGGGACCACATTAGTGCCTGCTTGATCATCAGGGGTGCCTTAAAGACCCTAACAACTCAGAAAGGGGTGTCAACATGGATATGTCCGTGCCCAATCACGCCAGATCTTTTGTCATTGTTGGCCTACCCCTAAGTAGCCTACCTGGGTACTAAGACTTGGGTGGCTAGCTGAGGGTAAGGGTCCACTTAGTAGGTTGTTTGTCTCTAGGGCAATAGTGTCACTGTGGGAGCATAGGACTCCACAGCAACTATCCTCAGGTGCAGCAGCAGTGACAGACGCAGCCACAGTTGGGACAAGGGGTTCAGTCAGAGCTGAAGGACTAGTGACAAGGTCCTGGGTGCGTCCATAGAATGGCATGTTCCACTGACACCAGCCCCACATTGCCCCCAACTGCCAGGCAGAATGCTCCCTGTGGCCCACAGGGACCCTCTCACTTCTCTCAGCAACCACTGTCATGGTGACTAATGGATCATCCCACTTCTCTATTCAGATGGGGGGGAGGCTGTCCAGGCCTAACCACTGGATGAAGTTAGCAGGGGGGTGAGATGAGTATCTTAGTACACCAGCTATCCTCAGAGCTGCTGCTACACAAGTTTTATAAGGTTGGGACCCACGGGGTTCAAACCCAAGTTTTACAATACTAGATCACATTCCTTTTCTCCTAGAGAAAATATCACATCTTCCTATCATCCCAAATAAACATTGTAGTCATCATGTGGCCCATGTGTCTTATGGACCTCATTTGCCCCATTACTCCTGTAGCCTCACCACCTCTTTCATTATTCTGTAACGCACCCAATAGTTTCTATTTCAGGATCTGTACATAGGTTGCTTCCCAGATTGGAAAATATCTTACCCCCATCCTCTCCAGCCCATTGTTCAAATATCACCTTTTCTATGAGGCTTCTGTGAGTAACCTTATTTTAAGACTCAGTCATCTTGAGCCCCTTCGCCTTTCTAATGTGTCCCTCATATCTTATCACCACCTCAGAAATAACACCACCTACTTATTTGGTTTCTTTCCTTTGTACTGTCTGTCTTCTCACCACACAACTAGAAGATTTGCTTCACCAGGGTAGATTTCTGTAAGTTTAGGCCAATGCTCTATCCTGAGAACCTGGAAATAATGGCTAATATCAAAAAGTACATACAGAAATAGCCAATCAAGGGGCTGAGAGCCTAGGACCAACCTTTATTGAGGTTAAGTCCCAGGCACTTACAGACTACTCCAAAGAAGACACCTAGGGATGCTAGAATCAACAACAAGATGACCTAAATGGGCTGCTGGTGGGAATGGGGCCACCAAAAGGTTTAGGTCGGCATTCTTCTGCTTCCTCCTGGGCTCTGGGCCAGCAAGGAGGGGGAAAGACCTAGCTCAGGAGCCATCTGTACTCACAGCAGGGCTTGAGATGGCTCAGGGCCCAAGTATAGCTAGATTGGAGGTTGAGGATAAGGTTGGGGATGAAGTCAAAAGAAATGGGTCACTTGTTACTTTGAAACAAAATGCTTACCCAGCAGCTCCCACTCCCACTTCTGCCTGCCGTCTCTAGAAGGGAAGGCAGAGATAGCCTAGCACAAGAAATCTCAGCTAGATAAGAGTAAGGTCCACCCACAGAGAACCCAGGACAATGCCATAAAATAATGACCTTGGGGACAAACACTGGATCTAGGCCTAGAAAGTGGCTAGTTCCCAAGGACTTTCTTTTGCCTCCATACGACACTCATACCCAGTTGTTTTGTTTGTGGTATCAAGTGATAAGGGAAAGACCTAGGTAAATGAGGGGTAAATTAATTTATGACTTCTAACTGAAACCCTTGATGAATGGACATTTCCCAGAATTCATCTTTTCAGGGATTTTAAGAAGACAGGGTATTATCCAACATTTGAGGGGGGACAGACTCCTAGAAACAGATACACTTAAACATTTATGAGCAGCAAAACTTAAATACCATAATTTCAGTTTTCTGAGCATATAAACTTCAGAGTAAGTGAAAGAGTAAGAATCAGGAGATAAGATTCTACATGGTATTTGTCCTTCTTGGCATCCCTCAAAGACATGCTACTCTCATACCAAGGACACTCACGATAACTCTAACTACCGAGCACACAGTTACCATACTACAGTGCTCACACATATTCCATTCTATCCTGACCTCTATAAGCACATGCTAGACCCTCAAGAAGGCTCTCACTACACATTAACTCCTATTAACATTCACAACTCCTCTTCTTAATTCTAACTCCCTTCAGCACTCAAAACCTTGCCCTCAACTCTATTTTCATGTATTTGCCCTCTTTAAGCAACTCCTGCCACCTTCCTGTTGAGTCCCTTCCTAGTCTAGATATTTGTTAGCCTCTCTGCAGCACTGCCCTTCCCTGTAACAGTGGCCCCTCTGGATTCTGATCCTCATTAACATGCACTCAGGGTGCTCTACAGCTGACCCAAATTAGCATTCTTTGGACCGTCACATGGGTCTGAATCATTAGTACAATGTGAATCTTGTACAATCCCTGGCCAGTGTTGTTCACACTTGGGCCCCTTCACAGTTATGAGTGCATGCAGGGATGTGAACTCAGGTCCTCTGGAAGATCAGTACATGCTCTTAACAGCTGAGCCACCTCTCTAGCCCTTACCTTCAGAGTTATGGCCACCGTTAACAGACATTCTTGTCCTTGCACTAGTGTTCCTTCCCCCAGCACGAGCTGAGGCTTCACTGTGTCTTGACCCTGACTAGCACACACCCAGTCCTACTTCTCTATTAGCACCCCTTGAACCCTTTCTTAGCCCTATTCTCTAGGGAAAAGTGCACTGTTCTGTAGCAGACTGACCCTCATTAGTAAAGGCAGCTCCTCCACCCGAGCCTGACCCCTAATAACATACACCTCAATTCATGGTTCACTTCAGGTCATGGCTCCAATTCACTCTGGCACACCATCGCCTATTCCTATCCCCTTTCCTTGCTTCAACCAACCACTCCCGCTCCCACCACTTTCTCTTTGGTTCACAACTGATTTCCTTCATAGCTCTGTTCCTTTCATTATCCACTAGATTCTCCACTCCCCCCCTCAAAAAAAAAAAAAAAAAACCTCCTGTAGCACTCCCCAAATCAACACACTTCAGTGGCCCGCAGACAGAAAGAACACAGTGTTTTGATGTTCATCAGCATATTTTACTTCATGCTCTTCCCCCAGTTTAAGTATCTGTACCTATCTAACCCCACACTAGCAGTCTCTGGAACAGTGCTTCTCAACCTTCCTAATGTTGTGACCACTTACTACCACATTTCCTCATGTTGTGGTGACTCCCAACCATAATTTTTTTTTTTTTTGATTTTTCGAGACAGGGTTTCTCTGTGTAGCCCTGGCTGTCCTGGAACTCACTCTGTAGACCAGGCTGGCCTCGAACTCAGAAATCTGCCTGCCTCTGCCTCCCAAGTGCTGGGATTAAAGTCGTGTGCCACCATTGTTCTGCGATAAAATTGTTTTTGTTGCTACTTCATACCTGCACTTTTGCTATTATAAATTGTCGTGCAACTATCTGATATGCAGGATATCTGATATTCGACCCCCACAAGTTGAGAACCATTGCTCTAGAACTTCATATTGCCCCCCCACCCCCCCACCCCCGCTTTCTGGAAACCCACTCACACCTCATCTGGACCCTTAGCATGCTAAGCTCTTTATATTTCCTTCACTGACAATCTCCCATACACATGTACGCACACATCTAGTACACAGTAGTGCAGGCCTTCCCCCACCCTTCCCCATTACACACACACACACACACACACACACACACACACACTCTCTCTCTCTCCTCTCTCTCTCCTCTCTCTCTCTCTCTCTCTCTCTCTCTCTCTCTCTCTCTCTCTCTCAGGTCCTTCAATGGTTCTGCCTTCACTGGCAAATACTGGCCTCACACTACCTTTATTACATCTACATACCCTTACCTCCAGGGCCCTCCACTACCTCCATGAGCACACCCTGGACCCAGAGAAGCTGCCAGCCCCAGCCCCGTGGACAAATATAGTATTAACACTATCCTGACCTTCATCACCACACACTAGGCCTCAGAACCCTGAGTCTATCATCAGCACACCTTCTGGTACCTCTACCACCCTTTCTCCATTTACACTGGGCCTCTCTGCATCTCCAACCTCTACTAGTGTGGTCTGGTACTCCCAACCCCGTTATACTCCATCACGTCCCTCATGGTTTTTCAACCCCTTTCCCTAAGCACACTGGGCTTGAAGTCGTAAGGCTTTTTATTACATGTTCCTACCGCTTTAGCAACCTCGAGTCTTTCACCACTACAGTATCAATCCATTCCCATAACTCTAGTCCTTTCTCCCACTTAGCATCCACAGCACTTCCCATCCTCAGCTCCCAGGACTGGGGCCCAGGGCGGGGCCAAGGTCAGGGAGGCCCCAAATGACCCATCCGGTGCATTCTGGGAAACTCGAGGGGGAAGGGGCACCTGACAGACAAACAGCCCAGAACCCCCTAACTCTTGTTCCAGCACTGCCTAGGGTCCGGTTGGTTCTCTAGGAAGAGCAGCCCCCACCTAAGTATCGAGGACACGCTCACCGGAGGGGGCGCGCGAGTAACCTCAGAGCCGCGGGGCCGGCGCGGTGGCGCCTGGGGCGGCGGCCCGGGATGAGGCCGCGCGACCTCCTTTTCCTCCAGTTCGCCGCAGGCGCCCGTCCCAGTAGTCTTCGGCCATGGCTGCTGGGCCCGGGCCGCCGCCGGCTGAGGAGGAAGAGGCGGCGGCGGCGGCGGCGGCTGAGGCGGAGGCGGCGTCCCGCTCAGCCGGCCATGAGCTTGGCCACTGCGGGCGATGCCCCCGTGCTCGCAAGCGCCCGCTGGAATCCGGGTGTTCACGGCGGCTCGTGACTCACAGACAGCTAGCGGAGACGCAGCAGATCCCAGAGCCCCCCAGCCAGCGGCCCAACAGCCGCGCGCGCCGCGCTCCGCGCATGCGCACGCACACGCACACGCTGTCGGGGGTAAAAAAGGGGGTGAAGCAGGAAGGAGGGGACTCACCTCGGACTGCGTGTACCAAAAGAACCGTCTGCAGCGGGAGGGGGTGCGGCCATTGCGTGCCCAGCAGGGAATGTGGCGTTGGCCCTGGAACGGCGCCAGGGGGATGTAGAGGTGGGTAAATAGTCAGTTTTGATCCTGCTAGAAATCTACTAGCATCGAGGTAAGCAGCAGCCAGTAGCCAGGCGTGCCAGTCACCACCTTCTTTCCCTACAGTCTCACTTGGTACATCCCCATGGTGTCGAACGGGACTTTTGCAAGGAGAAAAAGAACAGGTGAGCCAAGCAGTTCTAGTTCTTTGTGGTGCCTCGGGAGGCAAGAATTTAAAGGCTCGAAATGACTTTCTAGGAGAGGTGGCCTGGATTACCATTGGCCTTTCCCACCTTAGATAGGACAATCTAGCCCCGCCCTGCCACACACCCTCTACCACTAGTTTGTTCCCCACTGTGAAACGTATGTGGCCCCACCCTTTTGAAAAAGTGACGCTCAGCCAATCAGATTTGCTCCCTGCGGCAAGGCCGACCAAGAATGAAGGGCGTGGCGAAGCTGAAGAACCGTGATCTTCCTTTTCCCCCAGCTTGCCTCCTCCTCTGTACGGTTTTTTATTGGTTTTTGGGCTCGCATTTTTGTTCGGAGCGCTTCTCAAGAGATCACTGAATATCCCGTAAGATAATTGGTCCAAAGGCCACTCAATCAGCTGGGTCCCTCCTTTAACCGTTCCCACGTTCTCCGGCAGCTTCTTGGTGTGGTGGAACCTAGGCTGAGAAGGAAAGGCGAGCCGGCCCTTTAAGGGGGGCAGATTCCACTAAAGGCGCAGGTTTGAGACTTTGGCTTGGGCGGAACTTCTTGCTGCCTCACCCTAACATTCGCGTACAAGCTCCCCTAATTGGGCTTTCCGGACACCTTTCAATTACCTCATCTTGTCCACTACAGACAGTCTTACTTACTAGGCTCTGTTCCACGGCCAACATATTTCTCATTCCTCTCTGTAGAAAATGACACGATTTCCCAAACAGTTCTGCAGACTCTCTGAGACTTCTTTACACTGGACTTAGGAATTTCTTTGCCTCTTCTGGGCTTCCTTTGGTCGGCCTTCTTTCCCAGTGAGGATTTTTCAAGCAAGGCTCATTATTGGCAAGTACTTCTTTAGCCGTGAAAGAAGTACTTTACCTCCTTGCTAGGGTAGACATCAGGTCTATCATTTAACAGACCTAATCTCCTACCTTTCCTCTCATAACAGGAGAATATCCTAGTTCTTGAATATAGCAGGCAGTTGAGCCTCTGAGATTTCATACTCGCTGTTCTCGTGCCTGTAATTCACTTGCCCAATAACTACACTTATTTCTTACTGTTGCAGTCCCATTATTCATATTCCCCACTTGGCTCTATGCCTTTTGAAAGTGTGGCTTTTAAAATTTAGATATTTATTTGCACTGTTAAAGTCCATTCCCAGCCTTGTGTGTGTTCCCTGCTGAGCTAAGACCCAGCCAGATCTAGTCAACATTTTGTTGTTGTTCTGTTTTCAGACAGGGTCTTTTGTAGCCCAGTCTGGTCTTGAATTCAGTGTAGTCAAGAATGACAGTGAAGTCTGGATCCTTCTTGCCTCCACCACCCAAATGCTGGTGTTATAGGCATATGCCATCACACCTGGTTTTATTTGCATTCTACCAACTGAGCTACATCTCCAGCCCATTTGCATTTATGCCAGGCTCACTGATCAATTTTTAAATAGCAAAAAAAATAAATTCAAGGGCTTGGGGCTGGAGGAATGGCTCAGTGGTTACAGGCATTTGCTACTCCCCCAGAGTTTGGTTCTCAGCACACACATCGAGTAATTCACACTGCCTGTTATCTCTAGCTCCAAGGGAGGTCATTTTTGTGTAACACATAATGACATTAAGTGGATAAGCATAAATGGACACAAATGTTTCATTTTGCATTTTTCCCCTTTTCTCATCAGAGTATGACTTTCTATAGTTATCACTTTGACCAATTGTATAAACAGTATGAAACTAAGGGCCTTAACCCATCATAATGCAGCATAGTGTGGCTGCCCTCTTCTAGTTTCCTCAAGCGTCCTCATGGCATTCTCTCTCTCTCTGTCTCTTTCTCACACACACACAGAGAAAAAGAGAGGGGGGGGGAAAGAGGGGTTAAAAAAACTTTTAAAAATGTATAGGCCAGGCATGGTGATGCAACCTTTTAATCCCAGCACTCTTAAAGAGGCAGAGGCAGTTCTGTGACCCAGGTTCAATTCCCAGCACCCACATGGCAGCTCACAACTGTAACTCCTGTTCCAGAGGATCCGATTCCCTTATCTGTGAAGGAAAAACACCAACGTACATAAAAAATAATTGCAAGTATAACTGTACATGTTTGTGCCTTGTGTCCAGACCAGAAGAGGCCATGAGACCCCTGAACTGGAGTTATGGTCACAAGCAGAAGAAATTCAGGTGCTGGAAGCCAAACCCAGGTCCTCTCTGAAGAGCATCTGTCCAGCCCCTCAACTTTTACCTTAGTTATATTTATTGTCTAAGTTTCATAAGCCTTAGGATGCTAATATGTACCAAATACTTATAATAGTGCCTAGAAGTCAACACTAAACAAATGGTTGAATAATTAGATGGAAAATAATTGCAAGTCTGCTGGATACAGGGGGCCCATTGGTGATCCAATCCTGGCTTTGCTGAGCCGTTTCCTATCAGTCTGCTTTTGTAATGGTATACACACAACACTAAAAGAGTATGAATGGTAGTGATCTAAGACATGGTCAGAATTATGGGGTAATTGATTGTTTTAAATCTTTTGGTTTTAAAGCAAGGTCTCATGTAGTCCAGGCTGGCCTTAAACTTCTGATTCTCCTCTAGTGTGCTGGGATTAGAGACATGGACCACGTCTGACTTCTGAAGCTGGTTTCAATGGACAAGGCTATCAGATATGAGTAAAGTATCAAGGGAATTCAGTAGTGGTGGTAAAGACTAAAATGTCTAGAGAATTAGCTGCAATGGAAGAGTAGAGAACAAAAGTATGCAGGATGCCTTTGAAGGAACTGAGATGGTGGAAAACCAGTACAAAGAATATTGCATGTAGTGCTTGCCTGTAATGGGGTGAGACAATAGGCAGATGTCAGGTGTCTTCCTGGAGAAGTAACAGCAATAAAGTGCTGACAGCCCACTCACCCCAAACAGTTACTATCACCATGAAACATCAGAGGCAAATTGCCTCAGTCACCCAAAGTGGCATGGTGGGAGACTAAAAAGGAACTATATGGAAGAATAAGATGAATCTAATAGATCAAGCCAAGAAAAAGTATAGGCAGAGAGATAAGCAAGAGCATACACACGGTGCCTAGGGCCAGGAGCTGGCTCGGGAAGCTGTGGGGACAGGCTGTGATGGGAATTAGGCCAAGTTTGGGGACAGGATGAACTATTTCACTGAAGTGGAGAAGGGTCATGCTCCTAAATAAGACAGAGAAACTGGTTTCCAGCTATGTTGGAGACAGCAATCAATGAAGGAAAAACATCCATGATGGCCAAGCAGGTTGGTGTTTCCAACTGTTTGGCACTCTCAGCTAAAACAAGGATGGTGCACAGCTGCTGTGGGCTTGAGGGAACTGTTAAGCTTCCTGCTACTATCTGCACTAACCAATTATTCCTTGGCCCCAGAGCCAGCTTTTCTCTGAAGGTAGGAGGTCCAGGTACCTCCTATGGGCAGACTGATGGAGAAAAGAACACGTTCTTCTCCAGATATCCTTAGCCAAGTATGTCCATAAAAACTGCACTGTGCCTCATGACATTAGTGTTCCTTAGACTGGTTATTCAGAGCTCCTCAGCATGGACTTGAAATAACTGTACAGGCAATCCTGGTGCTATGGGAAACTATGACTGTAAAGGTCAGATCAGGCCTGGTAGTAGTGGTACACACCTTTAGTCCCAGCACTGAGGCAGGCAGATCTCTGAATCTGAGGCCAGCCTGGTGTACAGAGCAAGTACCAGGACAGCCAGGGCTACACAGAGAGACTGTCTCAAAACAGACCAAAAGAATGGCCCTGGGTCTGGCTGCTTCAAACTGGGGAAGGGATCTGCCTAAGGAAGAATGCCCAAAACATGCTAACTTAGCCCTTGTGGCCTGATCACTGTTAAGTGTGTTCTTCATAGTGAACATGGAGGCAGCTAATGATCATGGAGAAGGCAGAGTTGGAACCCAGTTCAAGTCACTTACATCATATGGACCCAGGTACTGGTTTGCATAACTTCACTGGCACCTCATGTCTGTTACATAGAGTAAGAGATATTAATTTCCATTTTTTTCTGCCCAGAAAGCTTATAGTTGGAGTAGCCCATTGGAGTACTTATTTGAACCAGAGAACTCCAGAGATACTCCTTCCTTCCCTGGAGACAGCCAGGATGGCTATATCTGGGTTATTATCCTTTTATTGGGATTTAGGTTCCAAACAAGGTACAGAGCAGTGGTGAGAGGGTCTTGAGGTTGCTGGGTAATAAGGGAAGACCAGGCTTGGCTACATGGACCACTGCCTGAGGCCAAATGGAAACCAGGACTGGAAAGGATCTGGGGAGGGAGGACTGGGGCTTAGGAATGCACGAAGATCAGCGAATGGTGTATCGTACATAGGGGACCTCGACATCTTCGCCACTTTCATCGTTGCAGCACAGCTCAAGCACCAGTGCTCGCACATGGCGGCCCAGCTTTCTCTTTGACACTCGGCTCACAATCTCTGTCATCCTAGAGAAAGGGGTGAGGATAAGGAATGAGGGCCAGGAAGACAAAGCATTAGAGGAAGGAGAGGTAGGTGAGGGTAGGAGAGGTGACGGGTAGGAGTGGAAGAGCTTCAAAAGCTGAGACTCCCCACCCAACACAAGGAACACAGGGCCTTTCCCAGCCTGCCTGGCAATAGCCTACTCACGGCTGATCCAACCGTTCCTTGAGCTTAGCAGCTGGCATGAAGAAAGAATAGAGCATGGACACGCCCTGGGACAGCATTGTGATCTCTAATTTGTGCTCTGTCTAGAAGGCAGGAGTGGGAAACAGCAGTGTTAGGATGATGGGAGGGCCAAAAAGTTATCTATACATCTTGTATAGGTGGGGGGGAGAGGGAGAGAGAACCTTACCTTAAAGTAGTCAAGGAACTGCTTCAGGGTCATCTCCTCACCATTAGGCTGTAGCCCTTGTACTTCAAAGCGATCCCACAATGTCCACTCTTGATTATAGTACTGCGAGAAGAGAGAATGGGATGTGAGGCATTCCAGAAGTCCCTACCCTCTCTGCCCCATGCATGCAGACCCAATTAAGTGAGATCATAACCTTTTGTTCAAAGCCTTCTCATAGCTCCTGTGTCACTCTAAGTAAACACTGAACCTTTACAATGACGGGTCCTATGCCACAAGGAGAACCCCATTCTCATCTTCAACCCACTATCTTCTCAATCACTCCGATCTACTGACTTTTATTTCCTTAGCACTCTTGCAAAAAAGATGCAGGCATATTTCGATTGGAACTCTGACCTAGTGACCAGGTCTAATGCAAACCAAAGCAAGTTCTATTGAGATACACTTTATTACAGGTCCATCTTGTGTATGGGCACCTACCTGGTGACGAGGTGCGGCAAGAGGTTCAGAAAACCCAAAGAAGGGCAGAGCCAAGTTCAGGAAACCATTTTTGTAGGAATCAAGTTGTTGGTGCCCCTGAACTACCTTGTAGAGCTCCAGACACACAAGGCCAACCACAGCGGCTGTGGTTGTGGCGATGGCTGGGATGATCTTCCCTGCAATCAGCTTGCTCTGAGTAATAGACCAAGGAAGATGTTATAATTTATAAGAGACTGAAGGTCTACAGAAGAGGATGGGATATAAGGAACACAAGCCCGAAAGTGAGTGGATAGAACATCAGCCTTAAAGTCTCCTGACCTTGTGTCGGTCTGCAGGGGAAATATCATAGTTTTCAGCCCGAAGATTGGATGCAGCCACAATGAAATCCATATGGAAATTGCTGTCATCATCCTGAATAAGAATAGTAGATCAGATAATGTTTTCTGAACTCTTGGGATATAAGTATCCTCCAATGCCGATTACATGCTGGTCTGTCAGAAGTAAAGCTACATGGCATTCCATGATCTGATCACTATAAAGGCTTGGACTGGCTCCATAGTCCTAGATCACCATTCTTTTTTTTTTCTTTTTTCGGTTTGTCGAGACAGGGTTTCTCTGTATAGCCTTGGCTGTCCTGGAACTCACTCTGTAGACCAGGCTGGCCTCAAATTCAGGAATCGGCCTGCCTCTGCCTCCCAAGTGCTGGGATTAAAGGCATGCGCCACCACCGCCGGGTCCCTAGATCACCATTCTTTACAACCCTGTCTGCGCTTAGCTCACCCCAACTGTCCTACCCAGGGCCCCTTCCAAAAGCACCTTCTCAAAATCAATGGGGTACATCTTAAATCCAGACAACTTGTCTGGGCTGGGCAATGTGGCTTTGAGTTCTTCAAGACGGCTGTCATCTGCACAAAAAGAAAAACACAGCCCTTTAGATGCAAACAGTGAGTTAGAAAGCCTTAGGGTAAGACAAAGGGTTAGTCTGATGAGATTTTGGAGAGATATCCTAGAATCAAGGGCCAAAGGGGGAAGGGCAGAACAGAACAAGAGCAAACCTGAAAAAGGCAGGAATAAAGGCTATCAAGATCTGGAGAGACACTAGGAACAGAAACCTTAAGAGAAAGTAGTGATCAGATGGATGGGGTGTCAGTCAGTCTTGTGGGGATATAGGGAAGTATATAAGCATGAATATATACTTCATAGGGAAGGATCCAAGGGGAGATAGAGAAGATATGGAAAGGAGACAAGATGGAGGATGAGATAGGGAAGAGGAAATGTGCCAGAAGAAAGTTAGAGGGAACCTGTGGAGGAGGTAGAAGACTAAAGGAAATATACAGAGGAACATGAAAAAAGCAGGTATTTCAGAAAAAAGATGGGAATCGGGAAGATGGGAGGCCAATACAGGGAGGTTTTACAGAGCTATAGACACATTTCAGATGTCCAAAAGGGAAGGCACGGGGACTAAATTATGATGGGCAACATTAGGGTAAACTCATATACAGAGAGAGAATCAGGGTGGAGAGATGTATGGATGGGAAGACATGGGACATCTGGAATAGACAAAGTGGGCAAGAATTTAAGGAGAAGACCCCCCGCTGGAGATCACTGCCTAGAGATGAACAGATTGAGAAGCAGAGAAAAGAATAAAACCAAGGTAAATATGCACCAAGCAAGAAGAACAAAGTTTGTTTTCCTGGTATAGAGGGTGGGAGGGAGGGAGAGACTGAGCCCCCAACAGATTGTCTTCATTTCAGGTGAGGGAGGTGCAAAGGAAGGTGAGGTCACAGAGCTATTAGTAGAAGACTAAAGAAACTAGGGACAGATAGGGGCAGTGAATTCTGACCAAATGGTCAATCACTCTCACCAACAGAGGCATTGGCACTCTGCAACTCCTGGTCAGAAACATGGATCTTGACACCAGACTTGGGGGTGAACTCTGGAACTTGTACTGACTGCAGGAGTGAGGCCACAGCAGCTCGGTCTTGGGAGCCAGTCAACCCATAGGTCTGGGCAAAAAGGTTGGCAGCAGCCATCACGTAATCCAGATGCAATGTCTAGGGGAAGGCAGGGCATGGTAGGGTTAACACATCTGCCCTTGGATGGGAAGCCACCACTTCCTTCCCACCTACCCATCCTCTCTGTATCTGACCCCAGGAAAACCCAGTAAGAAGACTTACATTGTTAACATCAAAAGTAAGTGGGTGTGGACAGCGTTTGGGTCCAGACCAGAAAGGGGCCCCTGAGCTGGTGAGCTAAAACAAAGAAAGAGAGTTTCAAGAGCAGGGTCTCTGACAATCCTAGATGTACCCTAACTCACTAACCTTGGCTGGGTCCTGAAGAGGGCTGGAGTCAATCATCTAAGACCTATACTGCAAGGTCCTGGCTAAGAAAACCATCAATTCTTAGACACTTGCTTTACTTGCTAGTCTAGATTGGATCACCAGATATGTACTTAGTATTAATAAATACCAATGAATCCTCACAGAAGGCCCTGTGAAACATAACTATTCCTCCTTTAAGCTAAAGAAAGGTACAGAGAAATGACTTGCTCAAGTTTAGAGAAAACTAGGATTTGAATAAATGCTGACTCCCTTGCTCTCAAGTCAAGAATCTCTGCCCCGAGGTTCACTACAATCCTGATAAAAATCAGGTCAGACATAGCCTACAGCACAGTGAAGAGGAACAGCAAGAGAACCAGTTCTCTTGCTTCGAGGAATGAGGGATGAAACAAAAGGTCTTTTTTTTTTAACATCTTTGCCCCGGACACCAGCCACATCTGGACTAATAACTAGGAGAAGCTACTTAAAGTCTGCAGCAAACTGGTTGCAAGGAAACCCATGCTGCCAAACAAACATGTTACCTGGTCGGGAGGAAAATTGTGCAGTAGTTGCCGGATGTTGTTACAGTACTGGGTGTGCCAGTGGTGGCAGGCCCAGGTCACACAGTCGCCCCAAGTCTGTGGTCGCTGCAGCACCAGGCTGCGCTGCACAGCTTCCAGCACCTCCAATGGCTGGGTACCAGCCAGCCGCAATGTCCGCTCCACAAATTTGGAGTCTCTGTTAGGGTGTAGAGGGGACCGAGGGGCAAGATTATATAGTGGCCACCGAACTAGGCTCCAGGGTAATCCCATTTTCTCCATGGAAAGCTCCTTGATCCCCCCCCCACCCCCCGCCCCCAACAGCATGAGAACTAAATATTTAGTGTCTTTTGAAAAGTGTGCACCTAGCATTGAGGCTGACAGCAAAGAAAGCAGAGAATGTCTCTGGTGGCAGGCAGGAGGGTGGAGTATGGAAGTTACTCACGTGAGGTACTGATTAACATTTTCTGCTGGCTGCTTGAAAAGACCTTCAAATTCATCCCGAGCCCACTGCAGGCAGAGCAAATGGATTTTATGGAACGATGGGCAAAATAAGCTTCTATAGGCTTGTGAAAGTCATCATGGACAATGCAAATAGGAAATACCCAGCTATTTTGGGAAAGTAAAGGCTCCCAACCTTTCACACTCCCTCATGAACTTGATCTGGGAAATAACTATACCCAATGTATGTAAGGAAAAAATGCATTAAAACCTGTAAATGTGTACTATGCCTTGATTAAAAAAAAAACATATGTATTGGCTAAGGGTATTTTACAACTTTTGTTTTTGTTTTCTAAAGATTTATTTTTTTTTTTAATGTATGAGTACAGTCACTGTCTTCAGACACACCAGAAGAGGACATCAGATCCTATTACAGATGGCTGTGAGCCACATGTGGTTGCTGGGAATTAAACTCAGGACCTCTGGAAGAGCAGTCTGTGCTCTTAACCACTGAGCCATCTCTCCAGCTCTGTATTTACAACTTAAAAACAGGATTGTTCCAGGTTCAATGCTGGATACATTGTACCCCTGACTCAGCAAAAAAATGGTAGAGAAGTGTTTGCTTAAACCCTAGGTTTGGTCTTTAGTACCAAAATACAAACAAGCAATCAAACAAAAATAGATTGGATCCAATAATAAATCCTTTCTAAGTCTCTAGGAAGGAACTCCTCAGGAAATAAGACATTGGCTCTATCCTCTTTCCTATGTATACTTAAAATGGTACCAGTTAAACAGCCCCAGTGAGGGAGGAATGTTAAGGCACAAATAAGTTCAAGGTTACACATGCCCCAGTGAGACTGGTGGGCACACAAAATTAACACAGCCACTTTGGAACAGCAGGGTCAGAAGGAGATGTGTGATAGATAGAATTGGTCTTTTCCCACCCCTCTATTCCTACTGTCCATCCTGAATGTGTTGGACTCCAGCACTGCACTTAGAATGCTTCTGATAGCACTACAGCTATCCCTGTGGCCTAGGTACTTATCACATAGACGTGGTAACTTCATAACATTTTAGGTCCATAATATACAGCACTGTTCCATATGTGCATCATATATAAAATATCACTGTGACATACTAGCATTAAACTCGTTTTGCACAATAGACAGGGAAACCTAAATATCATGTGCTAGAGACAATAAGTAGAAGAGAGGGAAAGAATTATTTTGTTTAGCATGAAAATAGTGCTTTGGAGCCATGCATTGTGACACATCCCAGCACTTGGGAAATGGAGGCAGAAGGTCAACCTCAGCTATTCAGTGTGATATAGGTTAATTTAAAAAAAAATTTTTTTATATGCACGTTGTGTGTACAGGTGCCCACAGAAGCAAGAAAAAGGCATTGGGTACCCTGGAACTGCAATTATACAGTTGTGAACTGCCACATAGGTGTTAGAAAATGAACCTGGGTCTTCTGTAATAGCAAAAGTGCTGTTAACCACCAAGTCATCTCCTCAGCTCCAATTAAAAAAATGTGTATGGCTGTTCTGCATGTATGTTAGTGCATCACATACATGCAGTACACATGCAGGGCATAAGATCCCTTGGAGCTGGAGGTAGCAACACTGTCACTGTAAATGGCCAAGTGGTTGCTTGGAATCTCAGGTCTTCTGGAAGAGCACTCATTGCTCTTAACTGCTGAGGTATCTCTAAGTTGTTATGGATGGTTTCACTGACATCTAATGAGAAGTCGAAAATCCACCTGCCTCTGCCACTTCAGTGCTGAGATCAAAGGTGTATGTCACTTGGCCGGGCAGTGGTGGCGCACGCCTTTAATCCCAGCACTTGGGAGACAGAGGCAGGTGGACTTCTGAGTTCGAGGCCAGCCTGGTCTACAGAGTGAGTTCCAGGACAGCCAGGGCTATACAGAGAAACTCTGTCTCGAAAAACCAAAAAAGGTGTATGCCACCATACCTAGCATATCAATCTAAGAAAACATGGCAAAACACTGTTAAACTTAGGTGAGGAATGATACTTCAGCATTCACCATTCTTTTCTTTGTTTGGTTTTTCTCTGAGAAGGTCTTGTTTTGTAGTCCAAGTGGCCTTGACCTCACAGCAATCCTCTTGCCTTAATCTCTCAACTACTGGTAAGCCAAGACATTTTACCTGTCTACATACTGGAAAAAACCTTCAAAAGTAGGAATCACAAGAAGACTAAGTTTTTTCAGACATGCTCAAGTGCCAGGTGGAAAGAAAGGTGCTAGCAGAAAACATATTTTATGTTTAGGCCTGTAACTACCAGGAAGCCAAGGGCCTGGTAAACATGGTCTGCCCTCTTTCCTTTCCCCTGAGCACCACTCACCTGCAAAGTATGTTCGATGGCATTGGGAAAGTTTTTCAGGGTACAAATGGGGATGGATTTCTCTGGTGGATCCTGGCTAGAGCTGTATGATTCTGTCAAGAAGGGGATCACCACCTGCACGTTGCCCTTCGTGCCCAGTGTGCCAGACTCTAGCAGTGGCTTCCGATAGTACACACAGCGGCGATCCATGTACATGCCTGTATGATGAGGGTGGGAACAAGGATGAGATAGCCTTGAGACAAGGAAAGGCATACTAGGAAAGACCAGGAAATCCTAGACTCTCATTCTTTTGCCCTTGCTTTCTTTACCAGTCTTCAAAACTTACGGGCATCTACATTGTCCAGGGCATTGGCCACACCATCCAAATTTTGGAAAAAATCATCATCATAGATGCGCTCCGTGTCAGGACCTACACGGTTCTGGTGGCTTGTCACCTGGATGTAAGGATTCATCTGGCGCACAGCTGCAGCGGCAGTGTCAGACTTTAACTTCTGTGAAATCAGGAGATGCAGTTGAGGGTAGAACATGGGTGTATTCACTCGACATCACAGAGAGCTGTCCCCTGAACACTCATTGATTGCAAGAAGAACCAGGCCCTGAGTTCAGGAGGCTCCCTGGCTTAGCAGAATATTCTAAGATAATACTACATGGCCAGGCCTGAGATGGAAAAGATGGTCGCAAAGAGATTGGAAAGAAAACAGAAGACAAACATATATTGCAGACAATTGATTACCTGGGGTTTCTTTGCAGCACTGCAAGCTAGAATAGATTTCCCCAAATATAACCAGATGGTTCAACAATAAATAAGCGTAAGTGTTATGAAAGCAAAGTCAGGTCACATCCCTCCTATGCTTAGAACCTTTCCCTGGCTCTTATCCCCACTTAGGGCAAAGTGAATTGGTTCCCAGTACCTCTTAGAGTGGAAATGAGACCTTCCTTAAAATAGCATGATAAAATCTGCAAACTAAGCACCCCCTGCAAGCTCTACTTGCTCCTTTTTTATCCTTTGCCAAGTGCCAACATTGATTCTGTATCTTACTGTTACATCTTTATCTATATTGTTTGTTTTGAGAGTTTCAATGTAGCTCAATCATAGACCAGATTGGCCTCAAAGTCTACCTGACTCTGCCTCCTGAGTAAATGGGTGGGCCTAGCTATATCTCTATTTTATCAACAATGTATCTGTTCTTTATTGTTTACCTTCCTCACTAAAACCTTTAGTTTTTATTTTTTGAGACAGAGTTTTCTGTGTAGACCTGGCTGTCCTGGAACTCACTTTTCGGCTCAGGCTGTCCTTGAACTCAAGAAATCCACCTGCCTCTCAAGCACTGAGAAGAAAGGTATGAACTGTGTCCTGGCTTATTTTATTCTTCATTATATCTCAAGTATCTACAACAGTAACTCCTAAAGTTACTAGTCATTGAGTAACTTAATGAGTATGAATACTAGACAGATAACAATGATACTGGCCTTTTACAAAGCCTCAGTTTCAAACTGAAGAGTCACCTGGCTGACTACAATGTCATCCTTCAGAAGGCCTATTTCTAAAAGTGGCCCTTGGCTGGAGTCTAGGAACTTAGAACTTAGAAACGTTCTCATCACCACCCCACCTAATAATAATGGCTCAGTGTGCCTGAACTGTTAGCGTGGACAGTGTACTTTATGTTAAGCACTGTCTTTCCCTCTAGATTCAGGAATTCCAATACACAACCAAATCCCAGTAAAAAAAAAAAAACCCTAGGTACAGATGAACAAGCTTTTCTGGCTTTCAGGAGTATTGTTATATTTGTTACTGGGGAAATCCATCTTCTGCAATCTCGCTGGGCGATAACTATTAAGATACTTGCTGCTGACTTCGTTCTTCTCTCGTTGATTTTGCTGTGTTCTTTTTCTGCACTAGTCCTTCTAGGCAGTCACTGAGTTTAGGATATTTTTGGGAGCCCCCCAAGACAGCTGTCCCAAAGCAGCAGTGATAAGGGCTGGACTGATGGCTCAGTGGTTAAGAGCACTTGTTGGTCTTCCAGAGGATTAAGTTTTGGTTCTCAACACATCTGATGGCCCACAACCCACTTATAACCCCAGAATTACAATTCTAGAGGATCCAACATACTCTTCCAGTCTCTTCAGGGACTAGGCACATACATGGTAGATATATATACATGCAGGCCCTCGTGTATACATGAGTTCTGGGATTAAAGATGTGCCACAGTTGTTGAGGGAGCTGCATGAAGACCAAGCTGCAATGCTGCTGAGTATGTTGGGGGAGGACTGTGATCGGGATGTAAACTGAACAAATAAATTAATGGGAAGAAAGACGTGCCACAGCACACCTAGCAATAAATAAATCTTTTTTACAGCCAACGGAAAAAGGAAGTGGAAGGGCAGCTCAGTGGTAGTCTCTATAACTAGCTATCTAGCACATGTAGGCTAGACAGCTCGAGAGTCAACCCCAGTACTGATAAAGAAAGAAAAGAGAAGAAACTGACTTGGCGGTTGTTTAGAAAAAAAGAGATAAAAAATAACTGATTCAAGGTAGGGCTACTTAATGTTTGCTAAAAGAATGACAGAAACAGAGGGTGAGAAGGGCCAAAGGAAAGATAAGTCTATCTTTACTAGAAATACTGTGGATAGGACAAGAAAAGAACAAGAAAATGAGATGTCAGAGACCCATCCCCTACTCCCTCCCATCCATCTCACCGTGACATCCCAGGGCCGGAAGAGAAACTGTCGGTTTAGATTTGATTTTTCAATGGTGTCCATGTCTGTGACCACTACCTCTCCACCTTCTCCACAGCCTAGCCCAATCATGGCAAAGTTCTTGAGCAATTCACAGCCAATGGCCCCTGCACCCACCTAAGAAACAGGCAAGAAGAGACACAGAGGCAAGTCAGGGTGATACAAGTGAATACAAAAGCCACCCAAGGTTCCTCATGCCTGCTGGAAACAATATAATAGAGCAAAAAGGTCTACTGCCACATGTCCAAGTCCCAGTGCTGTAAGAAATGACCTTTCATAATCTGAAGATGAGACCAAGAGGTAGCAGGTTAAAGAGATAATGCAGAAGAGAACCCCCCAAAAGTGGCCAGAGACCAAGGGAGGTGAACACTCTATGTGTCCAATAAGACCACTCACCAGGAAGTACTTTTGCTTGCCCAGCTTCTCCTGAAGGTCTGACCCAAATACAGCTACCTGCCCATCATAACGGTTCTGACGCTGAGGAACATCAAGTGAGGAGGGTCAGAGAGAAGCTTCCTGAGAAATACCCCCAATAATGCCTTCCCTCCAGCCCATTCACATACCGGGAGGCACTTGTCCTCTGTCAGAGCCTCTTTGTCCTCTGGGAGACATTCAAGAGCATCAAAGTACAACCACTGCATGATGGGCATAAACTTTCCAGAGCAGGCCTAATGAAGAAGAAGGAAAGAGCAAGTGGCCAGTGTTAATCAAGCCCTCCCACATTTGGATACAAGTAATAGAGGCAAGAAGAAACCCCCACTGACCTTCATGACTTCCTGGGCAGCAAGGCCCCCAATGAAAGCATTTATGGGTGCCAGGTCCCCAGCAGCAACATAAGCTAGCTTCCGAATAAGGTCTTCATCCAGGTTCTCCTGTCGTACTGCAGGTAGGGACCGAGCATTCACAGCCTGAGCTAGGGCCACCAGTTCTGTTGCATCTTCCTGGTAGGGCAAAGAAAACAAGGATTTCTCAGGCTACTGTCAAGGGACGGACAGTTGACAAGCACAGGTATGGGTGGGCCTTTAGCACCAAGGATTTCTATCCTGACTGGCTGCTGGCCCAACTACCTACCTCATTTCGTGGTCGAGGTGGTCTGTTGTGCTGAGCACAGAATTGGTGCAGAGCTTGGAAGCCAATGTGCAGTTGGGCAGGGCGAGAATACTTGGCAAAGTCAGTCATCACAAAGTCAGGCTCTACCAGTGATGCTGGCAAGGATTTCTGCAGAAAAGCAGCAAATAAGAAGAGAAGGAATAAACAGAGAATTTGGAACTGATAGGTCACACCCCTCTGGCAAAAGATTTATATTTCATAACAGTAGCAACGAAAATAATTTTATGGTTGGGGCCACCACAATATAAGGAACTGTCCTGTTAGCATTAGGAAGATTGGGAACCACTGTTCTAGAAACAACCACCACGAATTACTGCCCCCAATACTCACAAAGCTAATCTTTTTAGGTACTTTGACCTGACTGACGATGCCTCCACGGACGTAGTCAGAGAAGCTGGAGGTGTCACAGATGCTAAAGGTATAAGGACCTAGAGCAGATAGGAGGCTGTCAGTCTTCCATGCCCTCCTTGAAGTTTACAAAACTCAAGAGACAAGGAAAAAGAACGTATTATGCCTGACCCAGGGTAGACTCCAGATATTCTTTCAACCACAGTCCTCACTAGGGACCAGAAACTATCTTCCCTCTGCTTCAGAGCTACTTCAGACACCATGAGACTGTCATGTCCCCGGTCCCACGTCTACACTTCTTGGCTGCTTTTCCCAAATCAGTTTAGACATCATCAAACCTTTTGATCTGCCCTGTTCAAAACACAAGAAGCTCCTTTTCCTCAACTCAGATCCTAGGGGCCCATGCTATTAACACTCAAATAGTTGGCCCTTCTTCCCCGTGTCCATTGGCTCTAGTGGGATCCTAGATTCTCTGATCTACTTCAGGCACTCCGGATATAGCTCCCATCACTCTAAATCCAAGGACTCCTCTCTTTTAAATCTCCTAGCCAGTTCCCCTATGATAACCCCATGGTCCCAGCTCACCCAGCACTTTGATCTCCATGGGCTGACATCCATTGAGTTGGATCATGCCCTGTACTTCTGAGAATGAGACGAAGTCACCAGTCTCAAAGCCATGTCGGGCCTCATCAAGGCAGGTAACCACACCGGGGTTGTCCTGGTTAAAAAAGAGTGAGCCTCAGAAGCAAGTCTAGGTATAAGAGTATAGAGAGGGCTGCCACTGCCTATCTGTCTGCCAAGACCCCTGGGGCTGATTTCCTTACCTTGGTGACCATTGAAACCATAGCACTGAGTGGCTGCTCCCCATTGGAATCTGTGAGGACCATTTCCTCTCCAAAATCACAGAAAAGTTGCCTGTAGAGAGTGGTAAGAGGACTGATGCCTGAGGCCCACACAAAGCCCAAGGCATCTTTCAAGATGCACTGGATGTGTGCTGATCAAAGTTGGTATATCACAGAGGGGATACAGCAGTACTAATGTCACACAGATAGAGGCGAACACACACAATATGAAACATGGGTTGTAAAAGTGGGATGAGGGTCTTGGTCTAGAAAAGGTTGTGGAGAAAGGCATGCAGAAGTGTTACTCACCCAAACAGGCCTCTTGTATCTGCCACTACTAGCTTGATGCCACGGCTATGACAGAACTCACCCACTCTCAGCTGATCTTCCAGAGGGCTGTCGGTAAGGACCACCACCTGTGGAGAAATAGAGCTCAGGTCAGGAGGCCAGAACTAGGAGGAAGAAGAGAAGAAACAATAACAGAGATGGATGGGAAGAGGTACAGGCAGTCCTGAAGGCAGTTATCCTCCTGGTCCTCCAGGCCTCTCTCTCAAAGACCTTCTGGGGATAGATTCAGTGAGAGGAAAACACAGCAAAGAGAAAACGAAAGCTTAGAGCATGTTGGGGAAGGTAGAATGGTACTGGGCATGGACTGCAGAACAGCTGACTCATTTGTTTGCTAACTGCCTACAACCGTGCCATGTGCCATGCCCTGTAAGACAGAGCCAGGGCGAAATGGTTTCAAGCCAAAGTCTGAGCTCACTCTTACAATACCTACCTGTTGGTGGTTCTCAAGATGATACCCACTCCACCACAATTTTTGAAACTACTCTACGTTCTATGCCTACCAGGACGAGCTCCTACTACTATGTATGAGTATTGTTGCTACAGTATCTTGGCCCTTGGGGACCTTAGCCCCTGAGGCAGACTCTCAGTTCTCACAGACTAGGCTTTTTAACTAGTAAATGCCTGTGCCATCTTTCCTGTGTCCAAGCTGCTATTCTCCTTGCCTAATCCTCATAGGAACACCATAAGTCAGTACTGCTGCCATTTCTATTCTGAAAATGGAAAGAGTAAAGCCCAGGATCTAAGTGACCTGCCTAAAGTTACACTAGAAGAGCTAGACACTCATAACAGGACACTATCTCCATCTTTTCCCCAAAGGCAGGCCCAAGGTCTCTTATTGTCTGCATCTTCTCTGCTCTCATGAATAATGCTTGATGCCCAAGACAATATTAAATAGTGAATAGTACCAAAAATACAGAACATGAGTTCTTTCTGTGAAAAGCAAGCAGGAGACTGAGCAATCACCAAGTACCTGAAAGCCACTAAGGAAGTCCTCAACAAGAGGCCCAGTGTAAGCAGTGACAGGTACATAGCTGTTGAGTTCAGCAAGTCGGGGCTGGGATACCTCCGCTCGATTTTTACCAATGTCCTCCTCCCGAAGGTAAAACTGTAAGAGACAGGTGGGCAGGAGGATAAGGCTGTGGCACAGAGAAGCAGGTGTCTCAGCAGGGGGAAAAGGATGTTGGAAAGCAGTACCTGGGAGGAGAGATCAGCCCACTGAGTAGTGCCTTGGTCATGTAGGATGACAGCCTTGACCCCACCAAGGATGATGTTCTTAGCAATTTCCACACCCAAACCCCGCAAGCCTGAGACAAGGACGCTGGATGTCTGGAGCATTTTCATTGCCTCATGGCCCAAAACGTACCTATCAAGTTAGAGGGTACTCCAGGTCATGGTCCAGCCCACCCCATCCAGTTCTTTCAGTGCCCCTTCCCACCTCAGGCACACTTCAGCCTGACTTACAGCTGCCGGGAGTAAAGACTCTCGTCTATGTCTGCTTCACTGCCGTTCTTCGCCATTCCCTGGAGATAGAGAGCAAGAATGGGTTCAGGACAACATGCATGAGTGCGGTGCGGGGTACAGGCAAATGAAGAGTAGGGGTGCAGGCAAATGAAGAGTAATATGAAAGACTCCCTCTTTCCTACCACCACACCTGCCACTCTCCAGAGAGAAGATACTCACGTTCGTTGGCACTGAGGACACTTCGGACAGCACAGACTGTGCAGAGGAGCAGTTAGAACCCGGCTTTGGATCAGGCCCGGACACGCGACGTTTCTTGGACAGCGGCGAGCTGGACATCTAGGGGAGAAAGACAGGCCAGAGGTTTAGCTTAGGATACATGGGAATGTTTTTCTGGTTTGTTTGTTTTAAATACAGGGTCTCACCATGTAGCCTTGATTAATCTTAAACTATTTTTCTACTTATTACTGGTAATAGTGGGGGAAGATTTAAGTATTAGCAAATCTACATTAGGAAAGAAACTAGCACAGAAAGATGAAGTTGCTTGTCCAGGATCACAGCACTCAAGATTTGAACCAAGGTGGTTTGGCTTGCAAATCCACACAGCTAAGTCATTTATTTTGTCTTTCCCTAGCCCAGCATAAGGAAAAGGCGTCAATCCTATGGAATAAAAGGAAGACCACCATTCTGGGAAGACTAGAGGACAGATGTAGACTCAGGAAATACTCAGGTTTCAAACCTGGTCCCTGGTGAGTATCATGTAGAGCTGCTCCCTCACTTTGCAGAATGGGTGATGCTATAGCTCCATGGGTTGCTGAGATGAGAAAAGATACAGACCACAGGCCCTAAAAGGGCTCAGCCTAAGCCTTTCTCCCAGTTTTAGGAATAGACAACAACCAGGCCAATAAAACAGGCTGCACAAAGAGAGAAAACACAACACTTCTAAAGTCTCTTCAGCAGGTGAAATCCCTTCAACAGGTTAACAGTAATGATAAATGAATATTTACCAGGAGTCCTCTCTGTATCAGAGGGCACACTAAGCACTTTACTAGCCTTGTCGCTGTCTGTCCTCAGGGCGACCCTGTGGGAACTCAACTACTATTTACCCCAGCTCACATGGAAGGAAAAACTTCAGGCATGTTTGGTGACTTGACCAGAGTGGTTGAACTGGGATCAGACCAGATCCAATGACTCTGAAGTCCAAGCCCTTTCTCAGATTTAGCAAATTTCATGCTCTCAATTGTCCTGACCCTGCAAGGCAGGGCTTAAGGTCCCTGTTGGTTGAACAAATGAGAAAACCTGAGCTCATATGATTAAGTGATATACTAGATAGGGAAGGGAGAATAACAATACAGCCTGCTGTTGGAAGTGAAGTCTAATGGTGGTGGATTCAGATGCTTATAAATACAAGATAGGACCTCTAAAATCACTTTGTAGGCCCAGTGGCTCTTCAAAGCACCAAGCCTTTACATATACCGAGTTTTCTGTTCACACAACTGCTCTTACAATGAAGCCTTTTCTGACCCTTAAGACCACCACCGTATCTTAGATTTCATCTTGGCAGTGTCACATTCTAATATGAACACAATGACAATAGCTCCCTACTCTCTAGCCCATCAGTCACAAGAGTAAAGGGCTTTGTCTAATGCCAACAATGCCTGTGAACTACATAAGCCAACTCTTACCATAAATAGAAAGTGAAAGCTTGGAGAACTTCTCTCACTTGCCCTGGCTCATGTCATTTGTCCAGTCAGTTTGTATGGTTTTTCTAGATGAGGAGCATCAGAATTTGGCTTTGGGTCCAGCCCAGACTACTTAGAGATGGGCAGTAAAGAAAGGGAGAAGAGGGGAAGTAGGAGGCTACCTAGGGTCAAAGTCTGCCAGTGCAGATGCTGGGAATGTTTGATCCAACTTGGTTAGGAAGAGAATTGATAACCTAGGAGGGAGACAAAGGTAATTCCTATTTTGCATTTCCTGGCAGTGACTTGGCATAGAGATCTTATTTCCTCTAAGGTCATTTTCTCCAAAAGCTGGGAGAAAAGGAACTATCCTCCTGATGAGGCTCAAAGAGGCTATCTGTGGTCAAAACTCAAGGACTTGAGGACACAGGTGCCTCCCAAGACACCCACAGGGGCCTCCATTACTTAGTTATCTCCTTTCCCTTGTCACTGGTTGGTTTGTTCTGGGTACATTCTTTCTCCACTCCCTACATCAGACAAGATCCAGAGAGCTCTTTATCTGCCCTTTACCTCTCCACTCTCACCCAGTGCTGGCAGCAAGGGTCTACCTAAGTAAGCAGGTTTGGGATCACTGTTCAAAAGTGGACTTGGAAGCCAGGTGTGGCAATACAAGCCCACAACCACAACACTTAGGAGGCAGAGGCAGGATGACGCTTAAGTTTTGAGGCCAACCTGAACTGTATAGTGAGACTCTATTTCAAAAAAGAATATAAAAAGGAAGATTTCAATTGCCAGGTTTTGGAAAGTCCCTTAATCAAGGTAAGCAGGAGGAATCTGGGGCAGAGACTCTGGGACAAGAGCTAAAGATTCCACTACTCCCATCCAAAAATAAACCCAAAAAACAAAATACAAAAAACCAAAACCAATCTCCATCCTTTCTCCCTCAACATGTGCTCAGCCTTCTCTGTTAGAATATATTTTCCAAAACTTACTTGGCAAAGCTGAAATAAAAGCATTTCAAAGTTACCTAGGGTCTCCAAACTAATGACTTGAAGCCTGAGAATACTGTATTCCCAAAGCAGAGAAAGGCTGAGCAGGGGAACCTGGGGTAGGCTTAGGAAGCAGAGCCAGCTGACTGAGGTGCAAAAGATACTGTACAGGGGAGGATGCTGAGGCTTGTCAAGCTTTCTGGGAGGTTTTAAATGACAAATCACAAGAAAGACATCAGAGAAAATGACTGAGCTCAAGGAGCTGTGAAAGAAATAAGAGACCTTCCCTCAAAAAAAAAAAAAAAAAAAAAAAAACATTGATTAAAAAAATAATGAGAGAGAGAGAGAGAAAAAGAGAGACAGACCCAAAAGAGACCTTAGCAGGCCTTATAAATGGTGAGGGTATTGAACAGAGGTATTAAGAAAGATTTAAATCTGGGTCTCTAGAAAGAGGTGGGAGAATGTAGACCATGAGATACTGCAGGAAGATGCTGGGCTGACAGTCTTAGATTCTAGTGACAGAAACTGTTCACCAAAAATAATGGGAATGCACAGAGAAATGTCTTTGATGCTGACACTATAGTGCCAAGAAGCTGTGAGATTAAGTGCTAAGAGGCTAGGAGAGGTCCCTGAGGGCTCTCTTGGAGAGGGATTTCTAATGGAGCATCAAAGGCCTTGTGTGGATCTAAACAGGTACCACAACTGCTGATAGGGTGAAGAAGGGAAAATTCCAGATAGTTCAAGACTTAAAAAATGTTACTAAGAGCTAAGCATGGTGGTGTTCACTTTTGATCCCAGTACCAGTGAGGCAGAGGCAGGCTGGTCTCTAAGAGTTTGAGACTAGGCAAAGCCACACAGCAAAACTCTGTAATAATGATGATAATAATAGATTACCAAGCAAATACTGGATAGATCACCAAATGGAGTTAGGTTTCTCTAATCAATCCTGCGACTCCACAGTAAACAGATACTGAGGTTTTTTACTCCTGTGGAAGATAAATGGGCCTTGTTGGCGAAAGGGGTATCTGACAGTGACAGAGGTTTAGAGAAGTCAAAAGCAAATGCTGAGACTCTCTGAATGATGATACTAGGAACCTTTAAAAAGGATGAGGGCAGATTCTGAGGCCTGTTGTTAGATTAAGGGATTTATAAAAAGAGAGCTAGAAGGTTGGTCTGCCTTTGAAGGCAAAAACTGGGTCTAGGATGAAACCGTCTGGCAGATGAGGCTGCAAATCAAGAGTCTGAAAGAGTAGATGGTGGCAAGAGATCACTAATGGAGAAATTTGTCTAAACAGGTCCTCCCTGATGTCTAGTCCCCTGAGAGACTAAAGGAAATATACTGGAGGTTAAGGATGGCTGATACAGAAGATGATGCTTTAAGAACAATGAGAGCATGAAAAGGGGGGGGGGGTGGTCCCTAAAAGCAGGCAGAGTGTCTAAAAGCAAATGCTAAAAAGAGTCTAAAAATGCCAGGTGTCCACGATGGAGGATGCTAAGTCAAAGTGGTATTGGGAGATCTCAAATGTAGGAATGGGTTTCCCGCGGAAAGACCAGGAAGAGAGCTTTTCACTGGGTTTAATCCAGATGGCAGCTCTAAAGACAGATAGTATCCTGGGGTGGGGGGAGGGGAGATTCTGGATGAAAATGGTAGACAAGGCTCTTCTTTCGGAAATGAAGGCCATGCGGACCTTTCCTGAAGTCTGGCCCCTCTTAAGCCATGAGAGTAAATACTGAAGGGCTAGGAAAAGTCTCAAGGGAGATTTCGGGGCAGCTCTTCAAATAGCACACAAGTATGGACGGCTTTCACAAGCAGCGATGCCGAATTCCAGTGCCTTTATGGGAGACTGTGCAGAGTTCTGACAGGAAATGCAAGGCTCAGGATCGGATCAAGGTATCTGGTTATAGTGCTGAGGCAGAAGTCCCCAGAAACAGAGATAGGGGTCTGATGTCAAGGTCAGATTTCAGAGCCCAAGGGAATAGGGGTGGTCCTAGACAGAAATGATCCACCCCGCCCTAGGATTTGCACCCCCCCACCCACTTGTCTCGTGATTCCTAATAGCCAGGACACTGCAGTGCACGCAGACATCGGGCTGGCAGGGAGCCAGCAGGGACCCTCCCATACCTCCCAGAGCCCTTGCGCTTCGAGCCAGGTGCAGAGAAAAGCTATTACCAATGCCGGTTCCCCGGGTCGCGCCGCCGCCAACTCCTCAAGGAGCCGAAATCAAGCTCGGCCGCCACCCTCCTCTTTTTCCTCCTCCTCCTGCCGCCTGAGCCAGCTAGGACCACTGTCGCCTTCTCCTCCCCTGACCGCTGTGGTTGTGGTCTTCCCTGCCACGCTCCTTCACCTCAGAAGCCGACACAAGATGGCGGCGGCAGAGCCCAGGGCCGGAACAAAACCCTAAGCCCCACCCCCAGAAACCCGGATGCAAGAGGACCGCGCCCACTCATGAATCATGTATTTTCCCTTCCCAGTTTGGGACTTGTTTAATTAGAAGGAGAACAGCTCCACCAAGTGGCTCTGGAGGCAGTTAACTAGAAAAACAGGTAGGGCAAGAGGCCATGGCCCATGAAATATGAATAAAGAATTATTGCAGCTAGGCTGAAAAAGAAATCAAGGCAGAACCTCAAGGCCATTCTTCACGATCGTGAATTGCAAAGCAAGGTGATGGGTTTACTAAGACTAGGCAGCCAGAAAGATGTTAAAGCATGACAACCACACCCCATGCTCATGAATAATGAATGATCTTGCAGCTGCCGGGAATCAAGGAGACCAAAGCTACATCTTATTCATGAATAATGCACGAGTCAGTGGGATGGAACAAAAGAGGCAGGCCTGCCTTATTGCTCCATCTAATACCCAGTAAGCAAGAAACAGGGTTACTGCAGGAAGAACGCATTCCTCTGGGTCCTCAATACTGAATGAGGCTGCTGGGGCTGCTGCTGCAGCAGCAGCTCTACTTGAAAACAGAGAGGTCAAGAAAGGTTGCACCTACCGGGTGTGGTGGGGCATACCTTTAATCCCAGCTCTCAGGGGGCAGAAGCAGGAGGATCTCTGAGTCTGAGGCCTGTCTGGTTTATAGAGGGAGTTCCAGGACAACCAGCGCTACACATAGAAACCCAGTCTCGTACCCGGGTGGGGGGGGGGTAGGGAGTGGGTGGGAACACTGAAAGAAAGGTTGCACCCAGGCTGCACTTATGTGCATCGTGCCGCATGTCTTTAATCTCAGCACTAGAAAGGTGGAAGCAGGAGGCTCATTAGTTTGAGGCAGCCTGGATAACAGGAAACCCGGTCTCCAAAAACAAACAACAACAACAACAAAAAACAAACAAAAAAACAAAAAACAAAAAAAAATAAAACCAACTACCAATCCTGTCCAGTTCATGAATTATTCATGAGGCTTAATGGACAGCCTCCCACCCAAGGTAGCCCCGCCCAGCAAGCAGAAATTATGAGACAATAGTCAAGGTACTCATCATAAAGGATAACCCTGCAAAGCCAGAGTGAGCATAGTCCTTGCTTGTCATCCTTGACTACTTAGGGGCCTATCTTGCCTCAGCTAAATACAGACTCACTACATGCCTTTGATAGGCAGCGATAGTAATGAAACTAATCCAGCTCAGTTGGAGATGTAGACTATGGATAAGGCACTTCCCAACACCCTGGGTTCAATCCATATAGTATCATAAAAAGCAAACAAACAAAAACCCACACCAATTCCCACCTCAAAAACTCCTGCTGAGACTGATGAAATGTGTTAGGAGAATAAGTACAGAGGTCTTAGAGCACTGCTGCCTTGTAAGCTGTTACAGTTTTCAAATATATGTAACTAAATGTAATACGTAGGTATATTTGCATCAATCCAAAATTACTTACGTTTGAGGACATATCCAGCCACTTTCTGTAAAATTATCAACTTGAATGTTTCTAGCTCAGAAAATGAGGATTAAGAATAAGAACTTCCCTTGTGATTGAGTAAATATGTAGAAAGGGTACAGAATCTCGCCTGGCATATAGTACCATATTAGTAGCCTGAGCAGAGGCAACACGATTTTTTTTTAAAAGACGGGGTTTTGTTGGGGTGTGCTAGCATGGCAGTAATTCCACAGTACTTGGCAGGCTGACACAGAAGGATCATTGGCAAGTCTGGGGGAAAACAGACCCTGGAGAAAGAGGTAGAAGTAGACACACAGAGAGGGAAGAAAGAAGAGAGAGAAGAGGGAGAGGGAAAGAAGAGGAAGAGGGAGAGAGGTTTGAAGCCATGCTAGTTTCAAACTCCCCTATTCAAGAGATCCTCCTGCCTCACTCAGCATCCCAAATACTCCTTTTAATTTCACAGTACTTGGCAGACTGAGGCAGGTAGGTCCCTAATTCTCTGCAAGCCTTGGGAAACATAGTGACAGACTGGGAAGTGAGGGAAAGAGGTGGAGAAGTGGAAGGGGAGAGGAGGAGAGAGAGGAGAGGAGGAGGGAGAGGAGAGGAGAGGAGAGGAGAGGAGAGGAGAGGAGAGGAGAGGAGAGGGAACAAGAGTTGGAGCGCTCACCAGTAATGGCACCATTAAATTGTCTTGGGGATGGAGAGAAATATCCAACTCTGAAACCCGATAGATCAGATTTGAATCCTAGTTCAGGCATTCACTGTTCGGTTTTAGGACAAATTACTTACCTGTCCTGTATCTCAGATTCCTTATCTATGAAGTAGGATGAAACCTACTTTTGAGAAGTTGTGAAGATAAAATGGATTAACAAAATGGATATAAATTATTCTTATTATCCTGCATACCTACTTTTCGGGCTCTTGAAAAGACTTGCCGAAGATGGGACTTGAATTCAGAGTCTCGAGTTAGTAATCTAGAATTACTGAGACAAGGCACCGGCACACTCTCCAGCACCATCTCTGATAGATGCCAGGTTTAAATGCTGGAACCTGTGAGGGAAAGCTAACCGCGGATCCCGAAGAAGAAATTGTAAAGGCCACGCCCCTAATAAATTATGCATAGCACCCGTAGAAAAGCTAGAAAGAAAGAAAGAAAGGAAAGGAAAGGAAAGGAAAGAAACCCCTCCGGGCGCTACTCACCTTCACAGATTATTGTATGGATTATCAATAAACTCTAGTTTGTGAGGCAGACTTCGAGATACCCCGTCAACACGCCCCTTCCGCACGCTGATCCGCCCCCTAGAGAGCAATTCATAAGCTGACACTTCTAGTGGACCAGGTGCGAAAGAGGGTTCGTACCATAGCCCCACCCCTCGTAAATGAATAAAGCAGCAACCAGGGACCGTTCAGTGGCCCGGTAGACCTACGTCCGCTCGGAAAAGCCAGACAGACAGTCTTTCCTGGCCTCGGTTGAGAGGCTCCTTTCCCACCGTCTGGGCCCCTGAAATGTCCGGGTTTCACAGCACAGGGTAAACCAGCCGCACAGACCTCATCACCTAGTCAGAGGTCACAAAGGCCACTGATACCTCCACAATGCCACGTCGGTGCTGAACATTCTCACTGTCACCCGGTCCAGACCCAAGACAAGCCCTCCCCAACTCCCGCCTTGACTTTAGTAACTTCAAACTTCTCTCCTCTTGGAGAGCCCGAAAATTCTGCCCGCCAACAGAGTACTCATACAGACTCCGAACCTCCCCCAAGCGCCCCCTAAGCCCGGCTTCCAAGAGGTATAAATCTGAGTCTGAGAACTACCTCATAAAACAGACTCCTAAATGCCACCCGCGTCCCCAAGTACCGCTTCCTAAGGGTCTCCTCAAAAGCAGACACCCACTGAATGCCACCCGGGCCCCACAACCTCCAAACAAGACCATTAGGGATCCCTGAAGTTGGAATTAGGGAAGCACCCTCTTCCGAATGCTGTCCAGAGGCTTGGGGGCAACGTGCTCCCGCTCACCCCCAGTGCTGGGCGGAAGCCTCGCCTTCCTTCTGGAGACAAGCCGAAGCCACAGGGCAACGGAAGAGCAAACCACCCCGGTCGTGTAAAAAGAACCAGAGTTTGCGCGGAGCTCGGAAGCGCGGGGCCTTAGAGGGCCGGGTCTGGGGTGTACCATAGTTGCCTGAGTAGAGGGGCGTCTCTCCCTACTTCTGCGCCTCTGGCACCGGTTTCAGGGTCATATGTCCCCTACAAGTTGTGGTACAACCCAATGCGCGGTGCATGCTGGGAATGGTAGTCCTGTCCCGCTAATGCCTGGTGCACGTGGTGGGCATCAGCCCCTAGAATATGGGAAAATGTAAGCTAGGTTTATTTCCTAGAACTGTGTGCTCTGTAAGGATGGGAAAAGGGAACGGAATATGATAGTGCCTCCAGATTAGAAGATACATCCAACCTAATCGCAGGAAGGCTGGGATTCCGGTGACCAAAAGCGTTCATTCATTTTTTTTTTCCATTTGTGGAGCTCAAGATGTGGGCTAGGTGCGGGCACTACTTCCTTGCCCTCATGGAACAATATTCTATCGTGAGAAACAGCCTCTAAACATAACAAATAAGAACAAACAATAGCCTCACATATACACATGCATTATAATAAGAAGTCAGTGACTACATAAATGACCATGTATGAACAAATGCGTGTGCGTATATTTAACAGGAACTCCTTATGCAACTTAGTCTGGCTGAATGTGCTTACAGCCCAGGCTGATCATGGACTTGTGATTCTCCTGCTTCTTCCACCAAGTGCTGAGATTATTTACAGGCATGGACCACCATGCCCAGCTGCAAATGTTAATATGTAAATGATTTACATCTGTTTGTATCAATGCATTTTATTCAATGCAATGTGTATATAACTATATGACTGACTAGACATTGTATATACAGCTATTGTATATATTGTATGATATGTAATTATTGTATCTAACCATACATCCCTTAATAATAGTGATAATTTTAAAGAACTGTCTTGTATGTCTTGCATGAACTTATATCAAACCAAATTGTACAGCCTTGCTCACCTAAGCTACATGGTTCAGCCCAAGACTCCCAGGCGAGATATATATATATATATATATATATATATATATATATATATATATAATGGACTAGTGGTGTTTGTGCATCAAAACATAGTGAAACTACAGCAAAAAAATGCTAGACAATATTGGCTGTGCTTGGTGGTGAAAAGCTTGTATAGAATGCGCAAACCTTAGGTTTGATCCTTGACAATCAGAATAATATCCTTGGAGCAGGGAGAAAAAAAAAGAATAATATCCTTCAGAAAAATAATAATAAAGTAAAACAAAATAACAAACACAAAAACAAAATGCTGGATAACAGGAAAATTTCAGTTTCATTTTAATCTTTTGAGAATAGATAAATATGCTTTCTGTACATATACCACTGTACATGATAGTTGCTAAATGCTATGGAGAAAAATAGACCGAAGTAAAGTGGATTTGTTAGGATAGGTTGCAGTTTTACACAGTGGTGATGTGTAAGCAAAGATATTTAACCTAAAATGCTATATTGCCAATGACCTTCACATTTGCTCATCTGAAAGCTTTTTTGAGCACCTATTCAGTGCAGAATTCTGGGGACACAACAAAGATTTCATTCTTGCAGTAGTCAAGAACATTCTTCCCAAAGATTTTTCCCTTATTCATCTCTTGCATACGAACAGAAGAAAGGTGTGTAGAGAGAATATTGGGAGCAAAAAGCCTTAAGGTTGGCATATATGAAAAAAGCCACAATGGTTTGTAGAGTTGGAGGGAAAGAAGAAGGAGCATTGGATGAGGTTTGGGGACAGATTAACTAGGTTCTTGTAAATCAGATTGAGATGTTTAGCATTTAAGATTCATGGAGAGGGGCTAGGGAGATAGCTCAGTGGTTTACTTGAGGACCTGAGTTTGATCAGGATCCGAGCATTCATACAACACTGGGCGTGGTAGATTAGGCTTGTAAATACAGTATTGTGATGCAGAAACAGGAGGATACCTAAAACTTACTGGCCAGCCAGCTTAGCTAACAGGTGACTTGCAGGTTTAGTAAGAAGCAATTTGTCTAAAAAATAAGGTATGTGTGTGGGAAGGAGGGTAATACAGAAAAAAAGATAAATAATACTAAGGGTGTTTGAAAAAGCCATAGGGAAATACACTATTTTATAAGCTTACTTAACACACATGGAGTGATGATACCCCCTCTGCCCCAGAGCCACAGACTAACAAAAACCCCAGCACCAGACAATGGAAACTTCCCTTCCAGTTTTCGGTCCGGAGGTAGGGGATTGTCCAAGAGAATCCCCCAAATGAAGGCCATTGCCATTGCTCTTTGGGAACCTGAAAGTAAAACCCTGATGCTGAAGATGCCACGCATTTCAGTCAGACACAGGACTTGGAGGAACTAACTTGAAATTGACCTAGAGCAGTGGTTCAAAGCCTTCCTACTGCTTCGACCCTTTAATGCAGTTGCTCCTGTTTTGGTGACTCCCAGTAATACAATTACTTCATCGCTACTTCGTAATTGTAATTTTACTATTGTTACAAATTGTAATGTAAATATTGGATATGCAGAATATCTGATATACAACTCCTGTGAAAGGGAGATTCAATTCCTGAAGGAGTTCAACCCACAGATTGAGAATGGCTTTCCTTTAAGTTTCCTCCCTGAGGACTAGTTCTTACAGTATCTGTAGGTGCTGTGGAAGCTAATAAGAAAAAAAAATAGTCCTACTTAGCTGAAAAGCCTATGAACCATAATGACCAACCTGGCAAGATAACTCCAATGGTACAACAGTGGCACTTGTATCTTGAGAATAACTAAATAGCTATCTGTCTAATTGGTGTGGGGAAATTCATGCCTAGTACTGTAAACCTAGCCAACTACCTGTGGCTAGAGAGATCACTGGCTTTAGAAGAGAATCTACTACTACCATTTTTCTGGAGGCAGTATGGTTTCTGTGTTGACACAATTATCCTTATATCCAGGTTAAGTGTAGCTATCACCCACCCCCACACCAAAGCTTTATTTTTTGGAACAGAGACTATTATAGAGATTCACAACGGGTCAAAATTCAGAGATGTGACCATTGGATGCTCATCCCCAATTGGTACATCTATAACTCAACCCATACACCCAAGGGAAAATCAGAGAAAAGGGGTAGAAAGATTGTAAGAGTCAGAAGACCAGGAAGCCTGCTGCTAGATAGTATCTTCTATATATGACAGGGAAGCTGCATCCATGAAATCCCAATACGGTTGCCAAAAACAATACCTACATAATGACAATACCAGTTGAGGTGGCAATGTGAATGGAGGTGGGGATTTCACAAGTCCCCACCCCTAGATGAAGAGCTATAGAAAATCAGTGGCTACTAAGAGGAGAATCAGTTTTCTTCTAGGACATGCGCCTTGATGGGTTATCCAAGTAATCAGCCTTATGAGTAACACTAAATTAACTCCCATGTATATGTCGTGGGATAAATTGGAAAAGGGAGAGGGGTGGAAATGATGTAATTCCTTGTTTTAAAAAAATTAAAATAATGCCGGGCGGTGGTGGCCCACACCTTTAATCCCAGCACTTGGGAGGCAGAGGCAGGCAGATATCTGAGTTCGAGGTCAGCCTGGTCTACAGAGTGAGTTCCAGGACAGCCAGGGCTACACAGAGAAACCCTGTCTCCAAAAACAAAACAAAACAAAAACAAACAAACAAAAAAGGATATAGTGTATGTTGTATACACAGGCATATTGCATATACAGTAATCAAAGTAGAATTTAGACTTTATAAAATCAAGAGGAAGCCAGGAGGTGATGGTGTATGCCTTTAATTCCAGCACCCAGGAGGCAGAGGCAGATAGATCTCTGAGGCCGAGCCTGGTCTACAGAATAAGTTCCAGGACAGCCAGGGCTATACAGAGGAAATATCTTTTTCACAAGACCAAAAAAACAACAACAAAAAAGCAAGCGGGAAGGGTACTGGTTATAAGGGACGAGTGAAGAAAAACTGGAAATGGGAAAGTGTGCAGGACTGGGAGGTAAGAGTTTATTTGACCCCCTCTAGTAATGTGTCTGTATTTTCATAGCCTCAACAAGATTTTTTTTCTGGAGTCCTAAGAATCTTTAATATATCAATCCAGAACTTTTCCTCCCTGCCTTTTTCCTTCTCTCAATGTAGTCTTTGTCCTCCTATGATGCTCAGGCTAGCCTTATACTTTTGGGCTCAAGTAAGCCTCTGGCTCATCCCAACTTTCCCTCATCCCCCGCCCTAGTGGCTGGGACTACAGGTCTATGCCACCATGTTCAATTAAAGCCTTGTTCGAAATGGTGTCCTAGGGGTGGCAGTGTACCTCAGTGGTAAGAACACTTACATAGCATGGGTTCAACCTCAAACACCACAGACACAAAATAACGGATTTCTGAGAATGAGGGATTCAGAAAGTTGTGATGTGTGCATTTCCTCCTGCCTCCAAGGTCTGATACATGTTAAACCCTGTTCTCACCAGTGGCAACAGAGTAAGAAGCAAGACAGACAAAAGTCCCTTGTTCTATTATTTGTTGCTTTTGTTACAATTCAAGCAACAAATACTAGAACAACAAATATGGAAAAATAAGACTTTATGTGACCACATAAATTGTGGAAATAGCACAATGGAACACAGGAATCACGGTAGGGGAAGCTTGAGAATTTTACCTGGGGCAGCCTGAGCAGACCTCATGATGGAGGTACTGATGCTCAGATGACGTTTCCTTCAAGCCTTGGTGTTCCTGGCCTTGATGCTTTTGAAGATTATAGGCCTTTTTGTAGCTCACCTTTGTTTGGGTTTAATGTTATCTGACTTGGATAGGGGACTCAACCAGATGATGCTGTGTCTTTCTTACCCAGTCTTTTCGGAAACCAGAATTCTAATATACCATAACGATGAGATGTGTCAGGTTTCTATCCTGTAAAGTTACTATTTTTCCTTGGTACTAATAAGCACATTTAGGAGACTGGAGAGATGGCTCTTTATTGTAGTTAAAAGCACTAGTTGCACTGAAAGAACTGAGGCTTGGTTTCTAGCACCTTCAGGGAGGCTCACATTTAGTGCTTCTTATTCATGAGTTCATGCACAGATTCAACCATGACAGAAAATATTCAGGGGAGGGCTGACAGTATCAAAGGCAACACTGGGTTGTCCCCAGCACCAGTAAATAAATGAATAATGATAATAAATGAATAAAAAAAAAACTGGGGGCCGGGCGGTGGTGGCGCATGCCTTTAATCCCAGCACTTGGGAGGCAGAGGCAGGCGGATTTCTAAGTTTGAGGCCAGCCTGGTCTATAGAGTGAGTTCCAGGACAGCCAGGACTATACAGAGAAACTCTGTCTCGAAAAAACCAAAAAAAAAAAAAAAAAAAACCAAAAAAAAAAAAAAAAAAAAAAAAAAAAAAAAAAAAAAAAAAAAAAAACTGGGGGAGAAATTATACCTGATTTTTTTTTTGTTTTTTAACACATAGATTTTTCCTTCCTCATTTCCTAATGAATATTTAGCAACTTATAGAATATATGTATTATATCAGATATTACAAACCATCCATAGAAATTTTAATTATATGCAGGTTCTATACAAATATTCTACCTTTTAAAAAAAGATTTATTTGATTATACTCTCTTCAGACACACCAGAAGAGGGCATCAGATCCCATTGCAGATGGTTGTGAGCCACCGTGTGGTTACTGGGAATTGAATTCAGGACCTCTGGAAGAGCAGTCAGTGCTCTTAAACACTGAGCCATCTCTCCAGCCCATCTACCATTTTTTTTTAAAAAAAAAGACTTATTTTAATTATATGAGCACACTGTAGTTGTCTTCAGACACACCAGAAGAGGGCATCAGATCCCATTACAGATGGTTGTGAGCCACCATGTGGTTATTGGGAATTGAACTCTCAGGACCTTTGGAAGAGCAGTCAGTGCTGTTAACCACTGAGCCATTTCTCCTACCCATACTCTACCACTTTTGTACAAGGAACTTCAGCTGGTTATGGTACCACATGTCTGTAATGTCAGCACTTAAAAGGTAGAACCAGGGGTTGGAGAGATGGCTCAGAGGTTAAGAGCACTGGCTGTTCTTTTAAAGGTCCTGAGTTCAATTCCCGGCAACCACATGGTAGTTCTGAAACCATCTATAATGAGATCTGGTGCCCTCTGGTGTGTAGGCATATTTGCAGATGGAATACTAAAAAAATAATTTAAAAAGAGGTAGAAGCAGAAGGAGCAATTCAAACCCATCCTTGTTTATGTATCCGATTTGAAGGCAGTCTGGCTGTGAGACCTGTCTCAAAACAAAACTTCAGATGGAAATCCTGGCATTTTGGCTCAGGTGGTAAGGAGCAATAATATACCAAAAACAACTTCTTGTAGATAAGGGGCATTGTTATTTTCTTCTCTCTTTTGCTTTGGTGGTCTTTTCCTAACTTGCCGTATAGTCTATGTATGATACAATAAATGCCATCAAGCATTTCTGTCAGTTTCAAGCCTGTTCTGTCAGTTATCATCACCAAATTGCTTTGATTTCAAAGTTCCACATTAATGGAGTCATCTAATCTATATACCTTTGTGCCTGACTTTTCACCTAGTGGTACTGGTGAGGTTCATTTGTTGACACTTGAATACCAGCATTTTCCTCCTTTTTGCTATACTTCATTCTACAAAACACCAAGCTTGTTTTGTTGGACTTTTGGACTATTTGGGGCTAGGCTATTACAAATATAACTGGTAGAAATGTGCATATAAATCTTTTGTCAACATATTTTCATTTGTGTTGGCTAGATACCAAAGAATATAATTGCTAGGTCACATACATATTTTAACTTCATATGAAGAAGTTAGTCTGCCATACTATTTTACCCTACAGCCACTGAGATGTGTGTGGGTTCCCCGGGGATTCTGGTAATAGCATTCTAGGTTAGGAAGGAAATAGTAGGCCTACATTCCTAGCTTCATTTTGCAGCTCTGCTGACCGGGGTTTAAAAGGCAATCCAAGTTTCCTGTTCCAGTCTATTCAGAGCCTCTGCCAATGGCAGAAGCATGACATGGGAATCATAGGTTGTAGGCCACAGTGAGTGAGGCACTATGTTTACATAGTTGTGGATGAAGACAGCAAGGGTGAACTTGAATGATGCTCATGAAGACATCCTTGGGCTGGGAACTTAATAGGCCAAGCTTCCTGTATCCCTTTGAGGTTGTCAACATGTATAGGGACAACCAGGATTTAAGGTTTACTGTGCTTTACATAGCACTGCCTAAAAGCACTGTCTCCAGCACAGAATGGCCAATCAGAGTTTAAGTACCGCAGGCTAAGAGCAGGTGAGGCTTAAGTGAGAATAGGGGACTGCAGATTCCCAATCCAGGTTCTGAAGCAAACTTCAGGTCTCTGACAAGGGATGGGCCATAACCAGAACCTTGCCAGTTGGAGTTGCTGGCTAGAATCCTGGGTATGTATAGCCACCATTGCCATCCAGCTTAGCCTAACAGCTGTTTATGCATTTTGTGCCTGTGTAAGAAACCATGCTAGGACATGAGAAAGTAGAAATGGAAAATGCAGGCTTTTTAGATTTTATTACAAAAGGAACATGATTTGAGCCCAATTTCCCAGCAAAAGTCACCAATGCCAAGTGTAATTTGATGAGGGCTTCTCTGGTTGGGGAGCAGGCTGGTAGATAGAAGAGCCTTCCATAGAGCACTCCACACCTCAGCTTCTCTGTCCCTGGATGGATACCCCATGTCTGTAGAAACTGCTTTCAAAGTTGTTCACTGGGCCTCATTGAAGCGGGTCACCATTGTCTTGTGCAGTGTCTCCTTGTAGGATTCTGTTGAGGTGACCCCATAGGAACTGCCCCGGGCCCCCAGGCCAGAACCTCGAACCCTCGTTTGGGCCTGTGTAAGGTAAGCAGGTTTTTCAGGCTGGTAGAAGTGCACTGGGAGTGTTGGGGATGAGAATGGCCATAGAGACTCACCTCAATGGGCGTCACAATGCCCTGTTTCTTGCGGCCCAGACCACTGCCTTCTTTCCAGCCCATGGCCTGGAGCATTCGACTGCCAATATTGTCACTGCCTAATCCATCCCGAGTGGGCTGTTCAAAGTCCCTGCAGGGAACAGCGTATAGTGTTAGTGGTCTGCCAGCCACACCCCCCTCACCTGGTATCTGGCCCTGCACTCACACAGAGGCTGTAGCTATGCCACCATATTTCCTCCGTTTCGGCTCTGGTGGCTCGGGGATGCCATACTTCTCCCTGCGTTCAGCTGCACGGTCTCGATACTTCATTTGCTACAAATTTACGTATATGTGAAGATGTTGGAATTGGCTGTGACTTTTAGCAAACATAAGCATGGGTGGGGTAAGGGCCACGCAAGTCTCTCTGTCTGGCCTGGCCCTTAGGGTCAGGACATGATGGAATGGGAACTAGAAAGCCTGACAGCAATAGAGACAACACATGGTTGTCAGGCTATACCTGGCTAAGGAACTTTGAGGTCCCATTGCCAGGAGGGACATAGACTTGGAGGGGACAGATGGGATGGCGCCAATGAGTGGGTCACACCTTACCTCCATGTCATTCTTTTCTAGTGCTTCTAATTCGTTTTCTGACAAGTGGGCTCGCCGATGAATCTCAAGGTTTTGCTGTAAAGGGGGACAGAATAGAGTAAAGCAATCGGGCTGGGCTGGGCTAGACATGAGATATCCTACCAACTCTCTGCTCAGTCACCTTGTGGAGTCCAGAGAGCTGCTGGTGCCGGATGAGTGCCTCCTTGCTGGGAAACTGGCGGCGGCAGAGCAGACAGGCTAGCTTCTGCCAGTCAGTAAGTTTTTCTTCCCGTTCAGGACCCCCTCGCTCCTGCTCCTCCTCACTGTCACTCTCCCCACTATAGGCTGCCACCAGCCCTCGAGGTGGGCTCTGTAGAGGGTGAAGGTGGGCAGTCAGTCACAGCTGCTAAGATCAGGGACCCCTGTCCCTTTTTGCCCTGAAACTTACTGGACGGTCATCACTGGCCAACTTTGGGAGATCCACGCTGGTGTGCTGTCTTTCAGCTAGCGCTCCCTGAGGTAGAAGAAACAGAAATTCAGAGCTCCACAGAGGACCCTAAAGAATGACAAGATTGAAAATGGGGTACAGATGGACAGTTACCTTCTTCTCAAGGATGGCATAGCCTGCATCTGCAGTGGCTGATTCCCGCCTTTCATCATCTCGTAGAGCACTAATAGGCTGGAAGCTGTTTTTGAAGTTTTCTTTTTGCTTGTTGAGACTGCGTGCCCACCTCTCCATGTCCTTGGCAATCTAGGGGTTGAGGGTTGAGGTTAAAGTTTCCACAATTCTTCAAGCTTGGGTCTCTACTTTCTCACCCATGGCCCCTGCAGCAGCAGCAGCCCTTCCTGCTCTGTAGCTTCAAATCTGTACCTCCATTGACTTCCTTTCATGATGAAATAAACACTTTCATACTCATATTGCTTTTGGTCAGTGATTATCACAGCAACAGAAATCTAACTAAGGAATGTGATATCATGTCACATTAATGTTTTGTGCTTTTCCTGGGGCATGGAATATTTTGAGAATCCCTCAGGTTTCCGAGAGGATATATATTGCTTTCTTCAATGTCATACCTTTTCCCCAGAAAGACTAAGGTTCCTTCTAACTTTTCCCTACTAGAAAACCCTGCAGTGTTTCTTCTCCTACTCAACTCCTTATGAGCCTATGAGAATTCCTCTGGGATCAATACACACCCACCACCAGCATGAAGGTTCCCTTTGTAGGACAGAAAAAAGCTGTCAGAGTTCACTCAGATGGTACAAGTCACCCCACGGTGGTAGATGGTCCTGCTACAGTACCCCCAAAATAGATCTAGCTCAGGAGTACTATCTATCTGAAGCAGTAACTATCCCTGTCCATGCCCATCTGCCACCCCAGGAGAGAACAAGAGGTGACAGAACATAGACTCCAAACAGCCAAATGACGGCTGGAAGTTCACCTGTTGGGCTGTCTTTGTCTTATGCTTCTCTTTCTTCTCTTTTCCCTCCTTTGATGATGCCCCCGTGTCCTTATGTCCGTCAGCAGACTGCTCCAAGGCAGGTATGTAGGTCCGCCGCTCCCCATCCCAGTATAGGTACTGTTGACTCTGAGCATTGTAGTAATACTGAGGGAGAGAATGGGAAGAGGGGACATGAGGAAGAATGTGTAGGGGTAGGGGTAGCTGCCACAAAGCCACACACCAGTTTTCCCTAGGCTACCCTGTCACTTACCTGGGAGTTGGGATCATAATATAGACCAGTCTGAGGGTCATAGTAGTAGCCAGATGTCTCATCATATTGGTAAGTAGAGACATCAGGAACAGCTGTGGGGAGCAAAGGCAAGGTTGCCGAATTCCTCTCTGTTTAAAGAAGTCCACACCCTTACCCACAGGCTATGGATACTCACGGTACTGGCTGTAGGACTCTGGGGCAGTGGGACTGGTGGCCGGTGGTAAGGCAGAGCTGGGATGAGTAGGGCTCTGGAGCTCAGACTTGAGCACAGCAGGTGATATGATGGTATATGACTACTCATGGGTCACATAAGGGAACAGGACTCAGTGTCTATTAATACCACCCTGCCCACTCAGGATGTACCTTGCCAGCCTACCAGCCTCCCCAGAGTACCAATGGCATCCTCACCTGGCTGTTGGTAGCAGTGCCCTGGCCACTGCTCCCCTCAGCTGATTGCTGATACAGCCCAGGGGCAGCACCAGGCTGGGCTCGAGAGAAAGCTTGCAGTGACACAGAGTCTGCCCCAGCCTCAAGGGAAGCCTCAGAACCTGAAAAGAAAAACCAAGGAGAATGAATGCTCATGAACGTCAGAGCATACGACCATAGGCCTTTAGGCCCCACAATTAGGCTCAGCAAGAGAGGATGAGGCTCACCTGCTCCAGCTGGGTCCCCTTTGGCCCCAGTCATGCCAGGGGCCTTGGTGTTCTTAAGGTAGCCATGGGTATAGATGGAATCTGTTCCCTGGCTGCCATAGCCCTCATCCTGTTGGTAGTAGCTGTAGTCAACTGGTGGCTCCTCAGGGGCAGCCCAGGCACTTTCTCCACCCTGGGAGGCCTGAGGCACAGATAAGAAATCATTAGATCAGGAGGGATTAAATTAAATGGAGGCATCTGCTTGAAGCACCTGTCCCTACAAATAGAGCTAGGATTTCTACTTGACAGAAAAGCTTGTGGTCTTAAGTAAAAACAAAGGGTTCTGGTCACAAGAGAACAGTGAAGAGAGACTAGAAAAAGGCTACATGCCCAAATGCACCCTAGGCTGATACTAATGAGGTACATGTGTTATTCCTCACACCAAGCAAGACAACCTCAATCTCTTTCCTTTTGTCTTCCTCTTTCCTCTCTCCCACCTACAACTATGTAGCCCATGCTGATCTGGAACTTGTGGCAATCCTCCTGATTCTGCCACTATTCCCCACATCAGTGCTAGAAATATAGGCACACATCATCATACCTTGCTATCCTCCTAGTCTTAATTCTGTTCTACCAAAATTTTCACTTTTTTTTTTTTGTTTTTTGACTTTGAGGTCAATATAGAGTCAAAGACTGGCCTTCAACACCTCATCATCTTGCCTCTACCTCATAAAAACTGGGATTACAGGTGATTACCACCATACATGGCTCTCAAAGTTTTTTTTTAGATATTTATAAATTCCTTTTTATTCTTGGCACATATAATTAAATAAACTTAAATATACTTACATAAACAGCACATCACACTCAAAGAACATGCAACATATTATACCAACTCAGAACTATTAAAAAAAGTTCTACCCAACAGCATAGAGCACCAACTACCAAGACAGGGATGGAGAGATGACTCAGCAAATTTTAGCTCTTGAAAGGACCCATGTTGGGTTCCCAGCACCCCCATGGTCCTTCACAAGCATTCAAAATTCTAAGTCTAAGGGATCAGATACCCTCTTCTGACTTCTGCAGGCACTGCGCACACATATGGTGCGCATGCACAGGTACAAGTAAAACACTCATACACATAAAAATAAAAACAAATCTTAGCCGGGGCAGCGGTGGCGCACGCCTTTAATTCCGGCACTTGGGAGGCAGAGGCAGGCGGATTTCTGAGTTCGAGGCCAGCCTGGTCTACAGAGTGAGTTCCAGCACAGCCAGGGATACACAGAGAAACCCTGTCTCAAAAAACCGAAAAAACAAACAAAAAACAAGTCTTAAAAAAGAAAAAAAGTCCAAAAGGTGACTGGGAATGATAGAGAGGATGGAGTGAGAATGTGTCACTATCTATAAAGGCGGGAAGAAGGGGGGAAAGGCAGGAAGACCTGTAACACTTGTTGTAACAGGCACAACATTTTGATAACAAGCCCACTTTGTTGTTTGCAGAAAGAATACAGAAGGGTTAAGAAAGTCAGATGCCAGGGTGATGGAGGCAGGGGAAGCCAAGTACCTGTGAGATTGCCCACTGGGCAGCAGCAATGGCAGTGCTGGCCACAGAGGCAGCATTGATGCGACTGCCTTCATTGGAGGCCATATCCCTGGGGAGGATAGTAGAAACTGGAAATGAAACAGGGATCCCCCAAGGTATGTCTGGGGGGTGCAAGCTGTGAGGGAGCTTAGATGGGGCTCTGACCTCTTAGAACCCTTGGCAAACTCCACGTTGATGGTCTTGCCATCGATGGTGAGCGGAGGGTGCAGGGCCTGCAGGATCTGTAGCAGCTGGGCTGCTTCCTAAGGGTGGAGGGGTGGCAGGGACCCAAGGGTCAGGCCCGGGGAGGCCCCCCGGCTCCATTGCCCCATTTCCAGACTGGGACCGCGGTGTAGATGGGGTAAAGGTCCCCCCTCCCTACCCTGGGGGCCAGGACCATGGTTACCCGGCCCCCCCCTGTGCCGCCCTCACCACGATGGTGGAGAGCTGGATGAAGGCGAAGCCTCGGTTCAGCTGGGTCTGCTTGTCCTTGATAACACGCACATTGGAAGAGGACAGCACCGCATAGGGTGCTAGGGCCCCAAGGATGGAGTCCATAGTGCTGTGTGGGTTCAGGTTTCGTAAAATGATGGCTGTAGGAGAGGGCCCAGTGTTAGGAAGCACTGCTGACAGTCTGTTCAGGGCCCCCACTTACAGATTCCCCACTCCTCCCTGTTCTCTTGCTTCTGTACTCACGTACCCTTTGCTTCCTTTCACTTTCTCCTGAATAAACTCTGCTTGTCAGTCCAGGTGCCAGCAGTCTCTCAACTACCAGGAACCCTCTCATATATCCCCAAATTAGTTTGTGGACAGCTCTTCCCTCTGCTCTCTCTATATCATACATTTATCCCCACACCAGGTAGAAACACTCTCCCTCAATAATGACCAAGTACTGTTCATTACCATGTCTTTGGCCTCAGAGGTCCCCACACCAGATGCCCTAGGGTATAAAGGAATGGGGAAAGAACAACTGACTCACTGTCATTGGCGTTCTCAGAGCTTGGCTCTGAGCCCTGTGACAGGGCTTGCGAGGTCAGCACTCCCTGGGTCTGGTAGGGCTGTGGCAGCGGGAGTAGGCCTTGGCTTAGCTCCCGCCCACCCAGCGGCAGTGCCTGCTGATCCAGTCGAGTGCCAAGGGGCAGCTTCTGCTCTGCCTCTGTTAGGAATGGTGGGAGATACGCTGATGACGAAGGTAGAGGCTCCATGGCTAGTCATATTCCTCTCCCCTCACCAGCCCCTACACACCGGCCTTCACGCCTCTTGCCACTCCCAGTTAGCACAGCTCACCTGATTTGGGCACACCACATTTGAAGCACTTCTCCCGGCGCTTGAAGTTCTGGACACCACACTGTGAGGCACAGGCCAGGAAGTCAAGACTTTCCATGAGATCCTCCAAATATGGACCCACAGAACAACATAATAATCCCGAGGAAGGGAACTTTGAGGGTTAGGGGTGGCACTGAGTTTTTTGGAACTTTATTATCTTCAGTCCTATAAATCTCTGACAACTGGTTCCCAGCACCAACCCTCTTACTTCAGCAACCAGTAACTCCCACATGTTACAGAATTCTGCTACTTTCCACTTTTTTGCTCTTAGACATTCCAGCTTCCATCACATTTTATTCCTGTTCCAGTCAAGTACTAAGCAGTGCTCCTGTGTCAGGCCAAATACCATGTCTTCAGGACAGTGTGCTTAGACTGCACTAACAGGAGTTAGGGGCAGAGAATGGGCTGAAAGGGCCACAGCTCACTGAGCTGGGCTTCACAGAAACAGGGAGGTTAGAGCTGGGAAATTCAGAGGTCTAGTCTTGCTGGGAAGGACTAAGAGACTTTCTATAGCTGGTGGTGGGGGAGTCGCATACACACAGAGAAAAGCCAAAGCTAGCAAGGGAAGATGGTGCCAGTTAAAGGAGAGACTCATACTAAAACTAGGTGTTTTAGGCAGTGATGGTGGAGAAAGAGAAAGAGGGGTGAGGCTAACATAACAAAAAGGTCTCCGTGGAAAATAGATGGGAGGATGTAGGACTGGCATGAACTGTAAGAACAGCAAAAGAAGAAAGGTGAGTATTCTGAGATGGAAGTGGCAGGATCTGGTAACTGAAAGACATGTAAGTCAAAAAGGAAGAAAAGAACACAAAGCCAACACCTGTTTCAAAGAAAATTTGAAAAAAACATGCAGTGCCAGTATCATTTTGTCACTCTCTCTCCAGAAAGATTGAGCACCTATGTAAAGATGATAGGATACCACTCTCCCACTAACTAGACTCCTTCTCAGGGAGAAGACAGGACCCTCTAGACCTCAGTCTTCCTTAGGTTTTAGGACTACAGATAGCCCCAGGAGATGGGGCTGTAGAATCACAATGCTGACCTCAGGGCAGACCTAAGGCCACCTAGGGAACAGGAGGTAGCCCTGTAAGCTAAAAGCTCATGCATGGTTCCACCTGAGCCTTAGCTTCCTCTTAGGGAATATGGTGGCGATCACACAACCTACAGGGACCTTTAAGGTGGATATCGCTGTATCAAGGTTGAGTTACCCTCAGAACACTCTGCTTCTTTTCAAAGATAACACCAGCCACTTACAGAGTTGAATGTGGGCCAGAAGTCTTTATGTGTTATTCTCCCATAACAGTTTCATTCTCTCAATACCTAATTAGTGTTCACTCAAAGATGAGAAAAGTGATACAGATAGGATAAGCACCTTGACCAGCATCAAGGCAGACCTGAGACAGTCTGTAAGCAGCGTGGCTCTGAAGCCCATGTCCTATACAATGTAGTAGGCTTGTGTTGTCACTGATTAGTCACTTACACTATTATTTCTTTCAACTCTATTGAACCTTTAGGCAAGGCTGTGTTTGATGAGGGCAGAGCCTAGCGGACTGGGGCTGGACAGCCTGTCTCCAAGTCTACACTTTCTCTGATGGAGTAAGCTGCTGCTGCTGCTCCTATTGGAGCAGACTTTCTCCCCAGCACTGGCTACCCATCCACCTCTTTACCTTATTACACAGCCAGTCCTCATTGATCTTGGGCTTGGGGTCGCTGTAATGCATGGATACCTTCTGGCCCAGGATGTTAAGGGAGTGCTGTGGGAAAAAGCAAAGCACAGTAAGACCCAGGTAGCGGTGCCCCACATACCGTTCAGCAAAGGAGAAAAGAGTGAGCGAGCCCTTCAGCTGGATGGATGAGGGACAGGGAATGAAGGGAGTTTGGAGAACTGATGGAGGGAAGAAGGAATGGAGGGAAGGGAGGGAGGGACGGGGGGGGGGGGGGGGGGGGGGGGGGAAACGCCCCGGCTTTCGGGGACAGGCGGTCACGCGTGCACACGCGCGCGCGCACACACACACACACACACACGCACACAAAATCAGACACACAGTACTTGGCTGACCAACGACTGTCGAGTTGGGAGTGTTCCCCCAGTTTGGCTCTTGACAGTGCCAGGCCATACCCAGGGCCAGCACTACACAGGCTACACTGGGAATGAGGGGAGATGGGCAGGGAAGAGAGAGGAGGGGAGAAAAAGAGAAAGAGCGCACGAGCGCTAATGCTGGAGAAGGGGAAAAAGAAAGCCAATTTCACAGACGGAGATTTCCCCGCCATGAGGCCACCTTCCCAAGGTTGGCCGGGTCCTGGGCCCACCGCACTAGCCTACTGACCCGACCCACAGAGCCGGCCACAGGGCTGCCTCTACCAGGACCCTCCACTTCACCATGGCTGCCCCTTCCTCCCCTGACACTTCTCTCTAGTTCTCTACACCAGAGACAGGATAGGGCTGGGTAGCTAAGTTAGATAGACCCTTGAGTCTTGGGAGGTCCCAACGCAGTTGAGTTGGGATCCAGTGCCAGGCTAGAGGAGCCGGCTCCCTCCGTTGCTGACAGAGCACAGTTCCTTATTGAGATGGTAGAGGTGGGGCCTCCTGTGGGTGGGGAGGGTGCTGTGAATGGGAGGGGCCAGTGAACTGAGCCCAGGGTGTTAATAAAACTATCACACTTGACTGAAACTTTCAACCAAAAGCAGTGATGTCTCTCTGCATGGAACTCAGAGGGCCAAATTCACATGCAGGAGAGAACTGGCAAAACAAGTCTTGCTAGTTTGTGTGCCAACATCTGTGTTCCCCCAGTAACAGGACTTCCAGTGGTCCTGAGAGCACAACCAAATTCTGGCTCTGCTGACTCGGGAGCAAAAGGATCTGCTGGGGTGTGGGAAGCTAGGAAAGGAACCCACCCTGGCAGCTCTTTCTCTGAAAGCTCAGCCAGGAGAGGTGAGGGAATGCTAGTGCCTGGCAGTAGGAAGGGGGGCCAGGGGACGGTGTCGAGACTGGACCCCAAATGGGAAGCCCAGTGGGCAGTGAGAGATGGGAAGAGGAAATAGTGGGGGTAAGGAAGGGGGAGAAAGGGGCAGGGGTATGGGACACAGGGCCACAGGGCAGGGAACTGTGTCCGTAAGATTCAGGCGATGGGGAGCGCTCGATTATAAAGTAGTATTTGTTTGGGGGGGGGTTCAAGTGCGGCAAAGCAACCTGATTGGCTTCCATCCATCGTGTAGCGTCCTGCAAGTGACTAAACTCGACGAAGGCGAAGCCCCGGCTCTGACCTGGAGACAGCATTCAGATACAGACGCAGTGGGTTAGTCAACAGCTTTGGACACACGGCGTTCCCGGGGGCAGAACCCGAGGGGAGAGGACCAGGGGCAGAGAGGGAAAGGGGGAGAGGAGAAAGGAAGAGAAAAAGTGATCAGAGAAAGAACAGGGAAGGTAGGAGTCAAGGCAGATGGTTGGGAAGGGCAGGAAGAAGGAAAGGGGGAGGAAAGAAAATGAAAGCCTGTGTCAAATCAGTACAACTGTATTGTCTTGCCTAGCTAACCTGGGGTGACAGATGGAGAACTGAGAGGGAAGGGGATACAAGGAGATCTGTCTCTAGAAGAGGAGATTGCTTTGATTGCTTTCATATAGTCCAGAGCAAACAACTCATGGGCAAGCCTAGAGCAAGGCCAGGAGTCGTCCTGGAACAGGTGTTTAATCAAAAGAGCAAAAGAGAAACCAGGCTATAAGGCTATTTGGGGTTCCCAGCCAGCATATAGGAAACCAGGGGTGGTTAGGAACACAATCTCAGCTTAACCTTGGTGTAGGGGAAGGGGATGATAATCACTAGGGAATCACTTCAGTGCCACAGTGAGGAGACGACAGTCAAGGTTCTCCTAAATAGGTAGATGGTGGCTGGAGCTGGCCAAGAGGATGGTATAGGTAAGAGTTAGCAGGTGCCTAGGAGAAATGTCCAAAGTCACTGATAGGCCATACCTGGGATGCCTCCTTAGGGAAAGAAACACAGATTCTGTCAGTGAGTGATACAAACAGAGCACAGCAGAACAAGACCTACATGTCACTGACACAGACTCCAGGCCTGGTCAGGGCAGAGAAAGGGGTTTGAGGCTTAAGGTTCTAGGAAAATTAACTCCTTCAGAGCTGGTCATGAAAGGAGGCTTTAGATGTGGTGGGTCTGGAGGGGCATGCTTGATCTCCAAAAATATCACCATCAGGATGGAATAGTATAGGGAAACAGGCAAGGGAGGATGGAGAGATGGAGGAGGTCAAAGGAGGAGAGAGACTGAGATTGAAAGAGAAGCCCAGGCAGAGTGAGGCCCCACTGTGCCTGCCTTGGGGAGCCTGGGTAGTAGTCCTGCAGAGACAACACCCCCCACCCTGCTAAAATCCCAGGCCAGCTCCAAGCAGCCTGCAAGAGGGAGGGAGGGAACAGGTGAGGCCAGAAAGTTCTGGCTGCTCCTTAGGATACACTTTCGATGAGAGCCATCCCTGCCTCCCTTCGTGGGACATATGGGTGGGTCCATGTCAGACCTACTTTTGGTTAGAGGTTGTTGTCAGAGTGAAGGAGATCAAGGGGCAGAGGAAGGAAAAGAAAATATATGCCCTGGGAAGGGTCATCACCTCAGATACTCAAAGTCCCAAAGAAGAGGTTTGCCAGAGCCTGGCTCTGGCCTTGCTCCTGGGGAGTAGTCAGCTCAGCCCAGAGCTGCATCCCCTTCAGGACAGCAACCCTGTAGAGGCTGCTGGCTGGAGCTGTGACAGTAGGAGATGGGAGAGAGAAGAGGGTACCACCCCCCAAGCTGCCCATTCCCAGCTGTGGCAGGAGGGGAGTAGGGAAGGGGAGAGAGAGGGAGAGGCAGAGGCAGAGGGAGATTTGGAGGCTCAGGCTGGCCAGCAGAAGGGGAGGGCACTGGGAACGAAAGCTCACCTGAAGATTTGTTCCGCATCAGCCGGACCTCTCGTGCTTGGACACCATGGGACTGCAGCTGGCCACGGATCTGTTCAGGAAATACACAAGTGGGATAGGTTCAGCAAAGAAAGCCTCTGAGTATATGAGGCCAGCTCAAGGCCTCTGAGCCCCAGGGGGTCATGAAAAAAAAAACACACACACACAACCCACACACACACACCTTCGTCCTCTACCTGTTTCAAAGCTTTCTCCAGTAACAATTGCAGCCTACACTAGTATTCAGTCTTGCTTCCAGCTCTAGACTTGCAGAAAGTGAGTCAAACAAAGACAGAAAACACAGTACGGAATAAAGGATGGCAGCAAAATGACTCCCGGGGGTACAAAGACAACAGGAGAGCAAGTGAGGCGGCCAATCAGGAATGGCAGGCAGGGGGCTCTGACAAGAGGCTTGCCTCCACGAAGCATAGAAGCTCGAATACAATCCGTGCCCATCACAAAGGAATTGGTCCCTCTCCTTGATTTGTGCTAAAAGCTACCTATGGCACAAAGAGTAAACAGGGAAGGACAGGAGCCGGAGCCATTCCAGCCATGTCAGGAGAAATTTAAAGACAAATAGGCATGATGGTTGATCTGGAAAACTTCCTGAGTGAAATGAGCCTGAGGGACCCTAGAGAGGCAACTTAAGAGCCCAGGTGAGGCAGTCTCTAGGCTGGCAGTACCTCTTTTGGTGAATGGGGAGTTTATACCAGACATTTTTCAGTAAAAGTATCTGTGCTTGTGGGCATCTGCTCCCCATTAGGGTAAAAGATAAGAAATTAAATCTTATGCACACAGGTATGCAAGAAGATGAAAAGTCAAGATACACAAATCTTATCAAGATTCCAATCAATCAGGGAGGACTTGGAAAATATCAAGAACTTGGACTCTGGAGTCCAGCAGTCCAGGTTTAGACCCCAACTCTACTCTGTCATTTGCTGGAACATGAAGCAAGTCACTTTGCAGATTGGGGCTATGTGGGACTGACTACAATGTACACCTTCCAGAAAGAGTCTCTGTGAAGATTCAATCAGCCTGGCATGTAGCCCACCCTACCATCAAACTACAGGCAATGTCAGCTATCAGCCAGATTCTAGAAGCCCTCACAGTTCTTAGGCGGAATTACTACCGTTAGAAAATGAGCAGCTGTCAGGCTTCCAGGGAAGCCCTGTGTAGAGAACTGACTGGGGCTGAGGGTAGACAGAGGTAAGGATCAAGGAGGCTAGTCACAATTCTAATTTACTAATCATCTTAGCTTGATGTGGCTTGCCATAAGACATCTGCGTGAGAAGGAAATGAGTGAAGAGAGGAAGACGGAAGGCAGAGAATGTCACAAAGGCCAACAGAGGTTGAGAAGCTATCAAAGAACCACCTTATGGGTAGCTGTGGCCAGGCTGTCACTGCTGACAAAAGGGGAGGAATATGGAAGTTCAGAAAAGCCCATGGACCCTAATAGCTCACTCTCATGGGTTTCTGCCATCAAGAATACCCAACACTGGGCCTGGCCCTCCATCCACATATACAAAAAGGGTGAAAGCCAATGGAATGTGCAGGAGAAATGTTTTCTCTCACACCCACCAGCACCGGACACCCATGGTTACTGCCCCTGGGCCAAGCCAGCCTCTCTGCTGCCTTCTCCCTTCCAGACCAGGAACTGGTGGAGCCATCCTGGAGGATGGATAGTGCTGGGGGACAGGAGCTGGTGGGGGAGAAGAGAGGAAAGGTGCTGTGGTTGGTGGCAAAGGATGGGTGGAGAGAAGCTGAGGGCCCTGAGGAGACTCAGCTGGCCTCCTGCTTTGCCTCCTGCCCAGGGCCATTGGGGGGGCACGTACGTCATCCTCAGTGGCTGCCTGTGGCAGCATCCTCAGCATGACGATGTTACTGGCCTTCTCCTCCTCCTCCTCCTCCTCCTCATCCTCCTCCTCCTCCTCCTCCCCTTGCTCGGTCCGATAGTCCTGGTCCCGATAGTCGCCGTCTCTGGGGAAGCCTGGCGGGCCAGTGGGACTGTGCCTGTGCCGCCGCCGCCGCCTACGCTGAGTCTCGGAACCCGGGGAGGCCTCGTAGGAATCCTGGCCGACAGAATGAGACGAGAGACACCAGACGGGCAGTCAGTCTGGGTGGGCCTAGTGGCTGGCCGCTGGCTCTCTGAGACAGGCAGGCTCTGAAAGCCAGGGGTGGGCAGGCGGGCTCCGGTTAAAGGCTCAGGCGTTTTAAGGCTGCAAATGTTCCACAGGATACTTTTAGGAACTGCCTTCAAGGAAAGGCAGTATTGGTGTGGAGGAGGAACTCCCAAAAGCAGGCTGACAAAAACACTGCTTAAACCTCCCTGGGATAAACTAGCCTGGGGTCAGCAAACTAGACTTGGCCTTCAATGTCTTCTTTTGCCAGCTCAGTTGATATGTGTACAATCGTTTACTATGCCACTGAAAAACACATATCTCCTATAGACCCCAGCTTAAGATTGGGCCCTGGAACCAAGCCAGCAGTTTAGAAATAGTTTCAGATATGGGTCAGAGGCAGCCAGCAGGAGATCATGGGCTCCCCCTTGGTCCTTGGTCCTCAGACCTGGAAAAGTCTCTGTTCACTATCAGTTTCCTTCACAACAGAGTGTGGTTACTGAGTTCTTAATTGTTGTCCAACCTACTAATTTTGATACTAAGCAGGTCAGGCATGACCCTACACCCTCCCACCTGCAGGGGACAGGTCCAGACAACTGGATGCTATATTCCACACTTGTCAACGGTCCAGTCAGAAGGTCCACTGTACCCATGGAGACATTAAGAGATACCACTCAATAGCAGGCAATGGAGAAGCCTGGATGCCTGTAAGCCCTGGCTAACCAAACAAAGCTAGTAGTTTACCAGGGGAATCTTCAAATAGTCCCTCAAATCCCCAAAGGGTAGAAGATAGTTTAAATATAATTTCTCCTCAGGGCTGGGCTTACAAAAGTATACTCTTTCCATCCTCTTTGCCTACATGCTTGCATTAGGTCTCCGACTGGCCCTCTCAGACTCAAGTTCCCTAAGGCAAAGGTGTTTCTAGCCCTCAGATGTGGGGGTTCTCTCATAGTGAACATCATGCCTTGTCCTTGAGGCTAGAGATAACTACCTACATGGGACTGACTGACTTCCCCAAAAGTCCTTTCTGTCTAGAGATTTTGTCAAGACCAGAAACAGTCAGTGTTAGCTTCCCAGAGTTTTATGGATTGGTTGAGAATTGTGTTCTCAGGTTGTCCTCCCAACACTAGATGCTGGGTCCCATGGAAGAGATCATTTTGAGTTCCCTAAATTGGTGGGAGTAGGCAGTATAGAGCTTGCAGTGAACCAAAGGCCAAAACTGAACAACAGGGAAGAAGGGAAAGAAGTAGTGGCTAGAGCCCTGAGAAATACAGAATCAAGCAGTATGAAAGCCAGGGAGACCCAACTCAGGAGAAGATCCCTCAGAGAAGGGAGTAGGGACAGACCCTCCCCTAGGTGATGCAAAGCAACTAAGTAGTCCAAAGGCACAGGAGCAGAGCGCTGCCTACACCTGGTGCTGCAGCCAGACACACAGGCCTTTCAGGAGCATTGCCCCCAAGGCCTGACCTTGCCCTCACCTCTGCACTTTGCTCTTCAGATGAGTCGTCATACTCATGCTTGCCCTCCTGACTGCCATACTCTCGTGGGTATGAACGGTAGTCCATGTCTCTATAATCATGGTCCCGGCTACGATTCTCTCCACCATCATCCTGTGAGCGATCAGTGGCTCCATAGCGGCCAGTCCTGTCACCACGACCACCTCTAGAAGAAGGATGAGAATTAGAATACCATCTTTTCCAAAAGTCCCACTCCCCAGACTAAGACTCTGAAAAGTCTCACTTCACTACATGGGCTAACTACCACAGGCTCTTAAAGTCAACATACTTATCTCCACTCCTTCCTAACCACCTGGTTCACAGGTACATCAGGTGTAGTTTCCTGAATGAATTCTTCACCTCTACATAGGCTATGTCTCTGCACCCAAAAATCTCAAACATGAGTACTCTACTATAAAATTAATCAGCCTAACCATGCCATTTGCTTTAGTAATTTCACGTAAATAACCACATAAAACACCCAAATGTTCACCAAGATCCCACCAAGTCTACAGGGTAAGATCTCTGCAGGTCTATCTCTGTCTGCCCTATGCACATCACTCTACCCACTATACAGCCATCTTGCTAGAACTGGCAACTCTTCAGTTAAAATGTCTCCAACTGTGGAGCTCTTGTAAAGGACCTGAGTTCTTGGCAGTCAGACTGGGCAGCTCATAACTGCCTATAAATCCAACCCCAGTGTCTTCTTCTGGCTTCTGTATTCATATGCATATACCCACACAGACATAAACACATAATTAAAATTAAAAAATTCTCTGTTAACTACAAAATGATCACTTCAAAGTTAATTTAATTTGTAAATCTTTGATGAGTTAAAAGATCTTATAAATATAAATATAAATCTTATAAATCTTTCAATCTTTTAATCTTACTCAGTAGTAGAGTGCTTGCCTACTATATGAAAATTGCTGGTTTCCATCTCAGACTGAGAAAAATTACTAGGTCTGTAGTCTCAGTTTCTCAAGGTGCTGAGACAAGAGGTTTGAGCCCAAAGCTACATAGTGAGACTCTCCCACCACACACATCTAAAGAAAATTGGGGTTGTGGATGTAGCAGAGTGATGGTGCACAGGCCCTTCATGTGGAGGTACTGGGTTCTTTTTCCTACGTTGCAGAAAACCTTAAATTACTTAAAGGTGAGTTCTAGGAAATGATGAACCATGCCTGATGGACTCACTACCTTATTCCTGAAAGCTTAATATAGTACACAGGAGTTAGTGGGTGATGGTAATCAAATGTTTTGTGGCAGGTATAGCAGTGCATACCTATTATCACAGCACTTGAGAGGTAGAGGCAGGAAGGTCAGGAATTCAAAGCTAGCCAAGGTACAAAATGAGTTCAAGGTTATATGAGACGCTGTTTTTAAAAATCAATCAACCAACCAACCAACCAAGTATTTAAGAAAGAACCAATACATGTTCATTTAAAACGGAAATACGCTGCCATGGCTGTTTAGCTCAGTGGCAGACCACTTACAAGAGCCTAGTATTGGATATGAAAATGGAAAAAAGAACATGGTCAAGCAAGAAGAATCAGGCCCATTAGAAGAATGCAACAAGATTGCACTCATCAACAGTAATACATTAGAATGTCTGTTATTGACACCACTCTTAGACTATATTATTCTGACACTAGCTAAAACAATTAAGTACAGGGAAGAAAGAAAAGGCATTAAGAACCATAAAGGTGAGTCCTAGGATGACCAGTGCAACAAGAGAAACTGTCTTGAAAAGCCAAAAACCAAAACCAAAACAAACGAGCAAACAAACCCGTAAAGGTAAAAATCATCATTATTTGTGACCAATGAGAAAAACCCTGCAAAGCCTAAATGAATCATGTTAAAAGAAAAGAAAGATTACAAGTAATAAATCAGGAGCTGAAGGTATATAGTTCAATGACAACACATTCAGTGTTTGAGTTCTAACTTCAGTACCCCCAAAATACTAACAGTGATGCTGATGATTAAAAACAAAAACATCAGGGGCTAGAGAGATGCCTCTGAGGTTAAGAGTACTTTCTGCTCTTCTAGAGGACTCAAGTTTGATTCCCCGCATCCATGTCAGTCAGCTCAGACACGTAATTCCGGCTCCAGTAGATGTGACATGCACACATGTAAGCATATACTCACAAAGACACATACAAATAAATTTAATAAAGATTCTGGCTATAAAATTAACATACAAAATACATATTTTGCTTATATTCAAATAACTATTATTTGGAAAACAGGAAGACAACTACCTATGATTACATCTAAAAGATTAAATATTGGGCTAAAGAGATGGTTCAGCAGTTAAGAGCACTGACTGCTCTTCCACATGAACCTGGTTTGATTCCCATCACCCAAACAGTGGCTCACAATAGCCTATAACTCCAGCTCCTTTGGAATCTGTATGGACTCATGCAAATGTATACAGAAATGAAATCTTTAAATAATTAAATATCTATGCACGTGTAAGATCCTATGACTATTCTTCACATATATGAAGATTTTACTTACTTACATACTTACCTTTTTTTGTTTGTTTTGAGGTTTTCTTTTTTTGAGACAGGGCTTCTGTGTATAGCCCTGGCTGTTTAGAACTTACTCTATAGCCTAGGCTGGCCTTGCTCTCAGAGATCTGACTGCTTCTACCTCCTGAGTGCTGGGATTAAAGGCGTGAGCCACCACAACCTGATTATTTACTTTTTCTCACAGTTTTTTTTTTTTTTTTTGGTATTTATCTCAGGCTGACCTTGAACTCACTATGTAGCTAAGACTAGATTGAAACACAGGATCCTTTTTATGCCTCTTAAATTCTGGGATTATGAGCATGGACTACCATGTCAGCTTGGATCAAAGATATAAATGAAAAAAATTAAATCATAATAGAAAAAAATTCAAGGGCAAGATGTAGTGTCACATGCCTATAATCCTAGCCTCCAGGAGGTTAAAGCAGGAGGATCCTAATTTTGATGCCAGCTTGGGCTATGTTTAAAAAAAAAAAAAAAACACAGGAGGTGAGGTGGAGTAAGGGAGAGATGGCTTAGCAGGTAAAGGTGCTTACTGCCCACTAATGTAAGCCTAGCAATATGAGTTAAATTCCCAGAATCTACAAGAAGGTAGATGGATAGAATTAATGCCACAAAGATGTCCTCTGACCACCTCACATCAGTAACAAACAAATGACTGGAGCTAAAGCTCCATAGTAGAGCATGCACCATGGATCTATGTACAAAGCTGAAAAAGAAAAAGTAAATCAGAAAAAGAAGTAAATTGGGAAAAAAATAAATTCTTCATAACCTTTTATATGTTCCACCCACTGAGCTAGACCCTTAGCCCTATCCTTAAATGAGAAAAAGTAATAACCCAAATCCCAAGGCATAGAAAAACAATCATTTAATCAAACTATATAAAAACACAATATTTAAGATTACCCACAAACCAAGAGTTATATTTAAACACAAACAATACAAAGGGCTAGATGTGCAGCTCTATGGTGACTAGCTTGCACAAAGGCCTAAGTCCTGTGCCCAGCACTGAAAAATAAAGAAAATGAACCAATGCAAGCAAGCAAGCAAACTGGGAGTGGTAGTACACGCTGTAATCTCAAGCTTCAGGAGGCTGAGGCAGAAATGCTGAGTCAATTTTCTTTTCTTTTTTGTTTGTTTGTTTGTTTTTGCTTTTCAAGACAGGATTTCTCTGTGTAGCCCTAGCTGTCCTCAAACTCAGAGATCTGCCTGTCTCTGCCTCCCAAGTGCTGGGATTAAAGGTGTGCACCACCTGGTGCTGAGGCCATTTTCAAGTACAGAGGTAGACCAAGACTCAATGAAAAATTTCAAACAGACAAGTAAATAAATATAAGAGAAAGAAAACATAACCCAGTGATTCATACCTATAATCACAGCATTCAACAATGATGAAACAGGAGAATCACAAATTTAAGGCCAGCCCTGGGAATTTAATAACTAAAGGTCTAAGGACATAGCTCAGTGGCTTAGCCCTTACCACTCTTGAGTTGGGATGTTTTATTTTCTTGGTATAAAAGTACTTCACATGTTCTAGATAAGAATACCTTACCAGATACACTTAGATATGTTCTCCCATTCTGGGGAGTTTCTTTTCATCTTAAATGTCCATTGATCTGGAAGTTTCTAATCTTGATAAAGTTAAACTTATTTTGAAGTATGTTTTGATTTACAGGGAAGTTCAAAGATAAAAATAACCCCTGTATATCCCTTTGCCTAGTTTCCCCTAATACTCAGAGAACCATGGCCGTAAGTCAACTAAATAGCAGGTTTTACTGGGATCTCACCAATTTTCTCATATTAGTATGTCATCTCGTAAAATTTATTTTTATTAATAGTTTTTAAGTGTGTGTGCATACACGTGTACACGTGAGTGCAGTTGCTGGTGGAGGCCAAAAGTATCAGATTTTCCTATAGCTGGTATTAAAGGTGGTTGTGAGCCACCCAACATGGGTGCTAGGAACTGAACTCAGGACCTCTAGAAAAGCAGGAAGTGGTTTTTTGTTTGTTTGTTTTTCGAGACAGGATTTCTCTGTGTAGCTCTGGCTGTCCTGGAACTTACTCTGTAGACCAGGCTGGCCTCGAACTCAGAAATCCACCTGCCTCTGCCTCCCAAGTGCTGGGATTAAAGGCATGCGCCACCACTGGCCCGGCGCAGGAAGTGTTCTTAATCATTGAGACATCTGAAGTATGTCTTGCTTGAAGGATGTCAAAGTCCTCTCTGGCCTGTGAAAGGTTGGTTCTTTTGTTTGCTTTTGTTTTTTTGAGACAAGGTTTCTCTGTGTCCCCATAGCTGTCCTCAAACTCAGAGATCTGTCTGCCTCTGCCTCCCAAGTGCTGGTATTCAAGCCATGTACCACCATCAACACCTAGCCTGTAAAAACGTTTTTTAATATACAGAGATTTCTCTTTATAGTTATTTTTCTCTTTTTAAGAATTGTAGTGATTTTGTTTGATGTGATCTTTTAATTAGACTTAAAGTTTTGGGGTTTCTTTTGATGAGAAGTAATAACAAAAGTGAGAAGTTCCTCTGACTATCAAGCAGCAGTAGCATGACTTATCTCTGGTGATGTTGACCTTCATCGTATGCTTAAGGTGGTGTCTTTTCATTTTTCTTACCCACAGAAGTTTTCAGGGGCTAGGGAATGTAGCTCAGTTGGTAGAGTACTTGTGTACATGTATGAAGCCCTCAGTTTGATCCCTGCGGAAGAATCAGGCATGGTGATACTTGCCTGTAAGCTCAACAACTAGGAGACAGAGGCAGACTACCAGAAGATGATCCTTGGCTACATAGGGAGTTCAAGGCCATCCTGGGCTAGAGACTCTATCTTAAAAAAAAAATTCTATATTTCTTTTCTCTAGACCCTACCATTTAATTTAGAGAAAAGTTACTAAAACCACATCACACTCAAGAGAAGAATTAAGCTGTTTCCTGGTGAGAAGAAATATCTATCCTATTTGGAATGTTTCTACCCTCCCCACTCACCACTTCCTTTGAGACAGGGTCTTACCTGACCTGGAATTCACTATGCCAACCAGGCTGGCCTCAAACCCAGAGGTTTACCTACCTCTGCCTCCTAAGTGCTAGAACTAAGGGTATATGCCATCATGCCTGGCCTTCGGTAAGGAAGAACTGTGGCAGAGCCTTTTGCTAATATAATACTTTTGTGGTTTTTAAAAAATAATTTCATACATACATACAATGCACTTTGATCATATTCATCTTTCACTTCTAACTCCTCCCAGATCCACACAACCCCTCCCAATTTCACGTCCTCTTGTTTTATTGTTTAAATAGCCCACTGACTCTAACTTGTACTGCCTATATACTTATAGGTGGAGGTGCATCCACTGGAGGAGAGTGGTCAATCTATCAGAGGCCACATCTTCATAGAAAACAGACCCTCTCTTCTCAAGAAGCCATTAACTGTCAATAGTTACTCAGCTAGCCCCAAGCCACGACATTTTTAACATAGAAGATTTTAAAAAGTCTGTTTCCCAGGTAGTGGTAGAGCATACCTTTCATCCTAGAACTTTGAAGACAAAGGCAGGCTGGTCTCTGTAAGGGTGGTCTACATAGAGACCAGGACAGCCACAGCTAGAGAGACTCTTCTTCAAAAATCAAAAACAAAGAAACAATAATAAAATGATACCAAATCCTTGAGAGCTAAAGAAATGGCTGAGCAGTTAATAGCACTTGCTGCCCTTTCAGAGGGTCATAAGCATTTGTAACTCCAATTCCAGGGGATCTTATGCCCGCTTCTAGCCTCTGCAGGTACCAGGCACATATATGGTGGAAAGACATGTACACAGCGTAAACACTGACACACATTAACTGTTTTTGAAAAAGAGACCAAACCCAGAAGTTGTAAAATGAAAATCAAAACAGCACAACAAACCCCAATGGGTCTATATGACTTTGTCAAAGCTATAAATAGCTAACATGTAAAAAAGTGAACTTGGAAATGGGCATGTGATCAGTCAGTGTGACAAATGACAGAATCTAGTTGATTGAGAGGTAGTGACTGTAAAATTCTTTTAACTTGCTATATGCTTATTTTTTCATAATAAAATACTGAGAAAACAAAAAAATCAGCCAGGCATGGTGCATGCCTATGATGTGTGTACTTGAGGAAAGAACCTAGTTAGTAAAGTGCTTGCTGAATAAGCATTAAGGACCTGTGTTTGATGTCCAACACCAATATAACAAGCAAGGCAGGTGAGGCAGATATAAAAGGATCCCTAGATCTCATTGCTACCTGCTGGGTGTTGTGGCAGAGGCAGGTTCATCTGTGAGTTGAGGCCAATCTGGTCTACATAGTGAGTTCCAAGACAGCCAGAGCTATGTGGAGAGAGGCCCTGCCTCAACAAATGAACAAACCAACCAACCTACAATAACCAACCAACCAAAAAAAAAAGTAAATGCACCTGCCACCAAGCTGGACAACTTGAGTTCAATCTCCAGAACCCATGTGGCAGGAGAGAACAGATTCCTGCCAGTTGTTTCTGGACCTTCACCTGTGTGTCATGGCACATGTGTACGCAGGTGCATATAATTAAGAAAATATTAAGAGAAACAAGGTAGGAGGGTCCTGAGAAACAAGGTTCACAGTTGACCTCTAGCTTATACATGCACACATATGAATTGGCACATACAATTGCACATGTACACATGTAAACATGCACCAAAGGCTAGAGCACAGTAAGAGCTCTCCAGGTTCTCTCCTCAGAACTGCAAAAACAAACAAGGACCATAGATGCCTTTGAAAGTAAGTTCTACTAAGTTTTAAGATCAGAATAACTTTTAAAAAATAATTTATGCCGGCAGTGGTGGCGCACACCTTTAATCCCAGTACTTGGGAGGCAGAGGCAGGTGGATTTCTGAGTTCGAGGCCAGCCTGGTCTACAGAGTGAGTTCCAGGACAGCCAGAGCTACACAGAGAAACCCTGTCTCAAAACACCAAATAATAATAATAATAATAATAATAATAATAATAATAATAATAATAA
>JANHMN010000005.1:120230255-120252742 GCA_030674055.1 Rhabdomys pumilio | reverse complement strand
AATAATAATAATAATAATAATAATAATAATAATAATAATAATAATAATAACAACAACAACAACAATAATAATGATAATAATTTATTTAATTTTATTTTCTGTGCATTGGTGTTTTTTTGGTCTGCATTCATGTCTGGGTGAGCGTGTCAAATCCCAGACAGTTTTGAGTTCTCATGTAGGTGCTGGGAATTGAACGACGATCTTCCCAGAGAACAGCCAGTAGTACACCAGCCATCTCTACAGCCCTGTAACTTTTTTTAAAGACAAGATCTTATCATTTAACTGGGGCTGGCCTGGAACTTGCTATGTAGACCAGGCTGGCCTCGAATTCAGAGATCTGCCTGCCTGCCTCTGCCTCAGAAGTGCTAGAATTAAAGGCATACACTGCCATAACAGTAATTTTTCTACAAGCTTCTGCAAAAACAGCAAAGGATGTCTAATTTATACCATGAGGCCTTCTTGACCCAATGCCAGATAAACACGGCACAGATACAAATAGCCAAACTAATACAATTACTAACTAAACTTAGCAGTTTTAAAATAACAACAATGCTGGTGACAACATGGACAACAGGAAGCCTTCCTAAATTGTGTCTGGGAAGGTAAACTAGTCCAGCTACAATGTAACTCCGTATGGAGACGCCTCACAAAACTAAAAATAGATCTCTCCTGAGGTCCAGCTTTATCATTGCTGCATATTTACCTGAAGGACTCCAAGCCAACAAATCACAGAGACACTTACACGTCAAAGTTTATTGCAGACCATTCACAACAGCTAACTTATGAAACCAACCTAGGTGTCCAACGACAAAGGAATGAGTAAGGAAATTGTGCTATATAACATGACATTTCTATCCAGCCACAAAGAATGAAATTAGACCTTTTTCAAAAGATGGATGCAACTGGGTATAGTCATATTAAGTGAATCAAGACAATTTCAGAATGATAGACATCATGTTCTCTCTGTGGTTCCTATATTTTATATAGATACATAAAATCATATAAGTATTTAACAAGAAAGTAGAAGCAAAAAGAATAGACTAATACAAAAGGTGAAAAAGAGGGAGGGCATAGAATATGTTCAACATATATTATATGCCTGTGTTTAAATGCCCTTATGTAACAGTACCATAACAATGAATACACACAATAATTATTTTAAGAATAAAAAAAACAGGCCGAGTGGGCGTTCTGGAGGCAGAGGTGGGTGGATATCTGTGAGTTCCAAGGACAGCCAAAGTTAAAAAGAGAGACTCTGTCTCAAAAAACAAAACAATACTAGGTAGAGGAAGGTGTGTGTGTGGGTTGGGGGTTGCAGGAACTGACATGGTTCTTGCATTTTTGAACTCACAGCTGTGATCACTTGAGCAACATCTCCTTATGGTTGGGCCTATCACAACCTGTTACAAGAGCGGAAGTACTCATGGGTCCCCATCCCTCCATGAAAGTTATAGGCAGTTAATCGTTGATGGTGGGAAAGAGATTTGTTTCAGTGGTATAGTGACTGGCAAGGTGCCAGTGCTCCTATAAACACCCTAATGAAAAATACTGGGGGAAGAACTGAGTCTCTGACTTCACACACTTATGCCCCCCACAAAATAAATAAATGTACTTTTTTTTAAATATGTGAAAATAGAAGACAGTACAGTTGAGAAAAGGTAGGAGATTAGCAAGAATAGAGTAGGAAGGGGACAGGAGGAGTGACTATGAAATATAAAAGTCCATGAAGCCCACTGTTACATAAAATACATGCTAATAAACATTAAGAAGATGGAAGACAAACACTGAATATTTCAGATTAAAGAAGACTAAAATGTATATTGAGCTAGCTCAATGTACTGCAAAATTCTGTTTAGTTTGAATCTCTTGAGACAGGTCTTACAACATAGCCCAAAGTATTCTCAAACTCAGGATGCTCCTGCCTCAACGTCTAGACAGTGGGATAACAGGATTCATCACTTCAAGCCCAAAGTTTTCTTGACTTATTAAAAGCTATATTTCAAAAATTCCTGTATATATCAGACTCAGTAGAGAAATTCTGACTGGGCAGGGCGGCACACACCTTTAATGCCAGCACTTGAGAAACAAAGGTAGGCAGATTTTGATGCGTTTGTCAAGGACAGCCTGGCCTATCCAGAGAGTTCCAGATCAGCCAAGAACGGTATTGTGAGACCTTGCCTTAAAAATTGTTTTAAAATCAAAGAAAAGGGAAAAAAATGGAGGTATTTTGAACATGTCGCTTTAAGACTAGGAACAGTGGTCTATTTACTGCATTTGACACCCACTACTCTCATCTCTCTTCCCTGCTTCCCCTCCACATTTTACTGGTGATGGAACCCAGAGCCTTATACATGCAAAGCATACATTCTACCTCTGAGTTATACCCACAGTCAACCCTCAATATTCTTTTGCCTTGTTCTGTTTTATAGGAAGCAGGGTCTTCAACAGGCTTGGAACTCACTATGTAGTAACTTGAACACCTACTCATCCTGTTTCTATCTCCCGAGGGCTAAGTATTACAAGGCCATGTGCTACCACACCTAATATCCTTAATTATAAAATTGCCATGTGTGAGCCAGATGTGGTGGCATATGCTTTTAATCCCAACACTCAGGAAGCAGAGGCAGGCAAGACCCCTGAGTTTGAGGTGAGCTTTGCTCTACAAAGTGAGTTCCAGGACAGCCAGGTCTATTATTACACTGAGAAACTCCGTCTCAAAAACAAAAACAAAACCCCATGTGTATACGGCTTAAGAAATGGCTCTGTCATGGAGTAAGGAGAGGAGAAGATGAAGGAGAGGAGAAGCAAGGTGATGAGAGAGAAAGAGAGAGGGGACCTGGAGGTAGATGTTCACGTGTCTCTACCAGTCAAAGATAGTTTATATATCTAGGTAGGGTATTGGGTTACACTTCTGACTGAGCATTATCATACTTATACAGCCTTTGATTAATATTTAAAAAAAATCGTATAAAAGCAAAAAGGAAAAGGGGGCACGGGATAGGGGTTTTCTAGGGAGGGGAAATGGGGAAAGGGGATGGCATCTGAAATGTAAATAAAATATCCAACAACAACAACAAAAAGAAATGGCTCTGTCAGGAAAGCTCTTGCCTCTAAAGCATAAGAACCTGAGTTCGGATCCCCAGAATCCAGATGCAGTAGTGTGTGCGTGTAACCCAGTGATGGCAAGCCTAGAGGAGGTCTCCCTGGAACTCACTCAGTGGTAAGTAATGGGAGTAAGCTAGCCTACTTGGTGAGGTTCCAGGTCAATGAGAGACCTTCTCACAAACAAAAGGTGGAAAGTACTCAAATATGGTACTTAAGGCTGTCCTCTGACCTATACATATGTGCATACACATGCACAGCCCCTCACATGCATACACATAGGCTGACATGGGTACATTTACACACACACACACACACACACACACACACACACACACACACACACAAAATAAAATAAAATAAAATAAAATAAAATAAAATAAATTGGGGTTGGAGAGATACCTCTGAAATAAGGAGCACTTACTGGACACGGATGCTGGAAACTGAAAGAACATCAAGTGCTCTTAAAAGCTAAGCCATCCACCTCTCCAGTTTCCTAGGGAATTGTACTTTAACACAGTATGATATTAAACAGGTAGATTTTTAAAGTTTGCTTCATTACAGTTCTTAGAAAAAGATGACTACTTACAAAGATGACAATTTTCCCCCCTCACCAAATACAAAAATTTGATGTAATTTCCATCAAAAGTCTTGTTTTGAGAGACTTGATTCTTTTTTTTTTTTTTTTGAATGTTGGGGATAAAATAAAAAACTAAGAACAAATACCATGTATTAATCCACAGCAACAGTGAGGTTATAGTATAAGACTAAGTAAAGGAGGGAACCTGAGCAAGAATGAACTACTGCTTAGGAGACGGTACTCAGCAAACTGCCCACTACAAGAAGGGAAAACCTAAAACCTCTCTTATGCCATATTCAAAACTGGACTCTAAGTGAACTAAAGATGTGAATGCAAAAGGTCAGACTATGTGGTGAACCTCTGTGTGATTCTGGATAGGAAAAAACAAAAGATTCTAAAAACCACAAATACAGGAAGAGCTGGCCATGGCACATGCCTTTAATCTCAGCACTTGAGAGGTGGATGTCTGTGAGTTCGAGGCCAGCCTGGTTTACATAATGAGTTCCATGACAGTGAGAGGATTATAGTGAGACTATCTTAAAAAGAAAAAAAAAAGGGGGGGGGGGGCAAGGAGGCAAGGAAGTTAAGGACTTGTTAAAAACAGGTAATGAGGAGGCCGAAGCACGAAAATTGCCACAAGACTCAGGTCAGTATGGGGTATGGTGAGTTTCAGGCCAGCATGAATTATAATGTGAGATCCTGTCTCAACAATAACAAAAATACCATTATCTATCCTTGGTAGTCACATACTATTAGTAAAACATAACATACATAGCTCATGGTGCCCTTGGCAACAGTTAAGAGATGAAACATTAATATTCAAATGGCAATAGAGACACCCAAAATATGCAGGGCAGAGTAATATGGAGTTCGGGAAGCAAAAGAAAGACTGTAGCACTTTGTTGTTTATGAGAACTGAAAACAGATACTTGAGACAATAAATACTACTTAAAATGATACAAATTAAACACAACAGAGCTGCCTACAGAGGTGGGAACTGGGAATAAATGAAAAAAAAAATAAACATGGTAAGAGGAGGCCTTGTGATGACCTGTGACAAGACCTTTGTAAAACTGGAAACTGTGATGAACTTAAACCTATGCATTTATCATTTCAAAACAAACAAAAACCTCAAAAAACAAACAAACAAACAAACAAACACCAATGTCTTTATTTGACAACAAATTCCAAAGCATAACTACTTGAAGCTCAATCACACATTACCTGTAGTGATTATGGTCTAAAATCAAATCAATCTTTCCATAAGGGAGTACTGTATTGAACCTAACACTTCACACATGCTAAGTAAGAGTTCTACCACTGAGTATGTATCCAGTCACTAACTGCTTTTAAAAAGACAGTTTTAAAAGGAGGTCAATGCCAGCCATGGTAACATATGCTAGTCCCACACCTGGAAGGATGAGACAGGGTGGAAGAGCTGCAATGATTTCCAGGCAGATAAAGACTACGTAGTGAAACCCTATCTCGAAAATAAGTAAATATGGTTGGAGAGATGGCTCAGCAGTTAAGAGCACTTGACTGCTCTTCCAGAGAACAGGTTCGATTTCCAGCACCTTCATCGTAGCTCACTCAAAACTATCCATAAGTCCAGTTCCAGGGGATCCAATGATAGATATCAGTAACTTGTACGATGCAAAGCCATTCATGCAGCCAAACATTCGTACACATTAAGTAAAATGGCATTTATAATCTGGGTCTAGTTGTATAGATAGGCCTGTAAACCTAGATACTCAAGAGACTGACACAGGACAGTTGCAAATCTGGTCTGGGCTACAGATTGAGTACAATGACAACTTGGAAAATGTGGAGTCTATCTCAGAATAAAATGTAAAGGTATAAAATAGCACAGCACTTGCTTGAGTAGTGCAAGACCCTAGGTTCAACCCCTAGTACCTCATCTTGGAGCATTTCCAAACTGCCTTTCTCTCCAAGGTTTCATAAATTTATTGACTTTTTTTCAAGACGGGATCTCAAGTAGCACAAGCTGACTTTGAATTCCTGATCCTTCTGCTTCCACCACCTCAAGTGCCAGGATTACAGGTACACACTACCATGTCCAGCAAATTTATTAAGACTTTTCTGTAAGAGTTCAGTTTGCCTTCCTGGGCTTTCTTAAAACATGGTAGATAAGTCACCAGAATCACCGGGGGCAGGAAATCTAGCAGAGTGCCAAAGGATCTTATATTTACACTCAAAATATCTAAATGTTACCAAGTGTGCTAAATGGGTTTTTGGTATCAGAGCTGAAGAGCAAAACAAAACTATATATGCCCTGAGATGGGACAACCTGTATTCCCAGCTACTCGGGAAAATGAAGCCCAGGATTTTGAGACCAACTTAGATAACAGAACAAAATCTATCTCAAAACAAAAACAAAGCATTTTGTATGAACTGGGTGTGGTAGAACACACCTGTCACCCCAGCTCTTAGGAAGCTGAGGCAGCAGAACCACAAGTTGGCCAGTATGGACTATAAAGAGAAACTGTCTCAAGATGAAGACAAGCCTGGAAGATGCCTCAATCACTAAACTGCTTGTGGTATGTTAGGGCATGAGCTTGATTACCCAGCACCCATATAAAAACACCAGGTGTGGCACATGCCTGTAAGCCCAGTGCTGAGGAGGTAGAGCAAAGAGGCTCCCTCAGGCTTGGGTCAGTACAGCTAAGTCTGTACTGGATACAATGTCTGAGCTCTGGATACAATGAAAGACCAAGTCTCAAAAAAAATAAGATGAAGGAGCAACTGAGGTAGACACCTGGCAGCACTCTCTGGCCCCACATCCATACTAACAAAAAGCCACCCTCACATCTAATCATGGCACTCATCAGGGTGTTTGGTAATCACCTGGAAACTATGTGGTCTTCCATGTAACACTATATATAGCAAGACAGTCTCTTACAGGGGAGACCTATAGTCATGTCTCATTCACCTCTGCATTCTCAGAGCATAGATACACATGTGCTGAAGAGTCTACTTCTTTGCTGTGTTGTTTCTTCTGCCTAGAAGCGCCCTTCAGCATCATCCTAGATCAGTGCTCACATGGGGATATATCTATAGTGTTTGGGAGGGAAGGGAGGGGTAACTCACCGTCTTTCATACTCCATGTCCTGATAGGATCTTTAGGAGCTGCTGGGGCCCCTTCTCAGTAGCTGGCTCCTTTCACTTCTCAGCCACCTCTGCTGATGCTAGCATGATCTGCCAGTCTGGGTGATACCTCCTGCAGAGACTCTGCAGAGAATGGAAAGAAGAAAGGAGTCAAGGCAGTTAGAGAAGAGAGACCCTCCTTGAGGAGATGGACATTGCCAAGATTCCCTATTGTCCTGTAGCCCAGGGACATTGTTTTCCACTTCCTTCTGCTCCTGTACAGCAGTTCAGGAAGACAACCTCTACTTGTCTCTCCTTTCCTTTCCCCTTCAGCATGAGGCAAGACTCCACTACCCTAGAAAACAGCAAAGCCCTCATCAAACAAAGATTTCTCGTAGAGATTTGGTACGACCACTGGCTATATGACCGAGGCTTTGCGTTCTTAGACTGGTAGACAAATGTAAGCCCATGGTTGGTTACTGGGAAGGGAAGGCCAAGTGCAGAATGATTTGCCTAGATTAGGCACATTAGTCACAGAAATAAGACTTTTACAATAATTGGATGGAGTATAGTTAGTTGAAGGGTAGGACACTTGCTCAGCATGTTCAAGGCCCTGAGTTCCCATCCCCAGCATCCCAAAAACTACTAGCAAAACCACCAAAAGATGGGCTGGAGATATGGCTCTGCGGTTTACAGCACTGACTGCTCTTCCAGAGGTCCTGAGTTCAATTCCCAGCAACCACATGGTGGCTCACAACCATCTGTAATGGGACCCGATGCCCTCTTCTGGTGTGTGTCTGAAGCAACTACAGTGTACTCATATAAATAAAATAAATCTTAAAAAAAAAAAACATCAAAAGACAAAACAGTAGCAAAAGACTTCCCAACAAAAGGAATAGCAGCCTCCTTCCCATGGGCCAAGGTATTATTTCAATCTCCCAACAAGATGCCACAAGGCTGTCAGAAACCCTGAAAGGCTTAGGGGAGGGCGCCTAACTTGGCAATAAGACAGCTGCCACCTCCCTGGACTTTTTGCCAACACAGCTCTGATGCTCAACACAACAAGTAGTTCAGTACTAATGTGCAGCCAGGTCCCCAGGTGGATCTCTCCCCAGAGATCTTAGGCTAAGCTTTCCAGAGGCAAAAGGGGCCTCTTTCCCAAGTGGTTCCAAAACATCTTGTTGTACTGAGTGAAAGGGAGCAGCTACTTCATCCAACTTTTAAGACTGCCAAAGAATTACAAAACCTGAGAGTGATGTGACCCAACCAGAGATCAGAATTATCCCTGAATCTTTAGCTGCTACCCACTGTACAGGAACCAAATAAAGTTCCGGTAGGTTGCCACCACACTCGTACCTATTTTCTCTTCCACCTCAAGCCACTGGACCAGTTAACTTCTCCCAGACAGAGAAAAGAATCACAACCAGGAACCCCAGTGGCTGAGAACCTGACACAAAATGCTCAATGGCAAAAGAATTAGTGTAACATTGTCGCCCACAAAGCACAAAGAAGAAACAAAGTTACAGACAAGGTCCCAAATAACCAAGGGCCAAGATCACAGGATACCTATAAGAGACACAATTAAACGGATTTCCCTTTTAACATATAGACGTCAGTGTCACAGACACAACCCCCAAAAGAAGAAAAGCCGGATATATCTTCTCTGAACCCCCGCCCCAAACTAACTAGGTTGGGGTCGATCAGTAACAGGACTGCTTCCTGATAAGAATCAGAGGTAAGACACAGACCCCAACGAGAAAAATCATAGTCACTTTCTTTCTCCGCGCTCGCCACCGCCATCCCCAGCACATAAATGAATAGAGGCCGCAGCCAGAGTATTTCCCTGAGGATAGTTAAGAAACACGGGGCAGTCAGCAAACCCCTGCTCTGAGAACACCCCCGCAAAGTCGCAAACACGCACGTTCCAAAAACTAAAAGTTCGGTGGGCAAATACAGTAAGTCACAGTACCCCACTCCCATCTGTCCCTCCCTTCCCCCAACCCGCGTGCACCCATCCCGCGTCCTAATCGCGCACGCGCTTTTGCTTTCATAAGAAAAAGCTGGGGTGGGGGGACCATACCCCGTCTCAGGTGCAGGCTGCGTGGGCATCCCTCAGCTCTGTGCGAACTCCGAGTGTACAGTCCGTCCCCGCGCCTCTTCTATGCACACCAGCCCTCTCCCCCTCCCACGCGCCCAGCTCCTTTACCTCAATCCCCACGACCCGCAACGGCGCTCACCTTCTCGGCCCAGGCTGTCAAGGGAGGGCTCCCAGGCATCACCTCCGCCCGCCACCACCTCCTTCAGAACTGTTAGTTCAACGGGAGCCAACGCATGCAACTACCAAGTCCAAGATTGGGGGCAAAAGAGATGAAAGGGGGAGGGGAGACGCGCCCGATGCGTTGCCCTCCCAGGAAACTCAGTGCCGCCTCCTCCCAGCCGGCCACAGTCACCAACACAAAATGGCGACGAGAAGAGAGCCGGCGCTCCGACCACCATCCACCTACTAAGGGAGCGCGCTCTGGCCGGCCTTGACGATTGGTTGCCGGTCACCATGGGCTGGCCCTGGCATTCTCTGATTGGCAAGCATATGCTACCTCCCCATTCCCCGTGAGAACGGCCCAGGAGTCCAGAAAAAAGAGTAGCTATTGGCTACCCCTGTGATGCCCGCTTTTTAGAAGCTTGCTGTCCTTTGAAGTTGAAAGACAAGTAGAAGCTCCACCTCTTTCCCTACAGGGCCATCTAGATGTCACCGCTTTCTTCTTATGAAGAAAATGAACAGACCTCTCAAAAACAAATCTCTCTCAGCCAAATAGAAATGATAAGATTGATTCGGTAGCGACACGGCGTGGGAGGTAAAATAGAGTCCACACCTTGCCGCACTCGAAAACAAACTTAGGCCAGGGATCTATTTAGCGAGGTAAGGGCGGAGCGATAAAAATCGCGCTGGGATCAACGGCAGCTGCGTACTTCGTATTTCCGTCTCCCTCCCTCCACCCCTGCCCCTCCCCCCGCCCCCCCTCCCGACTCCGCAGTACAAGCCGTCATGGCGGCTCGGCTGTTAAGCTTGTATGCTCGTCGCCTGTCAGCAGCGACGGCTATACGTGGGCTCCCAGCTGCCCGCGTTCGCTGGGAATCCTCCAGGGCTGTAATCGCCCCGTCCGGTGTGGAGAGAAAGCGGCAACGAGAACCGACCATGCTGTGGCAGGAGGACCCAGAACCCGAGGACGAAAACGTCTACGAGAAGGTGAGAGGGAGGGGAAAACGGGACACCGTAGGGGCCAATCTGGAACATGCAAACCAGTGTCGAAGCGGACACTCTCCGGCCCCAGGCTTGCGCAGTGGACAAGATCTTCAAATATTCAGGAATTTTGCCTAGCTTGTTTTCCTCTTTTTTGTTGTTGTTGTTTTGTTTTGATATTTTCGGCCTAGGACTCGAACCGGGATTTGCTTTATTTGTAGACAGAAATCACACTAAAAGTGGGCAACACGCAAAGCATGTTAGAAACATAATTAGGGTAATGCTAAATTCTAAAGTGACAGGTGCGCGATGCCAGGCCGAGCTGGACACTTTGTATCTATTAACTCATATAAAGTAGCATGATTTTGAAGTAGGCACTATAACCGTTACAGAAGTGGATACTGTAACCGTTACAATAACATGCATGAGGATACTGACACATAAAATTGCTAGCCTAAGATCACAGCTTTGAGTAGGTAGTGGAGCTGATATTTGAATTCAGGACTGAATTCCTGTGCTTTATGAATAGCAGAGACTCAGACATCCTGGGTTGGAAATTATTCACTTGCTTGACCTTGGACAAGTAGTTTAATCTCTTGGTGCCTCAGTTTCTTTGTAAAGTGAGAAAAGTAATAGGACAGCTTAAAAAAAAAAGGAATCCACCTGCTTCATGCTTAAATGAGTCAGAATGGCTCTTGGCACTTCAGAAGTACTCAGAACTGGGTGATTATTATTGCCACTTTACTGGGGATATGATAAAGTACTGCGTCAACACTAACCTCTGGTTGATGATCTTAAGTATATAGGGTGCTGTAGAATAAGGGAACCCATAGGAAATTGCCGATATCCAAACATTTTTAACCTTTATAAATAGGGTGAAGCTTAACAGACAGGGTGAGTACTCCCAAACAAGGAGGTGAGGCCAATTATTCATTTGCAAATAAAGTCAAATTCTTGGATGAGGAGATGGTGATGGATTCAGTGGTGATTAGAGGTGATTAGATTTGGAAGGATAGCTTTTTAAGCCGAGAGAGCATCAACTGTCAAAGCCCTGTGGTGGGAAGGAACTTCATGTATCATAAAAGTAGAGAAAGGATTTTAATGAGGGATAAGAGATTGGTTAGAGATTAAAGGGCAGATTAGAGGCCAGGTCATGCAAGGGCAGAATATAGCTTTATGGATCAGCAGGAAGCCCTCATTGACCTCTCCTTCTCCTCAGAACCCTGACTTTCATGGTTATGACAGTGACCCTGTAGTGGACGTCTGGAATATGCGAGCTGTCTTCTTCTTCGGGTTTTCCATCGTCTTGGTCTTTGGTACCACCTTTGTGGCTTATTTGCCTGATTACAGGTATAGGGATTTTCCAAGAGTTGAATGGGAAGGGGCAGAGGCAAAGATAGAGGTTGGAGGAGTCTCTGGCCAGAATCTTTGCCCTCTACTGGTGGGGGATAAGGTGCTGAGGTGGGGAACTGCTGTCTAGTGAGGTTCCCTCACATTACATCACAATTGTTAATGCTTCTAGGATGCAAGAGTGGGCCCGCCGGGAAGCTGAGAGACTTGTGAAATACCGAGAAGTCAACGGCCTTCCCCTCATGGAATCCAACTACTTTGATCCCAGCAAGATCCAGTTACCAGAAGATGACTGATTGAGCAGGACTTAAGAAGCATTACTCGTCCACCCCCTGCCTGTTATGTTCCTGGTTCCTCAGAACAACTTATTAAAGGAATTGAAAATATGACTGGTTACTGTTGCTTTTGTTATGGAAGAGGACATATGAGAGAGTGTGTGACAAGCTTTCAAGGGCCACTGTTCCCTTTCTTGTCTATTGCTGTGTAACACTAAGGTTTGGTGGCTTAGTACTGTATTCCATGGCCTGTAGATTGCATAGCAAGGGTATGTGGCTGCTAATAACTAGGGTTAAACTCATCAGAAGCACATCTGGTCTGTATAGTCAAGATTTCAAAAAAAAAAAAAAAGATGTCTTTAGTACAGTAACCTGGGCCTCTTCAAGGAGTGGTTCTCAACCTATTTAATGCTGAGACCCTTCAATATAGTTCCTTATGTTGTGGTGACCCCAACCATAAAATTGTTTTCATTGCTACTTTATAACTGTAACCTTCTTGTTGTGAATCATTGTAATATAAATATTTTTGGAGATAGAGGGTTGCCAAAGGGGTCATGACCTCCAGATTGAGAACCTCTGTCTTAGAAGCATTCAAGGCTCTTCTGGATGGAGAAGATAGAAACTTCTAGAGGGACAGGTGTTCAGATACATTCTACGCAAAGCAGTGCTCTGCATAGTGTGTGCTTGAACACTTCTCAGCCTTTTTCTTTATGGTTCATAGACCAAGAATGAATGCCTTCCCGTTTTCCCAAGCCCTACTTCATCAAGCTCTTGGCCCTTGAGAAATTTTCACTCTAGCTATACTTAAATCCTAAAATCTAGAAGTTACACTTCAACAAAATCCTAAAATCCATGCCCTAGGCCCTTCTGTTCTGGCTGCAAAGATCACTTCCTCTTGCTCATTGCAGCCCAGCTACACTGTTTTGAGCCACTGATTTAAAATACACACATAGACTTGGAGAGATACAGGGTTCAGTTGGTAAAGTACTTGGCATGCAAGCACAAGAATCTGAGTTCAATACCTAGAACCCAGGTTAAAAAACCTGGGCATGATGGCATACACTGATAATCTTAGTGATGGAGAGGTGGATATCTGGTGCTCACAGGCTAACCGGCCTAACCAAATTGGTTAGCTTCAAAACAGTGAGATACCCTGACAGCTCCTGTGGAATGACACTGGAGGTTAGCCTCTGGCCTCCATATACACATTTGCACCCACAAACAGGTACCCCCACAAATATATGTTATATGTATATGCATATATATAAACAGTGAACACTCTCATCCACTATATCTTCCATGCCTTTTTAACTATGAAGAGGTACTTCATATACCTCTATGGCTTTAGCAATTAAAAAAAAGGAAAGGCAAGTTCCCAGGGGACTGTCAGGTTGACAGTCGCCATTTTGTTCTTGTGTACCGTACTTATTTAGTAGGGGAAGAGAGGACAAAGAATACGGTCAAAGTACATGACCATGCTTAAAAGAAATTGTATAAAACTCAATACAACATACAATTAGAATATATATCCACTAAAAAGGGGAATTGTCAAAAAAAAAGTGTTATATATTCATTATGGGAAAAGCAGTCTTCTTGCTTTCATGCTCAAAATGCAGTTTTGCCCAGTAAACTTAAAGTTTTGCCCATATGTGTCTGCGTACCACATTATTCTCTGGTGCTCAAGGAGAATTGGAAATTGCCAGATCTCCTGGGACTGGGTTACAGATGGTTGTGAGCTAAGAAAATTTACTTCAAATATTGAAGCTTAAAAATGAAAACTTTATTTTCTGAGCACTCAGGGAGGTGGCCAGTTTGATACTTGAACAGAATCCCTGAAGGGAAATTGTATAACATTTTTATAGGATGGGAATGCAAAACAAGGGGGATTGGGGTAGGCTGTTGCATTGACCAATCATATTTTGACACAAGGGGTTAAGTAAGCAAGTTAACATTTAATGACTAGGCCTTATCCTTATCTGGGTTATCTGGTTTCAGGGTCCTGGAGTCAGCTTTTGCAGCCAGGTCCCCTCTTGGACTATAGCCTGGAACTTAGAGTGATAAGGGAACAAAGAAGTAGGCAAGCAGCATGTGATCAGTTAAGACAAGCAACAGGTTCTTGACTTGGGTGCCTTAGTTTAGATAACAGGATAAGAGTGTCTTCCCTCTTTACATCCTTTACTGGTTAACAGACAAAGAGGAAACACCTGAAGAAGCAGGGCAGGGTTCCTGGGCCTGGGAGCATGAACTCCGTTTTGATCCTGCCACCAAGTGGAATTTGTTCCTGAACTCAAGAAACTACCTCCTAACATGGGAAGTCAAACCTGGATCCTCTGGAAGAGTAGCCTGTGCTTTTAACTCCTGACCCATGTATCCAGCTCCAGCAAAGATTGTTTGTCAAGGCAGGTTTTCACTATGTAGCTCAGTCTGACCTTGAATTACGTGATCTTCTTGCCTAAGCCTCCTAAATACTGGAATTACAGTGTGATACTATCCTGGCTCAGTAAAATTATCTTTATTTTTTATTGGATATTTTATTTATTTACAGTACAGATGTCATCCTCTTTCCCCATTTTCCCTCCCTAGAACCCCCTATCCTATACCCCCTCTTCCTTAATGCTTTTATACCATTTTGATTACATGCATGTAAAATGGTCAATTCTAGGTTGTCTAGCAATACAATAGATGCAAATAGTTGAAGAACAAGCAATACAATAAACACAAGTAGTCAAAGAACACGCAAGGCATTAAACCAAGTTATGTAAACACTCCCATGATCACTGTTTCTAAAGGCTTATCAGGATGACCAAAGTATCTGAGCCTATTTCCCTATCCTAGCCCAAGGTCATTTTTATGTCTGAAGCCTACTTCCTTGTTCTAGTCTAAAATTTAGAATCCTGTCTGAAATTACTTCTTTGTTCTGGCCTAATATTTAGACTCCTGCCTGAGATTACTTCTTTGTTGTAGCCTACGATTTAGACTCCTACCTGAAATTACTTCTTTTTTCTAGTCTAATGTCAGATTCCTGCCAAGCAGCCCATTTCCTTGTCCTTGGCCCATGTCAGCTTCTTGCCAAACAGCCCCAAAGGCTCTCCACGTCTCCTCCTTTTTTATTTTGTTAACAAGACTGAGCTTGTCTTAGGTCATTTTGACAAGAATGCCTTCCTTACCCATCATGGAATATGCATTATCAAAGGCAATGCACTTTTGTCTTAGGTTGGTAAGGCTCTGTGCAGAATCTTACCCATCCTTCGCTGGCCAGCGTGTTAATTTAATAACTTTATCTGGGGGTCCATTTTCAGGTTTAAGCCATGTACTTTGGCTGCCAACATGTTGATGTTGTTAAAGATAAGCTTTAACATGATGGGCAGGAATAAAAGTATTCCAAGGACAAGAAGGGCTGGCCTGATCAAGCTATATATGCCATTCCTGAGGTTTGTCCAAAATGGAAATACTGAGCTCAGGCCATGGATAGTTTTAACAGGATTATCTGTAGCATCAAAGGTCAACAGAGCAGCATTCTTTAAATGCATAAGCTCATTATGCAAAGTTAACACATCCAGAGAGGTGTTAGGATTATGCCAAAAATCCTACAGGTGTCTTCAAACTTTTTTCTAATTATAATGACAATCATTGTGAATTTCTTTTTTGCTGTTATTTTTTGTTTGTTTGTTTGCCCCCCCCCCCAGATAGGGTTTCTCTGTGTAGTCCTGGCTGTCCTGGAACCCATTCTGTAGACCAGGCTGGCCTCAAACTCAGAAATCCACCTGCCTCTGCCTCCCAAGTGCTGGGATTAAAGGCGTGTGCCACCACCACCCGGCTTAGCTTGACAATTAAAAGAGCCTTAAAACATGCACTAACCCTTATTTGAAATCCAGATCCTGTTTTAACATTATCTCTTGCTATCCTAACATCATAGAGAGCTGTAGCTAGCTTCCAAATATGCCTCCCAACTGCTGGGATTAAAGGCGTGCGCCACCACTGCCCAGCATCATTGTGAATTTCAAAAGTAACACTACTCCGATAATATTTGTCATGACACTTGGGATGGCTCCTAACTCTTTAACCCTGAACCTCCTTCAGATAATTTGAATGGGTTATAGAGCATCATTCGTTGTTCCAGATACCTATATAAATCCTTTTGTATACTCAATACATTAGTAACATTTTTTATTTTGCTAGATGGTTAACAAAAATAGCTGCCTTAACTCCTTGTATCAATGCTATTGCAGAAGCAGAGGTGCTAGCAATTAATGGAATTAAAGCTGTTATACCAGCAATAATCCAGCCTGCTACCCTCTTGCTTCTGTTTAAAGCCTAACTCACTTCTTCCAGCACTTTCAAGCTTTTTTTCAGAGAATCAAGGTTTTCTAATACTCAGGGCAGTGAGACAAAAGCTGGTTGATAGACCCCTGTAACAGACATGCCAGGTTTCAACACACTAACATAATTGGAAATTATACAGTCAAGACAACTTACAATAAATGCTGTAGAAGAGACAAAACCAATTTTAGCTTGACAATTTTTTTTTTTTTTTTTTTGGTTTTTCAAGACAGGGTTTCTCTGTGTAGTCCTGGCTGTCCTGGAACTCACTCTGTAGACCAGGCTGGCCTCAAACTCAGAAATTCGCCTGCCTCTGCCTCCCAAGTGCTGCCACCACCACCCGGCTTAACTTGACAATTAAAAGAGCCTTAAAACATGCACTAACCCTTGTTTGAAATCCAGATCCTGTTCCAACATTATCTCTTGCTATCCTAACATCATAGAGAGCTACAGCTAGCTTCCAAATATGTCTCTGACAAAGTCCAGATCCAGTCTTCTAAAAGTAGACTGTTATTTCCCGTATTGGATTGATTTCTAGACCAGTACATGATTGAGTCCTAATAGCTGGGCACCTTTAAGAAGAAACAAGAGACATAGTTTCTCTTTTTGATTCTCTATCCCACAAGGTCTAAAATCTTGAGGCAAGGCAGCTTGTCCCATCTGGGATATAGGCAAGCAAAGGTGGGTCAGGAACATATGTCCAATACAGCTCCCCAGTCACCCTTGTCAGGGCATTCAGCAAGCTCACAGGTCAGCATCATTCTTTGTCTCAGCAACAGTATGTCTCACAGTGCCATGGGCCTCTTCCACAATACCTTGTCCTTGAGGATTATATGAAATCCCCGTAATAAATTGTTGACAAAAAGTCTCGACTGCTTAACTACAATTGCCAGACCCATTATCTGTTTTCTTTAATTGGATATTTTATTTATTTACCTTTCAATGTTATTTCCTTACCCATTCCCCCCAAAACCCCTTACCCCATCCCCCCTCCTGGTATTACTATGAGGGTGTGCTCCCACCATCCTCTCATTCTCGCCTCCCTTTGTCACTGAGGTGAGTTTCTTGTATGCAGTAAAATGCTGGGTCCTGTTTATGTATCCAGTCAATAAGCCTATGTCTTTTTATTGAGTCCATTAATGTTAAGAGATACTAAGGAACAGTGATTGTTGCTTCCTGTTAATTTTGTTATTAGAGGTGGAATTATCTTTGTGTGGCTATCTTCTTTTGGATTTGTTGGAAGAGGATTACTTTCTTGCTCTTTCTAGGGTATAATTTCCCTCCTTGTATTGGAGCTTTCCCGCTATTATCCTTTGTAGTGCTGGGTTTGTACAAAGATATTGTGTAAATATTGTTTTGTCGTGGAATATCTTGGTTTCTCCATCTATGGTAATTGAGAGTTTTGCTGGATATAGTAGTCTGGGCTGGCATTTTTGTTCTCTTAGGGTCTGTATGATATCTGTCCAGCATCTTCTAGCTTTTATAGTATCTGGTAAGAAGTCTAGTGTAATTCTGATAGGTCTGCCTTTATATGTTACTTGGCCTTTTTCCCTTACTGCATTTAATATTCTTTCTTTGTTTTGTGCATTTGGTGTTTTGATTATTATGTGACAGGAGGTATTTCTTTTCTGGTCTAGTCTATTTGGCGTTCTATAGACTTCTTGTATGTTTATGGGCATCTCGTTCTTTAGATTAGGGAAGTTTTCTTCTATAATTTTGTTGAAGATATTTATTGGCCCTTTAAGTTGGGAATCTTCACTCTCATCTATACCTATTATTCTTAGGTTTGGTCTTCTCATTGTGTCCTGTATTTCCTGGATGTTTTGTGTTAAGAACTTTTTGGATTTTGCGTTTTCTTTCACAGTTGTGTCAATATTTTCTATGGTATCTTCTGCACCTGAGATTCTCTCTTCTATGTCTTGTATTCTGTTGGTGATGCTTGTGTCTATGACTCCTGATTTCTTTCCTAGGTTTTCTATCTCCAGGGTAGTCTCCCTTTGTGATTTCTTTATTGTTTATACTTCTATTTTTATGTCCTGGATGGTTTTGTTCAATTCCTTCACCTGTTTGGTTGTGTTTTCCTGTAATTCTTTAAGGGATTTTTGTGTTTCTTCTTTAAGGGCTTCTACCTGTTTACCTGTGTTCTCCTCAATTTCTTTGAGACTGTTATTTATGTCTGTCTTAAAGTCCTCTATCATCATCATTAGAAGTGATTTTAAATCTGAATCTTGCTTTCCTAGTGATACGAGGAATTCAGGACTTTCTAGTGTGGGAGAACTAGGTTCTAATGATGCCAAGTACCCTGGGTTGCTGATGCTTATGTTCTTGTGTTTGCCTTTTGCCATCTGGATCTCCTTAGTGGTACCTGCCTTGTCTCTGACTGGAGCCTGTCCTTCCTATTATCTTGGTTGTTTCAGAACTGTGTGGGGTGGGTGTTACTACTGGAGTTAGAGCTGGGGCCCAAGATCTACTCAGTGCTCAGGCAGACAGGAAGGAACCAGTGCTCCTGGCTCCTAGTGGATCCCAGTTACTCCCTGTTTGGGGAGGGTACTGCTGTCTCCTTACCTAAGATATTGCCAGGGTTAGAGATCCTGGGAGGTCTGCTTCCTCTGGGTTCTGTGCAATTGGGGGCAGAGCTGCCCCCAGGATCTGCTCAGTGCTTGGGCCTAGACCAGAAGGAACCAATGCTCCACCTGGCTCAGTAAAATTAAATAAGGACATTTAATATAGAGAAAAATGTATATAAAGCTCATTTTCTTTCTTTCTTTTTTTTAAAGATTTACTTATTTTATTCATGAGTACATTGTAGCTGTCTTCAGACACACCAGAATAGGGCATTGGATCCTATTATAGATGGTTGTGAGCCACCATGTGGTTACTGGGAATTGAACTCAGGACCTCTGGAAGAGCAGTCAGTGCTCTTAACCAGTGAGCCATCTCTCCAGCCTGCTCATTTTCTTTTTACAAATTAGACATCTCTACGTGATTAGCTTTCAGATAAAGAAACAGAACATGAGGCTGATATATTATTATTATTAGTGTATGTGTGTCCAAGTCTGTGAGTGTGAGCACATGCATACATATCATGGCTGGAATGTGAAATTGATTCTCTCCTTTAATTGTGGTTCTAGGGAATGAACTCAGATCACCACTTTTGCTTGCTGAACCATCTTGCAGGTCTACTCTCCTGACTTTTAAAACATAGGCAACTTTGGTTTTGAACTTCCTATAAATAGGACCACTTTTTGTGATCACTGTCTTTCCTACAATGCAGCGTTTTTGGGATCTATTTATGTTGCTACATAAGTCTTCTTTCCCTCATTGCTATAATCTATTTCACTGTACAAAGAGATCATACTCTGTCCATGCAAATGTTACTGGCCATTTGGGTTAGTTTTTGTGTGTATGTTGTGAGTAATTCTGTGCTGGAAATGGAGCCAAAGGCCTGTTATATGCTAGGCAAGTGCTATGCTTCTATGGACATTCTTCTTCTCCTTCTTTTCTGATCAAAATGGCCTTGGTTTTGCTTTGTAATTTGTGTCAATTTGCTTCATCTCAGTAGGTTACCCTCCTCCCTAGGAAACAAGAATTGAGAATGGAGTCTTTTATGTTATGGTCTCCACAAAACTCCAGGGAAAGCCCTCACAGTTCTGAGACTTCATAGGAATCCTCCAAAGACAGGGTTATAGGAGAGGAGGAAGCCCTGAGTGAGTGAACTCCTGAGCATGTACTGTTGACATAGGTATGTGCTGTGAGACCAATTGGCCCATTACAAATTGTAAAGCCATTACCCATATGGGCTTAGCTCAAGAGAGATAGGAAAACTTTCCTGGGAGTCTGAGTATGAGGGTTTATGAATGGTTGATTGGTATGTGCAAAGACTAGCAAGTTTCACCTTCCTCCTCTAGGAATTTTACAGCCTGAGACTGCTTACCTACAGAGACCTCCAACTGAGACTAGCTAGCCCCACCTAACAAACACACTGAGGTTTCCCCATTGTAGCAGTTAGAGAATCCCACTTGCTCCCAGCTTATTGTACGTATATCTGTTCTTTCATAATTCCCTCAAAGCCCCTGGCCCGGGTTCAGACCCAAGCCTTGCTTACCAAGGCAAACCAGAGTTGGTGAGAGGCAGTGTCAAGAGGAATGTGATCACAAACTAGGAGGCTGGGAGCTGGGAAACTCCATCTGCGAGTCTGTTTAGCTTGCAACTGCCATACTGTGATATCGAGGGAGGCTGAGATTTCCCCTGTTCTCTAAGTGGCCAGGCATGGTTTCATGTGGTCTGAGTACTTCACAAGGTGCTATTGACGTGTGTCCTGGAGCCCGAATCTATAGGCAAAGTGTCCCAGCAGACTAATGATAGCAGCAGAAGGACTCGAGGCTGCTTCTTGAAGATACACACAGCCTAGAATGCAGAGCTCATGCAGCTACATCTCCAAGTCATTCAGGACGACAAGACTGAATTTGAGGATCTCAAGAAGACTGTTGTTCATGATGAAAAAGCTATTAGAATGGTTTGAGGGTGAAGAGGTGAAAGAGTTGGCTTCTGGGCCTGGAGAGATGGCTCTGCTCTTCCAGAGGACTTGGGTTCTATTCTTAGTACCCTTATGGTGGTTCACAACTGTCTGCAACTCTAGTTCCAGGGGATCCAATGCCCTCTTTTGGACTCTATGAGCACCTAGGCCTGAATGTGGTGCACAGATATACATGTAGGCAAAACACCCATACATATAATAAAATAATTAAGGAAAAAGAAATATTTGGCTTTGGCCAGCCTTTAGTGAGAAGGCAGAGGGTTCTCAGAAGATCAAGTGGTAGAAGGCTCAGGTAGTGAAGGGTGTGATAGTTGGTAGCTTTACTTTCAGCGTCAGGGATCGGATCCTATTACTTGAGTATAACTGCCAAGACTTAAAATCCTGTGAGGTCATCAGATGGTCTGACCTCTAGAGCCACAGATCCATCATGTGATTCACTGCTGGCAGGACTGAGAACTCAGAGACTCAGAGGGAAAACTGCTTCATCTCTTCAGCCTCCTGTCTCCCACAGAGTATTAAAAGCTAAACAAAATTTGGAAGCACTGAGTCTGATCCTCCAGTTTAGATCTCTGTTCTTGGTTTGCTTCTGTCACCCCCCAACACAAGTTGGCAATAATCCTGTGTCTTAGTTAGAGTTTCTAGTTCCTGTTACCGTGAGAAAACATCATGATCACAAATAGACAAGGTTCAGAAAGAGACTTTGGAACACTCAGTCTTTATCAAACTCTTCCCCTCAAGGCTCAAGTATATACTCAGAAGAGGAAGCAAAACGACTGTAAGAGCCAGAGGTATTGGAAGACACCAAGAAACCAGTATCACACACGACAGTTGATGCACATCGGAACTCACAGAAACTGTGACAGCACACAAGACCTGCAGAAGTTCAAACCTAACAAAATCCTAACAGGAAGGGGAAGTGGACACAAAGTCTCACTCCTTAGCAAGAATAATAATAATAATGTAATAATAATAATAATAATAATAATAATAATAATAATAATAATAAAAATAATAATGTAATAAGTAGCTGCTGAGAAAGGTAAAGTCCATTTTCTCCAATGGGGTGCCACTGGGTACAACTGAAGCAGTCCAGGGCAGGCCTCTTGCCCAGAAGTAGTTGGCCAATACAACATGGACTTCATGCTTTTTATGGGCTTTTTGTTTTGTTTTGTTTTGTTTTGTTTTGGTATCACTTGTCTTATTATTTATTTTAGTGTTGTTGCTAGTTTTGATTCTCGTTGTGGGAAATATTAAGATTGGCAAGTTCCCATGCTATGCCTACCACCGGTAGGCCATATGGCACCAGCAGGGTGTTCTTATCTCAGCAGACTCTCTGGCCCAGAGCTCCCAAAATCTCTCCACCCAGCTCACTAAGTTCCCACTGGCAGGTGGCTACCACACCAGCTTGTGCTTTAACACCCCCATGGCCTTTGTGGTGCACATCAGGCAGACCCACACTCTGCAGCTCTACCTTTCTTTTTGGAACCCAATTGAGCAGTCAAGTGAAGAAAAACACCACAGAAATTTAGTTCAGAAACAATGGTAACTCAAACTCTGGGCACAACAACTAGAATCCTAATCTTGTATCTGCTTTAAATCTAAGTCCTCTGATGGCGAATCTGCCAGGATCCGCCACAGAAAGCAGGGGACACTTAGCTACATCTTGTCCTCATGCTATCCTTGTTCAAAAGGCTCCCTCTCTCTCCTGCTTCCTTTCTTCACCCAGCCAGCCCAGAAGTCCCTCCTACTCACCCAATGATCGGCTCCTTTAATCATTAGGGGATAGTTTACAAGAAGTCACCTGAGTACATGACTCATTCCTTATCCACAGCCCCTCCTGGGAAAGCAGAATTAACATCAAAATACAAACAGCACCAGGGCCATCCACAATAGATTTTCAGTTTTTGTTTTTTTCCTTTGTGAGAGGGAGAGGAAGAGAGAGAGAGAGAGAGAGAGAGAGAGAGAGAGAGAGAGAGAGAG
>JANHMN010000005.1:120219737-120230245 GCA_030674055.1 Rhabdomys pumilio | reverse complement strand
AGAGAGAGAGAGAGAGAGAGAGAGAGAGAGAGAGAGAGAGAGAGTTGAGACTATGAGCCATGCTGGGTGGAGCAAATGAGACCTCATGGTTTGTTCAGTCTGCTTTCCTATATAACCCAAGACCATCTACCTAGGAGTAGAACCACCCAAAATGAACTGGGCCTTCCCAAACCAATCATTATCAAGAAAATGACCCACAGACTTTTCTACAGGCAATCTGATGAAGTCATTTTCTCTGCTAAGGTTCTTTTTCCCAGATAACTATAGCTTGTGTCAAATTGGCAAAAGACAAAAAAAAAAAAAAAAAACCTAATTAGCACAGATATTAAAATGGCAAGAATCAGACATGTTAGGTACTTGACTCAAGTGTTTTACTTCAGTAGGGAAGTAACGAATATCAGTAACGCTCAGTCCCTTGATAAAAATCATGTCAAATACTGCAACAGGGTGGCAAGATTCCTCAGCAAATAAAGGGGCGCCTCTGTGCCTTCTGGCCTCGACTCCCCAGACCTGCAGTGAAAGGAGAGAACAAGTTGTTCTTTGACCTCCACATGTGCACTGTAGCTTATGTGTGTACACAAAAGATAAATCAATGCAATATAAAAAAAAATTTTTTTTAAAAAAATACTGCAACAGACTCAGCTCCAAGAGGCCTTGCTATTTAAAAAGGACAAGTGCTCAGCTTCTGTGCTGGCTAATCTTATGTCAGCTTGATACAGAAACTAGAGTTATCTGAAAGGAGGGAGCCTCAGTTGAGAAAATGTTTCTTTAAGATCTGGCTGTAAGGCATCTTCTTAATTAGTGACCAATGTGGGAGGGCCCAGCCCATGGTGGGTGGTGCCATCCCTGAGCTGGTGGTCCTGGGTTCTATAAGAAAGCAGGATGAGCAAGCCACGGGAAACAAGCCAGTAAGCAGCACCCCTCCATGGCCTCTGCATCAGCTCCTGCCTTCATGTTCCTGCCCTGTTTGAGCTCCCATCCTGACCTCCTTTGATGATGAACAATAATATAGAAGTGTAAATATGTAAGTCTCACTGAACTAAAAGTAAACTGCCCATGTAGTGAAATATTTTTGTGGAGCTGGGAAGAAGTGGCTCAGTATGTGCTCTCCCAGAGGACCAGAGTTATTTTCCCGGTCCCTATATCGAACAGCTCATAATCATCTGTAATTCTAGCTCCAGGTTATTTGAGGCCTGTTTCTGACTTCAGTGGGCATCAGCAGTGAATGAGGGTTCTCCTTTCAACTGAACCTCACTAGCAATTTTTGTGCTTTGTTTTTGTCTCTTTTTTTTTTGTTTTTGGTTTTTTGAGACAGGGTTTCTCTGTGTAGTTCTGGCTGTCCTGGAACTCACCATCAGCATACATGATTTAGTTACTTGCTTTAGGCTTAATGTTGAAACATATACAGGAGACTGGATAAAGCTTATTCCTGTAATTGATTGCAATTGTACTTAGCATGACTCCATAGAACTGTAGTTTTGAATAAATTAAAGAATATGATCATTGATAAGATGACTATTAATATGGTGAGAGGCACAACTCAGAGGTAGAGTGTCTGCCTATCAAGTAAAAAGATGACTACTAACTTGCATGTCTTAATTATCCTTAACAGTTTATAATAGGTTAGTAGCTTTAATTTTTTTGTTTGTTTTCTTTTTGGTTTTTTGAGACGGAGTTTCTCTATGTGTAGCCCTGGCTGTCCTGGAACTCACTCTGTAGGCCAGGCCGGCCTCAAACTCAGAAATCCGCCTGCCTCTGCCTCCCAAGTGCTGGGATTAAAGGCATACGCCACCACTGCCCGGCGTGCTTTGTTTTTCTAATCTTAGTCATTTTGACAGGTAAGATGAAATCTCCCAGTAGTTTTAATATACATTTTTCTGATTTCTATGGACACTGAAGACTTAAAATTATCTCTCAGCCTTTTGTATTTCTTTTGCAAATTATACATTCAGATCTAAAGCCCATATATTGATTGGGCTGTGGGTATTTTTCTTTTTAGAAAAAAAAGTGCTTTAGGAGTCCCAGAAAACCACCAAACTAACAACCACAACAGCTGGGGTGTCTCTGACTCTTTTGCTTTCTCTTGAGACCTTTTTTCCTCCTACTGGATTGCCTCGCCCAGCCTTGATATGAGGGTTTGTGCCTGGTCTTATTGTAGCTTGTTATACCATGTTTGCTTGATTGCCCTGGAAGACCTGCTCTATTCTGAAGGGAAACAAAGGATGAATGGATGTGGGGAGAGATAGGGCAGACTGGGAGGAGATGAGGGAGGGGAAACTGAGGTTGGGATGTATTGAAAACAAAACAAAAAAAGAAAAAAGAAAAAAGTTCTTTATATATTTTACATATTAATGCTCTATCAGAATTGATGGAATTAATGTGGTGAAAATGACCATTCTACCTAAAATAATTTACAGATTCAATGCAATCCCAACCAAAATCCTCATGATATTCTTCACAGAAACAAAAAAAAAATCTTAAAATTCATATAGAAGCACAAAAGACCTTGTGTAGTCAAAGCAATTTTGAGCAAAAATTATACTTATAATGTATAATTCTCCCTAGTTATTTTCAATTTACTCTCTCTCCTTTAATGCGGCTGCCCATGAAGTCTCATTTCTAATTACCTGGCTTCCACATGTTTTCCAAGTTAAACATTGTGAGGTGTTACTTATAAGTAACCCCTTAAAAGTACTAATGATGAGTAAACATGACTCAAAAACAGCTATGTTGCCACCCACTCTGGCATGGATGACAGCTCATGAAACTACTATCAGTGGACTGGGGATATAGGCAATGGTGGAACACTTGCATAGCTTGTGCAAGGCTTGGGTTCAATTCTAGTAACCTGCCCCCCACAAAATGCTAAGTATGGTAGCTTACACTTGTAACCCCAGCACTCAGGAGACAGAAGTAGAGCACTGTTGTAAGTCCAAGGTCAATATAGCGATTTCAGAGCCAGCCGGGCTATATAGTAAGACCTGGTACAGTACAGATTAGGGTTCTTCCTTACAGAGGAAGAAATATTATTAACATTAGATATGTTTCATTCAATTTAGTTTACTTATAAACCAATCATTTTATTCCACATGTTTAGAAAATATTCTGAAAACTAAAACACATCAATTAAAACATATACAGTCAAATGCTCGTCCACTGAAAACATACATACTTGGATGTTGTAATATCCAAGTAAGTCAGGCAGTGGCAGTGGATGCCTTTGATCCTAGCATTCAAGAGGCAGAGGCAGGTGGATCTTTGAGTGGAAGGAGAGAACCAACTCCCACAAGTTATTATATGGCCTCCACATGTATGTTGTGGCACATATACATACATACACAAAATATTTTTGTTTTGTTTTTATGTTATATGTATGGGTGTTTTGCCTGCATATATGTCTGTATACTACATATATCCATTGTAGTCAGAGGCCAGAAAAGGGTTTGGGATCCAGAATTTACAGATGGTTGTGACCAACATGTGGGAATCGAACCTGGGTCTTCTGAATGAGCAGCTAGTGGGTTGTGTGTGTGTTTTGGGGGGCAGGCAGTGTGTATGTTCCACCCCTGTACTCTTAACAGCTGAATCATATCTCAAAGAGCAACAAGTATTTTTAACTGCTGAACCATCTTTCCACCTCCTTCTCTTTACAAAATATATTATTACACTTATTTGTTTAGTATGTGAGCGTGTGTGTGTGTGTGTGTGTGTGTGTGTGTGTGTGTGTGTGTGTGCGCGTGTGTGTGTGCACGTGCACCATAACTCAGATTTTTGAGGGGATTTTTTTTCTCTTTCCTCCATGTGATTTAGAGCTTGAACTTAGGTCATTAGACTTGGAAACAAGTCCCTTTACCCTCTGAATCATCTCACAGGCTCAAGTTCTTTCTGAATTTTTAATGCAAGTACTCAGCCAGAAACTTCTTTAAAAAAACAAAACTGCTTTTTTTCAGGCCAGCAACATGGCTCAGGGGATAAAGGAGGGCTTGCCGCCAAACCTGTTAATCGTAAGTTCTGTCCCCCGTTGTAGAAGGAGAGAACCTACTCCCACTGGTGGTCCTCTGACCTCACATGGACACTGTGGCAAGTAAGTCCATCTTGCACCCTAAGGTCTTAGAATAGAAACATGCTGAGCCAAAGGCCACCAGAAGAAAGGAAACAATGAAGATCGAGGGATTTCAGAAATTCTGAAAGAACAATAAAGTAATAAAGAACATAATGAATTGGTTCAGAGAGATATAAGATTCACAAACTCTTAGTAAAACTAACCAAAAGAACAAGAAGGCCCAAATTATTAAAGTACATATAGAAAAGGGGGACAAAAATGACGATGAAATCTGGAGGATTGTGCATGAATATTCTCTGAGAAGGCATATTTAAAACAATACACTAGAAAGTCTAGAGGTAACAAATAAATTTGTAGGCACATATGCTCTAATAAAATTAGCTGAAGGGGATAGAAAAACCCTTAAAACAACCTATAGCAAAGAATGAGATTGAAGTGGTAATGAAGACCCTGGCAATAAAGACAGGCCCAGCTCGGAGTGAATTCTCTGCCAAATTCTGTCAGACTCTATATGTTGACTGTGGGTCAAGGGGATTGAACTCAAATTGTCAGGCTTGGTGACAAATGCTTTGATCTGTCTCACCAGTCCTTAATGAACAAAATTCCGAGTTGTAAGAGGGGTTCATGTTGTTTTCCCGATGGGTGTGGCAGTCTCTAACCTAGAGACTTTACTAGTCTGCTTTAATAGTCTGTTGGTCCTTTTACACCTACAGGTTGAGCCTGAATGATTCTGCACTGGTACCTTCTGACTGCTGCATGTGCCATTGATTCTTGTGACATTAACGTGATCTCTGTGACAGGCTGCAGGAAACAATAGTAATTGTGATTTTGTCTTCAGACAATGAGAAACTTTCGTAAAATAGTTGTCAGTGACGTCTATGGCTTCACTCTCCTTTCAACATAAAATACTTGAATGTCTGAAACATAGGAGGGGGAGTTTTAAAAGAAAAAAAAGCAAACCAACCAATGAAAACATTGCAAATCTTACCATAAACTATTAGAACCTGCTGGCATGCTGAAATCAAATGGTCATAAGCTCAAAACAAATTAGTGACTTGTTTATGTTGTCCTTTTGCCCCCTTTTATGCCTTTGCCATCTGGATTAGTGATATTATTCAAATGCAATGGAATCCCCTCCAAGTGCATAAATGACCAGGCTGCCTCTTTCATTTGCTCTTAGTCATTCTTGGGGGCAGGGTGGTGGTGGTGGTGGTGGTCTCTATGCATTTTTTCCCTTTTTGTCTGGCAGCCAGGTTCTGGGAACCCTACCAGCCTTGGCAAGGTGTTGGCCTTTTCTGTTCTAGGAGAAGCACCCATGGTCCCTCAGAGCATCTTTCCACCTCTTCCTGGCTAGGTTTCTCACCCACCTCCTTTGTCTTGCTGTGGTGACTTTCATGGTGCTGGGAGCTCCCCTTCAGGTCATCAACAGAGCAGGTGGTGGTGGCAGTGAAAGTGGTGGTAAAAAGAGGGAAGAAGGAGGGGGAGGGAGAGGGGGAGGAGGTAAAGGAGGAGGAGGAGTGGAGGAAGAAGAGGAGAGATAGGAGGAGGAGGAGAAGGAGAAGAAGGAGGAGGAGGAAATGGAGTTATTGTCAAGTGAAATGTCCAGGGCTTTGGAGGACTTTGTAAGGTGGCTATAGTTGTGGTCTTCCCTGGGGTCTCTACTGACCACCTTGAAGCCACATGATGGTTTGTTTGCTCTTAGTCCCTACCTGGTTGGTGTCTGGTGACCCCCTTCCTCGAAGCTGATATCCTCCCAGTGGGAGTGACATGGCTAGATGCCTGGAAACAGTTCTCTGCTCAGAATGTGGGCTTCATTTTCTATTATTCCTGGAGAAAGACTTGCAGGCATCTCAGGGTGGGTTTCAAAAGTTTCATGACATTGGTGACATCAACATCAAAAACTTGCAGACAGGCTCTGCTCTTCTTGAAGAAGCTACTTCCCTTACAAGTGGGTAGGCCTTTGATGTATCTGAGGAGTGGGAAGTGGGTAGTGCGTTGTCTTTTTCAAAGCTCGAATTAGATTTTGCCTAATTGACAAAATGATAAGTGTATGTGCCAAAATGATCCTTCGCCAATACTCTGACTTGACTCTGTCTACTTTGTTGAAACACTTATTCAATGACAAATTATGTCAGAGTTTTTCCATCTAGTTGGTACATATGGGAAATGTTCTAAGATCCAGTTGTAGATATCCTTCACTGGCAGGTGCTTGGTTGGAGAGTCCTGGATGGCTAGAAACATGAAGTTGCTAAAGGAACAGGGAGGCTTGCGGCTGGGCTGAAGTTCTGACTGTCATTGGAGGGTATAAAGGAGTAGGTGGAGACCTGTGGGGTGTTACTGTCTAGTTCTTGGACAGGGCTAGCACTCATAAGGGCCGACTCCCAAAAATACTTAAAGTTCTTGCACTTGAGCAACTAGTTCGGGCTGGTTCGCTCTTCCTTTTGCCAAGCCCTTTCTTCTAACTTGTCAGGCTGCGGAGTGTCAAAACAACACTGACTATGTCGCCTGGATACAATGGTTCCTGAGCTTGTGTGGTTTTTAGAGGTAGGACTGACCGAACTCATCCACTTGAAGATTCTGGATTGAGAGGGGTCTCAAAGGTTGTAGGACACTGTCGCTGTTGCTCTTCAGGGCAGCTGACAACTTTTGAATACTCCTAGTAGACCTTGTTTGGTGGTCCCGCAAAGCCACGCCCAGGGTAGTGGACCACCCAGGTGGGCCCCAGAAGCCGGAGGTCAGGTCAGGTAGCTGGGAGCGCTGTGCTACATGAGACCTGCAGCCACTGCCATCTGTCTGTACATCCTCTCTCCTGCCCTTGGCTCTCCCAGCCTTGTAGTCCTGCCTTGCCTCTACCAGGTCCCCGAATAAGTTGCCAGTTTTGTACAACTTACTGATTTTACTATACTATTCTTTAGTCCTTCAACTGTACACACAGTGTTAACATTTTAACATATCTACACACCATCTTTTTTTTTTTTTTTTTTCTGAGACAGGGTTTCTCTGTGTAGCCCTGACTGTCCTGGAACTCACTCGGTAGACCAGGCTGTCGTCGAACTCAGAAATCCGCCTGCCTCTACCTCCCAAGTGCTGGGATTAAAGGCGTGCGCCACCACCGCCCGGCTCTACACACCATCTTAAGTGTTTTAATCTGTCCTCAGTGTCAATCCCATCTTGGCGAAGCTACCAGATTCGCCTTAGACCCTACAGGACACTTGGCCTCAAGCACGTGTCAGTCATTTTCATGTCACTCTAGTTCTCTCAGGCAGTCAAGGTCTGTCTTTATCATAATGATAGCTTTCCAAAAAAAAAAAAAAAGGTTCATCATTTGGGGAGACGTGTCAAAACTTTCTATATATTTTTCAGAACCATCTGAGTAGCCAGGTTCTGCTTCATCTGTTTAGTGTCTTATGTAAAGCAAGATGTTGGGTTTAATGAGTGTGACATTCCCTCAACACATTCTTGACAGGCCATTTCCAAGCAGGTGGAGTTATAGCTTAATTCGATTACTGAATATGGGTGTATTGAACTTGTTTGCCCAGTAGGTGGCACCATTAGAAAAGTTTTTTTGTTTTGTTTTGTTTACTTAAACTGATTTACCAAGATACCTTAAACAGTGGTTCTCAACCCCTGGGGGGTGGGGGTTCACTGAGCCTTTCACAGGAGTCACTTAAGACCACCGGATAACACAGATATTTACATTGTGATTCTTAACAATAGCAAAATTACAGTTATGAAGTAGCAATAAAAATAATTTTGTGGTTGGGGGTCACCACAATGAGGAACTGCATTAAAGGGTTGCAGCATTAGGAAGGTTGAGAACCACTGTCTTTAAAGGGATATGTGTGCCCCAGTTGGGTGTGACCAATGTTACTTGCGAAGGGCACTATTCTTGAGTCCATTCTACACTGTTGGCATAGATCTGGGTATGTTCTTCTGTTGTTGCTTTTGAGACAAGCTTTCACCTTGAACTCAGAGTTTTCGCCTCCAATAGTGTTGGGGTTAAAGTTGTCCACCACCACACCCAAACTGGTTCTTAAAACTTGTGGGCAAGAGACCTTAGTTCCTTGGCCTACAAGTCCACTTTGTAATATAATATTATAGTTAAGACTGCCATATTATGGCTGTGCTTTTAATCCAATCTAAGTTCCTTTCAGGGCCCAGCTAGTTCTGCTGAGATCAAGCTGGGTGATGCTCCAAGTCACTACATATTGTGTGGCAGCCTGTGAATCGATTTGAAAGACTTTATTGAAAAATTTTAATATATATTTATCATGTGTGTGGTATATATGTGTGTGAGTGTGGAAGCATACATACTACAGTATGAAGAGTTGGTTCTCTCTTTCTACCATGAGATCCTGGAGTCATTACCTTCTACCGTGAGACTCAGGTTATTAGGTTTGTATGGCAAATACTCAGCTGGTGAATGTTTGCTAGCCTGAGAGGGTTCATCTTACAAGCAGCTTTGGAATTCATTTTGAGGAGGAGGATGACTCTGTACCTGGGTGGAAACATGAATAGTAACATATGTCTTTCATTACCTAGATAGCACAAACCATAAACAGCTTATTCCTAGGAGTGAAAAGGGTGCTATCCAATGAACTTATTGAGCGAACTGGACACTGGTTGTATGAATAAAAATGCCTACATAGGCTCATATATTTGAATGTTTAGTCATCAGGAAGTGGCACTACTTAGAAGGATGAGGAGGTGTGGCGTTGTTGGAGTAGGTGTGACCTTATTGGAGGGAATGTGTCACTGGAGAGTGGGCTTTGAGATTTCAGAAGCACAAGGCAGGCCTAATGCATTCTCTCTCTCTCTCTCTCTCTCTCTCTCTCTCTCTCTCTCTCTCTCTCCTGATACCTGCAAATCTAGACTTAGATCCCTTGGGTATTTTGACATCACTATATCTGCCTGCATGCCACCATGCTCCCTGCAATGATAATGGACTAAACCTTTGAAACTGCAGGCATGGTCCAATTAAATCCTGTCCTCTAAAAAGATGGAGTAAGGAGAGGAGAAGATGAAGTAGATGAGAAGCTAGGTAATGAGAGAGAAAAAGAGAGAGAAAGAGAGAGGGGGCATGGAGGCAGAAGTTCACATGTCTCCACCAGTCAAAGATAGTTTATATATCTAGGTTGGGTATTGGGTTACACTTCTGATTGAGCATTACCATACTTATAAAGTCTTTGATTAACATTTTAAAAATTGTATAAAAACAAAATGGAAAAGGGGGCATGGGATACGGGTTTTCTAGGGAGGGGAAATGGGGAAAGGGATTGGTATCTGAAATGTAAATAAAATATCCAATAAAAAAATAAAGAGCAAAAAAAAATTCATGAAATATGTAAAAAAAAAAAAAAGAAAGAAAAAAAATCCTGTCCTCTATAAGAGTTGCCATGGTTATGATGTCTATTCACAGCAATATAATACTGACAAAGACAGAATTTGGTACCAGGGAGCAGGATATTGCTATGATAGGTCTGAACATGATGATTATTGGAAGAATATGGAACACTTTGGGACTCTGAATTAGAAAAGTAGTTGAATGTTTTAAACAGGGCTTAATGGGCCATACTAGTATTGGGAACAATGCTGGTTATAAAGATCTAGCTTAAGAGGTTTCAGAGGGCAGGAATATTATTAATGTAAGTGGCCTGGAAGCTGTTCTTGTGATATTTTGGAGAATAATGTGACTGCTTTCTGCCTGTGTTCCAATAAAATAAAATAAAACTCCCTGCCTAAGGCTAAATTGAAGACTTATATTCACATAGGATATTTTAAAACAGTTTTGTATCGATTCTGTCATATGGCTATTAGTGGTCAGTCTTAAGCAGATCTATAAAGAAAAGGAGCAAGCTGAGCAAGGAAAAACACAAAATGTACAGTTTGAGGAGAAAATGGGCACCAAGAAGTGGAATGGAGCTAAACTAAATCCAGCACTCAAGGAGATAAAAAGTTCAAAGAAAGGCTTGATGCTAAGTGGAATAAAGGGAGAGGTGACCTCAGGACAAGTCACCTAGCTAAGCTTCCAACTTGTGAAAAGGAATTAAAGAAACGCTGAAGCCGTGAAGGAAACCATCACAGCCAGAAAGCAGATACAGATGTAACTGAAAGTGTCACGGAGCACACAGCAGAACTTGGCAGGTTCAGCCATGTGGTTCTGGCTTTAGAGTCAAGGATACACGAATAGGGTTGTGGAATCTCCCTCTGTGGATAAGGAAAGGCACTAAAGCCAGTTGTATGTTGGGGGTGTCTGTGAATGAAGACCTAGAGAGTTCATTGTGTGATAATACTGTGAACGTGAAGCGTGGATTTCACTGGAGATCCCAAGATGTTGGAGATGCCAGAGCTGTGGGATACCTACCAAGGAGAGCTGCTATCAGGGCGTGGAACCAGCCAGAGAGAGAGAGAGAGAGAGAGAGAGAGAGAGAGAGAGAGAGAGAGA
>JANHMN010000005.1:120203228-120214023 GCA_030674055.1 Rhabdomys pumilio | reverse complement strand
TATCTATCTATCTATCTATCTATCTATCTATCTATCTATCTATCTATACACACACACACACACACACACACACACACACACACAGTCAATAAAGTTCCTTCTCTAGTAAACTCTGTTAAGGATTTCTGTGATTCCTTCCATCATGTGATGCTTTCTTTTCTGTTCAATAAATACTGAGCAAAGTTCATTGATTGTTAGGACCAGATGGTATCCAGGCAGACATAGGGGCAATCAGAAGTAAGACAGCATTTGAGCAGACACAGACACATGTAACAGAAGACTATAGATAGGCCAGTAATGACAGATTAGAGACAAATGGAAGACACGGAGAGAAGTGGAGAAATTCAAATTTGGAGTTTCTCTTGATTAAATTAGGCCAAGAAGAAGTATTGTGTTTTTATTCCTCCAAGTGACATGGATGCATTTTGGTGCCTCGAGGTTATCTTTAATGTGTTAACTGTTAAAGCTTGTCTTGTTTCACTTTTTCCCACAGCCTATAGCTACCAGGTCCAAAAGAAACTCAATTTCCCCAAATTCCAAAAGGCAGAAGGGACAAATAGCTACCTGCGGTGCCTATTAGTATACTGAAGTGCATGCTTGGCTCCAGGCTCCCTCAGCATTACAAGTACTCCTTATGTAGTTCAAAGTTCACTCTAGCATCCCAGCTCTTCTCAGCTCCTCCCCTCACCTAAACTCCCTAAAGCTCAACTTTATCTAAAGCTAAGTAAACCAAGTATTTTTTTTTAATACAGAGTTCCTTTTGGGGGAACTCAACAGGCTGTTTTCTCACCAGTTTGAAGGCCTTGTTTCCAAGTTGGATTGGAGAATCCTACATTTTGTCTTCACCAAGTTCTATTGTTCTACCTGTGTTGACCTGCACCACAGCAGTATGTTAGAACAGGGAAACATGACAAACATGCCTGCTGCTGTGACAAAGCTCACAGGCTCCTCCTCGCTCCCCCAGCTACTCTTTCTTCCTGTAGCCCTCCTATTCCAGCTATGATCCCTGGCTATCTCTCTGTCTCCCTACCCCCCTTTCTTGTCTCCCACTGTATTCTATCTAAGTTCCTTTCTCTATTTCTTTGCTCTGCTCCTGCTTCTCTCATGGCCATGTTCAGTCTACTTCTTTCTCTGTCTGCTCTGGACTCTTCCAGATGTCTCTGGCTAATCTCTCTTTCATAACTTCAATAAAAACTTTCCCCCCAACCTAAACCCTAGATCAGTCATATTGTCAGTTTATACAATAGTTATCTTAAAATTTTAAGTTATTTATTTTGTGTGTGTGTGTGTGTGTATGTGTGTGTGTGTGTGTGTGCGCGCACACACACGTACATGCCTGCACCAATGCATATCGCTGCATTCATTTGGATGTCAGAGAACACCTTACAGCAGTATAAGCAGTAGAACACCTTCTACCATGTAAAAGGACAAAACTCAGACTGTCAGTCTTGACTGCGAGTGCCTTTTCCCATTGACCCATTTTGATGACCCCAGCCTTGACAAGTTGAAACTTTGTTGAGAGGTGGATATGGAGTCTGGGAAGAGTTTATAGCAGAAAAGTAGCGATAATTTAAAACTAGCTAGATCATGTTTCAATTGAGTGGCCTTGGGCAAGTCACTTATTCTCTTAGAACCCATTTCCTAACGTAGATAATAGGGGCCAGTTAGCTCCCAATCTGCACCTGGAACCTTAGATGGCCTTTAACAGTAAACTAAGCAAGCAAACAAAAGCATTCAAAACTTGCCATACATTCTAGTTACTTTCTATGCACCCAATCTCCTTTTCAAGCAATGTGCCACTCTGATGTGCCTGTCATTCAAAACTCAACTCTGCCATTTATCCATGTTTCCACATCTGTGTTACAGGGATAATAAAGGCTTATCTGTAATGCTTTGATGAGACATGAAAGACATTTAGAATTGTTCTACCACATATAAACAGTCAATAAATGTCATGTTGCAGGATATTTGATTGCACTGTGAACACTGAGATTGTGTTATGGTGTGGCTCAGTCTTAGCTCACACCTTTAATTCCTGTGGCTGGAATACAGACAAACTCTTAGTACACACCTTTAATCCAAAACAACCAAGGTAAAGTTAGTTTGTAGAAGGAAGCACCTATGTTTGAAAGTGATGTCTAATTGAGTGGCAGACAAAGAGACGAATCAGAGAAAGGTTTGACAGAATGGGATATGGCCACCTCTTATGAGAACAGAGGAAAGGGAGGCTACTTGAGGGGCAGTGCAAAGAGAGAAGGAGGCACTTTTACCAGGACAGTTATAGAGAAACAGGCTGCAGAGAGAGAACAAGCTAGACACTGGTGAATCCAGAGAATGAGAAGGAGCCAGAAGATCAGAAGAGATTGCCAAAGTTAGTATGAGACCAAACAGAGCAGTTCAGAGAAGCTGAGAGAAGCCAGATTGAATCAGTCAGCTTGGAGAGGAGTTTTAGCCAGAACAGCTGAGTTGAACCAGCCAGCGAAAGTTCAGAAAAAAACTAGGAAGGAGTGAACTTATTTAACAATAAGTCTCAGAGGCTAAAAACATTTGAGGCCTAGATTAGATTATAGGTTCCAGGTCTAAGACTAGGTTAGCAGATGGAGGCAGTAAACCTCTGAGATGACAATCACATACAGGAGAATAAAATATACTTTTTCAATCAAGGACCAGGGCTGTAACTCATTGGCAGGTTTAACAGCTGTAAGGCCCTGAGTTCCACCCCTAGCACTTAAAAAAAAGTAGATATTGAAGTCTCTCTGTGCTAAATCACTCTCGATTTTCTCATAAACCAACCATGAGAAAAGAAAAAGAGAGAATGGAGAGATGAAGAACACTGGCTGTTCTTCCCTAGGACCAGGATTTGATTCCCAACACCTCCATGGTAGCTCACAAGTTTTTGTAACTCCAGTCCCCTCTTCTGGACTCCATAGGTACCAGCCACACAAATGGTGCACAGATATATGTGCACACAAAATAACCATACACATAAAATAATTTTAAATTTCTAATAAAGAAAAGAAAAAGAGCTGGGTGGCACACGAGTTTAGTCCCAGCACTCGGGAGGCAGAGGCAGACAGATTTCTGAGTTTGAGACCAGCTTGCTCTACAGAGTGAGTTCCAGGACAGCCAGGGCTACACAGAGAAACCCTGTCTCAAAAATATAAATAAATAAAAAGAAAGACAGGAGGAAAGACAAGAAAGAAAAAAAAAGAGATAATCACATTTTCTTGCAAGTATCATCAGCATAAAATAGTAGAGTCTGCCTTTCTCTCTCTCTTTCTCTCTCTCTCTCTCTCTCTCTCTCTTTCTTTCTTTTCTTTTTGGTTTTCAAGAAAAATTCTCACTTTTAGATCAAACTGACCTGAAACTCAATGCATAGCCCAGGCTAGCCTTAAACTCAGTTCTCTTGCTTTAGCTTCTTGAGTATCAGCCACTACACCTAGCTTGAGTCATTACATGAACTAACTGAATTCATGAGTTTCTGTGTCATTTTCACTAATTGCCATCCCCTGGATCTGGAGTTATGGATGGTTGTGAGCTGCCATCAGTTACGTACACTTATTATTTTTACTTAGTATTCATCTTTTTAACTTTAACTTTCCTATTTTACTATTTCATTTTTTAAAGATTTATTTATTTTATGTATATGAATACCCTGCAACGGAGTACTCTGCAGCTGTCTTCAGACACACCAGAAGAGGGCATCGGATCTTCATCGGATCTTACAGATGGTTGTGAGCCACGGTGTGGTTGCTGGGAATTGAACTCTGGACCTGTGGAAGAACAGTCAGTGCTCTTAACCACTGAGCCATCTCTCCAGCCCCCTAATGTTTCACTTTGATGTCTTTTTAAATTTATTATGGACAGTGTTCTGCCTGCATGTATGTCTGGACACCAAAAGAGGGCACCAGATCCCATTATAAATGGTTGTGAGCCACCATGTGTTTGCTGGGTATTGAACTCAGTCTTTGTGGATTCATATGAACTTTGCTAATGCTAACGTAGAGGTCCTTGTTTTCTTGGTGTCCTCCATCTCCTCAGGCTCTTACACTCTTTCTGTCTCCACTTCTATAGGGTCCCTTGAGCCCTGGCAGGAGGGAAGTACTAGGATACTGAACTTTTTGCTGAGCCCAGAAAGCTCTAAAAGTAAGAGTTGATTCTTTCTTTCTGGAAACAGTAAGCAACTGGGATCCAACAAAGCTATGGTCAAAGGCTCTGAAAAGCATCCAGGCTATGCTTTGGAGTGTCAAGATAACACGGGATGTGGACTTTCTCTTTCCTGTTCCTTTCCCAACCGCAGCTCAGCAATATGTTTTATCCTCCTGTACCTTCTATGCAGTGTTTTCACAGGGATAGGTCCGAGGCCAGGGAATGCATGCAAGCCGAATTCAAATCCCCTCCTTTTGCATTCTGTTCACGGTGTGAAGTGATGTAACAGCGAGAGCAGAAGGCGGACCATTGTGGTTGCTCATTATCCCAAGCCCAGAAGCAGAATTGGCCGTGTCACCTGCAGCAACATCAGCAGCCTCGGGGTGATAAGGAGCAAATGTGCTGTTTCACCAGCAGCTGTCAGTGGAGTTTTAGAGCTCTAGAGAAGTTAGCACTCCCTGCTCAGCTACAGCTGTAGGGACAGTTTCCTTAGCTCTTGGGAACCATTGTTGTCTTGGTTGCATCTGTTGCTTCTCCTCGGTAGACAGCTCATTACCCTGCTCCTGGGGTAGTGTATACAGTAAGGGGTTTCAAAGCAACTCAGGGCCCAACTGCAGGAGTGTCGGAATCAAAGACCTGTCAGGGTGACTTTCAGTGAGAAGAGAATGCAGATACAGGAAGTGGTGTTACATAAGTCATCTCACAGTCCCCAGAATAACAATCCAAGGCAAAGGCTTCTCCAGAAGCCTCTACAACCAAACATTAAAATAATTGAGGAAGTAATTTCTAGACTGGTTGTATCAGCTGTTACTTCCTTCTAGAAGAAGGAATGCACATATACGTTAGAGTACAAAACCACCCAGCTCAAGGGTAGTAAGAGGAATCCCAAATGGGAGTTGTTGCAAAATCTAAAGTATCATTTCCTATTAGAAGTCCTAACTTGCTCCCGCTTACCATCATCATGGTCCTCACATGAGAGATCCAGCCAGGGCTGGAGATGTGGCTCCACAGTTAAGAGCACACGCTATCCTTGCAGACTAGCACCCACATGGTAGCCTGCAACCACCCATAGCTCCAGTTCCGGGAGATCAGAAGCCCTGTGATCTCTGGTGACTCTAGGCACCTACATGGTGCATATACATACATGTAGATAAAACACTTATTAAATAATGAAATGAATGAATAAATAAAAAGTCCTAACAAGTACAAAGCAAGTACTGAGGAGCCCATAGCAGCTGCTTTTGGAGTTCAGAAAGAGTGATTGCCACGACACACCGACCTGAGCTAGTTCAGTCTCAGAGCAAAGCTGTTTTGCTTCAGAGCAGACTAGGCTCAGAGCAAGGCTACAGCTGCCTCTAAGCAGGACCAGAAAGAGCCGCAAGAAGCCCTAGCTGTAATGTCACACTACGATGAACAACTCTACACTTTAAAGAGTAGGGCCAGACTTTTCAGGGCCTGATGCCTAGTGACTTCATGATGGCTTATACAGAAAGCCAGTTCAGAAAAGAACTCATGCTATAAAACTCGTTTCTCAGCTAAAACTCAATGAAATGCCTGCCTGGTTATCCAGAGATGAGTCCCACGCACGTGCTCTGCCTGACAAGACCTCGCACTTCCTTTTAAATGTTATAAAAGAGCTTGCCCTCCCACAAAGCATGATCCTTTCTCCAGGAGTTTGTCCCCTGTCTTTTGCCATGTGTCTCAATAAGTGCTTTCTTTGTTCTCATTTCTGGTAAAGGAAGTTACCACATTATAACCCGCCTTTCGTAGACTTTTCACACTCAGCACTATGGTGAGCCCCTCTCAGGACTTTCCTTGCCTTTCCTGGTCATACAAAATATTATCATTACTATTATTTTTTGCTGGTGTGTGAACATGTGTGGGTCTCCCCTTTCCTCAGGGGTCACTGGCCACCAGCCCACGTGGGTGAGGGGAGCAGAGTCAAGGAACAGGGTCGGACAGAATGACAGACTTCCGGGATCAGCTTCAGAGAGGCAGCTAAACTTCAAGGGGTGAGGGAAACATATGGAATATATAGGAAGAGGGCAACAGCTAGGGGTTGCCTGATAGTTGTTCACAGTATGCTTCCGTTTGCATGAGTCAGCAGTCCTATTATCTGAGTAGGAGCATAACACCTAATTACTTGAACAGCTGGGGGGAAAGCATTTTGCAGGAAATTGTGCCAAAGGTCATGCTTAAGATAAGCCAGGCATCTGTGCTCAGAAACCTCTTCCAAATAAGGTCAGGCAGAGAGTGGAAAGCTCTGCTGGGGGAAGGGAGTCCTCCATTTTGTGCTGAGTTCAGAGAGCTGACCGGAAATGGTGGACTGCAATCTTCCACATCAGGGAACAAACATGGATGGTGTCTTTCTGGAGGTCAGAGGACAACTTTCATGAGTTGGTTCTTTTTCCATCCTGGGTTCCAATGGTTGGACTCAGGTTGTCAGGTCTGTGGGGCAAGCATCTTTCTCCTTGAGCCATTTTGCAAGCACTCTGTTGGTTGTTGGTTATTTCTTACTTAGGTGCCTACGGAGGCTAGCTCTCAGAATAGTTTACAGGTAACCAAAGACTTCTGTGTGGGTCTATACTTTAGCATGGCCTGAAGACTGACATATTGGAATCTTGACCTGAGCATCCCCCTCCAGAATACAGCATAAGGGTTCCTCCTGGCCCCTTGCATTAAGCCTTCTTTCAGCATCCAATTGACAGACCATGGCCAAGATCACTTTTTGATAAATCTTGAACTAAAGGCGGTGGCAGTGGGAAACAGGGGGCCATTATATTACAGCCTTTAAGAGTAAGGAAACCTCTTTACTCTCTTCCTTCTGGGTATCTCCTCAATTTCAACATGTGGGGTGACTAGCACTAACATCTAGTCCAGAATGAATAAACACATATTGTGAGGACCCCCCCCCCATTACCTTCTCCCCTTGTGCCCATTTTTGCATTGTCTGCTGCCACTTTCTGGAATGAGAGGAACAGAATGCGTGGCAGATGGTATTTGAATCCTCATTTCCACCCCCGCCCCCTTCAGTGGGTTCGAGGAACCACACCTGGGTGGGTCTTTTGCAAGAACACCCAATGCTACCATCTCTCCAGCCGCTCCCCAACAAAATAACAGAAAAGGAGGAAGAGGAGGAGAAAGAGGAGGAGGGAAAAACAAGAAACAAAAAGAAAAAGAACAAGAAAAGTAGTCAATGGTTCCCAACCTGAGGGTTGTGACCCCTTTGGGGGTCACATATCAGAATTTCTGTGTATCATATATCTACATTACAATTCATGACAGTAGCAAAATTGCAGTTATAAAGTAGCAATGAAAACAATTTTATGTTTGGAGGTCACTACAACATGATAAACTGTATATATATTTTTAAAGATTTATTTATTTCATTTAAATAACTACACTGTAGCTGTCTTCAGACACACCAGAGGAGATCATTAGATCCCATTACAGACGGTTATGAGCCACCATGTGGTTGCTGGGAATTGAACTCAGGACCTCTGGAAGAGCAGCCTTAACCACATGCCCTCTTCTGGCCTTTGTGAGCACTGTACATACATGCTGTAGAGACATACATGCAGGCAAAATACCCAAACATATTTTTAAAATCTTAAAATATAATGTCTGTATTTATTTTTTGAGAATTCCATATTTTATACAATATAATTTTGATCGTGTCTATCCCCCATACCCCTAGCTCTTCCCAGACACCCTAACATATTTCTCCTCCAGATTCCATCTATTTTTCTCTTTAAATTATTTTTAAATAACTAATTAGTGTTATACATATGCATATTGGTGAGTGGCCATCCACTGGTGCATGGGCAACCTACCAGTGGCAACATTCCCAAAGAAAACTGACTCTCCCTTCCCTACAAGCCATCAACTGCCAGCTAGGGCTGGTGTCTTGTGAGTCCTTCCTCTATCTGTGTTGGAATTTTTGACTGGTTTCTTCTTGTGCTGGTCTTGTGTGACTAATCACAGTTGCTGTGAGTTCAGGAGTGCAATGGCCATAACAGCATTTCATAGCGCTCTTCCTCATCTTCCGGCTCTTACTTTTTTCTACAATGTTTCCTGAGCTTTGGAGTGGAAGGTTCATATAGATGGTTTTTTTTTTTAATGATTTATTTTATTATTTTATTTTATTTTATTTTATTTATATGAGTACATTTTTGCTATCTTCAGACACACCAGAAGAGGGCATCAGATCCCATCGCAGATGGTTGTGAACCACCATGGTGGTTGCTGGGAGTTGAACTCAGTACTTCTGTTAAGAGCAGTCAGTGCACTTAAACACTGAGCCATCTCTCCAGCCCTCATATAGATGTTTTATTACTGGCTGAACACTTACAGACACTTATTCTCATAACTTTGACCAATAATGAACCTCTATATTAACCTCTGCCCACTGCAAAAAGAAGCTTCCCTGATCAAGAGTGAGAGTGGCACAAATGTATTAGCACAACCATAAGTATTTAGGAGGTAGCATAACAACCTGGTCATTTCACAAAACAATAATAGCACCGCTTTAGGGACCACAACCTTCACCATGGGATTTTGAATATTTTTATAGTACTAGGCATGAATTCCCTCCTGTGGAGAAGGTCTTAAATCTAGTGAGAAAGTGGTTGCTTACTTCTATAAAACAGTTGTACTGCTATTGCAACAGTGGGCACATCTTACCTGGCAGATCTTGTAGAATGCAGAGTCCAGTGCTGAATAAGAGCATAGACCATTGATGCCTTTTCTGTCCAAATGGCCTGCGTAGCATCTTCCAGCAGTGTGAGAGCTAGCCAGCAGGGAGGCGTTTACTGGTCACTTCCAGATTGATTTCATTTGGCCTTGTAACTAAGGTGTGTGGTGTCACCATCAATAAGGCCTTGCCATCTAGTTATGGTGTGAAACTAAAAGTAACGATAATGGCCTAGGTCGTTTTAGGGGCCTCTGGAGATTTTCATTTAATAAACTGTGTCTTACACAGGTAATGGTGACACACACTTTAAATCTCAACACCCAGAAGGTGAGGCAGACAGATCTCTGAGAGTTTGAAGCCAGCCTACAAACCAAAGTTTCCAGGATAGCCACAGCTGTTACACAGAGGAACCCCATCTCAAAAAAACCAAAATCAACCAATAAATAAACCATGTCTTATGGGAACAACATTATCCACCCATACATGGTTCAACTTCCTTTAAAACACTGTAGTTCTGAATCAGCTTACAAACCAGTGGTTTCCCTGAGACTTTTTCATTCTCACGTATCCCTCTCATCTCTCCCATCTCCTCACTTGTTTTCTCTTACAACAAAATTTGGCTCTTGTATCTGCCACCAGGTCAGGAATGCTGGCCACTCAAAGGCCAACTTTCCCCTGGCCTCTACTCTTTCCTCTCCTCTTGTGGAACATTCTTGAGTGATTCTGTCTCCCTACTCAGGTACTCTCTCCCTCACAAAGCCACCTATTTTTCCAGGACATTTAAAAGAATTTATGTCTTGATTTCTTCTTTGACCCATTTGGCAATGAGGTGTTTTTGTTTGTTTGCTTATTTTTGCGACCCACTGAGGTTAATTGGGATTGCTCGCATCAACGAACATAGGTGGAGGTTGTTTATTGGAACATGGACAACTTACCAGTGGCTACATCACTGAGGAAATGATTCGTCTTCTCTCAACAACCATTAACTGCCAATAGCTCTTCAGAGAAATTGGGCCTCATAAACCTCTCCCTCATGCTAGGAACCTTCTGATTTTGCCAGCTAATCAGAAAATAGATTTTGAGACAACGATATCCCTTCAGAGACCTATGCACAATGGCCTACTTCTACCAGTGCCCTACTTCCTACCATATCCCAGTAACATCGTCATGCCATGGATCCATCACTGAGGTAATTCATTGCTTAGGTCAGAGTTCTTGCAACCAAATCAACTAACTTTCAATGCTTCTCCCAGTTGAGGAACAAGGTTTCAACACAAGAATCTTTGGTTTCATTTGTAGCCTAAAACACCAGCAGAGAAACAGCTGAAATAGCCTGGGCCTGGGGTAGAAGGACCAGTTTTCTGAAGCATTAGGAAATGTTTTCATTTTCTTTTTTGAGACCATTCACCATGTACCCCTAGTTAGTTTGGTATTCACTATGTAGCCCAGGCTAGCCCCAGACTCCCAGCAATCTTCCTACCTCAGCATTCCAGTCCTAAGAGTATAAGCATGTTCTACCATGTGTGGAAATGAAGAACTTGATCTATGTCTTTAACTGGAGCCTGATACCTGTTGGAGACTTTCTAAAAGGCCTCTTGAAGGTGTGTGTAGATCCCATTGGGGCTAAGTCCATGTGGCTTCCAGAGTCAAGTTGAGCATATCAGTCAACCTTTCAGGTCAGGGAGTGACCAGGACAATGTTAGGTGGATAGTTGTCTAAAAATGATAGAGCTCAGATGCATTTTCTTGTTCAACAGAGTGTCTCCTGGAAATTTTATATACCATTCATACTGGCCCCTGGGATCACCCCATAGGGGTCCTCAATTCTCCAATTGCCTTCTCCATGATGAACTAGACTGTAATCCCAAGTGGTTATGGGAAGGCCAACTGACTACATGGTATGTTTGTGTGTGTGTGTGTGTGTGTGTGTGTGTGTGTGTGTGTGTGTGTGTGT
>JANHMN010000005.1:120163084-120200376 GCA_030674055.1 Rhabdomys pumilio | reverse complement strand
ACACACACACACACACACACACACACACACACACACACACACACACACCCCACTCAGGCAAAACACTCATAACATAAAAAATTTAAAAGAACAACAAAAAATACAAATAGATGTAGCTAGAATCAACAGTCAAGAATCTGTTTTTAAAAATCCAAAAGAGCCGGGCAGTGGTGGCGCACGCCTTTGATCCCAGCACTTGGGAGGCAGAAGCAGAAGGATTTCTGAGTTCGAGACCAGCCTGGTCTACAGAGTGAGTTCCAGGACAGCCAGGACTACACAGAGAAACCCTGTCTCGAAAAACCAAAAAAAAAAAAAAAAAAAAAAACCAAAACAAAACAAACCACAAACCAAAACGAACCAAAACAAATCCAAAAGAAGGGCTAGAACCACTGTCGCCAAGCCCAGACCATGCTACTGCATGCCCATCACCCCACATTGTGCGCTAGCGGTCCCAAAAGATTCAAAGTCCAAGAAGACAGCAACCCTTAAAGACCAGCTGATTGTGAAGCTTCTTAAGGAAGAACAGATCCCCCAGAATAAGATTACAGTTGCTGCGGTTGGAGCTGGAGGCATGGCTTGTGCCATCAGTATCTTAATGAAGGACTTGGCAGATGAGCTTGCCTTTGTTGATGTCATGGAAGACACGCTGATGGGAAGATGATGGATCTTCAGCATGGCAGTCTTTTTCTTAGAACAACAAAATTGTCTCCAGCAAAGACTACTGTGTGACTGCAAACTCCAAGCTGGTCATTCACAGCAAGGGCCCGTCAGCAAGAGCCTGCTCAATCTGGTCCAGCGAAACCGGAACATCTTCAAGTTCATCATTCCCAACATTGTGAAGTACAGTCCACACTGCAAGCTGCTTGTTGTCTCAAATCCCGTGGCTATCTTGATCTACGTGGCTTGGAAAATCAGTAGCTTTCCCAAAAGCTGAGTTATTGGAAGTGGTTGCAATCTGGATTCAGCTCGGTCCCGTTACCTGATGGGAGAAAGGCTGGGAGCTCACCCGCTGAGCTATCACTGGTGGGCCCTGGGAGAGCATGGCGACGCCAGTGTGTCTGTGTGGAGTGGTGTGAATGTTGCCGGCATCTCTCTGAAGTCTCTAAACCCAGAACTGGGCACTGATGCAGGCAGATAAGGAGCAGTGGAAGGAGGTTCCCAAGCAGGGGGCGGATGGTGCCTCTGAGGTGGTCAAGCTGAGAGGTTACACATCCTGGGCCACTGGCATCTCTGTGACAGACTTGGCTGAGAGCATAATGAAGAGCCTTAGTGGGGTGCATCCCATTTCCACCATGGTTAAGGGTCTCTATGGAATCAGTGATGACGTCTTTCTCAGTGTCCCTTGTATCCTGGGACAAAATGGAATCTCAGATGTTGTGAACGTGACTCTGATTCCTGAAGAGGAAGCCCACTTGAAGAAGAGTGCAGACACCCTCTGGGGAATCCAGAAGCTTCACTGTCCAGGCTGCAGCAGGGTTTCTATGGAAACCACACACTGTCTCCTCCTCATCTGAGCTGTGGTTAGTGCAGTTGTGTTAAGGTGGTCTGAGGGGAAATCTTCAGTTCCCACAGCTCTACCCTGCTGCCAAGTGGTACTTGTGTAGTGGTAACCTGGTTACTGTGACAGTCCCACTGTCTCCAAGACACACTGCCAACTGTGTGCAGGCTTCCATTACCCGTGAGCCTGCCGCGTTGCTGCCCTGCGCACTCACCAAACATGCCTAGGCCAACGAGTTCCCAGTGAGTCATAACCTGGCTCCAGTGTGTAAGTCCATTATGCATATCTTGTGCATAAGTGTTCTTTTTTTTTTCTGGGTGTTATTTTATTTGCATATACAGGTATGTAGTAAAAAAAATTGGTAAGTAAAGAATTAATAACTGGATCTCAAAGTGATTCCTACAACTGCTGCATACGTTGGCAAAATATCCCAGGGGTACAGAAGTAACTCATGTGCATGGTGCATAAGTGTTCTCCAGGATACTTTATGTATTATGTGTGTCTGTACTGTATATAGCAATATTATGTGAAATGTAAGATCTGCATATGGATGATGGAACCAACCACTCAAGTGTCATGCCAAAGAAACTACCAAATAAACCTTGAACAATGGGGAACAAGCCAAAAAAAGGAAAGGAAGGGGAAGAAGAAGAAACAGGAAAACATGGAGAAGAGACCAAATAGTAGAACAACACCAACTATATCAATAATCGTACCAAGTAAAAAAGGTCTACATATACCAAAAAAATGCAGATTATTAGAATGATGAGAAGTGATATACTATATGCTAAGAGAAAAAGTCACTTCAAATATAATAATACAGGCAGCTCAAAAGCAAGTGGGTGGATTCCCCCTCTCTCTGCTCTTTATGGCAGAGGCAATGTAACTAGATACCTCATAGACTGTTCACTTGAACCATGCGTCAAAATAAACTTTTCATGCTTAAAATAAGTAAGAGCCTGGCAAGGTGGTTCAATTTTCAGGAGCACTTGGTTGCCCTCAAAGAGGACCCAGGTTCACATCATACACTCATATAAAGGCTCACAATCATCTGTACCTCCCGTTTCAGGAATCCTATGCCCTCTTCTGGCCTCTGAAGATTCAGGGATACATGGGTTTCATAGACATATACATAGGCAAAACACTCATATACATAAAACAAAAATAAAACTTGAAATGGAAGATGGCGAAGAGGTGGAGGTATACTCAGTGGCTGAGAACTTTCCTAGTATACACAAGGCCTTAGCACCACATGCATGCACACGAAAGTAAGAGGTTGAAAATATAATGAAAAGATATAAATATGAATCAAAAGAAAACTTGGCAAATTGGACTTTAGAGCAAAGACATCACCAGGGATCAAGAGGTGTAAATATTGAAGAAGAGTCAATTCCCTAAGCAGATATACAATTTAGAAGCATTTGAGCCTAATGGCAGAGTGCCAAAACCCACAAATCAAAAATTATCCTATCAAGTAAAGACATAGGCAAATGAAAAGTTATAGTTGCAGTTTCCCGTTTCTTCCTGGGTTAGAAGAGTCAGCAGACAGAATCATGGAAAGAGCAGGACCTGGGGAGATGCCTCAGTCAATAATGTGCCATCAAGCTTGAAGACTTGAATTTGGATCCCTGGCAACACGTGAAATTGCGTGAGGCAGTACATCTCACCTTGTTAACGTCAATGGTGGGGATGCAGAGAAAGGTAGATCCCGGGAGCTCATTGGCCAGCTAGCCTAGTGAATTGATGGTTTAGTGAAAGATCCTGTCTCAAATAATAAGTGGAGTAAGACCAAGGAAGACAGTTGAAATTTTGACCTCAGGCTTCCACATGCACATGTATATGCTTTTGCATGCATATGTGAACACATGAACACACACACACACACATGGTGTGAGGGAGAGACAGAGACAGATAGAGACAGAGAAACACAGAAGAACCTCCTAAATCTAATGGACATTTACATACATTCTACCCCAAACAGAACAAACATTTTTCTCAAATGCTTATAGATCAGTGAGATAGGCTATAACCTAGCTCATAAACCCAACTTCAATGAATTTCAAATTACCATGTATCCCTGAATCTCTGTCCATGAGAGAATTAAACCCAAAACCAATATCAAAGACCATAACAGTAAACTCTCTGAGCATTTGGAAGTGAAACAACATATTAGGGCTGGTGCAATGGCTCAGCTGGACTTGCCAGTGAGTCTAACAACCTGAGTTTGATCCCTGGGACCCACAAGGTGGAAAGAGAGAACAAACTTCGGAAACTTGTCATCTCATCTCCACAAGTGCACTGTGGCATGTGCATGTGTGCTCTCACACATACAACCAACAATGAAAGATGTAATACACATTTTAAAATGGGTTGGAGAGATGGCTCAGGGGTTAAAAGCACTGCATGCTCTTCCAGAGGAGTTGGATACAATTCCTAGTACCCACATGTCACAACCAGTGGTAACTTGAATTCCAGGGAGTGTGACATTCTCTTCTGGCCTCTGCAGGCACCAGGCATTTAAATGGTTTGTAGAGATATGTGCAGGAAATGAACTCATAAAACACATGTTAAAAAGCTAATATATTTGACAAAGAAAAAAATCTAGAAATTTACAAATATTTAGAATAAAAAAAAAATAAAGATATAGGTCTGTAGTGCTAGCTACTTAGGACACTGAAACAGTAGGAGCCCTTGAGCTACGATAATTTAGGGCAGTTTTGGCAAATTACTAAGCTCTATCTTAAAACAACTCTAGGTTCAAATTGTTTCACTGGTTAATTTTGTTAAATATTTTTTAAAAAGCAACAATAATTGTATACGAATTTTTTCAGATACACACAGGATCTATGTGTTTAAATCTATGAAACACTAATGAAAGACATTGAATAATTAGCAAGACATGCCATGCTCATGTGTTGGAAGCCTGAAAAGACTAAAGAGAATGGGATGTTTAGTTTCTATTATCAACTTGACAGAACTTAGACTAACCTAGGACACAGGCCTCTGGGAGTCTGAATGAGGGTGTTTCTCAGTGAAGGAGAACAACCCACCATGAATGTAGGTGAAGCGATTCCATAGTCTGGGGTCCTAGACTGAACGCAAAGAAGAAACTGAGTAAAGCACCAGAATTCTTCATCCCTTGGGTCCCAGACAGCAGATGCAACATGCCCCACATGCTTGCTTTTCCATTTGAGCCTCCCCTCCAGCCACGCCTTCCCTCTTTGATGAACCAACTGTACTCGCCAACTCTGAGCCAAAGTAAATAACTTTGTTTTGTAAGATATTTTGTCACAGCAACAAAAAGTCACTAATACAGGAGCTGATTCTCTCAAATTATTCTACAAATTTTAAAGGAATCCCAGTTAACATTAGTGTGTGTTTTATTCAATTTAAAATGTAAATTTTTAAATTAAAAACTTGAAGAATTTATCAATGGGACGATGCACATTTCAGTTCTCGACCATATGCTTAATATGAGTCTAAATTCAATTCCCAGAGTCCAAATATGAGTAAAATAAAAAAACATTATTGAAGGTCAAACTAACATAACTCAAAGTATTCTGAAGTTGGAAGCAATAGTGGTAGCTCATGTCTGTAATCCAGTATTCCAGAGGCTGAAGGAGAAGTTCAAGGCTACCTTGGATGACAGAGTGACATTTTATTAAAGAAAAAAAAGAAACAAAACAAAGCAAAAAACCCAATAAATTTGGAGAAATTACACCTCCCAGTTGTGTGTGTGTGTGTGTGTGTGTGTGTGTGTGTGTGTGTGTGTTAACTGGGGACTGAACCCAATTTTAAGGTCAATTGAAATTGAAAGGGAGAGAAAGCAGATCAGTGATAGTCTGGGGATGGGGTACAAGCTGAAGGGCATAAGGAAAGAATGATAGGTGGACACCGTAAATGTTTGTGGATAGTGCAGATTCATTTTGTAGTTGATATGAATATATAGGATACACTTCAACCCATGAGTCCCATAAATTGTTCTCTGATTAATTTACACACACACAAAGAAATAGGGGGAGGGAGAGAGGGAGAGAAGGAGAGAGGGAGAGAAAGAGGGAGAGGAAGAGAGAGGAAGGGAGAGAAAGGGGGAGAGAGAGAGAGAAAGAGAGAGAATAAATGTAAAAATGAAACAATGGAAATTCTTTGCAATATGATGCATTTATTTGTATGGCCACTAGGTGGCAGTTAGTCCCACAGATTGTGCCCCAGTGTTTGACTAACCTCTTTTAGCAGTCTTTCAGTTTGTAAAATAATACACATGAAGAGTCACATAATCATTATAAATTATCACTAAGTTTCTATGCACTGATTTTTGGAAGCCTTATGCACAGCAAGTATGGAACGCAGAAAAAGAATGGACACAGTCCCATTTCAACCCCCACAGCAATTTGCAATCAACAGGCTGATTGATAGTTAAACTCCTTTTTGCATTTCTACAGGATTATTTTTAATAGAAGGCCTAGAGTATATTGTGAAAACCACTTGTCATTCTCTGGGGAAGTTCATTGATTTCAGTCCCTTAACTCTTCAGTTATCTTCAAAGCTTTTTCTTCTGACAGCAAGGAAGAGCTGTAGTTTACCCTGCATAGGAATATGGGGCAATTCCTTTGACCCCGAGACCTGTTATCTGTTGAAAAAAAAAAAAAGAGTGGAACTGATGAATTATAAAATAGTCTTCAAAACCATCATTACAAAACCAGGCTTGGTGGCTCATACTTGTATCCCAGCACTTGTGTGGCTGAGGTAGGAAGAGTGCTGTGAGTGCAAGGCCAGCCTGGGCTACATAGTGAGACCTTGCTAGATACAAACAAACGCCAAACAAGTTATGATTTACAATAATATATCTAACTACCTTTAACAACCCGTTTTATTTTCTATCATAAAAAAGAATTAGCTGACAAGCTATTATATTATTATTATTATTATTTTATTATTATTATTATATGATTCAAGCAAGCATTCACATACATTCTGGACCAATGAGCAAGCACGCACATTAATAGAAAACAATTTATTTCTATCATTTTTTCATCTGCCAAGAAAGGTGTTTCCATTTTTCTACTTTTTAAAACAAGATTCATTTATTTTATGTATGTGAGTACACTGCATTCAGACCAGAAGAGGGCATCAGATCCCATTACAGATGGTTGTGAGCCACCATGTGGATGCTGGGAATTGAACTCAGGACCTCTGGAAGAACAGTCAGTGCTCTTAACCACTGAGCCATCTCTCAGCCCTCAGCCCTCAAAATGTGTAATTTTTTAAATCAGTGTTTATTGTCACAAAAATATTGTGAAAAACCTGCACATCTCTTTGGGACATCAAAACAATCAGATCATTTTACAAATACTATTGAAACATGAAAATACTTTAAAATACTGGAAGTACTGAACTTTATATAATGTATAGTTGAGAAAACTGAAATAATTAAGTCTAGTGTGATTGGCTTAACATGATAAATAGAAATAGTTTTTGGATGTTTGCAAAAGCACCGTTCAAATATTTTTAACAGAATACCCTCCACAATGCCCCCACACCAGTAAACACACAGAAAAAAAGACCATCTCACCTTGAAAATGTTACCAGCATCAGGCTGCCTCAAAAGGCCTTCAGCACTCAACCCATCCCTGGCACAGGTCACGTACATTTCAGAGTAATCCTTCCCTCCAAAGCAGCATGAAGTTGTTTTATCAACAGGCAACTTCACAGTTTGCAGTCTTTTCCCTAGGTCACCAAATACATTGTTAAAATTTTAGTTCTAGAAATTTCCAACATAAATAGTGCTTCTGGACCATTCATGGATGATAGGGATGGTTTAAGAGACTATGGAGGTCAGAACTCATCCCTTGAAGGGAGTTACTGTACGCTGAACCCAACATGGCTTAGTATTCATTACGTAGCCTAGGCTGCCTCAGACTCACCGTCCTCTAGTTTTAGCATCCGTACACTTAGGTTCATAAGCCACCATATTACCTGGCTTCCATCTACGTATTTATTTAACTTAACGTGCCTTTTCTGACAATTGTTTTGGCAGAGAAACTTACTTCCATAGGAGAAGAAGTTTTAATGATAAATTTGGGGCTATAGCTTTTGTCTTTCTTTCCAAAATCATTCAGTTAAGACCACGACTATGTCTCTAACTGTATTAATAATGGTGTCTAGCACTGGTGTTTTCTGGAGTGGGCGGGATTTTCTATTTTGCCTCCTGCCGACCTGTCTCAGGATCCAGGCGAATTACTCTTCCTCCATTGTAACAGGCCACCCAAAGCTTTCCCTCAGCATCAATGCACATTCCATCTGGGATTTGTTCATCTTTTTCCATCTTGTAAACAATTCTGCGGTTGGCTGTGGTTGAAAAACAAAACCAAAACACAAGCAAACAGTGAGTCGCACAATGCTGACAAACAGTGAGCTCTCAAGCCGGTTATAAAAACTGGTCACTTAACAAAGGATTTTTAAATACATGATTTGGAATAGATTCACTCCCTTTTGTTTTTATAAAGATTTAAATGCTTTCTTTTCCTTTTTGTTTTTTTTTCTCTTTTTTCCTCTTTTTCTTCTTCTTTTTGTGCAGCAGTTCTGGGGATAGAATTCAGAACCTTATGTATGCTAGACAACTCTTCTACTGCTAAGCCAAATAAAGTTGAATGATTTATTTAGAGACAGAGTCTCATATTACATCCAAGGCTGTAGTATTCATTGTGTAGCCCAAGCAGTCTTCAGAGTCTTAAAGTAATCCTCCTGCTTCAGTGTTAGGATTAGCCTTGAAAGCTTGGCCACCATAGAGTCAATAGGTAGCTCTCTGAGGCCAACCTCAACTAAGACTTGGCAAACTCATCTCAGACATTCTTCAGTCTGTGATTAGATCACTATCTTAGTCCCCCAAACTTCTACTTTGACCAAATCTAAGATCTATAAGGCAGTTAAATGGTACTATATGAACAATGTATGCACAAAACCTTAGAAGACTCATATGTTTTTCTTACTTTCTACAAAAATTAAGAAAAATAACTATTTAAAGAGAGTTCTTCTTAAAGGAAAGGCATTCTAAAGTCCACAGGCTGCTTAAAGTAGATGCACAGTATCTAAACAAAGGGAGGGGGCCATCCAAACGGAGGAGGGCGCTAGAATTGCATCTCAGTACACACACAAAGAAATGAGTTTGATCCTCAGCACCTCAAAAACAGTGCAGAAGAACATCCAGCTATGAAATTCAGGTCATTCCAGCAATCAGATTGAAATAGAATGGAAAAATGTTAAAGGCGTGTGTAAGGAAATTGGGCAAGAGTAGTCATAAAAGGAGCACTGCGCACTTCAAAGCAAAGCATCTGTGCTGGACTAGCTTGCCCTTGATTAAATCTACATAAAGTCTTGTGATTTTTTTCAAGTCATTTTTATGATTGGTTTTGCTCTTCCTCTCTGGCACTTTTCATCAGTTTCAAGGTCTCCCTTCTAAATTCTTCTAAATAATTTCTTTCCTCGGAGTTTCCAGTGATGGCTCATTTTACAGAACATTGATGGAACTTGAACCAACCTGGAAACACTTTTCTGTTATTTTTCCATTTCAAAGGTTGTTCATTTGCCCCTGAATACTTGCCTATGGTTAACTAAAGATCAAATAAGACTCAAGAACCAAAAGTTTCAGTCTTCCCTCTTTCATCACATCCTGTTGTATATTTTGTGCCTTTTGGCACTGTCTAATAGGGCAGGATTCATTCTCTAGAGAGGCCCTTTTTAGTGCTGGAAAGGAAACTTCAAGGCTTATCTGCACTGTCTACTGCAGCTACAGTGTCAGTCTCAAATACCAGACTGGAGCTGTATTGAGGACCACAATACAGCTTAGTAAAGTTTGTGCCATCATCATTATATCGAGGAGTCCTCTACTTGACAAGTAATGACGTTTTCACATGGCTGAAGGAGATACAAAAATATGAGTGGTATTATGAAAAATAATTAAGATGTTCATACAAATCTGTCCTGTTTGCAGGTCATAGTCAAAGGCATCCACAGTGTAAGACAGGCTGTCAATGTAGTAGAAGATTTTATGGTCCAGAGACCAATCCAAACCATTGGAGATGTCCACTTGGTCAAAGTATTTCTTCACAGTGTGATCAGGAAAGAGGGCGTAAAAGGACCCTTGGTGCCGCTCAAGAACGGCTGGGGCTGTTTCCTCAGCCATGGTGCCTTTAGGAAACAAACAAACAAACAAAACAAAAAAAACCCATTAGCTCGGTCCTGCAGATTCTCACCCTGCACACAACCCCATCCTTCCTCATGAAGGAACATTTTCAGTATATTTAAGTCAAGAGAATTTTATACAATCTCAAATTTAAACAGTCTCTTAGATGCATTTTAAAGATGGCAACTATCTTTCTTATTAATGCAAATGAAAATCTGTGCAAAGGCTTGGTGTGGTGACACACATTTATGACACCGATACTTCAGATTATGAGATAGGGTAGTGATTTGAAACAGCTTCATGACTTTGAGGTTCAGTTAGGCTACATAACAACCCCCGTCTCAAGTACACACACACACACACACACACACACACACACACACACTAGCAATTTAGAGATACAGTTTCAAATAAGTAGTAAACATGTACTAACCTCGTTTTCTCCAACTAAGCACAAGTATAAAATTTGAATAAAATGCACGGTATAAGCCCAGTGTGATGGTCACCTGTGATTCTCCCACTCTGAACACTCCTTCCTCAAGGAGGAAGATGAGGAGATTGAGGACAGCCCTCAGTATGTAAAAATGTAACCCCTTGAAAGATATTGATGAGAGTTGAAGAGATGGCTCAGTGGTTGGGAGCTCTTCCAGAGGTCCTGAGTTCAATTCCCAGCAACCACGTGGCATTTCACAACTGTCTGTAACTCCAAGATTTGACACCTTCACACTCAGACATACATGCAGGCAAAACACCAATGCACATGAAATAAAAATAAATAAATAAATAAATAAATAAATAAATAAATAAATAAAGTTATGAACTCCTAGGTTCATCCTCAGCCTGTATCAAATAGATCAGACTATAATCAGCATTCCAAAGGTTTTGGAAATGGAGCTAATGGGTAGAACTTTTCTGCCCCAAATGAGCTGACAGGCACACATATGGGACAGATCTTCCTTGTACCTAACACAGAGCAGGTTAAAATGACTGGCCTTCCTCCAAACACATATGCTGCTTCCTGAAATAATTATAACATGTTCTAAAGTATTTAAGCAATGTTCATGGTCTTGTAACATAACACTCACAATGTCTAGGATTATTTAGTATTATAATTTGGTGTTGAATATCTTCAAAAATCCTTGTGTTAAAGGCTTGGCACCCTGGGATGCTGTGGCTCTTTAGGGGGTGGAGCCTATTCGAAGTTTTCATGTCATTGGGGGAATGGCCTTTAAAGGGATTGTGGAACACTGGCCAGTGTTGGCATCGTTTGCTTGCTGGCTCGCAAGGTGTGCAGTTTGCTCTATCACACATTCTTTTATTGTTGTTTCTTTACATTTTTTCTACTTTGATTATTTATTTAATAATAATTATTAATTACATCAATAAATTTAATTAATACAATATAATTAATTATAATTAAGTAATTAATTATTTAATACGTAATTTTATTTATTTACATTCCAGACATTACCCCTCCTCCTGGTTCCCTCTTCCACAGTTCTTCATCTCATTCTCCCCCCTTTTGCCTCTGAGAGGGTGGCCCCCCTGCATCCCCCTACCCTGGGGCTTCAAGATTAGGTGTGCCCTCTCCAGCTGAGGCCAGACAAGGCAGTCCTCTGTTATACATATGCCAGGGGTCTCAGATCAGCCCGCGTATGTTCTTTGGTTGGTGGCTCAGTCTCTGGGAGTTCTGAGGGGTCTGGTTAGTTGACACTGTTTCTACCACACATTCTTTCACACTTTTTTTTTGTTTTTTTTCGAGACAGGGTTTCTCTGTATAGCCTTGGCTGTCCTGGAACTCACTCTGTAGACCAGGCTAGCCTCGAACTCAGAAGTCCGCCTGCCTCTGCCTCCCAAGTGCTGGGATTAAAGGCGTGCGCCACCACCGCCCGGCTCTACCACACATTCTTAACATTAAGTGTTGCCTCACCAGTGGCCCAAAGCAATAGGATTATTTGATCATGGACTGGAACCTTTAAAAACATGTATCAGAATAACCTTTTCTCCCTTCATAAGTCAATTGTCTCATTTATCTCATTATTGTGGCAGAAATATGACTAATAAATTCAGCAGCACAGGGAATGATGGATGATTCCATCAGTGTAGGAAATCAACAGATTCTGAAAATTATATGGCACAGATGTTGGAAGGCTTTGGTAAAGACTAATGCAAATTTTACAGAAAAAATTTATAAATAGTCATGAAATGAAACTTCAAATAGAAAACATTACCAAAGTAGTAAAGGATGAGAAGAATAACCAAACCAAAACAGGTACTGCATTGAACTAGTTCACTAGCCGAAGAGTGTCAGCAAGAACAAAGCAGCAGAGCAGCCAGTGTTAGATCAACAGAAGTAAGGCAAAGAGAAGAACAGAGGGAAAACACCTTGGAAGAAAAAGGAACAGAGCCTTGTTGAGTTCCTAGAGAAAAAGAGTGCAAGACCAAAGCTTTTCGGAGATTATGTGGCTCAAAACTACCCAGATTGGAGAAAAGTCTAAAAGCTTTCAGTATATTTAAGAAGCTGAGCAAATCTAAAACCCAACAAACAGAAAGAAATCCATACCTAACGCACTGTGGTCAAATTGCTGAAAACTACAGTCAAATAAAGATGCTTGAAAACAATGAAGGAAAAATGGCGCATTACATATGGCAAAGAGTGCAGATACAGATTAAAGTGGCCAATTCACTAACAATACGTAGTAGTTCTAAATGTGCATGTTTACTAGTAGAGCTAGAAAATACACAAAGCAAAATTTGTCATAACCGAAAAGAGGTAGAAAAATATTGAGTTACATTGGGAACAATCAATTTCCTTCTTTCAGTAGGAGACAGAAATAGACAGGATGTGGGCAAATGCATAGATGAGCTGAAAGCTGAGTGTCATTGATGCTTACAGAATGTTTGCCCAACAACAGCAGAGTATGTGTCCTTCTCAAGAGCTACATTCACTGAAGTCATTATTCTTTTCAGTATTCATGGCGATAGACTTGGATATCATGTGATCTCAGAAGCCAGAGCAGACTCTGATTAGAATGAAGAAGCCAGGAAGCTACTATTTCATACTTCATTTGAAAGAAGAGGAAAATAGATTTCAAATAGGAGAAGCAAAGCTGAGTGGCAAGAGCTAGGGTCTTCCTGGGGAAGATGGGTCACTCAGCAGTTTCTCAAAGATGCTCTCTTTGCTAGCTACCTCACAGGAAGAGATGGAAGAGCATATGAAAAAGTTATCTTTCATCTTTCTTGCTCCTTCTTTTTTTCTAAAGATTTATTTATTTTATACATATGAGTACACTATTGCTGTCTTCAGACACACCAGAAGAGGGCATCAGATCCCATTACAGATGGTTCTGAACCACTATGTGGTTGTTGGGAATTGAACTCAGGACCTCTGGAAGAGGTCTTAACCACTGAGCCATTTCTCCAGCCTTCTTTCTCCTTCTTATAGCCCAGGATGGCCATGAACTTGCAACGTTCCTGCCTTAGTTTCTTGAGTGCTAGGATAACAGGCCTCAAGATCAACTTTACAACTCTATCTGAAAAAAAAATTATTGAAAAAAGGACCTTAATGGGTTTCCATCTTTAATCATTCAACCTTCACTGGGTGATATCTGTGGTTTTACATAGTCCAAAAGAAAAGATTGGGACCAGTACATATTCAGTTTCTCAGATCTTACCTTCCTTTCATATAAATAAAGGACATTATTTGGCCAGTTGATACAAGAGGAATATGAATCAATGCTAAATTTCTATAAGCTGCTTACTATATTGTGTTCATGTAAGAATATGCCATTTTTACCAGGCATGGTGGATTTTAAGGTAAGTTCAAGGCCAGCCTGATCTATAGAGCGAGTTCCAGACTAGCCAAGTTTGCATAGTGAGACCCTATTTCAGAAAAGCCATTTTCTTTAGGAAACACACACACACACACACACACACACACACACACACACACACACACACAGAGAGAGAGAGAGAGGGGGGGGAGGAGGGAGAGGGAGATGGAGAGGATTCTAGGGAGAAATAGATTTAGTTATAGTATATATTAAAACAAGAACAAAATGTTTATGAGTATGGGTATATATAGAGATGAAGTGTTCATTTTATAGTATTACTTTTTGTGATAGAGCACTTGTCTAGTATATATAGTTTTTTGTTCCATCCCACAGCAACACACACACACACACACACACACACACACACACACACACACACACAGTGATACACACAAAGCAAGATTCAAAGACCAAAGACAGCAAATAGGGGTAAAAATAAGAAATCATACCAGCAAAGTATCTCCCAGCAGGGTCCACCTTCCCATCGTTGAATCGATTGTTTTTCTTATCTTCATCCACCGTGGCTAGGACAAATACTGATTGATCTTCCCAGTTCAAAGCACAGAACTTGGTTCCAATGGTGGCAACATAGCCTCCCAACTTTCGAAGTGCCACTGAACTGACTGGGGCATCTACAGAGGCAAAGTCAACAGGTAAGCTCTGGTGGCCCCGCAGCACAGAGGTCATTGTGCCTTGTAACATCTCTTAGGAAAGGGGTCCAGTAACTTTTAATGGTACCAAGAAGGTGTCTGGTCATGGAGCTGAGGGTTCTCTTGCCTCTTGCCCCCACCTTCTGAGTGCTGGTAGTATAGGTGTACACTGCCATATCTAATTAATACCATTTTCAAAAGGTCCTTATTTTAATATATTTAATTATAATTTTTTCTCATTTCTCAAATATTTTTGAAAGTATGCATAAATAAATAACTATGCAAAATAATGCAACTAGACTGCAATGAAAAACAATCTTTCTATCTATTTATAATATTAACTATATAATTAACTTTATAATATATCTTTTACTTTAGTAGTTTATCTGGTTTTAATACTTTTCCATGTATTTAAAAATATTCTTTTTAAGTGGAAAGAGATTACCATGGTCAGTAGTCACAGGAAATTCACTTATCTGAATTTGTTTAGAAACATTTTCTAAGCACCTCATTAATGCTAAATAGTCTTAAGCACAAAGCCCTGCTCAGAAGTTGACGCAAGCCTTTGGGAACCCTGGGAATATGCAAGACCCTATAAAGGATCTTTTTAACAAGGATCCTAACTATGGCCTGAGATATCTCCTGATAGCTTAGCCTCCTGAATTCCTGCTAACACACAAACCCTTTTTATGAGCAGGAAGCTTTGCAGATTAGGGGTAGGAATTTTGTGAATGCTGGGAATGAGAGACCAAGGAGGGCAGAGACATAAACATTTTCCTTGAAGCTGTAAACACATTGATAGGTAAATTAGATGCTGCTCCTAGTGGCATTTGAGAAATGAAAGAATCTGTGAGTTCCACATCAACCTTAGTAGCTATAGAGCAAGTACTTGCCTTATAAAGAAAACAGATGGCTCACCAGCCCAATGACCTGAGTTCAATCCCCCAAACTCATAGTGGAAATAAAGGCTCCTAAAGTTGTCCTCTGACTTCCACACATGGTGGAAAGAAAGAGCGAACTCCTGCTAGTTGTCCTCTGACCTCAACATATGTGCCATGGGACCAGTACTCCCACACAGACAAAATCAATTTTTTTAAACAAAGCTCCGTTTAGTCTGGGAGTGGAGTTCGTGGTATGTATAAGCCTCTGGATTCAATCCCCAGCACCACAGGGAAAACAAGCTTTAAGTTCTCAGTTGGATTTATGGGAAGATACCAGGAACCAGAAATTCCTGTAATTTGGGGATACCCTGGTATCTCTTCCCATGAATCCAATAATAAAACCAGAAACTTGTTTGTCTACTGATAATCACACCCAGCCCATTGCTTTGAGCCATAAAAAAGCCCTAGAAACTCCTTATCTTAAACCACAAAGCTGTCTTGGAGTCCTGTCAGAAATCCCACGGTTGTGCAGTGAACACAGTCCTGGTTGATGCTTTTGAAGCCTAAGAACTCTTTCACAAAGAAGTGAGTGATAGATACATCTAACATCTGCTGTTGGTTTTTGTTTTTGTTTTTTTAAATGGTGGTTTTGGCCACTAATGGAGTCTTCGGCTCTGGATGCTGTTATCTGAAGTCGGCCAGGAAAGAGACAGTATAATATCTAAGCATCAAAACAATAATGTGGCACAATGAGTATGAGCTTGCCTGAGGCCCAGCATCACAAACCAAAACAACGAAAGCTAGGAACGCTGTGACCCACACAAGCAGATGAGAAAAGCGTCGGAAGATTCATCATTACCAATTTGGGTTCAAGTGAATCACACATGGAATCACAGTCAGCCAACATGACTACTCAAATGGGTTCAAAGCATTTTCAGTTGGGCTTTAACAAGAAGGATCCAGGGCAATGGCAAACAGGGTGATGCTACCCTCTGCACTGGGAAAAGATGGCTCACGGCAAGGGAAGGAACTCAGCTTTCATACTTACCCACAGCAACTCGCTGCACTCGATTGTTGACCGAATCCCACCGACAAATATTCTTTGAAGGGATGTCTACAAACAGTAGAGAGTTGGTTGCTTCCTCCCATACTGGGGACTCCCCACACCTGTAGTTCTCCCGTAAAACACATTCAATTTTGATGGAAGACATGGTCCTAGGAAAAGGACTGAAAGAAACAGAACAAATACAAGGCAGTTACATGGAGCAAATTCAGAACAGATGGCAGGGACACCTTGAGGTGTGGCACTGTGCAGACATAGTTTTCACAAATCACAGATTAAGAGCAATCCTGCATTGAACAGTCCTATCTGCACCATGTTTCCCAGATCTTAGATAGGATTTAGAACTTTGAGCACTAAAGTATTCTTTTAAGTTAAGGTATGAAAAGTAGCATTTCTGTACACAGTAAATTCTAAGTTTTATATGCACTGAGAAGACAAAAATGGTACTTGTTTTATTACAGGATTAATTTTATCACAGCAATCTGGGAACAAACTGAAACCTCCCTGACGTATGCCAGTATTGGATCAGAATAGACAGGTGGGTATATTTCCCCAACCCCCAACTGGAGCAAGGTATGCAGCAAGACAGGAGGTGGTTTCTAGGAAGAAGAAATAGCTAATAAAACATGGCATGAGACATCTTCAGTCAACTTACCAGTGAAGCTTTTTTCAAGATATCTTTAAGATAGAAGACAAAGGAAACACCCTACCATCCACACCTGCACTGTAAAGACTCCTGGCAAGCCTGCTAATCAGACAGTGCTTTTTATACCAGCACCCTGACCTCCAAGGGGTGGGAAGCTCCCTCATTGGTGGCCCCTCTGGGTATCTGAAGGTTACCTTTTCATGTTGCCACCTCTCCGTCATTCATTGATGCTATTGATCTCCTTGTGGGGGGGGGCGCAGTCAGTTTTAGAAACGTGTTCATCAGTGATAATATACTGAATTAAGTCAACAGCCTGAGGCTTGGTTTATGGCTGAGTTAGAACAGTTTCCCAGCGTGTGCTAGGTCCCGGGATTAAGATCTGGCACCATCCCTATCTCCAACCTTAACTCATGTTCATTTTCAATTCAGACAATGGTGGGTGTGAAGGGCATTTTCCCTGGGATGTATACGGGATTTTGTTGTTGTTGTTTTGTTTTTTTACTGGTAGTGCTGGGGTAGAACTAGGACCTTGAATGTATTCTGCTACAGAGCTACACCTCCGGCTCCACTGGAGTGGATGGACTCACAGTCCCCTTAGTTGTATCTTGCTTCCTTGCCTGAGGCCAGCTTGGCAGGGAACCTTGAACCCCACAGGCAAAGAACATTCTATGCTTGGACTTTAGGCCAAAGACCAGTGAATTGGGAGAAAGAAAAGAAAAGAAGAGAAAAGGAAAGAAGAGAAAAAACTATCAGGGGAAAAAAAAAAGAGATCAGTGAAGAATTCTCCCTTGAAAGGGAAGAAACCATTGCTGTGCAAGTCTCCTCCAGTAAGCATTAGTGCTGATGGAAATTACCCGCACCTTCACGCTTCTCCAGGGATTTTACTGCTTTGAACTAAGCAGTCCCACGAAAGGGGGACAAATGAATCCAAGGAGGAGGGGGAGGAAAACAAGTTGTGGCTTAATGTTTCCTTGAATAAACTGCGTGTTTTTTGGGAACACAGCTCAGAACTGTCTCAAAGTATTAACCACCAGCACTGTAGCATTTGCCATTCTCACTGGCTGTTAAAAATTGGCCCAGGCTCCAAAGGGCTTTCATGCTATCAATCTTAGATAAGCCCCAAGATCAGACGATGGACTTTTGCAATAGCTTAACCCCAAAGTTTGTCTGTCCTGCAAGCAATGTGTGTGGAGGGGTGGGGTAGTGCTGCCAAAGGACCCATTTCTACCAGGGATTCTGGCTGCAAACTGGCTTGGGCAGGGGTGGGGGAAGGGTGATGATAGAGGACTGATAATCAGGGGTCCGTGCTGCACGTGAAGTACCTGAACCAAAGGGGATTCTTCATACAAGCTGGTAGCACTGCTGCCAGCGCTGCGCCTCCGGGGGCAGGGGGCAGTGACAGCAATGGCAGAACTCTGGGACGCTAAACGCCGCCGCCTTGCTCCTGCCATGGGACTATCTGGCTACTCACAGAGCAGTTTCAGCACCGGATTGAGAGACTGGGGTGAACAAATGTAGCTTCCCAGTCGCCTGGTAATTTAGCTTCTTTGTCTTCTCCACCAAGGCTCTCCTGTTCCGGTTATTCACAGGGCTAGTGACAGCGCAGTCGACTCAAAGGTCAGGCAGAGAACCTTGGGAAGGGAAAAAGCCTCCCCAGGGACACAGAGGGTAGGCAGATAAGGTAGCCGCAGGCGGGGGAAACTGGCACAAAGTGACCCTGAAGGCTCACCCTTCTCCCTCCTAGTGCCCACGCTGTCTCTTCATTTCCTGCAACTGGCAACTGCAAGCACCCAGCTAAATCCACCCCGGGCAGGCATGAGAAGCTGCAGGAATAAAGCAAATGTAAGCTTTGGAGTTTGAACAGCTATCTAAAGTTAATCTCTTAGTTCAACAAACAGAAAGAAGTTGTTAAAATGCCTAAGGGATTGGGACAGGGATCTGGTTAAACACTAATAGGTTAAAAGAGAAAGAACAAAGCGGTTAAACAAAGCCTTCCTCTCCCTAGCTGGGAAGACCTTGGTGGCAGCAGGCCAACGCTTGCAAAATTCTTTTGGAAGGGGAAGAAAAATGCCTTTATTTGATTTGCTTTAAAAATCACATGGAATAAACGATCCTAAACAACATAGGCCAAGCATAGCTACACTCAGTAGTACAGTGCTCACCTGCGGTGTCTGGACGGCTCAAAGGTACTTGAGGCGTTCTCTTCTCTTCATTTTATAGGACTCGGTGAAACTAAGAGCCAATCACCTCCAGGTGCTCTACCACTGACTCATTCCCCTAGCTCCTAAGAAATGATTTCTTGGCAGTTTCATTATGCAGTCTGTGCTGGCCTTGAATGCACAGCACTTCTTTCATCATCTGGAAGTACAAACCTGCATGATCAACCCAAATCAAAGCTCAGCCCTACCCCCTCTCTTTCTTTATTCTTTCGAGATAGTCTCAAGTCGCCTGCAATGGCTTTAAACTAGTTACATAGGTGAGAATAGCCTTGACTCCTCTTGCCTCTGCCCCATTTTTTTCTTTCTTCTTTTTTTTTTAAATATTTATTCATTTTAATGTGCGTGAGTGCTTTGCTTGCATATATATAAGTGCACTGCATGCATGCTTACCTGGGGTAAATTTAACTTTTATTCACCTGAAGTAATTGTCATCTCTGAGGCTTACTGCCTCAGTCTGCTAACTTTCTAGTCCTGGAAACTTCTAGCCTCCGTACAGTGTTATCTAGGCCTAGAATGTTTTCAGTCTTTGAGACTGAATAAGCTCACCCTTTCTAGCTCTTTCTGATATCTGGCTGGCTGGTTCAACTCAGCTGTTCACTCCTCTCCATGCTAACTGATTCAGTCTGGCTTCTCCCTTGGTCCCTCCTGAATTGCTCTGCTTGGCCTCATACTAACTTTGCCAATCTGTTCTAACCTTCTGGCTCCTTCTCATTCTCTGGCTTATACTGTCTTCAATCTGTCTTTGTAAAACTTTCCTGGTAAAACTGCCCCTCCTCTCACTTCACTGAACCTCAAGTAGCTTCCCTTTCCTCTTTCTTCTTGTGAGAGTTGGGCATATCCCATTCTGTCACATTTTTCTCTGACTCATCACTGTCTGCCCCTCAATTAGACATCACTTGCAAACTCGTTACTTTGTTCTACAAACCAGCTTTACCTTCATTGATTGGGATTAAAGGTGTGTATTGAGGGCATGTCACATCACAACAATGTATTTACAATAAACAGAAAGCTCTTGGATAAAAGGTGTGTACTAAGTCTAAGACACACCATAACAGGTTTTTCCAGTTCACAACCATGGGGTTCACAATGTGATCAAATATCCAACAATAGCCTGGTGCCCGTAAAAGCCAGAGAAGATGGTGCCGAGTCTTCTGGAACTGGAGTTACAGATGATTGTGAGCCAAAATGTGTATGCTGGGAACAGAACCCATGTACTCTGAAAGATTAGCAAGTGCTCTTAACTGCCGAGAAATTTCTTCAGCCCTACATTTTTTCCTTAAAAATCAATGGAGGGGGAGGTAGGTTATAGCTGTGCATGCATGTAATCATAGACCTCCAGAGATGGAAGCAGAAGGTCACTGAAAATTCAAGGACAGCCTGGTTTGTATGAGGAGTTCCAAGCCAGTCATGGAAGCATAATGAGATCATTTTGAAAATTCAAAATTAAAATAGAGGCTGGGGAGATGATTTAGTTGGTAAAGTACTCACAGTGCAAGCAAGAGAACTCAAATATGGATCCCCAGCACCCACTGAAAAGACCTGTTGTGGCCAATGTCCTCATATCTATGACTCGAGTAGAAAATGGAGGCTCTCTGGCCAGCTAGCCTATCTAAGATGGTGACTTCAATCCCTGGGACCCATATGGTGGAAGGCAAGAACAGACTCCCACAGTTTTCCTCCAATTTCCACATACACACTATGGCATAAGCATGATCCCCTCCTAAATAAAGGTAGTTAAAAATATAACATAGTGTTTCCCTTGAGATTTGTGTGTCTTATCGTATGTATATTCTCTAAGACTACATATCTTGAATATACTGTCCCATTCCTTGCCTTCTGGACTATACTAAAATATCTTGGTACATTAAAACACCATCATTTGGCATTCTAATTTTTTAGTTCACTAAGGAGAAAAGGAAGAAAATGAGCAACCCAAAGCAAAAGAAAACTCCACACATATTGGACACAGAACAAACTCAGCTCAAAGTTTTCTTTCTTTGGGGACAGTGCTGGAGACGAAACCTGGGCCTGAAGTGCACCCATAGAACCCAATTCAAAGTTCAAGGACAGGAACTTAGAAAAATTGGTTTCTGGCTTCCTTGTGAGCAGGATTAAACTCAAGGACATACTGAAGACAATCACTCTACTGTGTTTTCACAGTCTGCAAAGTAAGGAGACTCCCAAAGCTGCATGTTCAGCTGGGAAAAGACATTAGCCAAACACACTAACCCATCCAGAGAAATATGAGAACTCTTTCTGAAAGAGAAAGAGGGGGGCGGATTTCACTCTATAACCCAGACTGACCCAGAACTCATGATGTAGCCCAGGCTGGCTACAAACTCAATGTGATCCTACTACCTCAGTATCCTAAATGCTGAGATTGCAGGTGTGTGTCACCAAACCCAACTTCTGTTGTAACTTCTAAGCAGTCTCTTCTTGCTCCTGTCCTGTCTTCCTCTGCCTTTTGGAATGCATATGGCTCCCTCCCTAGCCTGTATCTCAGCCCAGATCTTTCCCAAGGCTATACCAGATCATCCTGTTTCAGCCATCAGCAAGACTTGTGAGCAGGATTAAACCAATATCTCCTCAGCAAACTTCTTGCTCTTCCTTCATGAATGGGACCATCCAAACTGGGACATCTAACCATATTTCTATTGTTTCCTAGCTCAAGTCCAGTTAGTCACCAAAGCACAGCCATGTCCTTCCTGACAACCTGAGACTGATCTCCAGAACCTACAGGGTCATGGTGGACGAAGCGAGAACCTTTTCCTGCAAGTTGTCCTCTGACTTCCACAAGTATGCCTTGGTTCTCTCTGTCTCTGTCTGTCTCTCTCTGTATTTCTGAGTGTCTCTCTCTATGTCTGTGTCTGTCTGTCTGTCTGTCTGTCTGTCTGTCTGTCTGTCTGTCTCTCTCTCTCTCTCTCTCTCTCTCTCTCTCTCTCTCACACACACACACACACACACACAGAGAGAGAAATTTCCTATGTTGCAGCCCTAGCTAGAGCCTGGGTCCTTAACTCTGGTGTGCATTTAAAAAAACCCAGTGTAAATGTCAACAACTCTGGATTTGGTGAGGTTGCCCAAGGTAGCAGTGCAGCAGCCCCTGATGGATCACTAGGTGTTGAGTGGATTCTACAACCTCTTGGTGGGGACGAAATGCAGTAGCACAGAGCCACCTTTCAGGGGATGCTGTGGGGACTGCTGATTCTCAGCAGCTTCTCCACACAGAGACAATGAAAACTGGGCCAAGCAAGACAAGGATCTTCTTTCTGTGCTAACACAATCATTAATGGGGCTCAGGAGATAAATCAATAAAGCATTTGCTTTGCAAGCATAAAGGCCTGAGTTTAATGCCTAGAACCTGCCAGGTGTGATAGAATGTGGTTGTAATCCCAGTGCCAGAAGTTAGAGGCAGAAGAGTCCCTGGGGCTCAATGGTCAGCCAGTCCAGCCTAACTAGTGGGGTGTGGAGTAACAAGATAGACCCTGCCTCAAAGAAGAGAGATCCCCAGGCAAAGGTCAATAATGTCAGACTCTGGATGAGCAGAGAAGACAGACCTCCTTTGTGTATTTGATCTGACCAAGTGGTCTTCATGAATCTGTAACCTTAGTCCAGGGCTGACCAATGTGGTCTGAAGGCTGTTGCTGCAACCTCCATGGAAACTAGTGTAGCCCCTATGCCTGGGCTCAGGGGATTCATGGTCCTCCCCTGCATTGGTGTTACCTGCTGTTTGGTGTTATCCTCAGGGGAAAAAAGAGAAGTCTCCCTTTAATGGCCTTCTGATGGTTTTGACACTGCTTTAATTCATTCAGGCCTCCACTATTAATCTCCTAGATTTCTGTCATCCTCCTGGGGACTCCATCTCAATTCTCTGGATCTGCTGCCAAAAAGACTCACTAGACAAAGAGTCCTACGGGTCTGGGAGTGGTGTTTGTCACCTTTATTTTCTGTAACATAGAGGTGGTTAAAGTACTTACTGTTTTATGTTTTTAAGTGATGCATAACTTAATTTTTTTATTTTGGTCTTTTGTTTCATTTTGTTTTGTTTTTTGAGGGTTTCTCTGTGTAGTGCTGGCTGTCCTGGAACTCACTCTGTAGACCAGGCTGGCCTTGAACTCAGAGATCCGGCTGCCTCTGACTCCCAAGTGCTGGGATTAAAGGTCTTCAACACCATCGCCTGGCATATTTTGGCCTTTTTGTTTTTGCGGCAGCGTTTTATTATGTAGTGCTGGAACTCACTATGTAGAGCAGGATGGTCTTTAAAACTCACAGAGATCTGATTGCTTATGCGTCCTGAGTGCTGAGATTAAAGTTGTGTACCACCACTAGTAGCTGGGATAACTTTACTTAGGAAAAAAATTCCTTTATCATACAGAAGATTTGTATGCTAGTTTCTTTTTTTTTTTGGTGCTATGAGAGGGGCAGAGTTTATTTGACTTACAATTTCAGGCTGCAGTCCATTACTGAGAGGAAGGCAAGCAGGAAGGCAAGCAGCAGGAGCCATGGATGCCACCTGCTGCTCACTTGCTCACTTTGCCAGCTTTTCCCACGCTTGTACAGTTCAGGGCCGAGCCTGGAAAGTGGTGCTACTTACAGGCTGAGTCAGTGCTCAAGACAATTCCCTAGGGAAATGCCCATAGACTAACTTAGAACTAACTTTTTCCTCACTGCAATTCTCTTTCTAGGTGATTCTAAGTTGTGGCAAGTTGCCATTTAAAACTATCCAGCAGAAGCTGCAAACCTAGTATAAACAACTTGTGCTTATCCTTCATCTGAATTCCTCAAATTGAGTAGTTCTCTCGGTGTCTGTCTCTCTCTGTCTGTGTCTCTGTGTGTCTGCCTCTCTGTCTCTCTCTGTCTCTCCCTTCCCCCCTCTCCTCCAGCAGTGAATTGATGCTACTACACTGGTGTGCAAACACTATACTGACCTACACCCTAGCCCCTCAAAGATGTTCTCTTACATCGCCGTACAACAATAGCCACAATCAAACAAGTTTTCTAACTCATGACAATGAGAAAGGAGGGCACGAACCATGAGGAACCATGTCACATTGCAGCAACAAAGCCTTGGACAGAAACAATGCAAGGATTTGGCTCTGTGTAGGGTCTGGGGACTGGATGCAGTCAGGAAATGGGGATAATTCAATGACTGGTTATTTACATTTTATTATTTTACATGTATAGGTGTCTTGCCTGCCTGTAAGTCTGTGCACATGTGAATGCCTGCTACCTGCAGAGGCCAGCAGAGAATGTGAGGTCTCCTGGACTTGGAGGTAGTTACAGTTGGCTACGGACCATCATGTAAGTGCTGGGAGTTTAGCCCAAGTCCTCTAGAAGACCAGCCAGTGCTCTTCTTACCTGTGGAGCCATCTCTTCAGGCCCTATTTTACTTTTTAAAATCTATTTTATGTACATGGATGTTTTGCCTATATGTATGTCTGTGCACAATATGCATGTCTGGTGCCTGTGAAGGCCAGAAGGAAGAGGTAGATTGCTTATTTGTGACTGGATAGTTGTGAGCCATCACGAGGGTACTTACTGGGAATTGAACCTGGGTCTTCCAAAAGAGTACGCAGTGCTTTTAATCATCTATCTACTTCTCCAGCTCCTGTGACCGTGTATTTTAACTCTTGTCAAGAAGGTAAAGACAATGATAGAGAAATAGCAATCATTTAATCCAGGATAGGGTAGTATTTGATCATTTTTGTGATTTGGACACCCTACTAGTCTTCAATTTTTTTAAATATTCGTTTAAAAATTTTTTTATTTTTTTTTAATCTTTTTTTACAGTCCAGACTTTATTCCCCTCCCTGTCCACCCAGTAACTGTTCCACATCCCATACCTCCCTCCTCCCACTCCACCCCCCATCTCCAAGAGGATGTCTTCACCCTTCCCCCCACCCCACCCCTCACTGTACCAGACTTCCCCACTCCCTGGGGCCTCCACTCTCTTGAGGGTGCATCTTCTCTGACTGAGCCCAGACCTGGCAGTCCTCTGCTGTGTATGTGTTAGGGTCCTCATATTAGCTGGCATATGCTGTCTGAGAGATCCAGGAGGTCCAGGTTAATTGAGACTGCTGGTCCTCCTACAGGGTCACCGTCCTTCTCAGTTTCTTCCAGCCTTTCCCTAATTCAACCACAGGGGTCAGCAGCTTCTGTCCATTGGTTGGGTGCAAATATCTGCATCTGAGTTTCAGCTGCTTGTTTGAGCTTTTGGAGGACAGTCATGCTAGGTCCCTTTTTGTGAGCACTCCACAGCCTCAGTAATAGTGTCAGGCCTTGGGCTGGATCCCACTTTGGGCCTGTCGCTAGACCTTCTTTTCCTCAGGCTCCTCTCCATTTCCATCCCTGCAGTTCTTCCAGACAGGAACAATTATGGGTCAGAGTTTTTGACAGTGGGTTAATTTTTTTTATATTTATTTATGTCTCTCTCTGCATGCACACATTCATTGTGTATGTGTGTGTGTGTGTGTGTGTGTGTGTTTTGTGGGGAGAGAACCCAGGCCTTGTGCATGCTTGGCAAGCACTCTATCACCATGGAACAATTTTTATGAGATCAAATTGGGGTTAATGATGGGAAGACCAAACAAGCAGAATGAGCCTCCAAAAAGAAATGGAATTTTAAAAATGTTTAAGGGAGAAATATTGAGATTTCTGTCAACTAACAGTTAAATTTAAAGTAGTGGCTCTGGTTTGAGAAGAAAGCCATCAGAATGATTTATTTTTCCAGCCAGGTGTGGTGGCATTCACCTGCCATCCCAGCATTTGGGGGTGGCAGTGTCGGCAGTAGCAGACACAGAGGCACAGCTCCACACTGTAGCTTGTGGAACCCTCAGGAGTTCTCTTAAATGGTTAGGGACCTTGACTAGGCAAGACCAGATCCTTGGCCTCACCACAAAAAGATTCTGAGGATGAGCCAGAATTTCATCCTCTAGGGAGCAGAGGAGGACTTCATTAAAAATGAGAAGAAAGATGAGCAGGGGAAGAAGCCAGCACACCCATGAGTGTGGGTATGAGATTTTCAGAGACGGGTCACTTTGAAGTCTCTTGGCATTGGCTACATAGATGATTTTGATGGCTCTCAAGTTACATTTCAAAGGGCTACTAAGCAATCCTAGAGTTTTTTGATAAATGAGATTATAAGGTGACTCTGGAGGAGCCTTGGATGGGGCTACAACTGATAAGATAAAATCAGGAGCCACCAGGGCTACCCGAGGGATTAGGATGTGTCTTTGTGGAGATTCTAAAGGGGTATCTGGTGAGATTCCTAGAAAACTGCAGGTTTTCATCTGGGAGGGGGGAAAAGACAAGACTTCATTCAGCAGTTGTGAATTGTGTTGGAAAAATTTCAAGTTTTACTTTAGTTTTCATGATGTGCATGTGCGTGTCTTTGTGTGGGTATATCCACATGAGTGTGGATGACTGAGGAGGAGAGGGTGTGGAATCCCATGAAGCTGCAGTTAAAGGCAATTGTCAACTGCCTGACAGGGTTGCTGGGAACCAAACTCAGGTCTTCTGCAAGTACTGTTAGCCACCGAGAGAGCCATCTCCTGTACCTGACGTTGGGAATATTGATTCTTTATTGCTGAGGGGCTCCTATCAGACTTTGGGGTGAGGGACTCCTTTCCTTTCCTATGTCCCCATAATTTCCTCATGTCTTTCATGCCTTCTGCAGGGGCATGAGCATTTGGGGTTCAAGAACAGTCTTACCACTAACAAAGAAACAAAAATGATTTGTGAGTTTTTTCCCCTAAAACAGGAGAAGACTCTCAAAGGTTAAAAGAATTAATGAATGGCTGAATCAAACTCTCTTGTGCATATATACTGCCTATTTTCTTTATCTGTTAGAACCGCTGATGGACACCAAAACTGATTCTGTAACTGGATTCCCATGTAGCTAAGAATGGCTTTCAACCCTGGACTCTTCTTTGTCCTAACAGTGCTGCTGTTATAGGGATGCAGGACAACACCTGGCTGCTTTATTTTTTTTTTTAAAACAAGGTCTTAACTCTGTGGCCCAGGCTTGCCTAGAACTGGCTATGTAGCCCAGATTTATCTCAAACTCTTAGCAATCCTCCTTGCTCAACTCCCCTGGTCCTGGAATTACAGGCATGTGCTACCATGACTGGTAATCCATCACTGCACAACAGACATATATATGTTTTCCCCCAAAATAAACCATTTCTTAAAGTCACCAGACCAAGAGAGGAAGAGACTAAGTGGCCTTCCAGTAGGCTGCTGCGTGAAGTACAGTAAGCAGGATGAAGTGGGGAAGGGGAAGAAAGATTGCTGAAGAATCAAGAAATTGGCCTTGGACTGAAGTGATCTATTTCTTAGTCAGTGGTTTCTGGGGGGTTCCTGAGAATTCTTAGGGTTATTTTTTGGGAGGAGAAGGTTGGGGGCTAGGGATCAAACAGGGCCTGGTGCATGCTGGGTTAAGCACTTACTCCCTAGCTACATTCCAAGCCTGACTTCTTAGTTTAACGTGGCCCTAGGGAATGACTGTTCAATGGTCACAGAAAAGGATGTTTGTCAGGTCAGGAAACTGGAATTTCAGCACAAATGCTTTGGAGTTTTCTGTGGTATCAGAAGCTGACAGTGCCCGAGTAGGCCTTTTCCTTTAAGGGTCAAGGGCAGTTTTTCTCTGGCACCTTTTAGAAAACCCAGCCTTCGGGTTTGAGATTTTTGTACAGGCTTGTGGGGTGTTTTGTCCTCTTTCCAGTTTTGGTGGTAAACTCAGGGAAGCCTTCTCCTGTTGAACTCCATTCCCAACTGAAAGAGTATGTTTGCAAAGTCCCACTTGTGCCTACTGTGGATTAAGTTGAAATCATATTTGAGACCCTGCAGTAGTTGGCCAGATCCTCTTGGGATAAGGCAAACTTCAGAATTGGGAATTGGGAATACTTTCCAAGTTCCTGGTCAAATTCATTATTTTTTCCTTTACATTTTTCAATTATTATTTTATGTGCATTGGTAGTTTGCCTGCATGTATGTCGGTGTGAGGGTGTCAGATCTCCTAGAACTGGAGTTACAGACAGGTGTGAGCTACCATGTGGGTGCTGGGAATTGAACCCTGGTCCTCTGCAAGAGCAGCCAGATAGTGAGCCATCTCTCCAACCTTGCAAACTTATTATAACTCAGAAGGAGGTAAACTTGGGACTGCCAGATGGGACAGATCTTTTTGTCATCAAAAATGACAGCAAGCTAGGCATGGTGACACACATCTGTAATCCTAGCACTTGGGAGGCAGAGGCAGGAAGACCAAGGCTAGTCTCAGCTACATAGGGAGTTCAAGACTGACCAGGGCTACACGAGATCCTATCTAAACAGTTTTCTAAAAGCTAGTGAGTCAACTATTTCTTCTGAATGATTAACTTATTTATTTTAATGGCTGTTTTTTTAATTGGGTATTTTATTTACATTTCAGATGCCATCCCCTTTCCCCATTTCCCCTTCCTAGAAAACCCCTATCCCATGCCCCCTTTTCCTTTTTGCTTTTATATAATTTTTAAAAATATTAATCAAAGGCTTTATAAGTATGGTAATGCTCAATCAGAAGTGTAACCCAAATACCCAACTTAGATATGTAAACTATCTTTGACTAGTGGAGACATGTGAACTTCTGCTTCCATGCCCCCTCTCTCTTTCTCTCTCTTTCTCTGTCTCATCACCTAGCTTCTCCTGTCCTTCTTCTCCTCCTCTCCTTAGTCCTTCTCTTCCTCTCCATACTCCTCCCACCTTAGCTCCTCCTACATATCACCCTTCCTGTTAAAATAAAACTTTTCTCTTAAAATACAATTAGAGCATAATTATGAATGGCTGTGTTTTAAATTTCATCTCTGTTGTATCCATCTGTGAATGTAGTCAGTAGAGGAAAAATGCAACTACATTTTTTTGGGGTAGAAACAAATGTTAAAAGTAAACATTTTTGAAGATTTTTTAACTGATAAAAGAAATTAGCCTAGAATTATGCTACCAGAGATGGAGTGGACATTTCCCCTTTTAAGGTGCCATTCTTCTTTATTTTGATATGATTAATTAATAAATCAATTGTGTTTGTGTATATGTCAGGGCATATGGTGTGTGTGCGTGTGTAGGTCTGAGGAAAACTTGAAGGAATTAGTTCTCTCTCCTTCCACCTTACAGATACTTGGACTCAAACTCAGGTCATCAGGCTTGGTAGTAAGCACCTTTTACCCTCTGAGCCATCCTGGCAGCTCTGCAGACACCATTCTCATAAGCTAAGACGTTGGTATTTGAAAGTTCATCTTTCAGGGAATGACATGTAATATAGTTGAAATAAAGGTATAACCTTAAGAGGATTCCAACAAATGATGATACGGTGGGTGAATTTGTTAAGTATAATGGCTTTGTTAAAAAATTTCATTCACAGGCAAAAGGTATTCATTAGATTTCTGTGTAATGATGCTTTAACTTTGTAATTTGTGGTCCTTAAAAGGTTTTTATTGTAAAAATAAAATCTATCCTTACACTTAGACTCCTTTCTTTTCTCTTCTTTCTCTCTCCCCCCTCCTTCACTCACTCCTTTCCCTCTCTGTCTCTTTTTTCCTCTCTCTCTCCCTCACTCTCTTTCTCTCTTTCTTTCTTTCTTTCTTTCTTTCTTTCTTTCTTTCTTTCTTTCTTTCTTTCTTTCTCTGGTAGTGTCACTGTAGGAAAGAATAAAATACTGTATTCATTAGCCAGTATATCTGTTTTCTACTTTGAACTATCAGTTTATAATCTATCCAGTGTATTTATTAACCAACTTTTAGAAACTGGGTATTCCATTTGTTTATTTATTTAGTATGTGTACACACGTCTGTAGGCACAAATTTGCCATGACACACATCTGGAGGTCAAAAGACAACTTGTGGAAATTGGTTCTCTTCTTCTGCCAGGTGGCCTTGAGGAATATAACTAAGATCATCAGGCTTGTACTTTTAATCTGATGGAGCCATCCTGCTGGTCGCCCAGCTTAACATTGTATCCAGACTTTTGGAGTTAGACCCTCAAAGTTTCTGTTAGAGCTACTACGTCAGATCCTTATCATTTGAAGCAGCAATGCAAATGTTTTCTAAGATTGGACTTTCCTCCAGGATGTCTGTTTGTTATCATTCCATTTTGCTGTTTTCCTGTGTGTGCTTGTAAAGACAATGGAGACTCACTTAACTCCTGAGGGGGTGGGGGATAGGATGTGTCACTAAGAGGCAGAACACTTGTACCTTATGCAGGAGTGAGGCTCCAGGCTGCTTCTGTAGCACTGCACAAGACAACAGCAAAGCCATAGAGTACAGGAGTGTTTAAAAGTATAAATAATGTAATCCTTATTCGGTACAAACTGATATTCCATATATGTGCTGACAACTGAATTTTCCTTTATTTTCAGCACTCTATGAGGCAGAAGCAGGCAGATCTTTGAAGACTAGCCTGGTAGTGAGCTCCTGGGCAGCCAGGGCTATGAACTGAGAGCCTGCTCAAAAGAACAAAAAGCAAAACCATAGAAGCTGTGTCAGAAGCTCTTCTTTGTATTGGAATTAAGTTTCTTTCTTTTTCTCATAACCATAACAGAGGTGTCCTGTCATGTAAAAATATTCACAGGACCCACAAAAATCCCCACAATTTAATAAGCTTTTCTTTCCTACTTTTAGGAAAAGCTAATAAGCTTTAATAATAAGCTTTAATAAGCTTTTCTTTTCCTACTTTTAGCTTCTCCTACTTTAATGACACATTTGATGCTTTTATCTGGACATCATAATCCTGAAGTATACCTAGAACAACTAAATGGTCTCTTTTTTTTTGTGGATTAATCTTTAACATTTTCCCAAGGGGAGTAAAAGACAAGGAAGGTAAACAACACCAACGAAGACCTCAGAGGGAGCCACCTTTAGACAAAAGTGCAGTTATTACTGTAAAAGGGCACTGTTTCTTCTTGAAGGTCAGAGAACACTACAGATACACAAAGTTCATTTTGATAAATGCACTACGAGGGAAGGGAGCTAGATTACAGCAAGTTCAGAAGACAACTTGGTTTTGTTTTTCCAGCACTGGGGATGGGATCCAAGGCCTTGCTCACGTAAGTCAAGTGTACTACCAAGGAGCTACGGCTTTGCTTGCACTGAAGTTTCATCGGAGTATCTCTAGAGAACCCTGGTGAGCTGTGTAGACTGGGATAGTCTTAGACTCACAGTCTGCCTGCTTCTAGATTCTGGGATTAGGGGTGCAAACCAGCTTCAGCACTCAACAATTTACCAACCTGAGGAAATGTAAAGTTAACTACTTTTTGATTCTTGAAATATAAAAGCAGAAAAACTGGAGTCTTCTATGTTACATTGACTGATGTAAAACTGACCTTATTTCTGAGATAAATCCCACCTGCATTTTCTGCTGACCTACTGTGGGATTCAGCTTACTAAGTTTTTGCTTTTCTTAAAAGCTGTCTGTAGTTATTTATGGAGAATATCAGTCTGTGGTTTTCTTTTGTCTTTGTCTGAGTTTGCTACCAGGATAATGCTGGCCTCCTGGACTGGGCTGTAAACTCTGTTCTTGTAGAACCAGTCATGTCTGTTCTTTGAAAGCTACTTAGACTTACTAGTGATGCCATATAGACATGAACGTTCCTTGAGAAAGTTTTCAGCTGTTTTATTCAATAATCAACATATATGCAGGTATCTAATTTCTCTTTAGTGAACTTTTAATGTGTCTTAGGTACCCGTCTACTGTCTAGTTAGTAGACATCTTGTCTGGCATTGACTTTTTAGGTCTGATTGGCTGTCATTTTGCTGTTATTTCCTTAGTGCCTGTATCATCTCTTCTCTCATTTTCGTACTGATAATTTGCCTTTCTTTCTTTTTTTCTTGGTAAGTCTCACAAGACTTTTATTTATCTTATTTTAGTTTTTCAAAGAAACATCTTTGGAGCCTATAACCCCAGCATTCAAGAGGCTGAAACAGGAGATAACTTTGTTACCTTCTGCTACGTAGCTATTTTGAGGCTACTCTGGTCTACAGAGTAAGACCTTTCAAGAGAGAGGAACAAAAATAAAATAAGTAAGCAAGTAGACAAAGCAACTTTTGGTTTCAAGAATTTTTTTTTTTTAAATTTCAGCACCAACGTTTATCATTGCCTTTCTTCTCCTTACTTGGAATTTCTAAACATTTACTCATTTGTTTACTGTTTATTTGTGTGTGTGTATAGATGTGTGTGTAATATATACATGTTAGTGTGTGCACATGTGCATATACAGGCCAGAAGTCAACATCAAGTGTCATTCCTAGGTTGTGCTTGATTTTACTTATTTATTATTATTATTATTATTATTATTATTATTATTATTATTATTATTATTATTATTTTGGTTTTTCGACACAGGGTTTCTCCGTGTAGCCCTGGCTGTCCTGGAACTCACTGTGTAGACCAGGCTGGCCTCGAACTCAGAAATCCGCCTGCCTCTGCCTCCCAAGTGCTGGGATTAAAGGTGTGCACCACCACTGCCTGGCTTGACTTTTATTTTTGAGACAGAGGCTGAACCTGAAGCTCATCAGTTTGCTGCCCAATGAGCTCGTCCTGCCACCCAGCTGCTGTGATTACATGTGTGTACCATTAGGCCAGGCCTTTTACATGGTTCTGGGCATTTGAACTCAAGTTGTTTTGCTTGTGTGGTAGGCACTTTACAGACTGAGACATCTCCCCAGCCAATTGTTTTGTTTCCTTGTTTTTGAGACAGGATCTCACTATGTAGCCTTGACTGAACTGGGACTATGTAGACCAGGCTGGCATTGAAACTTGTGTAAATGTATCTGGTTTTATGTGAAGGTCCTTTATCCACTTGGACTTGAACTTTGTATAAGGAGATAAGAATGGATTGATTTTCATCCTTCTACATGCTGACCTCCAGTTGAACCAGCACCATTTGCTGAAAATGCTGTCCTTTTCCCACTGGATGGTTTTAGCTCCTTTGTCAAAGATCAGGTGACCATAGGTGTGTGGGTTCATTTCTGGGTCTTCAGTTCTATTCCATTGATCTTCCTGCCTGTCTCTGTACCAATACCATGCAGTTTTTATCACTATTGCCCTGTGTACAGTTTGAGGTCAGGGATGGTGATTCCTCCAGAAGTTCTTTTATTGTTGAGAATAGTTCTTGATATCCTGTTTTTTTTTTTTTTTGTTATTCCAAATGAATTTGCAAATTGCTCTTTCTATCTCTATGAAGAATTGATTTGGAATTTTGATGGGGATTGCATGGAATCTATAGATTGCTTTTGGCAAGATGGCCATTTTTACTAAGTTAATCCTGCCAATCCAGGAGCATGGGAGATCTTTCCATCTTCTGAGATCTTCTTCTATTTCTTTCTTCAGAGACTTGAGGTTCTTGTCATACAGATCTTTCACTTGCTTGGTTAGATTCACTCGAAGATATTTTATATTATTTGTGACTATTGTGAATGGTGTCATTTCCTTAATTTCTTTCTCAGCCTGTTTATCCTTTGAGTAGAGGAAGGCTACTGATTTGTTTGAGTTGATTTTATATCCAGCCACTTTGCTGAAGTTGTTTATCAGGTTTAGGAGTTCTCTGGTGGAAGTTTTAGGGTCACTTAAGTATACTACCATATCATCTGCAAATAGTGATATTTTGACTTCTTTTCCTATTTGTATCCCTTTAACTTCCTTTTGTAGTCTGGCGGTTCCTCAGAAAATTGGACATAGCACTACCTGAGGACCCAGCTATACCACTCCTGGACATATACCCAGAAGATGCTCCAACATATAACAAAGACATATGCTCCACTATGTTCACAGCAGCCTTATTTATAATAGCCAGAGCTGGAAAGAACCCAGATGTCCTTCAACAGAGGAATGGATACAGAAAATGTGGTATATTTACACAATGGAGTACTACTCAGCTATTAAAAATAATGAATTTGAGAAATTCTTAGGTAAATGGATGGAACTAGAAAATATTATCCTGAGTGAGGTAACCCAATCACAAAAGAACACACATGGTATTCACTCACTGATAAGAGGATATTAGCTCGAAAGCTTGAAATAGCCAAGATTCAACTCACAGACCACATGAAGCTCATGAAGAAGGAAGAACAAGTGTGGGTGCCTCGGTCCTACTTAGAAGGAGTAACAAAATACTCATGGGAGCAAAGTGTGGGACAGAAACTGAAGGAGGGGCTGTCTGGAGACCATTCTACCTTGGTATCCATCCCATGTGCAGTCACCAAAGATAGATGCCGATATGGATGTCAGGAAGTGCATGCTGACAAGAGCCTGATATAGCTGTCTCCTTAGAGGTCTGCCGGAGCCTGACATATCCAGAGGAGGATGCTCACAGCTAACCACTGATCTGATCAAGGGTTTCCCAATGGAGAAGTTAGAGAGAAGACTGAAGGAGCTGAAAGGGTTTGTGGCCCCAAGAGGAGAGCAACAATACCAACCAACCAGAGCTCCCCAGGGTCTAAACCACCAGCCTGGGAGCACATAGGGAGGGACCCATGACTCCATCTGTATATGTAGAGGAGGATGGCCTTGTCGGGCATAGGTGGGAGAGGAGATCCTTGGTCCCATGAAGGCTGAACACCAAGTGTGTGTGTGTGGGGGGCGTAATTTGAGGGTGGGGAGGTGGGAGCACACCTTCATAGAAGCAGGAGGAGGGGGGATGGGATAAGGGGTTCCTGGGTGGTGGGGGGAATGGGGTAAGGGAATAAAATCTGAAATGTAAATATAATATCCAATAAAAAAGAAAAAAAAGAAACTTGTGTAAATCCTCCACTGTCTGCCTTCATAGCATTATAGTCTGCCAGGATGCCCATTGGACCCTTGCTTTTTTCCCCATAATTTATTTTTTATTCACATTACATTCCAATCACAGCCTCCCTCCCTCCTCTCCTCCTACTTCTACCCTTACAAATCCTCCCTCCCATCACCCTCTCCCCGTCCCCTCAGAGAAGGGGAAGCCTCCCTTGGGTACCACCATACTCTGGGACATCCAGTCCCAGCAAGACTAAGCACCTCCTCTCCCTCTGAGGCCCAACCAGGCAGTCCAGGTAAGAAAAGGAGATCCAATGGCAGGCAACAGAGTAAGGACAGTCCCCCACACCAATTGTTAGAGCACCCAACTGAAGACCAAACTGCACATTTGCTATAAACGTGGGGGGGCGGGGCTAGGTCCAGCCCCTGCATGCTCTTCTGTTGATGGTTCAATCTCTGTGAGCCCCCACGGGCCCAGGTTAGTTGACGCTGTAAGTCTTCTTGTGGTGTCCTTGACCCCCTCAGGCTCACTCAATTCTATCTCCCACTCTTCCACAAGACTCCCCAAGCTCTGTTCAATGTTTGGCTGCGGTTCTCTACATCTGTTTCCATCCACTGCTGGATGAAGCCTCTCAGAAGACAGTTATGTTAGGATCTTGTCTGCAAGCATAACAGAGTATCATTAATAGTGTCAGGGGTTGGCTGTCTCACATGGGATGGGTCTCAAGTTGCGGCAGTCATTGGTTGCTTGTTCCCTCAATCTCTGCTCCACCTTTATCCCTGTGCATCTTGTAGGCAACATAAATTTTGGGTTGAAGGTTTTGTAGGTGTGTTGATGTCTCCTTCCTTCTGAATGTCCTGCCTAGCTACAGGAGGTGGCCACTTCAGTTTCTCTATCTCCAGCTAGTAGGAATACACCCTTGCTTTCTAATATAAGCATTAAGTTCTTTAGAATCTCACCAATGTATTTGTTTTAGTAGCATCCCACTTGGGTTTTCTTTTCATTCCATTCAAGGATTTTTCTTGTTATTGTTAAGATTGAACCAGAGGCCTGTACATGCTAGGTAACATATTCTACCATAGAATTAAATAGCCATTGAAAACATGTCCTATAATTTCATATTGAAGTTATTTCCCCCTCTCATCTATTTATCTGCCTGTCATCTATCTATATGTCATTTCATATCTATCATGGTGCTGGGAATTTAATCTGGCATTATCCACATATTAAATACTAACCGTGAGTTATGCCACTGAGCTACACCCCCAGACCTCATTATTTCTTTTTGTGAACACTCTGACTGATATATTATTTAGAAGTGTATTTTAGTTTCTTCTACTTGGATGTTCCAGGAATGTTTATAAATTGATGTATAACTTCATTTCATTGTGGTCAAAGATATACTCTGTTTGACTTGAATCCTTCAATAACTGTTTTGGCTCAAAATAGAAATTTATTCTCTCATAGTCCTGGATGACAAAAGTCCAAGGTTACTGACATTGGACTAATATCAAAGTGTTGGCAGGAATCACCCTTTATATCAGCTTTTGGTGACTGTTGGAATCCTTTGGATTGTGTCTTCTGAAATCAATTAGAGATGAGCATGTGCTTTATGCCTGGAATAACACTTGGGAGGCTGAAGGAGGATTGTGAATTTGAAGCAAGGTTGTCCTATACAGTGAGCTCCAGATCAGTCTAACCTATATGAGACATTGTATTGATTTGAGCCAGATGTGGTGGATCTCATCTTTAGTCTCGGTACTTGGGAGGCAGAGGCAGGCAGATCTCTGAGTTTGAGGCCAGTCTGTGAGTATAGTGAGCAGAGTGAGTTCTAGGCCAGTCAGTGCTACATAGTGAGATTCTGTCTTAAAACAAAGCAAACCAAAAGATTTTTAAAAATTGTTTACTGACCTCAAAAATGGTCTATTCTTGCTCTAGTAATTTTCTGGGTCTTTAAAAAATTATATTAGTTTTTTAATGGATTTGGGATTGCCCCTGGGGCATGTGCACATGCTGGGAATAGAACCCAGGGCCTTTTATGTATGCTGAACAAATGCTCTGCTATTGAGTCTTGATCTATCTTAATAAATGTTTTTTGTTCACTTGAAAATGTGTATTTTGAGCTGGGCAGTGGTGGCGCATGCCTTTAATCCCAGCACTTGGGAGGCAGAGGCAGGTGGATTTCTGAGTTCGAGGTCAGCCTGGTCTACAGAGTGAGTTCCAGAACAACCAGTGCTACACAGAGAAACCTTGTCTTGAAAACAAAACAAAAACAAACAAAAAAAGAAAATGTGCATTTTGGTGTGGTTGGTTGACCAGTGTATATTAAATCTATCTCCATGAGTTTTTATTAAAATCTACATTTCTACTGTTTTTCTGTATACTCATTCTATTTATACAGACTATATTTGCACAATTGTCAATTTCTCTTTGTAATTCTATCATCTATCATTTGATGTATTTAAAATGTTAAACTTTATTGTCATGTAGGATGTATGTAAGGATCAGAAACCTAGAGCAGAGAGAGAGAGAGAGAGAGAGAGAGAGAGAGAGAGAGAGAGAGAGA
>JANHMN010000005.1:120128224-120163074 GCA_030674055.1 Rhabdomys pumilio | reverse complement strand
AGAGAGAGAGAGAGAGAGAGAGAGAGAGAGAGAGAGAGAGAGAGAGAGAGAGAGAGAGAGAGAGTGTTGAGACTATGAGCCATGCTGGGAGAGAGAGAAAAACATGCCACACTGCATGTGTAGGTCAAAGGACAACTTTGTGGAATCCGTTCTCTTTTCATCTTTACTTGAGTTCTAGGAGTCAAAATTGGGTCATCAGGCTTCTGTGGCACTTTTACCTACCAGGGCTATTTTATAGTATAGTATTTTATAGTTGTGGCTAGGTATATAAACATTTGTGATTGTTTATGCTCTCTTGATGAATCTGTCTCTGTAGGCTATTAATACAGTGACTCCAGTATTCTTTTGGTATATCCCTTTCTAGCCTTCCTTCCTTTTGAAAAGCTGGGGTTTCCACTCTACATCTCAGACCAGCTTCCAATCTGGTATCTGTGTTAGCCTTCTGAGTGCTGTCACACTGGATTGCCACTAGAGTCAACCTCTAACCCTCTATTTTCTTGGATATGTTTGTTGGTTTGTTTGTTTTTCCGAAACAGGATTTCTCTGTGTAGCCCTGGCTGTCCTGGAACTGGCTTTGAACAAATGCTCTCAACCAGGAACCAGGCTGGCCTTAAACTCAGAGATCTGCCTCCCAAGTGCTGGGTTTAAAGGCAACTGCCACCATCTTCTGGGTTATTTATTTTCTTGGTAACTTGTGTCTTTACATTTTAAGATTTCTAATAGGCATCATAGAGTTGTGTTACTTAATTCACTAGCTCTCTTCAGGTATCTGGTCTCTCTGAGAACTCCCTCCAAGGCTACTCACTTTCTTGTAGGTTTTGCTGACTAGAGCATCATTCCTCTTTACGACTCCTCCCTTCTATCCTCTCACATCTGGATGAAAACTCAAGGGTTTATTTTTACTTTCCAAGGACATTGTTTCAGACAGTAGGAATATACAAACTTATGCCAACCTGACTAGCAGTGCCAGAGTTGTAGAGTACTGGAGAAGTACTGAGTGCTACACTGGAAAAAGTTTGGAAGGCAGAAAAAACTATATTTTTGTAGGGGAAAGTTTTACTGATAGAAAAAAAAAGTCGTATGTTTTCCATTTCAAAAAAAATGTTTCAGTTAAGAGCAAAACAAAGGGCTGATGTATAGAATGGTAGAGAGCACTTTCCTAGCATGCACAAGATCCAGGCCCTAGCATTTCAAAACCAAAGTGAAAGTGCAGGACCAACTTCAGAGTGTTGCAGTCCAGATAAGTCTGTTGGGGATGAGGAGCACCTCTCTGACAGGCTGGGGAGCAATTGCTCTCTGCCCAATGTATTGGTTTCTTACTTCTGATGCAACAAATTGTTACAAATTCAGTGGTTATTTTTATTCTTCAGAAGTCTACAATTATAGTGTAGGGGTAGACTGAGTTCCTTCTGGAGACTTCTAAGGAGAATGTGTTATCTGCCGTCTTTGTACTTTCTGGAGACCATTGGATCATGGCTCTTCCATTGTCACATATCCTGCTAGGAACTTTCATTCTTTCACCTTCCTACTTTGTATAAAGTACCCTGTGGTAGTATTGGATGGACCTGCCTAACAACACAAGATAATCTCCCTAGTTCAATGATCTTAACTTTAATTACATTTGGAAGACCCCTTTAACCAATACAAGTAACACAGTAGGTTCTGGAAATTAGGGTGTGAATGTATTTGGAAAGTCATGGCTTAGTCTTCTATAGCCAGTTAGGAGATTGACTAATTAGGTAGAAAATAAGACCTCCAGGTTTAGATCTACTGTGGGGTTTACCCTGCTCAGATTTGTGTGAACTATTCTCTTCTTTGGATATAAACTTGTTGGCTTTTGTGCAAGTTGTCTAAATTTTTAAAGATTTATGTGTATGAGTGTTTTATCTGCATGCATGGTACCCAACAAAAGCCAGAAGAATGTGTTGGAGCCCCTGGAACTGGAGTTGTGGATGGTTGTGAGCCACCATGTGTGTACTGGAAACTGAACTTAGGTTCTCTGCAAGATTAAGTGCTCTTTCTTAATCACTGAACCATCTCTCTAGCCTACGATGACTAATTTTGATTTATAAGTTTTATCAAAGACAGCAGGGATCAAGTGGCATCAAATCAATGCCTAGCCCTCAATAAAGGTTTTTCCTTCAGGGAGAAAATGTGTAAGGAGGTACCCTAGACACAGAAATCAATGATTGTATTGGCTTCCATCTTGATGCTGCTGTAGACTTAGCTGTAGGGCCTTGAACAAATTTAACCATTTGGTCTGCTTTTACATGTGCCAAAAAGAGCCATAATCTTTCTTCCTGAAGTTGTGGATAAGCCTAATATATCAATGTTTTATTATTTGAAGGCTTAACTGGTACCAAGTATACTTCCTGGTTTGTCCTTGGTTGTTCTGTAAGGGACTTATGTAACTGTCTTGAAAGAAACCTTTATTCTCAGTCCATTTGTGGGGTCTTGAGGGCAACACTGGGACATTTCTCTGAGATGGAGGCAAGTCTCTTCCTACTTGCTCCATCATTACTATTCAGTTAGCAAGTATAACTGAAAAGGCTGAGTGGCCACTGCATTGATGCAGCCAACAGCAGCCTTGCAAATGCTCTCATTGGTTATACAACTTTAGACCCTTGCAGAGAGACACAGAAAATGGGGAAGAATTGAACTAGGGTTTCTGTTTTCCAAAGTAGAAGGGGGAAAAACTCTGGTGAACAGAAGGGAAAAAAAATACAAGGATCATAGTGCACTGGCCAGGATTGTCAAAGCAGGAAGAAGCATTTAATACCCTCATTCCCATGAAGCAGACTAACCTAGATAGGGGCTGTCCAGCCGTGTTTATTTGTTTATAGGGCTGAAGACATTACTTCTAAATTTTAAGTTTTTTTAAGAGTTTAAGGTGAGAAATGACTAAAGCGTCTTATGATTTCCACATGTGCTTCAGGAAAGTAGCTCCATTATAGCTCAATACTCCCTCAAAACAATGCAGCAAAAGGCAGTTCTGCAGATGTTCTCTCAGCTCTAACTTCTGGCTGTAATGAGCACAGCTTGAGCTGCTCAAGGTTCGTCTTTCCAGACTGTTTCTAAGCTACTTGCCACTTACTTATCCTAACTGAAATGGAAGGGAATTGAAGTAGTAGGGAAGGGAAAGGAAGGATGTTTAGAGGCTAGTAGTCAGGCCTTGCAAAATGCTCACACTCCAATCAACCTCAACTTGATAAATGTATTCAGAAGCATATGGCAGAGGGACTCACCAGTGACTAGACACAAGGGGTTGTGTAATTCCCTGCCTGTTTCATTGCAAAGGCAAAGTCTTTAGATCATTTAATCTCTTCCATTCTGTGAGGTAAACTCAACTGAACTCCCAGAAGCCTTCTTTAACAGTGCTAAACCAAGTGTTACAAAGTTGGCTTCAGAGATGGATAGCCCCAGGGTGGAATTTACTAACTGTTCTTTTAAAACCATTATCACACAATTGCTGATTTCTACAAAACAGTCACATTGAGAAAAATCAAATGTTATACAATACATTGTCTTTGAAATAATAACACATCAAAATTAATTGGTGATGAATATACTTTTGCTGTTGGAAACTTTTCTTCAGTTCTAAAGTCAGTAAGGGGCTTTGTAACTCAGTGAGAGAGTGCTTCTTTAGCATGCTCAAAGTCCTGGTTTCTATTGTCAGCATGGCAAAATGGAAAAAAAACCAAGCAAGCATATTGAAAATTTTGATCTTTCAGGGAAAAAACCTGGGACTGTGCATCAGCTGGCTTTCTCTCTACATTTAAACATTTCTTTAACACAGACAAATGTTCACTTCCTACTGGAAATGTACACATTCTTATAAACCCAATAGCTTTTGTTGGCTGTAACAGAATATATTTGTAGTTTAAAGTCTTCAGAATGAATTACCAGAACAATTACTTATTAACAAGCAAGTGAGGTGGGCAGGGGCAGAAATGACCATTTTATCTATCTTTCACTACTGATTTACTTAATGACCTTTGACAACTTGAAAATGTTTACCACACACAAAGTCCTGCCATGAGACCATGTAAACCTGATTATAGGATAGATTCCCAGAGCTCTGTGTAGAATGAATATTATTATAAACAATAGCCTTGTGTATCCTGTCACTTTAGATAGGCTACATGTCCCTGGCTATTTTAAATGATGATTCTAAAGTCTTTTCTTACTGGCCTGATGAAATCATGGTTTCTGGGCAAAGTTTCCTTTGACTTCTGGTATTGACCCGAATTGTGAATGTGTGCTTTATATTTTTTTGAGACAGGGTCTTATAATGTAGCCCAGGCTGTCCTAGAAATTGTTTTTCTGTCTCAGCTTCCTACTGGGTTGCTAGACATGTGTCACCATACTCAGATGATTTGTGCTTCTAAACATTCAACTCTTACTCCCTAAACCTGCTTCATTTTTCGTCCTTCATTTGTATGATTCTTTAACACACAGTAAATTCATCAATATAAAAAAATCAGTATGCCAGAATAGAAAATTATCACACTGACAGAGGTTAACAGTTTTCATAATTTAATGAAAAAGTATTGATAAAAAGGTGACATTTGAAAAAGGATTGAGTTCATCTTCAAAACTTGTATAAGACAAGACAAAAAACATTAACAAAGGTTAAGAGGTAATACTTCAAAGAACAAAATGTAGCAGATGCTTGGGGCATTTGGAATGTATACAACGGAAGGCTGGCTCATTTGTTTACCCAGAAAGTTCTCTAAGAAGAAATTACCATTTTATCTCCCTGACTTGAATATTTCAGGCAATACTCTCCCAATGGCATTAGATAGGGAATTTGGCTAAAGCACTGTTTCCATGTTTGCTTCCCCCCAACCCCACTCAGAATTCAAAAGCATGAAAGGACACAGGCAACCTGTTGGCCTTTAAGGAATTTACAACTCAGCTTCATTATACTCTCATTATCACAAAAGTGTCAAATTTCTATGTACCCTATCAGTATTCAAATAAGCACAGAAGCTGAGGGTATTAAGAAAGGAGATTTTCTTCCTTATTTTTTCAACTAAAACAAAATACAGGACACCTACTATTCATGTTATGGTATGTTCACACATGTTCATAGGCACAAAAGGAATATTTTGAAGATGCAGCCAAAGGAGAGGCAAAATACACAAGTTTTCAAAACAGGAGGAAAAAAAACCCAAAGAAGCCTTTAATGAGGCTCTAAGAATGAAAGTGGAGGAGAGGCAAACTGCAGAGTTTTCTAGCTCCATAGCATTGGCTAGAGGGCTACTGCCCTCTCACTGGCACCTACTGCAGCTGGCTTCTTTCACCAGCATGAAACTTCAGAAATTGAAAATGACCTCTTGTTTGAAAATTCTCTCTATATGTTCCCGAACTAGAAGAAAGAGAATATTATTTTAAGGCTAAGAAGAAAAGGGAGCTGAGAATTACAGTCTGCCTCACATTTTTACAAACTGTTACTTTCTCCTTTTTCTTAAATGGGAAGCAGACTTGTTTTATCCTCTGCTTCAAAATTCTCTTCGTCTAGAAATGAATCAAGGCTGATTATTTGGTAATGTGGTATAAGCAAGTTCTGAAAAATGGCTCCAACTTTTATGCTTGGGAAACTGCCTTGGATTTAAAATTCATACAAAGCTAAATTATATCCATGTGCTAAACACATGCTTTCAAATTTCTGACAATAAAAATCTGTTTCAAAATTAAAGCAGGTAAGAATACTTAAGCCTCTGTGCATTACACTATATCTTAATTATTCCTCAATAAAATTTTTATAAACATTAAAGCAGGTATACAAAAACTGTCAGCCAAACTTTAGTCAAACTTATTTGAAAACAACACAAAAAACCCTGACCTGGTACAAATATACCAGAAAGGTCACACTTTGGGAAATGTTCTGGACATCTTCACAAATGCCTTGAGAAGCAGAGCATTTTCCTTGGAAGTAGTACTTCTGTACTTTTGTAAACACTATCCACAAGTTAGCTTGTTAGCTCGATAAGAGAGTTATGAGTGTGTCCCCAAGAAGCAGGTCTAGGAACAGGCACTGGACACTTAGAAGAAATGACTTTGTAAGATATGATACTGTGAAAGAAACTCAACCTTGCGCAAAGCAAGGAAGACAATAGCAAGTGTCAGTATCTGAGAATGTTGCTATCCTGGTCTCTTTCTTGAAGGTTTTACAGATACCAGTGGAATTAGAAACTTTCTACAGATTTGAGCTTCAAGGAGTCACACGTTATAGTTTCAAAAGATAAGTAGTTTTAGTGTCTGTCATATCCTCTTGCAAATCCATCGACAATGCAAGGATTCTTAATACGTAATCAGTGTGTTAATGTAATGGGAAAGCTGCCCTGAAGTACTCACTGAGCAAATACTCTGGGCCCAACTGTTCCCAGCAGCCTCCGAAAAAGCAACCCCAGACAATCTGCAACTCTTGTAATGTGCTTATAAAAACTAGACCTGAAACGCTTTCAAAACCTTCAAACCATCATTTTCCCTGCAATTCCCCCTAATATACACTAGAATCCTTTTGGTGTTTAGATTTCCCCCAGTATACGGGGCAAAGGCAAACGCTGGGTTACCCTTAGGCGTTTCTGATCACCTTTGCATTGAGCTATGGGAATGAGGTTGTGTCTTGGTTTTCCCATGGCACTCCCGAGCAGAATCATGGGAAGGATTTTCTCTGTCAGAACTCTCTCTCTTCACCTTTGCTGTTTCTTTATTCCCCTCCCCTTCTGCCTCTGAATCACTGGGCTCCAAGTCAGGGCAATAACCATCGGTTTCCTGATATGAAGCTCTCCCTGTGGACCGCCTGAGAAGCTGTCTACCCCAAAACTGCTCCTTAGAGCTCACATTCTTAGCTGGCTTAACACAGTACTGGAGGTCCTCAGTAGGCTTCACCCATGTATTGGTGGCCTCCTTAAAGGACCTGCTGAAATGTTCCATGCCAGATTTTCTAATGTTGCCCGGACTGGGCAAATGGGAGCTGAGCATGGACTCCTGGTCATAGCACATCTCACCTGAATTAACTTTCTGGGTGATGTTCCCAGACCAGTTGCCCTCCAGCCCATTGGAACTAGCAAGCCTGGAGTTAGGCTGACTCTTCCCATTACCAATAGAATCCTGTCCATGGAGGGCAGCCTGAAGAGCCAGAGGCTTCCCTAATGATTGCCCATGATAGAATTCTGCAGATGGAGCTCTCCGAGTAGGACTGGAGCTCCTGGTTTCACTTCGAGAATGGCTTCGGCTAGCCAGCAAACAGTTACTTTTGCTTTCTAGTGGATATCTTGGATATACTTTCACATTCATATCCAGTAGCTCCTCAGGCATCTGGGGGCTCCTTTTACTGTGACCAGGGGAGCTGCTGCCAGGAGACGAAGGTTGTTGTTCAGTTTCTGTGGAGCTGTCTCTGCCATCTTCTGAGGTTGATTTGGGCATTTTTAACTTTAAGGTAATTCGTGGTGGTGGGTAAAACAGTGAGTTCTCTAGTGCATTTGCCAAAGAAAATTCTGAGATAAAAAAAAAAAGATTTGTTTAACAACCAATTTAATTATTAGCATATACGTGTATCACAAAGTGAGTTCACAAACCTATTGTTCCAAATGTCTAATAAGCACCTGTTTTGGGTGAGCAAGTATACCACAGTGAGTAGCTAAAGTGAGCTGCAGTAGAGGATGAACCTAGAGACCCACAGAAAACACTATCCATGGTTCCTATCCTTTTCACCTTTGCTTTCCTAACCTACAAAACAAGATCAACAACCAGTGTGCTCTGTCATACATCCTTATCTCCATGTTTTTCAGTTTTTTGTGTATGTGTGGGTGCAATTGTACACATGTACATGCATGTGGAGGCCAGAGGTTGATGTTGGTTGTTTTTTTCAATCATTCCACTAACTTAATCTTTTTATTAAATATTCTATTTATTTACATTCCAAATGTTGCCCCCGTCCCAGTCCCCCCTCCCAGAGCTCTTCACCCCATCCCTCTCTATCTTATTTTTTGAGACAGGGCTTTTTCTGAACCCCGAGCTCATTAATTGCTGAGACTAGCATACTTCTGGCATCCTCCTTTCTCCACCTAACCAGGGCTGGAATCACATCACAAAGGTGTGCTGGAGCTCGAATTCACAAACAGAGCTCTTCCCCTAGACTTTTCCTTGGATTTCATTTTTATAAAGAATGTCACTCATAGTGGTTTGAAATGAGTTCTTTGTGTGTTTATGATTGAGCATATGCATAATGAGCAGGACTAAAGATATGCCTCATAGATGTTTCTGATCTTATTCTCCTATCACCTTTGGGTATTCCCAAACAATTTAAATAGAAAACTTTAGAAATGCAGTATAGATTTTGTGGGGCAAAGGTAAGTATTTTAACTTGGCATTAGAAGCAGCGAGTAGCTCTTGAATATTTTATGCCCTTAATGTCTAGTTTCATGCTTACAAATGATTATGGGGTGTAGGATAATTTTAAAAAGATTACTGGAGTCGGGCAGTGGTGGTGCACGCTTTTAATCCCAGCACTTGGGAGGCAGAGGCAGGCGGATTTCTGAGTTCGAGGCCAGCCTGGTCGACAGAGTGAGTTCCAGGACAGCCAGAACTACACAGAGAAACCCTGTCTCGAAAAAACAAAACAAAAAAAAATTACTGGACCAACGTATGGGCACAATAGTATGTGTGTAGAGGTAGATGACAACTTTATGGAGTCAATTCTTTCCTTCCATCATATAATATGTGAGTGTGTGAGTGTGTGTGTCTTCTAAGGGTCAAAGTCAGGCCATTAGGCTTTCAAAACAAGAGCTGTTACTTGTGGAGCCATCTTGCTGGCCCTCGGTAAAATATGATAGTGGTAAGGGCCAGCAGAAAAGAATCACAACATATAGGATTATCCAGGGTGGTATTAATTATATGGATGTCACCCTACAATTGGCCTTTGCCCATTATCATCTTACAACATACAGCATCTAAAAAATGAGATGTAGAGAAGATGGCTTGCAGGTATCCTAAAAGGCAGCATATATTCTTCAAGGGTCCATTTTGAACAACTACAGTTCCCAAGTTTACTAGGGCTTGCCATTTGTTGATGTTGTAAATCGTATTCTTATAATCAGAAGCTACTTGGCTAAGTCCAATCTTACTGGCACACAGGGGTTCCTCCCTTTTGTCCTTTGCTTATAACTGACTTGGTAGTTAGGCTATAGGGTAACCTTGTGGCTGAGTATACCAGTCTGCTGTGGCCTACAGTCACAAAGCTTTTGTGACGTTTTGTGATCTATCTTATTTTATGGTTGACTTTTAGCAGGTGCTTATTTTATACATTAAGAGCAACTCACCAGTTACTCTTAGTATTCAGGTTCTCTCACTTATCTTTATATTTACAGGAAGATGTCACTGTATATGGCTGTCATAATTCTAGTCAAGCTTCCACTTGGGGTACTGTAATTATCATCATCCATCTCTCACTGTGGTGGTTTGAATGATTGGCCCATGGGGAGTGGTACTCTATTAGGTGTGGCCTTGTTGGAGGAAGGGTGAGACTGTGGGAGTGGGCTTTGAGGGCTCCTAGTGCTCAAGCTCTGCCCAGTGTGGAATCAGTCTCCTAGTTGCCTGCAAAAGATAGTCTTCTCTTGGTTGCCTTCAGATCAAAATGTAGAACTCTCAGCCCCTTCTCCAGCACCACATTTGCCTGCTTACTGCCATACCTCTGGCTACGATAATGGACTAAACCTCTGAAAGTGTAAGCCCATCTTTAATTAAATGTTTTTCCTTTATAAGAGTTTCCTTGGTCATGGTATCTGTTCACAGCAACAGAAACCCTAACTAAGACAGGTCCCAGGGACTGGGGTATTGCTGTGATAGGCCAGATCATGCTTTTGCTTGGAGGAATGTGGATTTTGGGACTTTGGATTTGGAAAGCAATGCAATGCTTTAAGTGGGACTTAATGGACCATCCTAGTAAAAGTATGGAAGACACTGGTGCTGAGGGTGATTTGAACTGTTGGGGCATGGCTCAAGAAGTTTCAGAAGAGAAGAATGTTATTATGTGGCCTAGAGACTGTTCCATGATATTTTGGTAGAGTATGGCTGCTCTTTTGCCCTTGTCTGAAGAATCTGCCTGAGGCTAAAGTGAAGAGATTTAGATTAATTGCATTAGCAAAACAGACTGTTTTGATGAAAAAGAGTAAACTGAGAAAGAAAAAGTACTAAATATATGATTTAAAGTATTAAAGGGACACCAGGAAGTGGAATGGAGTTGAATCCTGTGTTCAAGGAAATAATCAGATTTAAGGGAGTGGTGATCTCAGGGCAAGATTCCTTTATTGTTTATCTGTTTGCAGTCGAACAAGGGATAGTTATTTCTAGGCATTATTATACCTGGTTCTTGTTTTCATTTGGACACACATGTGTCAAACTGACACATGTCATGATTGTGATGGCTATTCTCAGTTGTCAACAATATATGGAATAAACTACAATCCAGAAGTTATAAAGATCTTATGAAAAGTTGTTTTTTTTTTTAAAGGCTTAGGCCTAGGCATGGTGGTACACATGCCTTTAATCAAAACATTCAGGAGACAGAGGCATGAAGATCTCTGAGTTTAAGGTTAGTTTATAGAGCAAGTTCTATGATAGCCAAGCATAGGCAGTAAAGGATGTAACGGAACAAGTGGGCAATGGTCTAGACCTAGCAAGCAGCAGAACTCGTCAGCTTCAGCCATGTGGCTCTAGCTTAGAGTCCAGAATAGAACGTGTTACAGGTACAACTGATGCTGGTGAGCTGGAGCTACGAAATGAGCAGTGATTTAGAAAAGACCAGCATCACTGAGGTGAAATCTTCTGGGAAGTTTTTTCTGAGAGCACAAAGAAGCTGTGTTCCAGAGATAGCCAAGGCTGTACCTCCTGCTGCAGCTGTACTTGGTAATGTGTAAGAGTCACCCAGGTGGTACTGGTTTTGAAGGCATGAAGGGTCATGGAGAGCAGCTGAGGTTTGGCCACTATGAGAGGCCATTGGGGAAGGTACAGCCTCAGTTGTAGTTGACAGTCCAGGACTAAAGGGGTCATGCTAAGAAGTTGAGGCTTGGCACCATGAAGAGAGTCTATGAGAGGCTATTGGTGAAGCCTAGTTGCAGCAGAAGACCCCAGTGTATTGGAGATGCCAGTACCATGGGATGACCACCAAGAACAGCAGAAGTAGTCGAGTCAAACCAGAGCCTAGAACACTACAGAGAGCAGAGCTGAAGAAATTACCCAAGCTCTTTAGATCCCAGAAGATCGTATGTGGATCCCAGGCACTGGAACAAGAAGCTGAGAAGTTGAAGTTGCCTTGGACACCTCAAAATGTTAGAGATACCAGAGCTATGGGATTCCTGCCAAGGAAAGCTTGCTAACAGGGAGTGGAAATAGATCAAGACAAAGAATTGTGTTACAGTCAACAAAGGTAAAAGAAGTTGGACATCAGACATGGAGATGCAGAGTTTGGAGTTTGCCCAGCTGGTTTTGGCCTTGCTTTGGTCCTCATAGTATTTCCTTCCTCACTATGTGATCTGCTTTTTGGTATTGATCTTATAGGGGATTACAGTTAAGATACTGCATGAATCTCAGAAGAGACTCTGAACTTTGGACTTTTAAACACTGTTGAGACTTTGATAGACTGTGGGGACTTTTGTGTTTTCCATGATGCTATGGGTAGGCATGCCCTCATAGATTTATGTGTTTGAACAAACCTATGGGGGCCAGGGAGTGGAATGTGGTAGTATGAATAGGAGTGGCACTATTAAGAGGGTATGGCCCCGTTGGAGTAGGTGTGTCACTGTAAGGGTAGGCTTTGAGGTCTCTATGGTACTACTTTATAACTATGATTTTGCTAGTGTTATGAATCCTAATGTAAATATCTGTGTTTTCTGATGGTCTTAGGCAACCCCTGTGAAAAGGTTTATTTGACCTTAACAGGTTGAGAACCCTAATGACTTCTCAATAAAAGTGAAAAAATGAAAATATTATAAATTAGCTCTTTTAACTTCTGGTTGAGGAGTGTTTTAACAGATGATTTTTTGTTTGTTTGTTTTTTATTTTTTCGAGACAGGGTTTCTCTGTATAGCCTTATAGCCTTGGCTGTCCTGGAACTCAACCTGTAGACCAGGCTGGCCTCGAACTCAGAAATCTGCCTGCCTCTGCCTCCCAAGTGCTGGGATTAAAGGCGTGCGCCACCACTGCCTGGCTAACAGATGACTTTTAAGAGTCCACCACTGCCTGGCTAACAGATGACTTTTAAGAGTATCTATTATGAGTAACCCTGGAAATAAATGGCTTCTGGGCACTGGGATTTGGTGCTAGCTTCTTGATCTTAAGTGAATTTGATAATTACAAAATACTTCATGGCTGTAATTAATGGCATTAAATGTTTGTCTGGGATCTAGGTTATCTGCCTCAAACTTACAACTCCTCTAATCTATCCTGGAATTTCTTTTCCTTATTTTTTTTGAGGGGGGGGGGAATTTTCTTACCAGGAATTTCTTACCTTGTAAGTTGACAGTAAAATAGGCCACATTAATTATTAGGATTAGATAGAAAGAAATAAAACAATTTTTAAATGGTACAAGAGATATGATACTAAATTTTAAAAGTAGGATATAATCAGAGTCTCTATATTTTCTCAGACAACTTTTAAGAAACAGTTTACCTTCTGTAACTTCTTCATTGATAAGCTGGACTTGCAAACCAAAGATCTGTTCCTGCACTTTGATGTGTGATAGTTTCAGCTTCTCTCGTCTGCTTATCATGTAGCACAGATTTCGGACCTGCAATAAAATCCCCAGCAAATAAAGATGTTTGTCATATTAAGTAAATTTACAGTTGAAATTGTTCAGCCACATTGAATTCTGGTGCCTGGGGAGTGAGGAGTGAAGACAAGACCCAAGTGCCACAAACCATGACCAAACCTCTGAAACCTATTCACTAGTCTACACTGTAGTAGGATCAGTACTAATGTATATAATCTAGATGAGATGATAATGGTATCATACTTTAGCCTTCTATCCCTGAGTATGAATGATAGCAGTTGGCATCTGTGCCATCAGGCCTGGCTCAATTCTCTAATTAGACAATTACAAAATTCCCTAGGGCAAACACAGTACCAACCTTTTCTTTGAATTCTTGGAGCACTTAATTCACCTGATGAGTTTATCATGTAATTTATCAGGTAATTTATCATGAGTTAAATTACCTGGTGAAGTGGTTATCAACCAGAGATGGTTTTAACCCGTAGGAGGAATCTGGTAAACTTGGAAAACAATTCTGGTTGTAAGAAGAAAGTGTGTAAGGGATGATACTGACATCCAGTGGGTAGAGCTCAATGATGCTGCCACTTTCAATAAAGGGCAGTACTGCACAATAAATAACTATGCAGCTCAAGATGTCAATATAGTGCTGAGTTTGAGAAAACCCTGAGACAGTACTTTTCTGGACAAGGTTCATTCTTTTAGGCTTCAGTCTCAGGAATATGTTAGTAAAATATAGCTGAGCCATTTTAGACTTGACAGTGAATTAAAAAGTTAATCAACTGAAATAATAAACTCAAAGTTAAAGTTCATAGCACAAATGTGTCAAAATTTAAACAGAACTCAACATATGGGGCCACAGTGAACTCAGACAATAAGGAGGGACACAGAAGCTCACACTATAAGTGGGTAGTCATTTTATAATTGGAAGTGATATCTCCTAGCTCTATGCAGACATTAGTCAGAGCTGGTCACCTTACCCTCTCTAGGTCCTGCCGCAGATGCATAAACATTCTCATTCGAGTGTGAATGCTTTCTTCTTTTGGTTGAACCAAGCCATTTCCTTCATCCTCTTTTGGGGGGATTAATGGCTTATTGAAGTTGCTTTTGCGCTTTAGTTTCCAGTAGTTATAGATAAAGTCGACAGTGAATGCAGACAGCCCCATCTCTTTGGCAACATCTTCTACCTGGACTAAGGTATAAAATTCTTCTTCTAGTTCACGAAGCTTCTGTGCCCGTAGGCTGGTTTTCTCACTTTTTGCCTGGCTCTGCTCAGCAACTCGGTGGTGGTGGTACTCGGCATCCCCGAGTTTTGGCTTGTTTTGGCTATGCTTGAGGCAAAATGACTTGAATTTCACTTCATCCCCATCATCCAGGATGGTCTTCATTTCCAGGCCGTGCTCAAAGGCACAGGTGACATGAAAGGCAGTGATACAGCTTTTCACAGAGCACTGAAAAAGAAAGAATGTGTCAGTGCAGCAGATGGGAAGAGAATAGAGAGGTCTATATCCCTAGGTCTCTAATGTGAGCTTATAGAAAGCAAAGGAAAGACAAAAGGGCAGCTTGACCATGAAAACTATTTTACAAACAAAGAAAAAAGATGAAACAAAAAGAAAAGGAGAAAAATATTTTACAAGTAAGAAAACTTTTATAAGTTACCCAGGAAACTTGCTCATACAGAAAACAGCAAAACAGAAGCAAAAATATGAAATTTTCATTTTAAGGTTTCAATTCAAGCAGAAAGCATTCAGTTGCCTTTTTTTTTTTGGAGAAGTCTTTGATTTATGTAAAGTTTATGGTTTCTTCTCTGTGTCCTCCATAACATCAATATATGCTTTTATTGTAGTACTTTTCACATACTACCTACTAATAACTGAAAAATCCCTGGCCATAAAGCTTAAGACAGAAGCTATGTCAATTACCTATGTACCAGTATGTCATCAATTCAAGCAACACCATACACTATTCAAAAAGCAGTTGCTTAGAACAAATGAAAGAAAAGGCATAGTTTATATTGTTGCCAGAATATCCATGACTCTAAAAGGCCACAGGAACTCTAATACTTAAACAACATAACTTACTGAAATTGTTATTATACACTGAGCCATCCATCAGATTAGACAACTAGCCATGAAAGCCTATTTAAATTTAAACTAATTTCAATGTAGCCAAAATGTTGTTTCTCATTAGAACAACATTTGTGTTGAATGTGTGAGGCTCTGGGTTTTATTCCCTAAACTGAAAAAAAAAAAGTTAATTAAAATTAACAACATATAATGAGGACAAATTGCTCAGCACATAAATGGGCCCATCGTCAAAACTGATGACAAATTTAATCATAGGACCCACATGGTAGGAAAGAGCTGACAAGGTGTCCCCTAATCTCCACACATGTGCTCCCCTCAATAAATATATGTTATCTTAAAAAGTGATATACATTGAAAAATTTAACTCCTAAGTCATATTAGCTACATTTAAGCCAAACTAGACAACACACATACACACATAAAACACTTCCATCACTGTAGTCAGTTTTACTGGAGAATATGGTTTGTACTATTCTGCCTTCCACTGACAGATCTAACACATTTATTAAGCATTACTATGGATCACACACTGATTATCATAGAGAAACAGAGTAGGAAGAATTTGATCTATGACACAGATGCATTCTTGTGCTTAAGCTAAATTACCATTTGTTATGGTTAAAAATGTTACAGCTCTCCTTTTTAAAAACACATGGGTACAAATACATGTTAACACAAGAGATTTTATTTCTAAGAAACTAGGATAAGATCATATATACTGTAAAAACCTTCTAGATTTAGTGAAATGTCTTTAATTGTCTAAATTAAAAATTAAGAGTAAATATTTTTTAAAAGTGAAAAGGAAAATGGTGGGATTTTTCATAGTTAAAGTAAGTGCTAATTCTTTTGGAAGCCTGCCATTTGAGGTCACTGTGCTTAGTATATACATGTTGGGGTCTTGATAATTGAACAGAGAATAAGCTTGGAAATGAGTAAAGACAGAAAGAGCACAATGTATGACAGGTCTCAGAAATTCAAGATACTCAATAGAAATGAAAACAAAACTTTTGTATGAGTTTTCATATCAGCATTATTTTCTATGGTTGGTTTTTCTTCTTACCACCAAAATGTATAAACCTCCAATTATAATACCACATGACTCTAAAAATATTTTATGTGAATGTGTATGCATGTTTGCTATGTGTGTGCATTACCCATGGAAGTCAAAAGAAGTGTCAGATCACCTAGAGCTGGAGTTATAGAATTGTGAGCAACCCTATGTGGGTGCTTGGGAACTGAATCTGGGGCTTCTGCAAGAAACACAAATGCTTTTAACAGCTGAGCCATTTCTCCAGCTCCTAGAATGATCTTTTCTAAAATTAGATGGTTTATGGCAATTTGCGAAAAGACATAACTAATCATCATCTATGCATTGTTCTTTATTTTGTGAGTTTATATTTCTATACTCTGTAAGTTTGATCTGAGAGACAATCTGTTTTTAACACTCTATCGAGTGCTGCTGAAGAATGTCTTTTATTATCTGTTGTATAATTATTTCATTTCTCTAGAATATTTAATTCTCTTCTTCCCATACAATACTTTCAACCATCAAAGCAATAGGGAGGATTACATTTTTTTGAGACAGGTCTCTCTATATAGCCTGACTGTCCTGGAACTTAACATGTAGACCAGGCTGGCCTTGAACTCAGAGACAGACCCACCTACCTCTTCTTCCTTTTTTCCTTTTCCCTGTCCCTCCTTTATTTCATGTATTACCTTTATTCATTTTTTAGTTTAGGCTGGCCTCAAACTTCCAATTCTCCTGCCTCCCCCTCCCATGTGCTAGATTACAGGTATATACTACTTTTGTTAATTTTTCTTTTGAGACATGGTCTCACTATGCAAGACCGGGCTGGTCTAGAACTTACTAGAACAGATTGGTCTGGAACTTATAGAGATATGCCTCTAATTTTTAACACTTTATTCCATATTTTGTCACTTTCTTTTCTTTATAAAGATTACATTTTAATATTTTTAAAGATTTATTTTATGTATATAAGTACACTGTAGAGGCTGCAATGCAAACTCCTTTCTGCAAATGTTAAGGTCAGTGATTTTTGTACTAGTTATGTTACTGATTACTAACTGGTATAAAAATAATCTTTAACAGCTAAACAGTGGGAAATGTAGGTACTATAATGAGGAGAATAAATGTTATTGAACACAAATTCAATTTGTAAACTTATTAAATAATGAACATGGAAATATTGTTTCAATGGAAAATATGTATCATAAATTAATCTGATACATTCAAACATATATGAATTTATTCAATACACCTTAAATGAATACTAACAATAGGAGAAATTCACAGATGGTGTATCATCTTGGCTTTTAAGAGGCTTATATAGGGAGAGCAAACAGGAGATAACTTAGATAAACAAAACACTGTGTTAAGTTAGTAGCTTAATGTTTCTATTGCTGTGATAAAAAAAAAAACACACAGCCAAGAGTAACCTGGGGAGGAAAGGATTTATTTCATCTTATAATTTCATCTAGGGAAGTCAGGACAGGAGTCCAACATAGGAACTGATACAAAAGCCCTGGAGGAGTGTTGATTACTAGATTGTTCCTCATAGCTTGTTCAGCCTGCTTTCTTATAGCAAGCAGGACCACTAGCCTAAGAGTAGCACCACCCATGGTGGACTGAAATCTCCTATATCAGTCATCAATCAAGAAATGTACCACAGGCTTGTCTACAAGCCAATCTAGTGGGGGGCATTTTCTCAACTGAGTCATTTCCAAAATGACTCTAGCTTGTGTCAAGTTGGCAGTAGATATGTATTAAGGGAGACAGTTTCCCCTTATATATACTAAAATGTTCTATAGTTTTTTTTTTTTTTTTTCGAGACAGGGTTTCTCTGTGTAGCCCTGGCTGTCCTGGAACTCACTCGGTAGACCAGGATGGCCTCAAACTCAGAAATCCGACTGCCTCTGCTTCCCAAGTGCTGGGATCAAAGGCGTGCGCCACCGCCACCCGGCTTTTAAAACTTTTTTTTTTTCCCATCAGACTCCACAACAGAGTCCTCACGGGATTCCAACCCGCAGGGGAAGGGGCGCAGAGCCACCGCGCACTCGCTAAAATGTTCTATAAGATAAATAAAATGAGACAAAATAAAAATTTAAAAGCAAGGTAAGTATTTATATTTTTCAGATAACAAGTCTGCAACCTATCATGCTAAAACAAAAGTGAACTGAACAAAACATTTGGAACCAGTGCTCTACGTTGTGACATTACAGAGACCCCATTTTCTGAGAGTATGCAGGCAAATCTGATCTCAACTACTCTGCAGCTCACATGCAGGAATTTTAAGTCAGTCAGTCATTCCATCCCACTTAGAAGCAGAGCCACCTTATTATGTTTGGAACAGAAAGTGAAATAACATTGTACCTTAGATAGCTCAACAAACATTACCTGTACTACCACATGCAACACATATGCCTATAAGAATAATTTTTAAAGATTTATTTTTATTTTATGTGTACTGGCGTTTTGCCTGCATGTATACCTATGCAAAGGTGTGAGGGTGTCAGATCTTGGAGTTTCAGACAGCTGTGAGCTGCCCTGTGTATGGTGAGAATTGAAGTCATCAGAACATGGGCTATTTTAAAGTTATAGTGTATTCCCTCTCAGAATGAAATCACTCAGCTTCAGAGTCTAGTTGACACATGAGCTCTGACACTAAAAGATGAAGGTTAAAATAATATTCATAATGCTATTATGAATATTATTTTGAGAAGTGGGTCTCACTATGTTTTTCAGGCTGGCCTTGATTGAACTCCTGAGATGAAATGATTTTCTTTTGTCTCAATTTCTTAAAAAGCTGGGCCAAACATGTGTATCACTATTCCTGGTAACCAATATGAATGCTGAAAAGAATAGGCTAAGGGTTGGAGAGATAGCTTACTGGTTAAGAACATTTATTGAACTTTCAGAGGATCTAAGTTCAATCCCCAGCATCCATGCTGGGTGGCTCACAATCACTTGTAACTCCAGCTCCAGGGGATCCAAGACCCTCTTATGACCTCTGGGGGTACCCACCTACATACACACAAATAAAAATAAATCTCTGGGAAAAAAAACCCAGGCTGAATGGTCCAGAAACAACATCTGAAAAGATTTCCACAAATGGTCTGTGGAGTGGCAGCACCCTGCACATGAGTGGGTAGCCTCTTAAGTGATTTCTGGGTTAACAGGACACTCTTACTGGGACTTGGTTTTAGCACACTCCACCATTTCTCAGGGTACTTACCTGAATACAAGCCCCTGTCTTCAACTTGCACAGGTTGCAAACTAAGGCCCACCGGCTAGGTGGGATGTGGGAGATTTTTGTGACAGGCTCCATTCTCTCTGGACAAGCGATACTGACCTACAAATAAAACATCATCATAAGACAGAAGCACCAAGGCATGTCAAAAGCACTTTTCACAAACTATAAATGATGTTATTATATGAAACTGAGAACATTAAACAATGGGGCAAGCCTATCTTCTTCAAAGGTTAGCATGGAACTAAGAATAAACAAAAGATGTTTCAGTCCTTCAATCATTTCTAGTAATGTAAACAATTCTTATCTATGAAGAGTACAGGAGTGTAGACTAGGTAGGCATGACTACCTAAAAGAATCAAGATATATCCATCTTTACTTAGAAAAAAGCTACTTAGGAAAGGAAATAAAGTTCAGAAATTCTAGAATCTGTCTTATGTTCGAGATGGTATCACATGCCTTGCTATTTCATTTTATCAACTAAAGATAAAGAAAGGCAGTGACAGATCTTTCTATTTGGTTTACAAAGCAGCATAATATTGTTGTAAAGTAACAGCAAATTTATGTAATGAAGGGACTGCAGCATGTAATTAGAAAGGATGAAGATGATACCACTTCTAAACCCCAAATCTTTAAGACTATGTAACTATTATCATCTTACCCTACTCTCTCAGCCAAAGTAGCTTCAAAGTGAAATTAAGTCTTTGGGAATGCTGAAAGGAAAAGGACACTTTAAAAAAATGGAAAAAATTTCCATATGGAAATAAAGGGTCATGTAACTACTGGTAAAAATGTGTTCTTGGCCTTTTTTTTTTTTTTTTTACAATTTTATACATGTAGAAATGTTGTGCCTGTGTGTATGTCTGTGTGTCACATGCATGCAGTGTCTACAAAAGCCAGAAGAAGGTATTAGATTCTCTGAGACTGGAGTAACAGATGGCTGTAAATTACCATGTGGGTGCTAGGACTGGAACCTAGGTCTTTTGAAAGAGTAGTCAGTGCTCTTAATCCCTGGACAATCTCTACAGCACCAGAAACAAGTTTTACAAAGCATAGTTATTGCTTTGTAATAGCTATCAAAGAAGAATGATCTATCTATTACAAGTTCTGTCAAGATCAGGAAAAAGAGATCTTTAATAATCCAAAATGCACTGGAAAATCAAGAATTGAGAAGCCTTAAGAGAATATTAATTAAACATGAAGATTTTATTTATTTTTGTTTACTTTTTGAGATAGGGCCTATGTAGCTCATGGTGGCCCTTAACTCATGATTTTCTTAGTCTAGCCTTCTGAGTGCTGGGGTTATAGGTGATTTGTTTTATTATTGAGTATGTGGTGTTGGGAATCAAGCCCAGGCTTTTCACATGCTAAGCAAATAATGTCTGAGCTATATTCCTGTTTCTTGCTTTTGGTCTGTTTGAGACAAGGTCCCACTATGACTTAAGCTAGCCTTGAGATTGCTATGCAGCACAGGCTGACTTTAGCTTTTGATTATCCTGCTTTTTCATCCAAAGATGAAGGATTACAGGCATATGATACCAGGCCTGGCTTCAACCTTTTTTAATTTTAATTTTTTTGATAGTGGAGAGTTGCCTTGTTCATAATAGGAAAATACTCTTACCACTAACTACACCCTACCCCAAACTGTTGGTTTTTGATGTTTGTTTGCAGAGTCTAGCTGTGTAGGCTGGCTTTGAGCTCACTACACATCTCCAGGATTGCTTCCAGATAGTCCTCCTGCCTCAGTCTCCCATTTATAGGGATTAGAGGAATGTCCTACCATGCTCAGTTTAGAATCCATGTTTTAATTAAGCTAATGAACAATAGCCATTCAGGAAATATCTGCAATTAAAGGATAGGTTGATAACAAGGAATACATTTTGAATAAAAGCCTTAGGTAAGCGTTGAGTTTAAGCACTCAAAAGAGCCTTTTAAGTAAAGGACAACTAGGTGTGATGGTCCTTAATACCAGAATTTGGGAGGCAGAGGTAGGTGGAGTTTTGTGAGTTCTAGGGCAGCTAGTCAGTAATAGAGCGAAACCCTGTCTTTAAAAACAACAACAAAAAGTAGAGAAAAACCACCACAGCAGGCAAGAGTGATTGCTTACTTTATTTGTAACAGTCTAAAATAAGAGACCTAAAGCAGAATAAAGAAATAGAATATCTAGAATATCCATATAATTATGAACTACTAAGCAATGTAAATTAATAATCTACTGATACATACTACAACATGGAGTTCTAGCCAGGCAACAAAAAATACTTACTCTAAAAGTTCCATTTATATGAAGCTTAAAAACAGACAAAACTTATTCAGAGTGATAGAAATTAAAATGGTTTACTCTCAGGAACTGTGGACCTTTCCAGGATGCTATTTACATATTTCTGTGGTATTTCATGTTTTACTCTGATTTGTGGCTATAGGTATTTTAGGTTAAATTTTACTTCTAAAAATGTTTTTTCTCTCACTGTTATCTTTTTTAAAAAAGTAGTTTATTTTAAAAAATATTATTTAAGTATTTATTTTAAAATTATGCATATATGTGTGTGAGTCTGTGCATGTGTGTATATAGGTGCCTTTCGAGGACAGAGGTCATCAATTTCCTGGGAGGCAGAGTTACAGGCTTCTTGACATGGTGCAGGGAGCTAAACTTGGATCTTGTGTAAGAGCTCCTAATAGCTAAGCTACCTCCAGGTCCACTTCTGGTCTTTTACGTCTCTTCTCTTACACATTTATCAAATACCACTGAAAATATCACCCAAAAATACAGAAGCCTGGGATAATAAGCACAGCTGTATCCAAGAAGACTAGAGGTAGCATATGAATCTCAGAAATACAGTTGAGCAGAAAGCATTTCCATGACCAGTCTGAGTCTGTCTAAACATTATAGGAAGGAGGGTGCCCTGGAGTAAATAGGCCCAGATTTGGATGGTTACTTACTTCTGGAATCCACAGGGCACAGCTGACATGAGCCCATTTAGTTCCTGTCCTGGTGGTCTTCATGGCACCACCTTTCTTAGGACACAAAACACACTGTGGATAAATGCCCAGGACACAGGAGCGACACAGCCAACTGCCTTCTGGAATCTTGAGGATGCCATAGCAAGCCTTAAGTATGAAGAAGAGATACACATAGCTGAACAAGTTTATACCCAGGATTTAGTAATTTTTAAACACTAAAAGTCAAGCTTGTAGCATCATCTGAACTAAGATTAGCATGCATACCTATAAGAAATAACTTTAATGAAGAGAGAAAAAGACTACGTGGTAATTCACATCAAGATTAGTCCAACTACTAACTGAGAGTTGAATTATAGACATTTAAAAATTTTATTGAAATAATCCTTTTCCTGTATTCCAAACTGTCTTCAGTGTTTATATAACAGGTCATCTAAGCGAAAATGGAATAATTTCAACATGTCACATACTATTGTGATAAAAAAAGTGAAATAAGCTAATGTTTATAAAGAGTCTAGTACCTGGTACATAAAAACATTCAGCAAATTATAGAAATTATTTGCTTGGGCTGAATAAAAAGGAGACTTGTTAATTGAATTACAATAATCCACAATGAGTTCTAGGAGCCTTTTCAATTCTTTATTGAATGATATTTGAAAAATAAATGATAACTCACAGAGATGGAAGACTACTTAGGAATTATTCTAGACGACACCATCTTCAATTTTGTTCATTAGACCCTCTTATTGCTCCATTCTATTTCAGAAAAAAAACTAGCTGCTTTTAGGTTCCTCACAGGGCAAAATATACCCTATACCATCAACTGATTCAACCCAGCAATTTCAAAATTTTTATGGGTTCCAAGAGATTCACACTTAGGTGAGATTCACTAAGAGTTATAACTACCTACTGCCAATCTTTCTTTCCTTTTTATCTTCCAGACCAAATCCCTGGACTTTTACTTACTCACCTTCATCCACTGGCTCTAGGTGCTTGCACTTGCTTCTTACATTGAGTTCCAGAGGCTGAACTTCCTTTCCATCCTTATCCTCACCACTACTGCTCTATCCAACTCTTTATCACACTATTCTAGGATGAATTTATTTCTAAATTTGTTTACTCATTCTTCACAGCCTTCACCCTTTCTCTACTTATCAGATTTTTCTCAGTAAAATCCTCCAGGGTTTTTTCTGGTTTTCATCTAATTTGCCCACCATCATCTAAACTAGGTGTTGGCTACTGCTTAAGACCTGTTTTATAAGGCTAACAAACTTAGAATGTTTTTTTTTCACATTTTAAAGAGTTCTAAGATAGGGGAGACAATACAAAACAGAGATCAAAGTCTAAAGTATATTTGACACTTTATAGAAAAGATTTGCTGGTCTCTGATCTGAAGTTTTCATCTCTTTATACCTTACTATTTCCTCTCAGTTTTCTACATAACTGTCCACTTTAGTTCTCATGTCCATGTTTCTTGCAAGGCGGTTTCCCTAGTCTATAAGATCAATTTCCCTTTGTTTAGTTAAGACTTTCTTACTTTCCACACCTGGATTAAACTCTAGCCCCTACTCCAAAACTCTACTCAGGTTACAGTGGGCTTTTGTATCTGCCCTACTATTGCCTGTCCCATCCTCTACTTCATGTGATTTCCCTTATCAACTACATAGTCAGTATCTGTGTTCTCTCCTCATTTTGTTCTTGTGAGAATGAAAGGTCATTAGGCACAGATTTCATCACTGATTTATCCCAAAAGATCCTTCCCCCTGCTTGGCTTGTATAGGTATGTTATGAGAACAAATTATTAATAATTTGGCTTAAGAACCCAAGCTAGACTTCCAACTAGGCTAGACTTCAATTAGGCTGCTCTCATATGAGCAAGGCATCATTTTATAAGGTTCCTATTTTTGAAACCCTATTGTTCTCTAAGATCTAGAATGTTGCCAGGTAATGACAAAAAATTCCTTCCCAAATTAGAGCCAGTTTAAGGCTAATGGTTAGCTTTAAGAATACTGTTGCTCATTCTACAGCACACAAAATAATTTACAGAGGGAGCTCCTTTATAGAAATAATTGTCATAAGATCATAAAAGCTTTTATGTCATAGTGATTCTCAACTTTGTATGGATCATAAATGACTTCTGTTGAGAAAATAGCATGTGTGTGCTAATACATTTTAAGCCTAATTTCAGGATGTCAGACTCAGTTTTGTGTCAACAATATTCATGTCAGACATAAAAACCATAAGAGTATGTGTGAGTAGCCAAATTCAATCCAATATCAATCTAAGTATTCAATATCTATACAAAGAAGTAGACTATGGATATACACACAAAAAGGATTTGGGATGGTTTTAACTTTCACATAGTTTTAAAGAAAAAAAATTGTATAATGTTAAAATCTAAAGACTAGTGAGACAAACTTCTAAAGTACGAATGTACACTGAAGAACAATGCACACGATGTGGTGGAGTAAAAAAGGTAAATTATATTTAACCAATCCAGATGCCAATATGCCACTATTCTTTTAGAGAGTAAACAAATATTCTAAATGATTATTTAAGTGATTTTACAGTCAACAGAGGGAGCTCTAACCTAAGTAGTTATTTATGATCCAAATTACATCTACTTTCTAAGAATCTCAGTTCTCGTGTGTTCTCTCTCTCCCTCTCTCCCTCATCCTCCCTCCCTCCCTCTTTCTTTTCCTTTCTTCCTTCTTTCCTTCTTTCTTTCTTTCTTTCTTTCTTTCTTTCTTTCTTTCTTTCTTTCTTTCTTTCTTTCTTTCTTTCTTTCTTTCTTTCTTTCTTTCTTTCTTTCTATGAGACAGGTATGTCCATCCCAGATTGGTCCTTCAAACTCTTGAATCTCCTGTCTCAAGTGTACTGTCATGTCCGGCTTGGAAGAAGCTCTTTTTATGAAATTTCATATTGTAACAAATTTCTAGCATCCACATATATCAGTTTATAGTCTGCAAAGCCCAGTCAAACACTATTGCCAATGTGTGAGAGGAGTATCATTTATAGCGACCTGGTATATTTCTAAAACAAATGCCATAATTTGGGGAAAGGGATTATTATATTACAGTTAGGTCAAAGAATCTGAATATAATTCTTTAATCTTTTCCTCAAATTGTAAAAGACAAACAGAAAATACATAATAATGACTTCTGTCTTATTTCCTTCAAGCCTACCATAGATTCAATCATCGTCTAAAACCTCTTTAGTAAGAAACATTTTTAAGTTCAAAACTGTTCAGATCTTAGAAAAGTTATTATATAAGCCCAATGGGACCAGAGACAATACCATATATGCTAGCATTTTTATAAAAATGTGAATATTTGAATAAAATAGGTAAAGACTATAAACAACCTCATATTAGCTAAGTTCCAAATCAGTTCTAGTTCAGAATTTCAGCTAAAAGGGAAATCATCAGAAAATTTTAATTTTGGAATTAATTGTATGAGAGGACTTATAGATATGTATTATTCGATACTTTAAGTTTGTAGTTAAGTTATAAAAGATTTTTGTTTCTACTGAAAATATATTACAATGCCAATAATTGATACAATGAAGATAAAAATTCCAAATTCACTATTTTAAAGATACAACTAAATGAAGAAAAAGGTTAAATTGGTATGGTGGTTTGAATGTAGGAGATGTGCAGTTTGGTCTTCATGTGGGTCCCTGAACAATTGTAGTGGGGTACATCTCTGACTTGAACTCTGGTTTTCTGCCTTTGAATCCCTTTCCCGTAGTTGGGTTTCCTTGTCTAGCCTCAGTGGAAGAGGATGCACTTAGTCCTGCTGAATAGGACTTGATATGCTAGGATGTATTGGTATGGTGAGGAGCTACTGGGGGGGGGGGACAACAGGACGAAATGAAAGTGGGAGGAGAGAAGGAGGGGCCTGTGATTAAATAACTAAATTGAATAAATAAATACAGTGAATAAATAAATAAATAAATAAATAAATAAATGAAAAAAAAATCAAAGATAGAAGGGATTAGAAAGTGTGGCCTTGCTCGAGGAAGTATGTCGCTAAGCCTAGTGTGTGTGTGTGTGTGTGTGTGTGTGTGTGTGTCTATCTGTGTGTGCCTCTCCCTCTCCCTCTCTCCCCCTCCCCCCGACACTCTGCCTATAGAGCAGGATACCACTCTTAGCTATTGCTTAAATGCCACCATGCTCCCTGCCATGATAAATAATAAGAATAAACCTTTGAAATTGCAAGCAATTAATGCTTTCTTTCATAAGAGTTGCCTTGGTCATGATGTCTCTTCACAACAATAGAACAATGATTAAGGTAATTGGTGACAAAAAATTTTGAGTTCTTCCTACAACAGAAAAGGTTAAGGTTGAGGTTAGGTGGCCCAGAGAAGTCTTAAGTCTTGGTTGTTTTCTTTTCTTTTTTTGTTTTTGTTTTTTTTTTTTTTGTTTTTGTTTTTGTTTTTTTTTCCGAGACAGGGTTTCTCTGTGTAGCCCTGGCTGTCCTGGAACTCACTCTGTAGACCAGGTTGGCTTCGAACTGAGAAATCTGCCTGCCTCTGCCTCCGAAGTGCTGGGATTAAAGGCGTGCACCACCACTGCTCTTGGTTGTGTTCTATCTCCTATGTTATGCAGGTTCATTAGTTTTGACCAAAATGATCTTTCTAGAATACAAATACCTTTTAGAGTTGATGGAATAAATCAGAAGTTTATCAGTTTGTCAGAAGATGCTTCACATATGTGCCTTTTTTCCTTTCCTACCCCAAGCTTCCTTGCTTTTCCTCTATTCTTAAAATACCCAGATGCACGATTCTAACATATTTTGCCCACTCTTGACTACTTGCCATTAACAGAGTCTGAATAGACCTTTCTGGATATACTGACATCAGTTTTCAGTCATTAAGATTTAGTGTTGAGTGCTACTTGCTGAAAGTTGTTTTTGACCTTTATTATTTCCATGTATTACCACAGCAGGATGGATTTATAATCTATAAAAGTTCCTGGACACTAGGTAATCTGACAGTTTCTTTTTAGTCATTACACCATGGTCTACCTGAGGGAGGGGCAGAAAGCATATCTGGCTCTTTATTACTGTGTCACCATAATGCAGCACAGCCCTGGGTCATGAATGGTCTTTAGTGTGTATATAGTATTTGTTAAATAAATTAATAATATGAATAACATATACAACATATTCAGATGAATAAAAATCAGTTAGGTAGGAGAAATCAAGAATGAACATGGACTACAGCTTGGAAGATATATACATTTTAATAATGTGAAGTAGAAGACAAGATTATGTATGGGTATGCTCACACATACATGGGTGCTTGTACATGTGTGTGGAGGTCAGAAGTCAATGCTAAATATTTTCCTCAATGGTTCTCTACCTTGTTTGTTGAGTCAGGGTTTCTCAGTGGACATGCAGCCTGATTTAGCTAGGCTGGCTGGCCAGCAAGTACCAGGGAACCTCTTGTCTCTGCCTCTACAGAGCTGAGGTTACAGATGTGTGGCCTTGCTTTCAGTTTTCTACATGTATTTTGGGAACTCAGTTTCTCTTGCTTCGGCAGCAAGTATTTTATCAACTGAACCATTTCTAGCTCTCAGAAGAGATTTTTAAATTCAAACTTGGATATAAAATGTAGACAAGATAGTATTACCAAAATTTATCACTATACATCAAGTGACCTTGTTTCACCAGAGCACAAAACATAGATATGGACAAGAGTTGAAATGAGTGCTGACATCACTAACATTATTATTATTAATATTATTAATATATGGTAGAAAGAATGCCAAATAACTTGGATAAAGTCACTTAACCCTTGCTTACATTGTTTGTAAGACAGTTCTTTAGAGTCCCAGACTCCTGTGGTCTCTAAAGGTAGGGTTGACCTAGGTTTCTGGGAATAGTATATAGAGAAGGCTCTGGGTACTAAAATAAGAATTATTTGCCTTCTATATATAAATTACAGATCATGGGTCAGTAATGATGTCCTAGAAATTCTAAGGCACAGAAAATCTTAAATGCAAGAAGCATAGGGACTTCCTGAGTGAATCAAATGAGACAGACAATCTCAATGGTCTGGATATGAAGTGACACAATAAAGATCTAGGTTTAGCCTCTTGGAGATAGGTGAAGCAGCTTAGGGACCATAAGAAGTATGTTTCTAGAGAGAGTACTAAAGAAAGGAGAGCCTAATTTTTATTTTTCAACTTTAAATGTAAGAATTTACATATAGGTATTAGAAATAATACTTAACGAAATTCAAAAAATCTGACTGATCAAACTTGATGATTTGAGTTTAATTCCTCCCAACACTAGAAGAACCAATGCCTAAATGTTGTCTTCTGACTTTGACACTAATGTTAACCTTGTGTGAGGGGATGTACTAACCTGATGCACACAGACGTTACACTTATCACAGAATACCATATCATTCCCTTCTTCACTGTCTGGAGACCGGCACACATCACAGATCACATCTTCATCATATTCTATTCCTAGCCCTTCCACTGTCTCAATAGCATGGTTCATATTTTCATGGCAGTGGCGTTCCAGAACTTCTATTGTCTTTTCCATAAGAGTCTCATCAAGTGGGCCATAACCTGCAAAGAAAAACATAAAATTGAAAAAAATAAATCCTTGTCTGTCTCCTGCTAAAACCCTAATCTATTTTCTTTTCTTCCTACTACTACAACTTTTATGAACAGCTTTAACTTTGAACACTTTAATTTGTAGCATGCTAAATCTCTTACTTCTTTGAACACAAATGACATATTATCAGCAAATTAACTTCACTAAGAACACCTAATAATTATACCAGGAATTTTCATATGACAATATACTAACTAATAGAAGAAAATTATAGGTAAATATAATATAATATAATATAATATAATATAATATAATATAATATAGGACTATATATATGAAATTCTGTTTTAAAACTTGATTTAAAAAAATCTAATACCATTTTTCAATGACAAGTAGTACTAGAAACCTATTAGCATTCATAAAGATTTAAATGTAATTCTGAAATCACTCCTTTCTTTATTCCTTTTCCTTTTTATACTTATATTTTTTTTCTCACCTTCTATATTTAACCCAATTGAAAGATTGAAATGGTTGATATTAGTAAAAATTCAATTATCCTAAGAGATCAGTGATTTTGGAGCAGTGTGTGTGTGTGTGTGTGTGTGTGTGTGTGTGTGTGTGTGTGTGTGTAATTTTCAAAATTAGTCATCAAAGAAGAACTTTTTAAAAAATTGGATATTTTATTTATTTGCATTTCAGATGCCATCCCCTTTCCCCATTTCCCCTCCCTAGAAAACCCCTATTCCATCCCCCTCCTCCTTTATGCTTTTATACCATTTTAATTACATGCAAATATTAAGGTCAGTTCTAGGTAGAGGAACTAGCAATACAATAGATGCTAATAGTCAGGGAATAAGCAAGACAATAAACACAAATAGTCAAAGAACAAGCAAGGCAATAAAGAAAGTCCCGTGATCACTATTTCTAAGGGCTTATCAGGATGACCAAAATATCTGAGCCTACTTCACTGTCTTAACCAAAGTCATTTTCATGCCTAAAGCCTACTTCTTTGTTATTGCCATAAATAACTTTCTGTATAAACTACTTTTTTTTTTATCTACTTATGAAGCAAAATATACTCTCAGGCTTATTTTTCAGTCAAGACATGATACATACCTACATACATTTATATATACATATAGTTAGCTACACACACACATAAATGTATATATTACACAGAGAGAGAGAGAGATATATAGGAACAAAGAGTATAGTGTCTAGGCTAGGTAGGTACTCAAAGAACTCTGTATTCTGTACAAAGATATTTGCAATCCATGTCTTTTTATTGCTGTGCTATTGACAATAGCAAGAAAATTGAATCTGCCTAAACAAATGCACAATTGATGAATGGATTATAAAAATATAGTACATATAAACAACTTTATCGAGCCATAAAAAATAAAATTCATAATAAATGAATGGATCTGGGAAATATATTAAATTGGGTAACCTGGTCTCAGAAAGATAAGTAACATAGTATCACTCATATGTGGAACCTAGAGTCTAGTTTTAATATATTTATATTTATGTGAGAGATTACATATAGAGGCCAAGAAAATAGAAAAAGACCTGTAAAAGGAGAAAAAAAGAGGCGAGGCCTTAATTAAGAGAGAGGTGTGGGAAAGGTAAAAGAATGCATGTGATTTGCAAACAGATGGGAGAATACTGAGAATGTTCTATAATAAAAAGTAAAATCCTCATCCAAAGAGTATTAATTGTAAGATATTAAACTTAAAGAGAAGTTGTTTAATCAAAGGAAGCATTGTGATGATTGTATTATCTATGAATTCAAATCATGCAAAACCACACATTGAGGTACTTTCATTAGGTTGTCATATTCTGTCTTTGCCCCTCTTTTATTGCATTCTCTGTGATTTACACTTTTAATTGGCCACCTGCAATTCCTCTTAGAGGGCAAATAAAGAAAAAACAGAACATAGTAAGTTTTTAAGAGTCAAAATTAAGATTTAGTTGTTGGCAGAATAACTGCCATCACCATGCCAAAGAAGATTTAATATAATTTTAACTTTTTATGCGTATTCATATACTAGTTTTAACATAGAAAACTTAAAACTGATTTTAAAACTAAGAACATCTTTGGAGATATTTTTCCATTTAATTCTGGGCAACAAAATTAGAAGCCTTCTATTAAAGGATGGTCAGAATAACTTGTCACCTGTAGTGGGTGCTGTTAAATGTTGTAGATAGACCGTTTCTCCAACACCTGGAAGACACAACTCAAGCTGTGGCCCTGCTCATTAATAAGAATGCTTTTCAGGACTAATCCAAGAACAGGTTTCAGTATCCTTTCCACTAGAAGTCTAACCAACCATCACCACACTAATATTTAACATTATGAAACAACTTAATGAAATTAAGTATCTGTACTATTACACTGAATTAAGGAAAGGTCATTTAAATTTTATTATTCTATTTTAATATAGATTAAAACACTACTATATTTTATACACTTAAATAAGTGCCTCATTTGGTCAAAAATATTAAGTGCTAAAGGGTGGATAAGAAAGGAAAGCAAGACAAAACCAAGTTTTGTAGTGTAAAAAACCACTGGTGAAGTCAAAGTACAACTTACTTATAAGAAAATAGCTTACCCATTTCTCCAAGGTCTTCATTGAGTTCCTGAAGCCAGAAAATGTCCATGTCATCTAGGTCATAGCGGCATGTAGATGCTGCTAGCTCCAGGGTATTAATATATCCAGGTTCTGCAGACTCTGGGCTGGAGCAACGGATATATTTCCGGGGCCGGACAAAAAGAATCTCCTTTACTTTTTCAGATATAATCCTAGACAAGCAATGGAAAACATTGGCAACAATCAACAAAATGACAGATTCCAGGTGCTAACAGGATAAGCCAAATGACTTTGGTCATCCTGAGGAGCATGCTCTGCTTTGCACTTTGGGAGATACGACAGATCCCTTTCTAGAAGCAAGTTCAGTTTCATCATCTGCTGTGAACTTACTGAACGATAATGACATGCTTAATTTACCTCCACATATCTGAGACCCTACTACTATTTATTCTAAGAAATGTTAATGTATTGTGTGTTCTTGGTTCAATAGTTACCAAGTATATTTAGAAAGAACAAAATCTGGTAAGAAGTATTATATTCACAAAGGTAGCATTAATACGCCTCAGCAAAACCCATGATTTTCTTCCATAGATAGTAGTGCAGAGCATAGGTTTTAGATATACACAGCATGATTTTGGGTTTTTTCCTATTAATTTGTAAAGTGGTCTTGAAAAATTACTTAATTTAGATAAGGTTCAGTTTTGTCACAAAAAAAGTAGAGACAACAATAATAAATTATTAAAATAATACCAAACTGGTAAGATTATTATGCTTATATGAAATAAAATATTTATTATGGTATATAATAAAATCAGGTTTTGGTAACATTAGTGATTGCTATGTTCTTATTATTTCCATTATGTAAATGAGTTAAAACAAAGAGAACATAGACTTGAACAAAACTCAAGGCATTTTCCAACAAATATGAGAGCAGCTAGAGGTCTGAGCAAGGGCAACATAATGGAGTGAAAGATTCCTACTACTGCATCAACTTTTGCAGTAATCTTGAGCAAATCCACAGTGCTCTTGATATTCAAGAACCCAAGGCAAAAAAAAACCAATTAAAGGAAAAAAATGACAAAATTTCACGCCTACAACTTATTCTACAATTGATGGTTTAAATAACAGATGAGGCATCAGAAAAATACAACCAGGAGGAAATCCTGGCAATTTTAAAGATCAGGGTAAGAGACAGAGAGAGAGGGAGAGAGAAAGAGACACACTCATGTTATAAAATAATGAAAACATTCCTCTGGAAGGATTTGAGAGTTAATTTAATTATAGAGTCATTATACATGTAGAAGGGATATCAAGCATATCAATACATGTAATATATAGATATAGTTGATCATGTAAGTGTACAGAGTAGATATTTTCTTCTAAGCATTCTTCCCAAAGCCCATGATTCCAAATAATTAATTTTGAATAAAGCTAATAACTATGTATTTATACATCTAAATTTTTATATAATATGGAGATTCAAAGCCAAAAGCAGTAAATATTTGAAGAAAATGCAGAAACCTTAAGCATTAATTCTAAAATTTGGGAACTGTAACAGAGGCCTGTTTCCAAGTGAAAAGGATAAAACACATTGCTCTCTAGAGACTTCAAGATCAAATATACTGCACTTCTTTGGTGCATGGCCTTACAAGTCAATTACAGAATATTTGACTTTTTACCAAGGTATGTCTTTTTCTTTAAAAAAAAAAAAAAGACTTTGTAGCTAATGATTCATCTCAAGTACTTTAAACTATACAAGAAAAATGTACATTATAAATTTTTTTGACTGAATATTATGTTTAAAAAGCTTCTGGAAGAACACAAAGGAGAATATATTTATCACATCAGAGTAGGCAAAGGAATTTTAAATGAAACACAAATGTCATCAAACACAAAAGGAAAAGACTGAAAAAACATACATACTAAAACTCTGGTTATTAAAAGAGAGAAAAAAGCAATTCATGGGGTAGATGATATTTGCAACTAAAGGGCTTACATCTATAATGTATATTAAAGTCTAACAAATCAATTTGGAAAAGAAAAATGCTCCAATTAAAAACTAGGGGAAAGATTTAAGCAGACACTTCACAAATAAGGCTACTTTATGGCAAATAAAGAATCTAAAGGCTCTCAATCTCATTAGTTATCACAGATATTTAAATAACAATGATTGTTATCTATTAAAATGGCTAATATTGAAAAGACTGACACCAAACTAGTCTATGAAGTTCTAAGTGATGGTAAGAAGCTGAAGCAAATGGACCTGTTATTACACTGCTGGCTTGGGCATGGACTAATTAATATAAACCACTTAGCAGCAGATGTTACAGTTATAACAACTATAAAATAGTTATTATACTGTTATAACACTATAATACAGTTATTCAATATGAACAGATAGATGTCATTTGACCTAGCAAATCTATTCCTAGGTATATATTTAATAAAAGTTCACAGACATGAAAGATATGTAAAAAGGTTTAGTTTCTGCAGTTGCTGGCAACAACATAATGTCTACTGAGGGTGAATGGATACATAAATTGTGGTATATTCACACAATGAAATATGATGCATGAGTGAAAACTTAATGAACTACTACATGCAACGGCATGGATGGATCTTACAAGCATAATGATGAACAAAACAATCCAGTCTCAAATGAATACATACTATAGGATTCTATTTGTATGAAGTTCAAAAACTGGCAAAACTGTTACCTACGGTGAGGGAGGTCAGTTACTGGCAGAGAGCAGAAGAAAGGCTTCTGGGGTGTTGGTAATGTTCTATTTCTTGATCTGAGTGGCAGTTAAATGAATATGTTTAATTCATAAAAATTCATTCAGGTATACAATTATGCATTCTATATTTTCTGAGTGTACATGATATTTCAATGCAAAGTTTACCATAATGATAATTAGAATGGTGGTATCATCTCAGTCACCTTTCATTAAATATAATGAATAAAAGTCTGAATCTGAGGACTGAAACAGTAACACTAAATGCAAGAAAACACATGGGTCGGGCAGTGGTGGCACATGCCTTTAATCCCAGCACTTGGAAGGCAGAGGCAGGTGGATTTCTGAGATCGAGGCCAGCCTGGACTATAGAGTGAGTTCCAGGACAGTCAGGCTTACACAGAGAAACCCTGTCTCGAAAAACCAAAAAAAAAAAAAAAAAAAAAGAAAAAAGAAAACACATGGATAAAAGGTCAAATTAATGCAAATTTACAAGGAGAAGTTACTGAATTTATAACAGAAAAGATCTGTAAAAATGTTACTTTGGGGTTTTATTTTATTTTGAATTTTTGAGACGGGGTCTTACTATATAGTCCTGGCTATCCTGGAATTTGCTATGTAGATCATGCTCATCGCCAACTCAGAGATCCCCCTGCCTCTGCTTCCTGAATACTGAAATTAAAGACATGTGTTATCAAGCCTAGAGGAATTTTTTCTGAAACAGATTCTTGCTATGTTCCCTGCTCCAGTTTCCCAAGGGCTGGGATTACAGGTGTGTTAGCATTTCTAGTTTAGGATGTTTTAGAAACAGCTTCATTTACACACACACACACACACACACACACACACACACACACACACACACA
>JANHMN010000005.1:120100746-120128214 GCA_030674055.1 Rhabdomys pumilio | reverse complement strand
ACACACACACACACACACACACACACACACACACACACACACACACATCCGGTTATCCAAAGACACACTTAAGAGTGTCTTTTTGTTTTATGTGTATGTGACCGCTATATAGATTTAGAACAGTGGTTCCTCAACCTTTCTAACGCTGAGACCATTTAATACAGTTCCATATGTGGTGACTACCAACCATAAAATTATTTAGTTGCTACTTCATAACTAATTTTGCTACTGTTATGAATTCTAAGTATCTGATATGTGACCTTTAAGGGGAGTCACGACCAATCCTTCTATCATTTTCTTTGAACTAGGTATAGAGACACTATCAATGGCATCAGATCACTGACCAAATCAGCTGATATTCAAAAACATAGAGATTTAAGTAATTTTGTTGTAACAAGGTAAGCCTAGATTTCAATTTAGACCCTCTAGTATAACTGAATGTTTCAGTAGCTTTTTAAGATGATGGACTTTTGTTAAAGGACCCACAATCATAGGTCTAGGGAAAGGTTTATTCACTTGTTCTTCAAACATATATGTCAGAATGGCTGGAACAATACTAAGTCAGGTCTGAGTGGACACTGCTGTGCCACTGAGGAATCACTGAAAATGAAACTACTACTACTATTCTTTTCTGACCTAAAGCCTAACAAAGTGTCTTATTGACAGTGACCACTCAGGAACTTTTTAATTCATCTAGATATTTGAAAGGTAGAGATTATGTTGTTTCCGAGTGAGTGCCTAGAATTATTTGTGAATAGTAGAAACTATATAAATACCACAGTATTTTAAAAAATATTTGAAATGAGTATCTTAAAATTAACTATTAACTAAGTCTTTCATTTAAAAAAGTCCTTTTTTTTTGAGATACTGTCTCAACTCTGTAAACTCACCATGAAGCCAAGGCTATCCTTGAACTCATGTTGAACTTCTGTCTTTTCTTTCCAAGTTTATAGAAGTGAACCATAACTCTTGACTTCATAAATATATATTTAGATATACTCTCTCCAAATGCCCCTTGTTAATCTTGTTACTTTGTGATGAGCTTTTCTTCCACAGTTTCTGTGACTTAGTAGATAAGACAGTTCCACTTATATGACATAATGACATTTTCCGAATTTCACATATTCTTTTACAATGTGATTCTGGTCTTCAAGTTCTAAAGATTATTTCTCCTCCCTAGAAAGTGGCTTATGATGGTTTGAACCAGAGGTAATATTATGAGCACTGCAAGCTGAGTCATAAAAAGGAGTGCAGCCTTTACCTGGCTGTCAGGAAGGACCAGGTACAATTCAGTCTTATGTCTTCTGCCTGGAGCCTATAAGGAATATGACTGTGCTGAGACTGTCAGACTATGAAGGAGTCAAGCCAAATGTAATTCTCATGTCTTGCCAGTCTAAGGGCACAGGCACATTTGTGAAAGGCCTTTAAAAGGTTTCTAATCCCGTTCCCCAGCTTCTGTGTGACGTTCAAACTTCAAGTGTAATTGTTCTGAGCTACTAAGTTTGGGGGCAATTTACTGTAAGCACTGAAACTTATAATGGAAACAAACACTAGGGAACATCTTCAAACTTCAAATAACATAAACATGTATAAAAATGTTCTATACATTGTACACCCTTACTCAATTTCTATAATCAAAAATCAAGGGTAGTAGAATTCTGTAGCCTAAAATGGAAAGGGAAAGATGTGGAAAGTTATAGGGTAGGGGAAGTAGTTGGAGGTCCAGGAGGCCCAGGAGGCCCAGATGTCTAAATACTGCAGTGAAGTTAAAAGGCAGGCTTGTATAGCCATGCATCATTAAGGGGTATTTTCCTTTCAACTTAATACATAAAATCTGCATGTATTTTGAAAGTAGATACAAGATCTCCTGTATATACAAATTAAATATGGGTTATAGGACAATAAACAGTAAAAGATGATCCCAAAAATGTTTCAAAAAACCTTTTTATCTTTTAGAATACTTACTGTTGAACCATTCCATGTATATGTATGTGCATATCTATGTTGGTACTGAGAATCAAATTCAGAGCCTAGGCAAGGATTCTACCACTGTGCTACTGCCCCAGCCCCCTTGGAGTACTCTTTTTTTTTTTTTTCGAGACAGGTTTCTCTGTGTAGTCCTGGATATCCTGAAACTCACTCTGTAGACCAGGCTGGCCTCGAACTCAGAAATCCGCCTGCCTCTGCCTCCCAAGTGCTGGGATTAAAGGTGTGCACCACCACTGGCCCGGCCCTTGGAGTATTCTTAATGAGTCATTTCTTATTGAAACCGAGATATCTGGGGTATTAGAAAACCAGAACTATTATTTAAACCTTTAGTATTGGCTAGCTTCCTAGAAAACTACTATGGTTGGTCATCAGAGTTGGGGTGAAAGACAATGTCTTGTTATTGCCGAGAAGTTGTAGTTTACCACTTATTCTATGTGGGAGGGATTTTTCTGTTACTTACGGGGTGTGACTGGACATTCTAGATCCCACTAGACCTTCACTGATACCTCCTGAGATTAGTAAGAATGACCAAATGGCCTTGAATGACACGACCAGGAAAAAAGGAATCATTATTATCAGGTAAAAATGAGAGTATTGTTTCTTCATTAAGTCTTCTGATACAATCCTTGACAGGCTGAATCACCACTGTAGGGTTAAGATAAAGTCTAGGCTCCTTACTGCATCTGTGCTAGAGAAGAGGGTAGAATGACAGCCCAAAGTGTGTTTCATGAAGTTTGGCTGGAGATGAACAAACTCTGAAAGATTTCTGACTTGACAAGCGGTCCCTTTCCCAGTCACTAGGGAGACTAAGCTTTTCTTTTCTTTTTATCATTGGTGTCTGGTGCTTCTTGGTTGCCACCTTCTCCAAAATCTGGGAGCAAAAAGAAAATTCAGGAATCACACAGCTGTGTCGTTTCAAAGGTGTATATCAAGAGCACTACATCCTCTGTCACCTTCTTTTGATCTTTTAAAGAGGTTTGTGTTTTACAAGTTGCTTATGACTTTTAGTTGTACTTAATGGGAGGGAACTCATAGGGAGAAGTTTACCTACTTAATCTTTGTACAAATGAAAGCCTGGCCAAGACTGTTGATTTTATGTCAGCAACAGAGAGAAAAGTATAAATATATACATACACATAAACTTGACAACTTAGATGAAACAAACTAACCCTTTAAAGCACCTAAGTACTAAAACTCACCCAATATGAACAAGATAACTATAAAAGATGAAATTTATAGATAAGATACTCAACAACAAAAAAGCAGTCTCTAGATTTGGCTTATTTCACTGGAGAATTCTATCAAACATTTAAATAAGAACTGGGGTTACAGAGATGGCCCAGCAGTTAAGAGTGTGAAGCTCCTCTTGCTAAAAACCCAAGTTTTGTTACTAGCATCCATCAGGCAGGGCAGCTCACTACCCCATGTTATCTTTAGCTACAAGATATCTGATGACTCTGGCCTCCACAGGTACCTGCCAGTGTGAACACATACACTCATTCTCTCTCCCTCACACAATTAAAAATAAAAACAAATTTAAAAGAATTAACAGCAATTTTATATAATCTCTTCTGAAGAGAGGCACAATATTTCCTAATTTTCAAAATTTACTTTTTCTCTTTGATATCATTTTTTATACTTCTTGCATATATTACATCCCAACCACCCCTCATCTACTCCTCCCACTCTCTTCCCTTCATCTTCCCCAATCCACTTCTTCCCGTTTTCCTTCAGAAAAGGGCAGGCCTCCCAAGGATATAAACGAAACATGACATATCAAGGTTGCAATAAGGCTACCCACTTCCCCTTGTATGAATGCTGAACAAGGCAATCCAGTAGGAGGAAAAGGTTCCCAAAAGCAGACAAAAGAATAAGAGGCAGCCATGCTCCCAGTGTTCGGAGTCCCACATGAAAACCAAGCTACACAACTGTAACATATGTGCAGAGGGCCTAGGTCAGACCCACACAGGCTCCCTGGTTGGTGGTTCAGTCTTTGTAGCCCCCTGTGAACCCAGGTTAGATGATTCTGTGGGCAATGTTCTTATGGTATCCTTATCCCCTCTGGCTCCTACAACTCTTTCTCTTTCTTTCTCTTTCACAGGAGTGGGCTCCATCCCATGGAATGGGTCTCAAGCTGGACCAGTCATTGGTTGGCCACTCCCACAATTTCTGCACATTACCACAGCACATCTTGTAGGTCAAAGATTTTGTGGCTGGGTTGGTGTTCAAATGCCTCCAATGGAAGTCTTGCCTGGATACAGGATATGGCCAGTTCAGGCTCCCTATCTTCCATTACTAGGAGGCTTAGATAGGGGTTGCCCTCATAGATTCCTGGGAGTTTCCATTAGAACTAGATTTCTAGCTAATCCTAAAGATATCTCCCAATTCCAGTTGTCTTTCCCAGTACTCTCTCCCTCTGTCCTCATCCCACCCAATCCCTCCAGTTCCAGTCTCTACCTGGCCTACTACACCTTTGATATCTATTCTATTTCCCTTTCCCAGGGAGATTCATGTGCCCCACCCCCACCTTCTTGAGTCCTTGTAATTAGCCTCACTAGTTCTATGGACTATGTAGCATGATTATCCTTTACTTTACATGTTTCCAATATATTTCATATATTTAGCTTTCAATCCCTTTCTGAATTCCTCCTAGATTTATCCCCCACCTCCTTCCCAACTTCATGGTGTTTTATTTTTGTAATCCACTGAGTTTAATTTCTGCTTCCCATATTTATTCATTGGTATGGGGTACCCACTGGAACATGGTTAACCTACCAGGGACTATATGGACTACTACTAAGGACCTACACCCTTAAAGAAAAATGACTTTCATCTAACAGCCATCAAATGTCAATAGCTCCTCAGACTATGTATGATATTAACAGGCTGAAAGAGACAAAGCTACATGTTCCTACCATTTGACACAGAAAGCGTATACAAGATGATATAAATAACAGATTAGGGATTAGGAGCAAAAGTGAGTTTCTTCAACTTGATAAATATTTATAAAAATCCTATAGTAACATACTTAAACACCGAAAGACAGAATGCTTTCTACCTAAGATTGGGCAGAGGTGAGAGTCTCTGTTCTCAATGTGATACTGGAAAATTTGAAGACTGCAATAAGTCAACTAAAAAAAATAAAAGATGTAAAGAGTGGGAAGGAAGAAGAAGAAACGTTCTTATTTTCAGGTGATATAATAGTATATATAGAAAAATCCCAAGGAACCGAGAACTTGGTGGCTTATCCCTGTAATCCTAACACTCAGGAAGCATAGGTAGCAAGATTGCCCACAAGTTCAAGGCCAGGCTGGGCTTGACAATACCCTACCTAATCTGAAAATGTTTTTCAAAGGAGGTGTTAGAGATGCCTTAGGCATTAAGAATATTGTCTTTGCTTTGGGAGGACCTGGGTTCAATTTCCAGCACCCACATGGATGCTCACAACCATCTCAAACTCCAGTCACAGGAGATCTACACTTTCTTCTGGCCACTGTGGACACTGTACAGACATACATGCAGGAAAAACTCATATACGTAAGATAAATAAATACAAATTAAAAATAGTTTTAAAAAAGACATACAAAGCCAGGTATGTTGGTACACGACTTTAAGGAAGGCAGAGGCAGGTGGATCTCTGAGTTTAAGGCCAACCTGATCTACAGAATGAGTTCTAGGACAGCCAGGGCTACATAGAGAAACCCTGTCTTGAAAAATAAACAAAACAAAAGAGATGTAGAAACAAGCAAACACAACTGTACACATAAGAAATTAAAACTGAAGTTATGAAATTTGCTAAAAATGGATGGAAATAAGGAAATATTTCAGACCCCCAAAGACAAATGCTCCATGTTCTCTTCATATGTGGATTCCAGCTTTGAATTATCTAGATGCTGTATTAACTTGGAATGTCTGTAGAGATCAGGAAGCTAGACCAATACAGATGCAGATACTTATAGCCAATCATCAGTCTGAGCCCGGGGACCCCAATGGAAGAGCTAGGAGAAGGATTGAAGGAGCTGAAGGGGATTGTAACCCCATAAGAACAATATCAACTAACTGGACCCTCCAGAGCTCCCTGGGACTAAACTACCAACCAAAGAGTATACATGGAGGGAGTCAGGGCTCAAGATACAAATGCAGCAGAGGATGGCCTTATCTGACATCAGTAGGATGGGAGAGAGTCTTGATGCCCCAGCTAGAGGGGTATGGTGGGAGTGGATGAATGGGTGAAACAGTACCATCATAGAGGCAAGGGGGGGAGGAGGAGAAATGGGATGGGGGGAGTTGGTGGAGGGGTAACCAGGTAGGAGGATATCATTTGAAATGTAAATGAATAAAATGATTTAAAAAAAAAAAGAAAAAGAAAAGTGCCATGTGGGAGGGAGACCTTAAGGAACTAGTGGAATCCAAGTGATACAAAAATAGCAAGAATACTGTTATTTAGAATGGGTTAAACAGAAATGAGGTTGGGGGATGAAAGAGATGAGGGAGTAAGAGGAAAAGCTAAGTAAAACTCAGGAGATAAAAAAAAAAAAAACCCACATGTAAGCCTATTCCTTAAAAGCTGGAGGATAGGGAGGAGTGCTATAAAATATTATCTTTGGACATGACATGACGGCATTCATGAAATCACAGCAGCTATGATTAACTTCATAAGACCTACAGAAGCCTGGGTTCTGTAACATTCCATCACGGACAGGAAAGTTGCTTGGAAAGCCCCACTCCTCTCTTGAGGAATGGACTAGTCAAAGTTAATAGCTACTAGGGAAGACCTGTTCTTTTCAGTGGTGTAGCCAGTAGATAGTTGCCTATACTCTAGTAAATAACCTTTCACCCATGCTCATGCAAGTAACACTAATTAAACTTAAAAATACATATGAAACCAGGAGGGGTATTTGTTGAAAAGAAGTAATTAAATAGGAATAAGAGGGCTATTAGAGATGGTAATGAAGGTGTATGATCAAAACATATATGCCTGAACTTGTCAGAGTAAATTTTAAAAATTACTTCAAAATAGATCATACATTTAAATGTAAAAGGTAAAACTATAAAATTCTTAAAAGAAACACAGGAGATAATCTTTGAGATGAATGAATGTAGGATTGGTGAAAAATGTATAAATTTGACACTAAAAGTATAAATGACCTCAAGTTAAAAACAACCTTTACTTTCTAAAAGATAGTTAAAAGGATAAAAAGACAATTTACATCTATATTAAACTTTAAGTAAATACAAACCACTCTTTTTTGAGGCAAAGGCTCTCTATGTAGATTTCTCTACCTGTCCTAGAACTTACTATGGACACCTGGTTGGCCTTGAAATCCCAGAGAATGTGCCTGCCCATCCTCCCAAATGCTAGGATTAAAGGTATGCACCACCACACTGGGAACAAACCACATATTTGACAAGAGACTCATATTGTAAATATATAAATAGTTCTGGACTCAATATTAATAAACCAAGAAAGCTGTTGAGGTGGTTTAGTGAATAAAAGCACTTGCCACCAAGCTTAATGACCTAGGTTTGATCCTTCAAACCCACACAAAAGATGGAGAGAACTGACTTTTGAAAGCTATTATTTTACCAGCTCATAAAAGTGTGTGTGCCAACCAGCCCCCTCCAAAAAAAAAAAAAAAAAAACCTTAAAGAAATGAATTACACAATGATCAACATACATTTCATTGAAGAGAATTAGGTCCTAAACAGAAGCTAGTCTTGCAGTCATTTCATGTTGTCAGGTCAAATAAATCTGATTTATATAATAACCCAGGACACTATCTGAATTAATTTTATTTTATTTTTGAGTAAGGGTCTCATTATGTCTAGGCTGGCTTTGAACTCTTGCTTCCTAAGTGTTGTGTGCACCAGCATGGCTAAATTTGTTTTTGAAAATACAGATGAAGCCACAGAAATGTATTCTTTTCAACATACAAATTATCATGTCACAAAGATTAAAATTTTAAAGGTGTCCTACAAAGTTCAAAAAATAAAAACCATACTATAGTTTGACCTCTGAAAACTGCTGATTATTAAGAGAAGCATGTACAATAAGCAGTTGTGATTGAGATCAGGTATTTCAAACAGAAAGCTTCAATCCTATAATTGCGCCTCCAAATTGATTACTATTTAAAGCCAAAGGAGATATATTTAAAGAGTCTGACAAAAGTACAAACTCCAGGGGCTAGGAAGATAAATTAGTTGATAAAGTCCCTGCTTTGCAAACATAAGAACCCAAGTTTAATTCACAGAAAACTAATAATAACAAGCAAGCAAGCAAACAAACAAAGAAGTCAGGAAGTGGTGTGTTCCCCAACACTGGGGGAAGTGGAGATATGCTGTTCCCTAGGGTTTACTGGCCATTCAGTCTGCCCGATTGGTTTCTAGCCCAACTGTAATCAGAGGCTTCACCTAGCAACTGATAGAAACATGCAGAGAGACTCACAGACAAACATTAGGTGTAGCTTGGGAAATCCTGTGAAAGAGAAAGAAAGAGGAAGAATTGTAGGAGCCAGAGGGGATAAGGATACCATAAAACATTGTCCACAGAATCATCTAACCTGGGTTAACAGGGGGCTACAAAGACTGAACCACCAACCAGGGAGCCTGTATGGGTCTGACCTAGGCCCTCTGCACATATGTTACAGTTGTGTAGCTTGGTTTTCATGTGGGACTCCGAATACTGGAAGCTTTGGGACCCTTTCCTCCCACTAGGTTGCCTAGCCCTAATAGGAGAGGAGGTGTCTAGTCATACTGCAATTTGATATGCTATAGTTGGTTGATATCCATGGGAAGCCTGCTTTTTTCTGATGAGAAATGAAGGAGTGGACAGAAGCAGGTAGAAAGAAAGTGGGGGGAAGGAGTTGGAGGAGAGGAGGGAGGGGAAACTGTAGTTAGGATATAAAAATGAATAAAAAGAAGAAATAATAACAAAGATATGAAAACATGACTTTTTTTCATTCCTGGTGTTCTGTTTACGAGATGGGAGATAGTACCAATAATAAGCAAGTAAAGCTTGGAATGTGTGTTAAACAAGAAAAGTGATTGGAAGCTTTCCTTAACAGAGTGTGTGGCTACCTGGGCCTACATTATTAAAAGTGATCCAATAAGCACTTCTAGGGCATAAATAGGACACATGAACCTGGTGATAAGAGCAGATAAATTAAAGATACTTTCCCTACCCTTTAAGAACCTAACATATATATGGCACGGTGACATGTTTGTGATCTCAGTACTCAGAGGACTGAGGGAGAAGAACAGTAATTTGAAGTTATTTTGTGCTATATAATGCGTTAAAGGCCTGCCTAGGCTATACAGTGAGATGCTATCTTAAAAAGAAAAGGGAAGGGGGAACTAAGTGGTAGAAATAAATGTACAGTAAGATCTATACTTTCTCATAGTAACCAATATGTCTACCAACCCTTTATCTGGAGCTGTGTCTTCTATTTATTCATTCTTACATTCATTCAAACTTATACTGAACCATCTTTCTTCATGTCAGACTTGGGTAAAGCACTGGAAACACCAAAACCAAAATAGTTTCTAAAACCAGCACTACTCTTGAAGAGCTTAATGTTTCCTCAGAAATGAACTCTTTCTCACAAAAATCAATGTCTTTCTACCTTAACAAGATCAAATAGTTTCTGTTTTAGAAGCTATATGTTTTGGCCACTTATTAATACCATCACTAATGAAGTTCCAGTTATATTGAAACAATTTCCTATGGGAAAGTTATCTCTTCAAAAACTAATAAATGCTACTGATGTCTGAGTCAGATATGGAAATATTTGTGTCTAAGACCTTTTCCTAATTTTAGATTGTACTTCAAAACATTTTATCTTATGAATCTCTTAGATAAACGAGCTGGAATTTATTCACCAATCGTGACATGGTATATTTCTGAGTTAAATTAACTTCACATGTTAGATATGTATACACTTGTAAGTTTTTCCCCAAGGGAAAAAAAAAAAAAAAAAACCAAGAGAGTTCCTTCCTAAGTCAAGGTTGTAAACGTGCCAATACCTGAGAGAAGGTGTTGGAACAGAGTCTGGATTGGCTGGTACTTGGACTCCTTTTTCCCATTCTTCTTTCCATGTGTCAGTAAAGAGGTAATAGCTGTCAGGATTAACATGGTGAGAGTCGGGAATTTTCATGGCACTGATGAGGTCCTTCCGGAATACCTGGGAAGACATAATGCATATACTTTAAAATCACTATGAAACTGATACCATTTAATGTTTGTGTTCCTCCCTCCCTCTCTCTCTCTCTCTCTCTCTCTCTCTCTCTCTCTCTCTCTCTCTCCCTCCCTCCCTCCCTCCCTCCCTCTCTCTCTCTCTCTCTGCCCTGGCTGTCCTGGAACTCACTCTGTAGACCAGGCTGGCCTCAAACTCAGAAATCCAGAAATCTGCCTGCTTCTGCCTCCCAAGTGCTGGGATTAAAGGCGTGCGCCACCACTGTCCTAATGTTCTCTTTTTTAAAAAGATCATTCCTTCTCCCCATGTATTTCCAATAAGACAAACATTTCCTGATTTAGTAGGTCAATTTATGTTTAGTAAGATTTGACACAGGAAGAGGAAAGCCAACTCTTCTGGATTTAATAAAGGGTAGGTGTCTAATAATAATAATGATAATGATAACAACAACAACAACAACAACAATAATAATAATGATGTTGCTGTCTCCTTGAATTTAAATAAACAATATAGGTTATTCCAAAGGAGTTGTTTTCTTTTTAAGTAAAAGAAACAACCCTCGACTCCATTAAAGTAACAAATATCTGCTAACTTACAATTGCTTAGGTATTACCTCATTTAAAATCTTACTTATACATAGTTATACACTTACAGAAACATTATAAAAATGGTACCACATTCTTACATATCCTTCAGGTAGTTTCACATACTAATAACATCTTAAATGATCTGGGGTAAATTGTTCTAAATTTTGTTTTGAAACACAGTCTTATTTCATATTCCTGGCTAACTTGGATTTGCTATGCAGACCAAGTTAGTCTCAAACTAAGAGACCCTCCTTCCTCTGGTTCTCAGTGATGGGACAAAGGGCATGTACCATCATACCTGGCCTCAGAACAAATTTATCTAAACCAAAAAAAATTGATTTAGTTTTGAAACAAGATCTCACTGTAGCTCAGGTTGATCTAGAACTTATAGGAGTTTCCTGTCTGACTCTCATAAATATTGGAATTACAGGCCTGAGTTGCTATACTGGCTCCTAAGTAAAGAAATTAACTTTACAAAATACCACTGCTTAATCACAGACTAATCAATTTTCACCAATCTTCCTTGGTGGCTTTCTGTTTTGGAGTTCAACCTGGGATCCTGTATACCTCCTTGGTATCTTTTGATAGTTTTGTTTTACTTAGCTTTATATTCAGAACTTTATCTTAGCCAGCTGATCAGTATTTTTCACTATCAATGAATTACTAAAGAGTAAGAAGAATAAGTTTGTGGCAGGCAAGAGACTCCTAATGGAGATCTAAACTCCATTTCTTTCAGAGAAATCTAGCTGAGAAGTTCAAATATTGGAGGTAGGGCAATGATTAATGTACACAATTACAGTGTGGACTCATGTGAATTAGTCAGGAAACATGATTTAAATATTTATGGAAGCCAACTTTGCAATTCTGCTTTGTCATCGAAAGAACAAAAAGGATATAACACAAATTCTTAAGTTAACATGGCAATGATTTTAATAATAAATGTTCATTTAACATCTAAGCAATAAGGAATCACATTTTTACATGAAAGAATATATACATCGGTCTATGCTGCACAATATCTTCTATGAAAAATCATACCACTTACAGGACTAGGATAAACGTACCTAGATTTCTAAAAGATTAAGGGAAGAGATGCTATCAAGCAAATTTTAGTCTTTAATGCTTATCAAGTCTCTAAAAGGAAAATGTCCAAGTCCTATGTAACATGAAAGTGGAAGTACACAGTATGATACAGTAAAAGGACAGAATACCCAGGGTATAACCCACAGAACTCAGGAAGGTTAACAAGCTGAAGGGCCCAAGTGAAGCTGTCTCAGTCCCACTTGGGAGAGAGAAGAAAGCAATAACCGGGGACAGAGGGAGGGAGGGACTTGGTAGGAAAGGGGACAAGGAGGGGAAGAGGGGAACATGATCAGGTATTGGGAGGGAACAGGACTGAAGCTGTGAGGGCAAGCAGAACGAATGAAAACAGGCAACCTCGGGAGGTGGGAAGTTGGGGGACCCTCTGGACTGTACCAGAGACTTTGGAGGTAAGAGACTCACAGGACTCGAAGGGAGGAGACTTAGATGAAATGCTCTACCGTGGGGAGAGAGAACTTGTAGAGCCCACCTCCAGTAGACAGGGCATCAAGTGAGGGATGGGTTTGCCATCTCACAGTCAAAACTCTGACCCATAATTATTCCTGTCTAAAAGACCCACAGGGACAAAAATGTAGAAGAGCCTGAAGGAAAGGAGGTTCAGTGACAGGCGCAAATTGGGATCCAGCTCAAGGGGAGGGTCCAAGGCTTGACACTATTACTGATGTTATGGTGTGCTTACAGACAGGAGCCTAGCATGGCTGTCCTTCGAGAGGCCCAACAAGCAGCTGAAAGAATCAACCAATGACAATCCAACCAATGGACAGAAGCCAGGGACCTTTGTGGTTGAATTAGGCAAAGGCTAGAAGAATCTGAGGAGGAGGCAGGCAACCCCATAGGAAGACCAGCAGTCTCAACTAACCTGGACCCCCAAGATCTCTCAGACACTGAGCCACCAACCAGGCAGCATATACATCAGCTGATACGAAGCTCCTGACACATATACAGCAGAGAACTGTCAGGTCTGGACTCAGTGAGAGAAGATGAACTTAACCCTTAAGGGACTGGAGGCCCAAGGGAGTGAGAAAGTCTGGTGGGGTGGGGTTGAGGGGGTGGGTGGAGGAGGAGGAACCGTCAGTGGGCGGACTGGGAGGGAGATAACAACTGGACTGTAAAAAAAACGATTAAAGAATGAAAAAAAAAGAAAAAGAAAAAAAGAAAGTGGAAGTACATCGTATGATCCAATAAACCAATGAATTCTCAGGGGCTACAGTCAAATTTAAACTGAGGTCATTTTTACCGAGTATAAGGCCAAAGTATCACATAATCAAATGGTGCCATTTAAATGAGGAAGAGCTCACCCCATTTCCTACTTTTTAGGAACCATTGAAAATGTCTGTTAGTTTCACTTAGGAAAAAGTTTTTAGGGCACAGCATGGAAGTAGTCTACATTAAACACAAAGGTGGTCAGGTGGCAACAAAATGACCTTACTAAGAATGCTGGCCAATTAAAATTAATTGGGTGATGGACAGGGAGAAAGCTAAGACTACAAGAAGCAAAAATTGATGATTTACTACATAATGCTTCATATAAGTGGATAAAAGGTCACAGACATATCTGTTTACCATGTTTTGCATAGAGTTCAGTGTTCTGAGTACTTAGGAGGAAAGAGTAAATCATCATTTTGCTAAACATTACAATCCATTTTTATAAATTACTAGAGTGCCTGTAATGAGCCAATGGTTAAATAGCAATTTCTAACTATTATTTTTGGGGGAAGGTGGCACTGTAAATCATATCTTAGATCTGGAGAAGACAACTAGCGCTAAATATCTGACCATAGCTCCAAGTGATGTTCTTTTTTTAGAAAATGGTTTATTTTTTTATGTACGTGACTGTTTGCCTTCATAAATGTATATGCACCATGTGCCTGGTTCCCACAGAGAAGAAAAGGTTATCTGATCTTTTGAAACTCTGAATTACAGGTTGTTGTGAGCTGCTATGCGCACGGTGGGAACTGAATTCAGTTCTCCTACAAGAACAGTAAGTGCTTTGAACTGCTGAGTCATCTCTCTAGCCTCTTTATAAAATATATCAAGTGATTACAAAATCACACTATGGATTTAAAAAAGCCATACCATCAAATGACACAGTATAAGTAATGTGTTCAGACTTTACAAGTCTGCTTATGAAAATATGTTGTATATGTTTTTTAAGAAGCCCAGGTTGAATGGCCACATCCTAATTTCCAGAATTTATAGATGTGTGAATGTTTAGAGAAAGAGTTTTTGCAGCTTTATTAAGGATCAGGATGAGGAGGGGGAGGAGGAGGAAGAGGAAGAGGACTAGGAGATGATGATTATGGAAAGTCTGGATGGACTTTAAGTCTGGTAGTAAGTGTCCTTACTAGATAAAGGTGGAGGAGATTTTTGAGAAGAGTAGGAGGAAGCAGTGATTGGGTGATGCACTGATTAAACAAACAAATCAATGAATGCTATCAGAAACAAAAGAAGAATGCAATCTCCCCTAAAACGTCTAAGAGTTCAGACAGGCTAATTTTGGACTTCTAGCTAACAGAACAGAGACTAAATCTCTATTATTTTAAAAGCCATTTACTTTGTGGTAATTTATTGCCCTAGGCCTAGAAAACTAGTACATATATTTACCAAACATACGTAATTTTTAAAAAGACTATAGACAAGGCAATATAAAAGCAGAGGTTAATAACATCGGGTCCTTGTCCCTGACAAGCAGAAGTTAATAACATCGGGTCCTTGTCTCTGGCTCCAGAAATATTGAAACTCCAGGAATCAGGCATTCTGTGAAGTTTGGGAAAGCTCAAATTGCAGACTAATCAACTAACTTATACCCATTTCTCTTATTTAACTCAAAAGTAAATCTAATAGCCAGTACAGTTTTTCCTTCTCCTTTATAGAGAAAAAAAGATTACTTTATGGATCAACAGTCAGGCAAATATTTGTAAAATGATTAAAATATATTTACTACATTGGTCTTATGAATCTATTTCTGACTAGAAAAGGTATTCTTAGGGTCTAAAAAATGAACATAAAGAAAATTGCTACAGAATTTGCTGATTAACGATGTGAATACACACACACAAACACATATACACACACAAATGCGTGTTTGCATAAAGAAAGTATAAAAGGATAAACTAAAGTATATGCAGGTGAAGAGAAGCAAAAGGAAGGGAATATCTTAGACTGTATTTGAAACTGACTTATTTATAAAGATCAGACTTATTTGATTCATGGTTCTAAAATCGGTGAACACTAAGAGGACAGTGTTTATATCTGGTGAGAACCTTATTCCTGCAGCATCCTAGGGTGGAAAGGAACAAGAGCATGAGTCAAAGATCAAGAGAAGAGCAAATTTGCATTTACAAAAAATCCATTCTTATGACAGGCAGAGGGTTAAACAAAAGCTGGATCTTTTAAAATGTATTTTGTTTTAAACTTTGTTTTTATTTAAGGCTTGTTTTACTTTAGTAACTGATCCATGTGAGGCCATAGCCCGGCTATTATGTACAGACATGAGGGAAGTTTTATTTCTTGGTCTCTTCCTCCTTGGACAGTCTTGATGATCTCTTCCTTCTTGGCTTGAAGGCGCTCCTCCTGGAGCTTCCGTGCTTCCTTGGTCTTAGACCTGTGAGCCTCAGCCTGGTCAGCCAGTAGCTTCTAGCGGGCTGTGTCTGCCTTCAGTTTGTGGATATGCTCCATGAGAATCCACTTGTTGTTTAATACATTCCCTTTGACCTTCAGGTACAGGCTGTGATACATATGGCGACCAATCTTCTTAGATTCCTGGTGTCTCCTGAGAAGCTGGCGCAGGATCCTCATCCTTCTCATCCAGGTCACCTCGGGCATCTGAGCATTGGCCATAACCTTCCTCTTCCCTATCCCATATGCCTGCCTTCCGTTGGGCTAAGGTGTTTTTCCAGTAACAAGCCTGGGAATGGACAGTCACAGGCTTCTGGATGATCAGCCCATCTTTGATCAGCTTCCTGATCTGCTGACAGGAGTTGGCATTGGCGATTTCATTGGTTTCATTGAGGTCTAACCAGACCTTCTTTTTACCACAGTGGAGGATACTAGAGGCAAGCCTCTTTTGTAGCCTGAGCATACTCATGACTGTGGACGCAGCAGCAAAAGGAAAGAGCCTATACTTTAGTTTTTGAACTGAGACAATGTTTTATTTAATTAAACATTTTTAAAGAAAAGAAAACAGGTATTGTGACAGACTATCTGGATTGGTCTATTGGTCTCACTACCTACTAGATTTTAGCAAGTTATCGAAATTTTCTATCTCACTTTACTCATCTGTAAGATGGAGATAGTAATATTGCTCATAGGGGTTGTTTTAAGAATTAAATAGGTATATTTTTGTAAAAGGATCAGCATTGTATTGGGTTGTGACTGCTAATGAATGTTAGATATGATTATAATATTTAATAACATTGCTCATCTTAGCTTTCTTTCTAAAAGCAAAAAGTATAGAGTTCTTCTACCTAGCCCAATCAAGTAACTGCTCATAGACTGAGAAAGATGTGAGTTGATTGTTCAATGGCCATGTGCACTGTTTAGCTTCAAAGGCACCAGGATTCCTGAGCAAGAGCCCTAGTAGAATATGAACTAACATTCTAGGAGTCACAAGGTAATACAGAAACTTCACAAGAAAAACATGGTCAGTGGCTTCCAAGTTAAAGATCACAAATGAAAGATAAGCTGATTATTTCTAGATAATAAAGTTGGAAGTTTTATAAGTTCTTAATTGTCTGCCTGTTTTAGGTTTCCCCAATAGTTCCTCAAACAAAGGGGTTTTGTATTTACCAGATAACTACTGATGAATGGTTAAAGAGATTCACAAGCTAATATACAATCTAGAAGCTATGCCAAGTCCAACACTGTATATGCATCTAATATCTCAGATACTTGCAGAAACACAGGTAGTCTCACTATGAGTTCAACTAGTACACTAATACAGAGAGACACCAAGTCAACAAATGGGGGGGTGGGGGAGAACAAATGTTGGCAAAGATGTAAGAAAGGGAGACCCATATACACTGTTGGTAGAGATGTAAACTAGTTGAACGATTAAGGACTATAGTATAGAGGTTTCTCTTAAAACTAAACACAGAACTACCATATGACCCACTTATACCACTCCCGGGAAAACACAAAAAAAGAAATCTTAGTTATCTAGTATCATCTTCTAAATGCAGGACACTGGTACATATACCCCTAAATAATAAAATAAATATTTTTAAAAAGAACAAAACTGTATCATTTGTAGAAATGGATGAAATTAGAGATGATCATCATATTAAGTAAAATATGCTAGGCTCAAAAAGACAAACATCCCATGTTTTCTTTCATATGAGCAGAGTTTGAACTTAAAAATAATATAGTAACATGGGGTTGGGGTTTAGCTCAGTGGCAGAGCATTTGCCTAGTAAATACAAGGCCCTGGGTTTGATCTTCAGCTCCGAAAAATGACAAAATTACAAAAATATAGTAACGTGAAAAAAGAGAAAGAACACTAACAGGGAGAAACAAAAAAATCAATCAGCATGGGTCTTTAGACCTTTATGGTAGGATATGCTTGCAACCTCAGTACTCTGAGTATTTGAGGACAGCCTAGGATACATAACCAGTACATGCCTAGCTTGAGCTACTTAGTGAGAGCTCTTTTCAACCCTACCCCCTCAAAATAAAATAAAATAAAATAAAATAAAATAAAATACAAACTAAAAACCAAACAAAAACAAGAGCATAAGCATTTTGGAAAGGTTTACTAGCTCAGGGGAAAAAGCATACAAGAACATACCCTTGAAACTCTGTATATAATTTTCAGAAGCTATATAAAACCTCTGAATCACATGTAAGAGTCATACAACTTTACTAAAATCTCTTTAATAGATAAACTGGGGGAAGTATGCACAGGAATCTCACTCATACAACATTAAAAACAGCTACTAATGTAGCTAGTTTAACCCTAAAGAAAAATATAATTCATACTGTACTTCAATGTCTAACTCCCAGAAAAAAAAAAGATTTGATGCCTCTTCCCCAGACTCTACTGTAGCACCAAGTGAAAAGCCTCAAGATAAGAGTAGCTGATAACTAGGAATTATGCCAGAGACAGGATCTCTGAAGACAAGCACAAAAAGATTCCACAACCTTAAGCCAAGAGGGTAGATAAGAAGGACACAAAAAAATCTGAAATCTGTGGTGCTTAGAGTGATAACAAATTCAAACCTCCATATACAGTCCGGGTAATTCTGAAACATGATGATGTCACTTTAGGAAATATCTGGGGCACTCCTCAACTCAAGAATTTAGACAACTGAAAACATATGTGTAGTCATAACAGCTAAAAAGTAGAAACAAAATATGCATCAACTGATAAGTGGATAAACAAAATGTTGTATGTTTATGCAGTGCAATATCACTTGGTGATAGAAATGAATGAGGGACTGATATGTAATGTATTAAATACACTAACCCTGAAAACAATATATTAAATGAAGAAACTAGACAAAAACTCAGATTGTATGATTCCAGTTTATAAGAAATGACCAGAATAGGCAAAGGCAGAGATGGAAAACTAGATCAGTGGTTTTCAGTGGCTGAGAATAGGGAGACTGGGGAGTTAACTGCTATGGGTTAATGGGAGTGGTGAAAAGATTCTAAATTTAGACTGTGGTAAAAGATATGTAACTCTGGATATACTAGAACCTATTTAATAATATGCTTCAAATTGATAAACTTCATGTTATAAGGACTATATTTCAAAAATATATTTAAAATTTTTTGAGAAAGTAAAGATATGTCTCAATATAGTCCAGGTTGGTCTCTAACTCACTGTGTAGCAAGAGGATGGCCATGAACTTTTGATTTTCCTGCCTCTGCCTTCTGAGGGCTGGGACTAACGCCAGGACTTTGTGTTCATGTTAGGCAACTGCTCTATCAACTGCTCTATCTACCCCAGTCCATGGTTTCACTTTTTAAAGGGTAACTAATGTAGTATTAAAAGATACCAACCAAGAGATCTTGATATCTATTCTTAACTAACATTAGTTAGGAGTCCCCTTTGTCAAGTTGGTGTCAGTAAAGACTAGGTAGATAGCCTGAGCTGTTATCACTGCACATCAGTAACATGGAATCTTTCACTACTAACTCTTGTCCTATTAGTAGAGGAAATAAGCATTACCATCCCTACCAAGCAGTAACAAAACCCCGTGTCTTCTAGATAAATAGAACTGCTAAAGGGAGCCCAAGCATCCTGACACTGGAAGAGACAGTACTTTTATTCCAACTAGCTTGGTTATAGCAGAGGTTTGCCAAAACAAAAGATTTAAATAGACTGAGTGCCTCATAACATAATACCAAAAAAATTCCAGAGTACAATTGAAAATTACTTGTCAAACTAAGAATTGGGAATGAGAAAGACAATCAATAGGCACCAACACCAAGATGACAAGAATGTTACAATTACTGAACAAGAATTTTCAGGCATCCATGGTAATTATTGCCTCAATGCAAAACTGCAAACAAAAAAATCCCAGCAAAGAAATAAAGGATAAGCAAATAAAAATTTCAGAGTGGAATAATACAATAATTATAATAACAAACTTTTGGGTCAAGCTCATCTAGAGAATGGAATTAATAAAAGAAAAAAACCAGGGCTGGAGAAAATGGCTTATAGAGAACTGCTGAGGCCTTAGTTTCAGTTATTACTACTGCTTTAAAAAACACATCAAAAAAAGAACTAGTGAATGACAGAAATCATAGAATCTCAGATATAAAATACCTGGGGCCATATAGTCTTCTCTGACGAACAGTACTCTAATTGGTATGTCAACACAGACTCATCAAATAAAATACAAACTTAAAATTAATTATGAAAATAGGATGCAGCTAAAATGGTATTTAAAACAAAATTTATAGTACTAAAATTTATTACAAAAAAAGAGGCTTGAAAATGTAGCTAAGTGGTAGACTCAAGGAATGGGTTTGATCTTCATCACCACAACTAAAAAGGAAGAAAAATATCTGTCTCATTAATAATTGAAACAAGGGCTCAGTTGTAGAATACTTGCCTAATAGATAAATATTCATGTCAAAAAATCTAGAACAAAATAAACCTGAAGAAGATACTATAAATAAGAATTAAGAATGACAGAATTGAAGAGAATAATAATACAGATAATTTTGATATAATGAAATAATTTCAAAAACACAAAAATATGTAGGATAACAACTTTAAGCATAAAGTAGGGTGGGGATGTAGATTAAAAATATAGTGCTTGCATAGCACGTGCAAGGCCCTAGGTTCAATACCTAACACTTCTAAAAAAAGCCTTAAATATAAAGCAAATATGTAAACTCATATTGAAATAATTATGTAATAAAAATTTGTTTTCATTTACTTATTCAGTACATGTGTATGGGTGTAGACATGTATATACCATACCAAGTGTTAAAGTCAAAGACAACTTGCTGGAGTTGTTTCTCTCCTTCTACCATGTGGGTTCTGGAGACAGAACTCAGATTGTCAGACTTGCAACAAGTGTCTTTATCCTGAGCCATCAGACAGACAGACAGACAGACACACACACACACACACACACACACACACAGAGAGAGAGAGAGAGAGAGAAAGAGAGAGAGAGAAAGAGAGAGAGAGAGAGAGAGAGACACTCACTGTAGACTCCTGACCCTTAGAAACTGAGATAATACATGTATATTGAACTAAGCCATTAATCTTGTTATTATTTGTAATGAAAAAATATATATTTAAGATAGAGAGAAGACATAAATCTGCACAGAATATTATCAAATATATTTGTTAACTCTTTCCTTCAGAAAGTGAATCCTTGCCTAACATCATCCCTGTGTTTTAGTATGCCAGTCTTAGTAAACAGAACAAGAAAAAGAAAGAAAAAAGGAATGTTATACTGGAGAAACCTCACACTAATCAAATGATAACCCCCTTGATATAATGTGACAAAAAAGGCTCTTCATCTGTCCCATGTGCAGTCACCAAAGATAGACACCGATATGGATGTCAGGAAATGCATGCAAACAGGAGCCTGATGTAGCTGTCTCCTCGGAGGACTGACAGAGTCTGACATATCCAGAGGCGGATGCTCGCAGCTACCCATTGATCTGATCAAGGGTTCTCAATGGAGAAGTTAGAGGACTGAAGGAGCTGAAAAGGTTGGTGGCCCCAAGAGGAGAGCAACAGTGCCAACCAACCAGAGCTCCCCAGGGTCTAAACCACAACCCTGGGAGCACAAAGGGAGGCACCCATGTCTTCAGCTGTATACTTAGGGGAGGATGACCTTGTCAGGCATGGGTGGGAGAGGAGATCTTTGGTCCCATGAAGGCTGAACACCGAGCGGGGAGGAATTCGAGGGTGGGGAGGGGGGAGTGGGGGGGTAGGTGGGAGCACACCCTTGTGGAGGCAGGAGGGGGGATGGAATAGGGGGTTCCTGGGTGGTGGGGGGAATGGGGTGAGGGGATAAAATCTGAAATGTAAACATAATATCCAATAAAAAAATATGAAAAAAAGAAAATAAAAAGAAAGGCTCTTAATTCTGTTATAGTATTCTCCCAAACCTTGATTACAGTCTAATCGTAAGACAAATAAGGGACAAACCCAGACTAGAGAAAAGTCCACTGAACACTCAACAGTATTCTTTAAAAATTTTTAAATTTATTTTTATTCTATATGTATGAGTGTTATGTATATGGGGGGGTGATACATGTGTGCCCACTACCTGAGGAGGTCAGAAGGTGTTAGATGCCCTGGAAGTAGAATTATAGATGGTTCTGAGTTGCCATGTGGATGCTGAGAATCAAACCTAGATCTTCTGGAAGAAATGCCAGTATTCTTAATTGCTGAGGTATCTTTCCAGTCCCTTCCACTCCTGTTTTTGTACATTATATCCCCTAAGTTTTTCCTGTATGGCTGATAGTTAAAAAATTACTGTGATATTCTACCAGGCCCACAAAGATATCTGACCAAGTGACCTCTGAGAAAGGGAGAAATGTTCTCTATTGGATACACTTAAATGAAAAGTAATCCCCACCAGTTATTCCATTTCTGTTAGAATGAGTGGAACTTAAGACTTGCTTCTAACCATAACTATGGCAAATGTTTTAGATGATAAAGCTATGTGAGTTTTTTGTTTTTAGAAACACTGACCTCACACTATGTCATATAAAATTTCATTTCAGCATATGGGAGAGAAAGATTCTTTCTTGCCCCTGAGAAAGTGGCCCTGTTGTGAGAGAAGGCCAGATGGCAGGAAACTATAAAATCCTTAAGAACTGAGTGCTGTCAAAAGACTGCAGAGAAACAAGGATTTGAGTCTTTTAGCTTCAAGGAAAGGAATTTTGCCCATAACTTAAAAGTGAATTCTTTTCTAATCCCCAGTGAGAACATCCTAGTGAGCACAGTGGTTGCAGCCCTGAAAGACACAGAATCTAGTGTGAACTCAATATAGATTCCTGACCATAGAAACAGATTATAAATGTATACTGTTTTAAGTCATTAATCTTATTATTTGCAATGCAGAAACATAACTACCTAAAGAATTTTACTTATAGTGAAAATAAAGATACATAGGATCACTTTCTAATAATTTAATTTCCACTGAGGAAAATCTTTATGACCCACTAAATGTAAGTACAATCCTGGTAGTTTGGTGCTCTTAGGGCAGAGGCTGAGCATCAGAGGAGTGATCAATTCTTTTCTGAGCTAGTAATGCTTCAAAAGCTGTCAGGATTCAGTCCTTTCCTTCTCCACCCACAAACTCTTCACCTATCCCTTTTTTGCACTATCTCCCACCCTCTAATGTAACTCTTTTCAACATTAGGCTATAAGATCTTGGAATCTTTCAAAGATCCCCAAGTCTGAGTCTCTTTGATTTCTTAGGTAGGGGAGGACTACTGTAAAGCTGAGAACTTATTCTTCAAATAAAATCAATGTAAATATTACTACTTTTATAAAGGAAAAAATAAAAATTCTTTTTTGGAAAATAAGTATTATCATAAGTAAATGAGCTTATCTATATTGGCTCACTGGTATTTATTTCACTTGGCACATTTACAAATTCTGGGTATTGTTAACATGTTGGCAGGGGGCAGATACTACTTTTTAAGTATAAAATTGAATATATGATCTCACCTCAGCAGACTTCTTGTGTTCCTTAGGATTTTTTGACTTCTTTCTATACATTGAGCTAGAAGTAAATGAAGTGGAAGGACCTGCAAAAGATAATTAGAAAAAAATATTAAAACATATTAACCACTACTTTAAATGCCAACTAACTAACTAGATATATGAAAGATATGATAGAAGACCACAAGATCTCATACTACTGAAGAAATTATTCAGCTGTACCCAAGAGAGAGCCTCAATAGAGTTTAACATTTATTAGTGACAACCCAGATTATGAAAGCTTTAACAATGGCTGTAAAGATTCAACTTGGCATAATCATATCTCATAATATTTTGGAATAACCAAATTTGTATTCTGTTTGGAGAAAAAAATCTACCAGAAAGAAGGAAAGAAAGAAAGAAAGAGAGAGAAAGAGAGAAAGAAAGAAACAAACAAACAAAGGCAGCCAGCCTCGAAAAACTAATGATTGATCCTCAACCAAACATTTAGTACCTTAGTTATAGTCAAAATCAGGAACTATAGTTTATATTTTTAATACTTTTTTCTTCCTTTTTAGAGAAGTTCCGTTAAAGCATTAGATCTAGCTTTTGTTATAAGTAAATTTAAAGTGAAAAATCCAAGTGCTATATAACACATAAAATCAATTCTTCTACCTAATTAATAAACTTCTAATGAAATTAAAAGAGCAAAAATGGATCCTGACCTTTCCTTCTCAGAAATATTTTAACTGCTGGAGGAAACATGAAACAAGTTATACTCAAGTCAAAGAAAAGATCCTGAAGGGCCACAAGATACATAGGTTACTAGCAAGTTTTACTCACACTCATCTGAACTCTCACTGCTGCTGACAGGTCTATGCCGTTTCATCATGGTGCATCCTGGGAAAGAGAACAATGATCAATATATATTTGTCCAAGAACTCAGTTAACATTTTCCCACATTGAGAAGCTTACACCAAAGAACTACTATGGATTAAAAAACAACCAAGATTATAATAGTGAGACCATCAACAAACTATAACAAAAGCAAACAAAATAAAAACAAAAAATAGTGTTCCCAAGACCCCAGAGTAGCAGCAATAGGCAAACTTTAGAAAGTGAATGGTTTCTATCAAATATACTCTCATATGACCTAGAGTAATGGGAAGAGAATACTATTAAATCTACAATACAAAATATATCCAAGGTTTCGTAAGGCCATAACATTAGTCCAAATCACAGATCCTGAGTGGTACACTGCTGGCCAGAATCAAATAACGAGATCTAGCTGCGTTATCTGCAGTCAGAAACAAGTACATGAAAAGAAACAGCAGTCATGAAGACATAGTTGTCAAGGGTCTAGGCTGAAAGACATAAAACACAGATGGCTAAAAAGAAGCTGGCTGAAGAAAGAGAATGATCACACAACCTTTCTTCCTGCCCCCTTTCTTGTTCACATTTCCCAAACAAGAAGCCTAATCTAAAATATCTCAATATACACATAAGTTTTCTTTTTAAAGTTCCAATATTGTAAAGCTTTGGACTGTATCTTCTACTGTTTGCAGTGTTGCCAACAATAGATTAAAAGAGTCCATCACCCTTCTGGGAACACACTCACAGAAGACTTAAGGAAGACACAAACATTTTAAAAAGAGTGTGGAACGTCTGGCTTTAGATAGTAGTGTTAGTGCTATTGAACAGAGGGCAACAAATTAAAAATGGGTGTTGGTGAGGAAAGCAAGAAGACTTTTTTTCCCCAAAGTGTGGGAGGCAAGCATCAGACTGGACCAAATCTCCATATTCTGTGTGGGAGGAAGAAAAGTCAACTGGATCCTTTTACACAGATGCCAACAAAATCAAAGGCATCACCCAGGGAGAAGATATACTAGTGTAGTATTTGGAGAATCCCAAAAAGCACATTACTGGAACAAAAGCCACTCACTGGGAATAAGAAAAGGTAGAAAAAATAGACCTAAGAGCTTACCTTAAAAAAGTTACTAACGCCGGGCAGTGGTGGTGCACGCCTTTAATCCCAGCACTTGGGAGGCAGAGGCAGGCGGATTTCTGAGTTGGAGGCCAGCCTGGTCTACAGAGTGAGTTCCAGGACAGCCAGGGCTACACAGAGAAACCCTGTCTCGAAAAAAACCAAAAAAAAAAAAAAAAAAAAAGCTACTAACGAGTAATCCTACTGCCTAATTTATTACAAAATAAATGTCTTGCGGCTTTTAATATGTTACCATAATTTAATTCATATACTAAAATTCAGATCATGAATGTTTAGCACTGTTTATTGTTAGGCAGTCTTGATTTAAGTAAAATGGACTTGTAAAATGGATATGATCTTTCTAAAAATAACAATTTCAGTTGGCATAAATACTATCACTGCTCTCAATTTCTCATGATAGGGGTAGACTTAATTAGCAATGTTCGACTTTTCACTAAGATGAGGTGTTACCTCAAAACCTACCAAAAGGTTTCTATACTTAGATTTATATAATTGGCATTTGTTTATGTTTAAACACTGGGAAAATTCTCTCACTGTCTCAGAACAAAGCAGAAGTTACATGTCTTTCAGTTTGTGTTCTCTGGCCTGTTAAAGACAATGGTTAAAATTCAGGAAGTAACAGTCTATTCTTTTTTTTTTTTTTTGGCTTTTCTAGACATGGTTTCTCTGTATAGCCCTGGCTGTCCTGGAACTCACTCTGTAGACCAGGCTGGCCTTGAACTCAGAAATCTGCCTGCCTCTGCCTCCCAAGTGCCGGGATTAAAGGCGTGCGCCACTAGAATTCCCTATGTCTAAGGATGCTGATTTTTACTGCTGAGAAGCTTTTTAGTGTGGTTTATGTATAGTCTCAAATAGAATATTAAATACTTCTTTATAATTGATCTATAAATACTCTTTTAAAACCCTGCATCTTAGACACTTACTTTTAAATTCTTTATTATCTAAGACTAAGTAATAATTCAGAATTGTCTTAAACACTCATTCAGAAATGTAGAAAAATAGAACTACTATATACATATGTGATTGGTAGTGGCACTCTTTGCAAACTTATTAGATGGAAAGACTGAAATAAAGGAGATAGTCTATAAGTTGTCAACAGTAAGAAGTTAATTAAAAGCAATCACAGATCATGACAAGACAAACAAAACTGAAACACTTAAAGTCACAAAGGAAGCATTAAAAATATAAAGTAGAAAAGATTTTCGTATAAGTAAGGACTGTCATTCTTTTTTATGTCCCAACAGAAAATAAATAATAGTAGGCACTACCAGGGTTTTACATATAAAGACTGAAGGTATTGACTTCAAGCCACTTACAATCTACCAAGGAAATAGAAGTCCAAGTCCATGACAACTATTGACTAACCATGAGCAACAAGAGCCACAAGACCATCTCCTAAAAAGTTTGCAGAGTTCTCTACTTCTGGCATAATTGTATATGGAGTTTCATGGATCCATTCATTAATAAAACTAGCAAAGTTATTCCAGCTGAAACCATAATAGCCAACCATTAGAAATCTCTAGAAATAACAATAAGGATATATTGCAAAGGAAGAAATATCTTTTCAAGACAATCTACTAAAACTCAGGAGGCAAATTAAATAAATAATAGTCTATGGCATTTAACCTCAATTCATTCTCTCTGTCTCTCCAGCACAGGCCTCATGCCAGATTGGTACAGCTAAGAAGATAGGGTTTCCTTTTCTCCAAATACTAGGTGGAAATCTTTCCTTCTGGGAGAAGCAGGACCATCAGCACTGTTGATTCTGCCACCAACTACTGGCTACTGAGGCTGTTTCAAGTGAGTTTGCCTGAGAGGTGGCATGTAATGGACTCCTTTCTTCTACCTAGCTCTCAATTATTGAGTAGGAAAAATGCTTTGAGTGTGGTGCTATTAAAAATACTGAGTCTTTGGTTGTCTTGATTGTAACTTGAAGAAGTAGATATTCTATAGAAAGGGTAAGCCCAAGAGACCTAGAGCTGTCACTCAGAAGAACAACGTTGCTCCAGTCAATGTATTAGAGCTCTAACTCACAGCGTATTTATTCCTAGCTAGAAAGAAAAGCAAGCCACACAAAAGAGGGTTCCAATTCTTCCCTAGTAGATATGACTTAGTTTTCAAGTGAGTATGACAAGTTCAAGCCTAGGCTGTTTAACATACTGAAGGAAACAAGAAGAAAGAGCCTCTTGAAGTCAGAAGAAATCTTTCTACAGTGCTGGGATCACACCCATGGCCCTGTACATGCTATGCAAGTCATCATCATCCAATTCTTACCTGAGCACTTCTAATGACAAGGACAGACACTTTCCCAACAGAAAACTCATTCCATCTTTACACAGCTCTACAGGAATTCACTATTTTTCAGCAAGTACTCTACCACTGAGAAACAATTATCCTACCCAAGAAGAAATCTATCTGTCTATCTATCTATCTATCTATCTATCTATCTATCTATCTATCTATCTA
>JANHMN010000005.1:120053663-120096527 GCA_030674055.1 Rhabdomys pumilio | reverse complement strand
TGTGTGTGTGTGTGTGTGTGTGTGTGTGTGTGTGTGTGTGTGTGTGTTCATGTTCAGGACTATGTTCAGGACCAAGGCCAGAAAAGGTGTCAGATCCTCTAGAGTTGGAATTATGGGCATTTTTAAGACAAATGTTTGCTGAGAGTAGAACTTTGGTCCTCACTGCTAAGCCACCTCTCTATTTGATTCTATTTCTTTCCTTCCTTCCCTTTTGTTTGTTTGTTTGTTTGTTGTTGTTGTTGTTGTTTGAGACAGGGTTTCTCTGTGTAACAGCCCTAGCTGTCATGGAACCCACTTTGTAGACCAGGCTGGCCTGGAATTCACAGAGATTAGCTTGCCTCTGTTTCCCTAGTGCCGGGATTAAAGGCGTACACTGCCATGTCTGGCTGGATATTTTAATTTTTGTAACTGTCAGTGTGTGTCACTTCACACAGTGACAAAATAGAGAATGGCAAAAGTATGTTTAGAACCTTTTCAGAAATTGCTGGAAAAATCTGTCCTAATACCAAGCCAAATTCATTTAACATTTTATATGAAATTTTAAAGCCAATATTTTTTCAAAGATTTATTTTATATATGTGAGTACATTGTCGCTGTCTTCAGACACACCAGAAGAGGGCAAAAAGAACCTATTACAGATGGTTGTGAGCCACTATGTGGTTGCTGGGAATTGAATTCAGGACCTCTGGAAGAGCAGTCAGTTCTCTTAAACCCTGAGCCATCTGGATCTAGACACCATGCAAACCTCTTGATCAGTGGTTTTACTGCCTCCCTAGATTCCTGGGAGAGCCTTGTGCTGTCTTCTCTGCTCTCTTTCCACCTGATTCCCCATCACGGCCTGGAGTTCGTGGTCAGGCTGCATGATCAGTATGTGTGGTTAAAACACAATTTCAATGAAAAGTGGTTTTCGAGAAGACAAAGACTTAGATGCTGCAGGCACTGCTAGTAGACAAAGGTTACAGTGAGGAGAGAGGGTCTTCTCCTGTGTGTAGCAACAGTCACACCTTGGTGACTGGAGAGACAGGCTCAGCATCAGAGCGGGTCAGCCCTACACAGAACATAGTCCTTTTTTTTTTAAATTGGGTATTATATTTACATTTCAGATTTTATCCCCTTACCCCACTTCCTCCCACCACCCAGAAACCTCCTATCCCATCCCCCCACCTCATGCTTCTATGAGGCTGTGCTCCCACTACCCCCTCTTCACCCTCACATTCCCCACCCCAACTCTGTGTTCCTTTTTCATGGGACCAAGAATCTCCTCTCCCACCTATGCCCAACAAGGCCATCCTCCCCTACATATACAGCTGGAGTCATGGGTCCCTCCCTATGTGCTCCCAGGCTGGTGGTTTAGACCCTGGGGAGCTCTGGTTGGTTGGTATTATTGCTTTCCTCATGGAGTCACAAACCCTTTCTGTTCCTTCAGTCTTCTCTCTAACTTCTCCATTGGGAAACCCTTGATCAGATCAGTGGTTAGCTGTGAACATCATCCTCTGAATGTGTCAGACTCTGGCACACCTCTGAGACAGCTATATCATGTTCTTGACTGCATGCACTTCCAGCCATCCACATCAGTGTCTAGCTTAGGTGACTGTACATGGGATGGATACCAGGTAGAATGGTCTTCAGATGGCCCCTCCTTCAGTTTCTGTCTCATGTTTTGTTTCCATATTTGCTCTCTTGAGTATTTTTGTTACTCGTTCTAAGTAGAACTGAGGCATCCCCACTTGGTCTTCCTTCATCATGAGCTTCATGTGGTCTGTGAGTTGAGTTTTCGCTATTCCAAGCTTTTGGGCTAACATCCGTTTATCAGTGAGTAAATACCATGTGTGTTCTTTTGGGATTGAGTTATCTCACTCAGGATTATAATTTCTAGTTCCATCCATTTACCTAAGAATTTCTTGAATTCATTTTTTTTTTTTTTTGGTTTTTTTCGAGACAGGGTTTCTCTGTGTAGCCCTGGCTATCCTGGAACTCACTGTGTAGACCAGGCTGGCCTCAAACTCAGAAATCTGCCTGCCTCTGCCTCCCAAGTGCTGGGATTAAAATGCTTGTAAGTGAAAAAATGCTTATAAGTGAAAAACATGGCAGATGATTCATCATGTTGAAAGCTTTTTGGATTTCAAGTTTCAATACTTTGTTATTTAATATTTTTGTGTAGTTTCATCCCTTAAAATCAAAGGCAAATAAATTAACTTGGCCCAGTGATATAGAGAACTCTGCAGAGCTATCAGAAAAAAGAAAATACATTAGATTGCAATGTATTATGGCTAATGCTGTCAATTTGACAGGATCTAGAAACAGCTAGTAGACAAACTTCAGGGAATGTTTATGACAGAATTTCTAGACTGGATTAGTTGAGGTGGGAAGATCCACCATAAATGTGGATAGCATCATTCCTTGAACTAGAGTAGTCCTAAACTGAATAAAAAGGAGAAACCAAGGTGAGCAGCAGTCTTTCTCTCTGTTTCCTGGCTGCCAATGTAATGTAATCATAGCCTCAAGTAGCTGCTATCATGATATCCAGGCAATGACAGCCTATGACCTCAAACTGTGACCCAACTAAACTGTGACCCAAATAAACCCTTCCTTAAGCTGCTTAATAATGTCAGGTATTTTTGTTTCACTTCGGAAAAAAACCTATATGTAGCTCTTTTTCTTTACATTTTTTCATACAATTTATTTTGGTCATGTTTTACCCCTTTCCTAAGTCTCTGATCCTTCCCCATCTTCCTATTATCCTCCCCCCTCCATCCTTCCCTTGCTCTGTCCCTAAAAAGAACACAAAAACAAAACTCAAAACAAACAAAAAACTATAAGACAAAAAATGCCAAAACAAAAAAGCAATATAGAAAATTCTTAAGAACTAAATACAAGCTAAGATTCACAAAAGCATGCACAAGTATATTCCTAGACATCTGACCAAAAGATTGCTTTTACTCAACTACTCTAACAGCTCACTAACTAAAAGGCAGTCCATTCTAAGTTTACATCAGCTATAAATAAACTAAGGAATTATTTCATATGTACAGAAAGTCTGCCTACCTTTTAATTTCCAAATTTTGCATCTATCCTAATTTGATGTCTTATCTTCATTTTACGCTTCATTAAATTTAGAATGCCTTCGAGGACATATTTCTGTGAGAGTGGTATAAGAAGCTTAACTAATGAGGGAAGACCCACTATCCCACAGGCTGTGGACCCAAACTGAATAAAAAGGAACAATAGGATAGGGCCACTGAGATAGCTTTAATGGAACAAAGCATGTGTTGTGTTAGCCTGATGACTTGGAGTTTTATTTTTAGAAGTCATGGTAGAAGAGAATCAACTCCTCAAAACTGTCCTCTAACCTCTACATGCACACCATGCACACCATAGCATGCATGTGCCCACAACTGCATGTGTGCATGCACACAAACACATACACATGATGGTGATAAAAGTAAAGATTTAAAAAGAAGAGCCAATCACCAGCATTCATCTTTCTCTACTTCTTGGGTGAGCATGTATTCTAACTAACCACCTCATGTTCAAGCCTCCATGTCTTTCCTGGCCTGGCATTATGTTCCTACAAGGTGTAAGGCAAAATAAATGCTCTCGTTCTGAAGTTTTTTTCTGTCAGGTGCTTTGTCACAACAACAAGGAAAGTAATATAAAACACTAGTACCAGGAGTGGTGCTGTTGCTATGATAAACCTGCCTATATGGTTCATGGGCCTTTCAAACTGATTTGCAGGGATAATGTGAAAGAATTTAGAGCTATGAGTTAGAAAAGCCCTGGAATGCTGTAAGGCAATTTGTTGGGAATCTAGAAGACCAAAAATGCCAAGAGAAATGCACAGTGGAGACCTACTTCAAGAAATTTCAGAACAGAATAAGGACCCTACTGAAAACTTGGGCTAAAGGTTACTCTTGTTAGATTCTGGCAAAGAGTCTGGCTGTATTCTTTCCATATCCTAAAAAAAAAGTTAGGCTAAATTAAAACATGATGGGCTAAGTTGTTTGGTGTAGGAAATTTAAAGGCAACATAATAAATATATCTAGGTGCCAGGCGGTGGTGGCGCATGCCTTTAATCCCAGCACTTGGGAGGCAGAGGCAGGTGGATTTCTGAGTTCGAGGCCAGCCTGGTCTACAGAGTGAGTTCCAGGACAGCCAGGGCTACACAGAGAAACCCTGTCTCAAAAAACCTAATATATATATATTAGCATCATGTGGTTAATGCTGCCAAATTCGGCCAGCTCAAGATGTAGTCTGGCTCCCATCTATATCACTAGATGGCTGCTGAAACTGGAAAACATGGAAAATGCCAAGAGAAATGCACAGTGGAGACCTACTTCAAGAAATTGGAAAACATGCTGAAACTGGAAATACGCATGCAATATTATGGTTATTGCTCATTCATCTTAGTCAGTCCTACAATGTTAAGAGAGCAGAGACCTATTAAAAAATATGAAATTCGGTGAGAGAAACATTAACAAGTTTCAAGTCACAAATAAGGTGGATCTAGAGAAATGTACTTTAAGAAAGAAACCTCACATTTTGTATTGGGCCTACAGGAAAGGTGACTCATATACTATCACCAAAGGCTCCAATGGTGGAAATGCAAATGAAAGAGAGAAAATGCCACTAAGGTATGGGTTCTTAGTTCAAAAACAACTTCCTATGAAATGTTTTCCAGTTTCAGCAGCCATCTAGTGCTATAGATGGGAGCCAGACTACATCTTGAGCTGGCCGAATTTGGTAGCATTAACCACATGATGCTGATTTGTGTAGTCATACAAAATACAAGAATGAAGTGGTCATAGAGGGTTTAGAAGCTGCTGAGGCTAGGTAGCATGCAGAATGGTCAGATTCCAATTAAGGAGTCCCTGAGAAGTCACTTTAGAAACTGATAGAGGCCCAAATTGCAATGCAGACCTTGTGATGTTAGAGATGCAAAGGACATCTACTGAGGATAGCTACAGACACAAAGTGGAGCTTTCTCAATAGGTAAGTTATAAGTGCTACGGGCAGAAGAACTAGAGGGGTGGGGCTGCCCAAGTCCATTGGAGCCCACATGATCACAAGTTTTAGATGCTGGACATGGAGCTACGTGTTTTGGTGCTGTCCTGATGTGAAACCCAATCTTGCTTTGGGCCAATCTTTCCTTGCTATATCTCAAGTCCATCCATTTGGAATGGGATGGTTTTGCACATATGCAAAACTTAAGATTGAAGGGATCATAGAGGCTTGAACTAAAGTTATGTCATTGTACACTGAAAGTGAATTGTTTTGCTTGTCTTAGTTAAGACTCTGTACTTAAGACTTCTGAACAATCTTTGTTAAGACTTTTAAGGACTTTTAAGGATGGATTAAATATATTTTGCCTTATGGGATGAACCTGAGACTTCAGGGGCCAAAGGTAGAATATCAGCATTTAAAGTAATAGGTCAGTACCGAGTTGACAAGGAGTGGAAGTGTGATGCTTAATCTTCAAGGTCAACTTGATTGTTTAGAATCACTTAGAACATACACCTCTGGGCACATCTATGAGGGTGTTTCTAAGTAAGTATAACTAAAGACCTTGATAACTAATAACTTTGAATGTGAGCCACAACACCCCATAAGCTGGTGTTCCAGATTAAAAGGAAACAGTGATCAAGTACTAACTTGACTGTTTCCTGACTGTTTTATGCTCCTGCTGTTACTACCAAAAGAGTGGCTACTGCCACTGTCACACTGCTACTGCCACCGTGTATTCTCCAACTATGATGGAATGAACCATTTATTTACGAACCAAACCAAACCCTTGTTTTTTTATGTTGCTCTTTGTTACTGCTATGAATAAAGTAACTAATAAAAGTATTTCTGTTAAGTTTCTGTCTACCTTTAAACTCAACCATTTCTTTTTTTTTTAGTGGATATTTTCTTTATTTACATTTCAAATATTATCCCCTTTGTCGGTCCACCCTCAACCATTTCTTGACAGTAATTCATTTTTCCTCTAAATAATATTCATTTACTTTCTTTCCCATCACTTGAAAATGTTTGACAAAGTCTACAACCAGTCTCTCCCTTTTCACTTTCAGTCTACCCTTGCTTGGCTTCTATGACAGATTTTTTTTTTAAACAGAGTTTCTCTATGTAGCCCTGTCTGTCCTGGAACTAGCTCTGTAGACCAGACTGGCCTCAAACTTAGGTCTACCTGTCTCTGCCTCTCAAATGCTGGAATTAAAAGCATGTACTACCACTGCCAAGCTGTGACAGACTTCTTAAACAGGTCACCTATTTGTATGTTTCTCAACTTTTCTGTGTACTATATCCCTCCTGAAACAACTCGTTTGGCTTCTAAAAGCTTTGTTTTAGTTTCCTATATTATCATATAACATTCTTCCTGTATTTTATAAATGGTGGTAGTTCAGGTTTTTCCCCTTTCACTCTGCAGCTTTTTGTAGTCTGAAATTTTGGAGAAAGGAAGAAGAGTGGAGAAAAAAGAATGGTAAAGAATAGAAAAACATACATGAAAAATGTCATAATAAAAACCTTTATTTTGTAAACCAATATATATATCAAAAGGGAAAATATTAGAAAAAATTAAATAGAAAAGAAATTAAACAAGAAAAGAAAAAAAGTCCTACTAATCAAGCATTTCAATATAGATGACCAACACTAATGTGACTATCTTCTCTGCTATCTCTTCCTATTTTCTTATAGTCCCAGTAACATCCTCCTTTAGCTACAAAATCTAGAGAAATTTATGTTTCTCTTTATCTCACTCTGTAACATCTTACCATTCATTAAAACCTTACCATGTTATCCACTAAAATAGTCTTTCTAAATCAACATTCCTTTCTCATCTCAGCAACTATTTTCTAAGTTTAGGATAGTCCCTCAAACAAAGAATACAACAGTAGCTTCCTAACAGGTTCGATTCTAACTGTCTTCAAATTTACCCCTTTCTCAACTAATATAGAGTCTTAATCTAAAATATAAACTGAACATGTTGCTTTGATCTAAGACTTTAATAGGTGCCTTTTGTTGCTGAGATCTTTACTAATATCCATTTCTAGTTTGATCCCTCTCCATACTTTCTCTGCCCCAGTTTTACGTCAAACAATGCAAAACCTCTGTGTTCCCACTTCCATGATTTATATATTCAACCTATCTTTTCAAGCTTCTTCATCAAAAAATACTTCTTAAAATTTTGAAATCTCCTAAGACATAGAAAAGTAGAGGGGCAGTGATAGGTTCTTCCAGAAACAAACAAACAAACAAACAAACAAACAAACAAACAAACTTGCTGCTAAGCCTGACAACCTGAGTTTGACCTATGGTATACATATAAAGGAGGAAGAGAACTAAGTACCACAAGTTGTCCTGTGACCTCTCTAGTATGTGTACATAAATGCACAACCCCCGCCCCCAGGAATGAAGCTACTTTATTAACAGGAAAATGAATGCAACCAGAAATATTAAATGAATTAAGCTCAGTTCACTCAGGCGAATATCACACACATGGCACGCACTGTTTATAAATAAATAAATAAATAAATAATATTTTCTTAAAAAAATTAAATTCTGTTTTATTCATTTTTAAAGAAAAATTGTGGCATTTTCTTGGTGTACATATGAGCTGTTTACTTTATTCATGGGTGGGGTCCGGCCTTTTACAAAAAGTTTTATTTCTATTTTTGTGTAAATGAGTGTTTAGTTTGTATGCATATCTGTATATCATGTGCATGCATGGTGCTTGGGGAGGCCAAAGGAAGACTTGGAACCCCTGGAACTAGTGTTACATATAGTTTAAAACCATTGTGTGGGATGCTGGGAATGGAATTTGGATACTCTATAAGAGTATCAAGTGTTTTAAACTGCTGTGCAATCTTTTCAGTCACCAGCTTCTTGTTTTCTTAAAGATACTATCTGAATATGTACCTCTAGCTGGGCTCAAACTTGTGAAGTTAATGCCTCTACCTCCCTAGTGCTAAGATTTTAAATGATTACCATATTTAGCTATTATATTTTTATTTTTCTTGCTCATTTATTTCTTGTCAACACTGGGTTACATAGTTAAATGGTTGAAAAATAAAATAAAAATAATTTGTAACACATAAAATTTTGTTGAATTGCCTTTTCAGGGTCCATAAAATTTTTATTGAATTACAGCCATGCCCAGTCATTTATGGTACTTACTTATTGACTGTTGTATAAAAAAACACTGTAAAACTTGGAGGCTACCACTTTCTCACCTCATGAATTCTATAGGTTAAAAAAATAAAAAGAGACTAAGGATTGCTTCTTCTATATGTCAGACTTATGTATAGGACCTCAGTTGAAGAATTCAAACAGAATCATCTGAGGCTTCTTCACTCATCTGGTACCTATGACCAAAATAAATGAACTTAAGCTGAAAACTATCACTGGGACATTTACATAAGGCCTTTCTGACCTAAGTAGTATATCAGTCTGACTTTCACACTGCTATAAGCAAAGATTTATTTTGGCTCATGCTTTTAGTTTTAATAGTGATAGTATGGCAGGGCAGAGAAACTCAATTCAGAGCATCCAAAAAGGTGGGGGGGGGGCTAGAGAACAGAGGAAGGGAGAGGGTAAGAGCAAGGTCTCATATAGATAGCTAAGTGTGTCCTCAAACTCTTGATCATATTACTTCAACTTCATAAGTTCTGTGAACACAGGGGCCACGATGCCCAGCTCTACCTTTTTTTTTTCTAATCAAGTGTCTTTTCAGGGTGATTGTATGGCACTTTGACACAAGATTGCCTTCTGACTTGGTTAGAAAAATAGAACACATATTAAGTTGGAAGATTAGGCTTCAGAAAGCCTTGCTGCTTCTCATTTTTATCAACTTTCCTAGACACTATATATCAGCAAGGACTAGTTGCTGTTAGTTGAATGAATGACATGCAGTCTAGAGTCCTTATCCTTTATCTTTGTCCATATTGTCAGACTAGTTAGAAGCTTTTCTACTAGTAATATAACATTATTAACTGATAAGAAATCAGAAAGCAGTTATTAATGATGCCTACTATTACTGAATTACTTTAGATATAAGCTAAGCCTACAAAGTATACAGTATTACTAGGATCCAATAAGGAAGATGATATAACTAATATATGATCATAGAGTGGCTAAACACTTGCTCAAAAGAAGAAATCTTAAGAACAGACACAAAAATATGAAATATTATTCTATCATAAGTTTCTCATCCTATTGAATGCCAAGGAAGTCATAAAGTATTTTTCCAGGGCAGAGATAATGGTACCTGAAACAAGCAGTTAACTAGATTATTACAGTTATCATTACAATTTCTCATCTCTAGAGTTTTAAGCTCTTTGAGAACTCAGCATTGCTATTAGAATCCTTTTCTTTTATAGTTAAAATCGCCTTATTTCCATCAGTGTTATCCTTTAATACACTCCAGTAAAGACAAGGCAGATGCCAATTCAAAAGATTAATTATATATATGTAACTATGAAATATTTGTTTTCAAAACAAATATACCAAAACCTCATACATCCCATTACAAGCTAGTTTCTGAGAAAGGCCTCTAAAGTAGCAAATGTTTATTACAGTAATATAGTCTCTCTAAATATATAAAACATCTTTTGGTTCAGATTTCCCTTCTGTTCCTTTGACATGTTTCTTCAACAGAGGCATTTTTTTTCCTTTAAGAATGAATTTATATTTTGGAAGGAATCAATCTGACCCTGCTGGGGTCAGAAGAGGGTGTTGAGCACCCTGAAACTGGAGTTACAAATGGTTGTAAGCCACCATGTGGATCCTAGGAACTGAACCCAGGTTCTCTGCAAGGGCAAGTGCTCTTAACCACCAAAGTCATCTCTCCAGCTCCATGGTGCTTTCTTAAATGGATGCATTTGTGTGCATTCCTCTCCTGGACCACTCTCTATGTCCCTCATCATGTCTCTTTCTACCCTATATAGTGCTCCAAACTATAAGTGACTCTGATACTTACTAAGTGAAGTAAATTATTCCTTTGGTAGTTTAATGACTTTGAAAGTAATTTTAAAAAGTAAACTTCCAAAAACATTCTGAGGGGGAGAGTAAATAGGTAACTTCTAACACACATTTAAAGGATGAAATTATAGAATGCTAGGAAGCAACTGCTTTGCAATCATACCTAAGAAGGACTGCTGACTCAAATCATTAATTATATACATGTTTAGTTGAACAGAAATCAACTAAAAGTTCCAGCTATACTACATTCTACCTGGATGGTGGATCACACTGTATATATAAAATATGATGGATGATGGCACTGCATGGCAGGGCTTTGGGTTCTGAATTTTAAAAATTCTCCCCATTCCCAAATATCTATATTGAGCAAATACTAGTTTGATAAGATGTGGGCATATCACCAATTATTTCAAATAATGAATATTTTAGAGCTAAGTTGTTTCCTGGTTACTTGAAGAAGGAAAGGGATCTATTTCAGCATACACTTCCAGGCAACATTAGTGAGAGAAGTCAAGGCAGGAACTCAAGGAAAGAACCTGCACACAGGACTTGATGCAGAAACAAGATTTGCATTTCCCTGATGACTAAGGGTGTTGAACATTTCTTTAGATACTTCTCAGCCATTTGAGTTTCCTCAGTTGAGAATTCTTTGTTTTGTTTTTCAATAGGTTTATTTGATTGTCTGGAGTCTAATTTCTTGAGTTCTTTATATAGTTTGGATATTAGCCCTCTATCGGATGTAGGATTAGTAAAGATCTTTTCCCAATCTGTTGGTTGCCGTTTTGTCCTATTCCTTCAACAGAGGAATGGATACAGAAAATGTCATCCTGAGTGAGGTAACCCAATCACAAAAGAACACACATGGTATGCACTCACTGATAATTGGATATTAGCCCTAAAGCTCACAATACCCAAGATACAACTCATAGACCACATGAAGCTCATGAAGAAGGAAGACCAAAGTGTGGGCTGAAACTCATAAAACTGTAAGCCAGCCCCAATTAGATGTTTTACTTTATAAGAGTTGCAATGGGCTGAAGAGATGGCTCAGTGGTTAAGCACTAGCTGCTCTTCCAGAGGTCCTGAGTTCAATTCCCAGCAACCACATGGTGGCTTACAACTATCTGTAATGGGATCTGATATCCTCTTCTGGTGTGTCTGAAGACAACTACCACATATGCATAATAAATACATCTCTTGGAAAAATCAGCTTTCATAAATAAATAAATAAATAAATAAATACTTAACCAAACAAAGCTTTATCGTGGGAAGTTAGCTATTCACAAGGGCTGTGGCTATTAATCACTTATATTCCGTGATTAAACTGTATGGCTTCTGAAACTCTTTCAGAACTATACAGCTCTGTTGGAGGTGGTTGTTTTTTAACCCTACCTCTGCCCTGTCAGTCTCTTCAATCCAATGATTCTTGCCTCTTTTCAGTGCTTATAGCATGGTTTTTTTCTTCCCCATAGCTTTGTACATATTATCCTATCCTCTTACTCTGGACTGCCCATCTTCATTCCACCTCACTAAAAGTCATTCATTCTTACTGGTATCAGGTTTCTTTTTTATTATTCAATTTTATTATATTTACATTTCAGATTTTATCCCCTTACCCTATTCGCCCCCCCAGGAACTCCCTATCCCACCCCCCCTTCCTGCTTCTATGAGGATGTGCCCCCCACTCCCACCTCCCCACCCTCAAATTCTCCACACTCATTCCAGACAACCAAATAACCCTATTAAAAAATGAGGTACAGAGCTAAACAAAGAATTCTCAACTGAGGAAACTCAAATGGCGGAGAAGCACCTTAAGAAATGTTCAACATCCTTAGTCATCAGGGAAATGCAAATCAAAACAACCCTGAGACTCCACCTCACACCAGTCAGAATAGCTAAGGTCAAAAACTCAGGTGATAGCAGATGCTGGCAAGGATGTGGAGAAAGAGGAACACTCCTCCACTGTTGGTGGGGGTTGCAAGCTGGTACAGCCACTCTGGAAATCAGTCTGTCGGTTCCTCAGAAAATTGGACATAGCATTACCTGAGGACTCAGCTATACCACTCCTAGGTATATGCCCAGAAGATGCTCCAACATATAACAAGGTCATATGCTCCACTATGTTCATAGCAGCCTTATTTATAATAGTCAGAAGCTGGAAAGAACCCAGATGTCCTTCAACAGAAGAATGGATACAGAAAATGTGGTACATTTACACAATGGAGTATTACTCAGCTATTAAAAATAATGAATTCGAGAAATTCTTAGGCAAATAGATGGAACTAGAAAATATCATCCTGAGTGAGGTAACTCAATCACAAAAGAACACACATGGTATTCACTCACTGATAAGTGAATATTAGCCCAAAAGCTTGAAATAGCCAATATTCAACTCACAGACCACATGAAGTTCATGAAGAAGGAAGAACAAGTGTGGATGCCTTGGTCCTACTTAGAAGTAACAAAATACTCCAGGTAGCAAATATGGAGACAAAGTGTGGGACAGAAACTGAAGGAGGGGGTCATCTGGAGACCATTCCACCTGGGTATCCATCCCATATGCAGTCACCAAAAGTAGATGCTGATGTGGATGTCAGGGAGTGCATGCTGACAAGAACCTGATATAGCTGTCTCCTTAGAGGTCTGCCAGAGCCTGACATATACAGAGGCGGATGCTCACAGCTAACCATTGATCTGATCAAGGGGTTCCCAATGGAGAAGTTAGAGAGAAGACTGAAGGAGCAGAAAGGGTTTGTGGTCCCATGGGGAGAGCAACAATACCAACCAACCAGAGCTCCCCAGGGTCTAAAGCACCAGCCTGGGAGCACATACACATGACTCCATCTGTATATGTAGGGGAGGATGGCCTTGTTGGGCATAGGTGGGAGAGGAGATCCTTGGTCCCGTGAAGGCTGGTATCAGGTTTCAATTCAATAAACATTTTCTAGGGGCAGCCTTCTCTCAATTGCCTCAGAGTGGCTCAGAATCTTTGCCATTTTTTTTTCAGAGCCAGTAATTTCTCTTTGTATCACTGTGAGCACGTTAGAGTCTATTTTTAACATGCCAGAACCTTCCTTATGCATGGTAGGCAAGCACCCTACCAGTGAGCTGCCCCGTTTGAAGTAATGGAAAAAGAGGCACTGTGTCTGATACAAGTAGTTTGACTAAATGAAAAAAAATCAGAGGAATTAAATCAACAGTAGAAAATTTGGGGCTACTCTGGGTACTCGATATGACCACTCCTAAAAGCAACAGCAACCTGTGGCCTATTCATTTACTAGTAAACTCATTGTTTCTTAAGCTAATAAAAGTCCAGTTACAAAACCCATTAGTACTAGATAATATAGTTCTTACAAATAAAGTCTATTAGCAAATCTAATTCGTGATGACTCTAGCTACTAGCCCACAGAATCCTTGATAGCTCCTCAAATGAACAGGCTCAGTTTTGGTATATGTCAAAAATCAGCTATGTGTGATGGCATGGAATTATAAACCCAGGATTTGATAAGTATGTACAGAGGATCACAAGTTCAAACCAGGAGTGGGGTAATGAGACCTTCCTGAATACAATGATATCCTGTCACAAAATAAGGAGAAGAATAAGAAAAGAAACAAAAAGGAAAAAGAAGAGCTACTCTAGCTAGGAAGTACAGCAGGTATCCATGCTGGTTATTACCTTAAAAATTAATATGTCAGAAGAAACTATATCCCCAATAGGCTATCGAAAGTAGTAGTCATTAGCAGCCAGTTTGGAATCTGAAAATATAATACTCTGAACTTACTTGTAGACTTACTTTTGTTCTAGCCATTCAATTTATTTACTGAGAAAATTACAAATATGTATAGTGGCAGCTTTATATACCTCTAATATGATTTTCCTGTTGAGGAGTTTAAGGATCCAGACTACAGAGAGGTAGGATAAAAGGAAGGTATGCTGTGGGATAAGGAATTATTCTCTAGTTCTGTATTAATTAAAACTCTGATCAATGACCCATGGTTATTAACCCTGGGAAGAATAATATAAATCAAGAGAAAGGAGAGAACTCAAAAGCTAATATTATAAGTATAAAAAGTATAGGACATATGACAAAAGTAACTAATTTATTTTAAATGCCCAGTCTTTTTTTTTTCTTCAAGATAACAGAAGTTCAGCTTTTTTCAATAAAGGGAAAATCCCTTTAATTCTTAATTTTCCAGACAATTCTTGGCTGGTCATACTAGTCTAAAATATTGACCCAAATTTCTCCATCTATGGTAAACTATATACAGTTCAGTTTTTGATAGCAGTAAATACCAAACAGTGATACAACTACTAAATATGGAATAAATTCAGAAACCTCACCTTGGCAACAGCTGTACAGCTATATTCTAATCTAAGTATTGATGTTAAACAATGACCAATAAAAGTGTATCCAGGGAGGAAAAAAAACTAGTTAGAAAATGTTTGGGGGATTATTTTATAAGAGATGACAGCTAAAAGGATAGGAATTTAACCCAAAATATCCATATCCTATGAACCAGCAATCCTATTTTCTAAATACACATCCTGGAAAAGCTCTCACAAGTATATAAAATTATCAAAATACAATTGTTTGTAAAAGCAAATTCAGTAACTTAATCTGTCAACAGGAAAATGGTTAGACAGAATAAAATCTATTCAAACTCTAGGATACTTTCTGAAATTAGCTACAATGAAAAAGATCTATATATTAATTACAATGGGTTAAGAAACTTAAAGTCCAGTGGTATAACACAGCTAAAACCTTTCTTATGCTATGTTTCAAGTGAGTTTGGGGAGTGGTGGTTGGAGAAAAGACTCTGTGGTTAAGAGCACTACTCTTAAAGAGGAACCTGGTTTAAACCACATGGTAGTTCACAGTTACCCATATCTTTAGTTCCAGGAGATTTGAAGCTCTCTTTTGATCTTCACAGCATCAAGCATGCATACAGTATACATACATATATGCAGGCAAAACATTCACACATAAAATTAATAACTTCTAATACAAAAAATAAAATGTATTTGATGGAACTGTCATTATAATTATCTTGACCCCAGCTGAGGCTCCACCTCTATCACTAGGAAAATGGACAAAGCTCATATCAGCTCTTGAACTTCTATTTGGAAATAAACCCATTAGTTTTACTGGTATTTTATTGATCAACATAAGTTGTATGGTCACATCTAACCTTCTTCTTCAAAAGAGACAAAACTCATACTTATGTGTGCCTAAATAGCATACAAGCCAGACTATGTTTTCTTACTATTGCTCTTATATCCCCGCTCCATGTGTAATAATCAGTACAATATGTACTATGGAAATATTAATAGAAGACAGTTGAAAAGAGAGAGCTAAGATGCAAACTCATAATACCACCATTTATGTAAATGAAAAGCCTATCCAAAACAAATATAAATATTTACATACAGACACACACACACACAACTGAAAAGGGAATAAGAACACCAGAAGTAATCAGAAAGAAATTAACTATTTCTGTTTTAATTTAGTTCATTAAACAAAATAAGACAAAATATAATTAATGATAACTTTAGCTGGTAGAGAGAATGAATGGCTCATATCATTCTTCTTCAAAATTTGCACTGCAAAATTAAAACCCTTGAAAAGTAAGTAGTGAAAGAATCGGGAACATTTCAGTTTAAAAAGACCACAGGTGAAAGGAAGGGAAATGAGAAGCAAAACAAACAAACAAAACCAAACAACAACAAAACAGATGGCTTTAAACAATCTGAACAAATGTGACTTTTCTCTTTGGCAACTAAGAGGAAGGACATTACTTTGTAACATAAAACCATAAGAATAATGAGTAAGTTTTCTTTTGAACTAGTTGCTTTGACTGCTTTCAAAAGAAAACAAATTAAAGTTTTAGTAACAGAAAAGGAGTACCATTGACCTGTAGTGTTGTGGAAAGAGCCAGACAGGTATAACACTAAACAGAGTCCTAATTCAGACAGCTTTATCCTGCTACTTTGCTCCTAAGCAAGAAGACAATAGATTTCAATTGTTTTAAATGAATGAGGCAGCTTGTTATATCTGAGACTCTTTGTGGAAGATACTATAGTTTTTAACCCAACAAGTTTGTTATTTTCTATACATAGTTTATACATGTCCAGAAGGCTTTAAGTTGAACAGGCTTTGCATGCCTAAAACCCAGTGAATCTTAATAGACAATAAGGAAGCTCACTGTGGTTTTTTAAAGAATGTGTTCCTACTATAAAAATTGTGAGAGCATGGTACAACATAAAAGCACATATACTACTTATGTATTTTGGTGTATTTAAAATTTCCTTCCTTCAATGATTCTGTACCGTGTAATTAAGAAAAGGAAAAAGGTAATGTATTTGGTAATTTCTTCTATTAAAAAATACAAAAATATGGGCAAAACAGATTAAACCAGTTAAAACCATGTGCTGATTTTCTAGAGGCCCTGAGTACAGATCCCAGCATCTACACTGGGTAGCTTACAATTGCCTCTAACTCCAGGGGACTCCAACAACTTCTGGCCTCTGTAGGTATCAACACTCATATGCACATGTCCCTCCCCTCAACACAAATATATACATATACATAAAAATAAATTTTTGGGGGGGAAAAACAAAACAGCCCATAAAACTCTCAGGTGTTTAAGTTAGGGTTTGAATACTATCTTTGTTCTAGACCCAATAATACTGGTTATACTGGAGCATCATGTGTCCTGGTCCTACTACCCTCCAGAAACACCATGTGAAAGAAAAAGCCCTTCAACTGAGCAAAGTTGGGAGCAAGAGAGGTGTTCTTCTCCAGGGAAGAGCACACCAACTAGTTATCCAGAACCTAATGGTCAAACCTGAAGAAAGACATACAGGTAATACCTGGATTGAGCAGATTATATTTAGGAATATATATGTGTATACATACACAATTCAGTAACAATGAAAAAAGAGGCCACAAATTTGAAAGATGAGGAGTATATGGGAGGGTTTGGAGGGAAGAAAGGGAAGGGAGAAATGTTATATTAATCTCAAAATATTAAAAAGTTCTAATATTCTAGAAAAGTAGCTTGCTAGGCTACCAAAATGCCTTTCGAAAAAAATAGGCCCTAATGTATAAGCTACAACTGATTACTTGACACCACTAAGACTCTCCAGGTCTACTACTATAAATCCTTAAAATGTAAGCACTTAAGATCCTAAAATGTGCATTTATCCTTGTGTGACAAAATAAAAAGCTGTAATATCAGGAGGACAAAAGTATGGGGAAACCAGAGATGAATGTGAGAGTTACCAATGGATTTCTGGAAGGCAAAGGTTGCTGAAAGATAGCTGAGCAGAACTGATCAAATGTCAGAGAAGTAGAATCTAGGAAAACCACAGTTGATGGTATAGCAGTTAATAAAGAACAATTTCTAGCTAAGAATGAGATTATCAGAATGCCTTTAGAAAAGTGACTCTGTTTGTCAGTAGATATTTTATACCCAATCAATAACACAACTCTCCTTGCAAAAACTAATGCAGCTCCTCTGCTTGCCCTCAGCAACTTTTGGCTGTAAATTAATCGGTGATGCACAACTTTAATCCTAGTGCTTTAGGAAGCAGAAGCATACAGATCTCTTTGAATTCAAGGTCAGTCTGGTCACATAGCAAGTTCCAGGACAGCCAAGCTATACAGTGAGACCTTATCTCAATAAACATACAAACAGGGCTGGATAAATGGTTCAGTGGCTTCCAGGACCTAGATTCAATTTCTAGCATCCACATGGAAACTCACAACTGTCTGCAACTCCAATTCCAGGGAACCTGACACCATCACACAGACATACATGAAGGTAAAACACCAATGCACATAAAATAAAAATAAATAAATAAATTAAAAACCACAAAAAAACCATAACTTTTGTCTACCCAAATACATCAAACACTCACATAATTACTCTAAGGTGGAACAATCAACCCAAAAACATCCATCATCACTTAAGACTTCTGGTTCCATATAAAACAGAATATATACACAACCATCTTTCTTGTCCCTTAGATACAGCTGTAAAGTCTGCAAAGAACGAAAAGACAGGTATGTACTTCAGTAGTAGGGTTCTTGCTTACAATGAGCAAAGCCACTGTCAAAGACAAAATGTATGAAAGAATGCACTGAGAGCTACCAGAGAACTCTTTTTCTGTAGCCCATGCTGGCCTGGAATTCACTATGAAGACCAGGCAAATATCAAACTTATGGCAATCCTTCTATGTCTCTTGAATGGGATTAAACCCAGCCTAGAACTTTTGAAAGTATTACAATAGAGGATCGGGAAAGAGCATCAAAAAGTAAAGTACAACTAAACTGGTAGGTAGTACCTTTACCATGGGGGGGGGGGGTGTGAGGAGGATACTAGGAATGGAACACAGTGATTTTTGCAAGATTCTACCACTGAGCTATGCGCCCACTTCGGTTTAATTACTTTTCCTCCTCTAGTATCCTCATGAACTTAATTAAACAAAGATCTACAAGTGAGTGTTGTGGTTACAGCTTGTGTTCTGGTTCAAGTTTTGTTTTATTTTTGAAGGAAATTTCTAACAGTCAGAGAAAATTGAGGGGAATCCCCAGGGTTTTTCTCTCCCCCAAACTCCAATGCCTGGAAAATCCCATGGTGGGGGCTATGGCATCAATTAAGGTAACTGACTTAGGAAGACTAGAGCAGCTAAAAACTAACTCCAAGAAGAGGAAACATTTGTTCCATGTGGTGGAACCATCAATGGCTTCACAAAGTCAAATTACTTTTGTTTAGCTTTTGAGACAGTGTCTTAGTTTTGTAGCCCAGACTGACCTGGAATTCACTTTGTAGTCTATCACCTGCACTTGCTAAAGGATAGCTCTTGACCTTAGTCAACATATCAAAGAGTTAAAGAACTAAGTTAACAAACACCCTTATCCCCTACTGACCTGTGGGTAACATCTCCATAGTACTGTAAAAAGACACTGACTGCTAAGCTGATACTGGAACTGCTATTCACAGAAAGCAAACTGGAACTTGGACTGAAATCTACTCCATTGCACTGAAACAGGATCCAAATTCATATAAACATAATATGCAAAAATTTCCAGGCTAAAAATCTAAAATTACTTGTTATACAAAAAGAACCAATAAAATGCCAACTTGCACAGGAAAAAGACAAGACAAACATTGATTATTTCTCTCAGGGCAAAATTTTAATTGGAAGGAAAGAGGTGGGAGAAAGGGGAATAACACTGATTAGGAGAGATTCGAGTGGCCCAAATGTTGAATTGACATAACAACCGTTACGTCATCTATTACTAAAAATTCTCAAATAAGCAACATCAAATGTGAACCCATTTTTAAGAATGTCAAAATAAGCTAAGTATAGTGGTGCAGGACAGTCATCCCAATTATTGGAAAGTAGGGGCTAGAGAATTAGGAGTTCAATTCCAGTCTGTGTTCTGTGAGACCATGTCTCAAACAAAATAAAAGCTAAAACAAAAACTAACAGTAAGAAAGAAGATCTACAAAAAATTATAAACAAATCAGGAAAGAAAAAAGAAATAACCAAAATAAAAATTAACTTAATCACAGAGGCATCTCTGCAGCTCCCAGGATACTTTTAGGACAGTGAAAAGTCAGGCATTAGACTAGAATGAATTAATATCCAGTCCATACAAAAAGCTAACAAATAAATAAGAAGACAATCTAGCAGAAAACCGCAAAGTAAGTTGAACAGGTTCTTCATGAGCTATTAGCCATTAAGGAACTACAAATTAAAGCTACAATAAGGCTTCTAAAAGTTAAAAATCCATTAATAAGAGAATAATAAATGTTGTTGTTACCTTTATACAATGAAATACAATCAGTGAAATACAATGAACTACTGATACATAAGGCATCTTATGGATGAATCTCTAAAAACATTGCATTACTCACAATATTTACATTCCAAATCCATAGGAGATACCTAAAATTATGGATAGTAATGAATCTTATAATATAGTCATGTGGCACATAATAAAATTATAGTCAACAATGGACCACAATTATATGGTGGCATTCCCATAAGATTGTATAAGAACACACTATGTTATCTGCACAACAAAATTATCTAAAGACTCATTTCTTAGAAACATGCCCTAGTTCTTAGGCACACAAAATATTAATAACAGTAATAAATATAACAATATAATGTAATCGGGCAGGATGTGGTGGTATATGCCTTTGATCTCAGCAGAGGCAGGCGGATCTCTAAGGTCTAGGTCAGCCTGGTTTTACAGAGTGCATTCCAAGACTGCCGGGGCAACACAGAGAAACTCTGTCTAGAAAAAACAAAAGATGACCAATGTAGTGTAATAAAAGTTTTGTGGCCTTTCTAAATAACTTGTGTAGATCTTAGCAACTTCATCATGTTTTTTTTTTCTCATAAATTCAAGAACGTTCACCCTTCTATTTAAAGGAAGAACTTAACAGCTTCCCTTTGGCATATTCAAATTGTTAATATAATCACTACTTTTTGCACTTTTGAGTCACTAAGTAAAATGAGAGTTACTTGACAAGTATTCCGATAAGAGAGATAGCTACCCAGCAAATATGGGTGGCTAGTATAAAAATAACTTTGATAAGCTGTACAAAGTAATGATTTATATGCTGGGCAGTATAATGCAAACTTTCATCACACCGTTCAGAACAATATTCAATTTAAAACTTATGACTTGTTTATTTCTGAAATTTTATGTCTAGAATTTTCAGGTTTATGGCTACAGTGGTTAATTGATACTGTAAAAAGAGAATCTAAAGAGAAAAATAAGCCCAAATCAACCCAGACATAAGAATATATATTGTATAATTTCATTTATATGAAGTGCAACAACAGGAAAAACTCAGGGAGGAAGTAAAGCACATACCACGGAGGAATCTCACTTTCTACCTTGCTCAACCTGCTTTCTTAGAAAACCTAGGACGAACTGTCCAGCAGTGAACACACAGTGGGCTGAACATTCTCACATCAAACTTTAATAAAAAAAAAAATGCTCCACAGACATGACCAAGTTTTACTGTAGCAGTAAAACTTAAGATAGTGAAAACCACTAAACCTCTGGGGTAGGAGGAAGTGAGCATATGGAGTGCTTGTAGTATTCTTTTTCTTGTCTTGGACACTGGTTAATGTGACAGAAATAATTACTCAACTGAGGTTCCCTCTTCCCAAGTGACTCGAGTTTCTATCAAGTTGACAAAAGTTCAACAGCAGAGGGGAAGTTTAGTCTTAAAAAATCTCCTCCATATTAGCTTAACTTAGCTTAAATTTCACAATATTTTACTTATTACTTCATTCACACTAAAAGTTTGTTTTGATGATGGACACCAGCAATAAAAGGGACACATAATTGCAAGGTCTGCAATCTCAAGTTCACTGTTTTAAAAAAGGGATCAACAGAAGGAAACAAATTACCAATACTGTACTAACAGTTTTATAACAGAAAGCAAAGCTCTAAATGCAACACAGAATGGTAGCATGTTAGGTTTTCTTCTCATTCTGATGTAATATCTCAGCAAAATAACTTAAGGAAGTAAAGATTTATTTTAGGTTATTGTTTCAGACAATTCAGTCAATCATAGTGAGAAAGGTGGGGTGGAGTAGAACAATTCTCACTATAGCACAATATCAAAAAAAGAAAATAAAACAAAGATCAAAGATTGGGCTGGCAAGATAGCTCAGTAGATAAAAGTACTTGCTGCACACTCAAGTTTGATTCCTGGAACACTTGTAATAAAAAGCCTGATTATGGTTCACATCTGTAATTCCAGCCCCAGCTTGTCAATGAAGAGATGGGAGACTAAGGCAAGAAAATTGGACAGAAGCTCATACATGAAGTGCAATGGTAAAAATAATGAGAGACTCTGCCTCAATATCCAAGTAGAAGGAGAAAACTGAATTCTGAAAAGTTGTTTTCTGGCTTCTACAAGTTCCATGAACAAACATGAACACACAAACACACACACACTCACTCACTAAATAAATATATATGTATCTTTAAAAATCCACAGAAGAAAAAGAAATATGACAAAAATCAAATATAAGTTTAGAAGTCATTTAAAGCCTATGATCTTGGCCTCTCCTCGAATCTACCTAAAGAAACAATACATAAATGATTTACACAGAAACAGAAGTATGACTATGGTTGACACTGATATAAGAAGTAATTATAAGATATCTAGGGTAACTTATAAACCTAACCAAGAAAACTTTGCTAGAGGCTGAATGCTCAGAAGGAGCCAGCAGAACTAAGAACCATGAGATTTGGGAACAAATAGATCCAAAGATAGCAAGGCCTGAGGACATCTACTTTATATAGTGCTTGTGTCTATGGTACTATCAACTTCTTAAATACAAGAAAAGTAAAATTCAGAAGTATCTGATTTTCTTCTGCCCGTTTCTTTACCTGGTCTATTTCGACTGTTTTTGATTAAAGTACAGCAATTATATTTTGTTAGAAGACTTGCTTAACTTGCTTCTGCTCCCAACCTGGGTGGAATACTAACCTTCTGCCTTTAAATATTTACCCCTATAGTGATCTGATTATCTGCCCACATCTCCCAGTGAACTTTAAATTCCTGGGAGGCAAAGAGTGTGTCAAATCTTATCTTTGTGTCTATTACTTAGCCTCAGACTTGATAGCCAGTAGGATCTTTGTAGGATGTGTGCATGCATGTGTAAGTTCTTGACTGTTGGGCCATCTCTCCAGTGCCCTCCACTGTATTTGTTTCTCTTTTTAACACAGAGTCTATTACTGAAACAGGAGTATAGATTCACAGGAGTATAGATACCATGAGCTCCAGGTATCTGCTTATCTCCTTCCCCCCTTTCCACCTCAGTGCTGAAGTTATTGATGTATACCACAGCATTAGGCTTTATGTGAATACTGGGAATCCAAATTTAGGACCCATGATTACATGGTGGGCATTTAACAACTGAATCATCTCCCTGGCCTTCAGTGAAGATTTTTTTTCATGGAAGTTGGCTGATATCTTTTGTAAAAGGTCACAGAATATGGCAAGAAAAGAACTAGGACTCAAGACTTTTAACTCTTCATCTAAGTAAGCTTTAAGTTACATCATATAAATAACATTTAAACTGATTGTGGCAACACATGTATTTAATCCCAGAACTCTAGAGATACATGCAGGGAATTTCTGTGAATTGGAAGCCAGCCTAAATCTACACAGAGATCCAAACCAGCTAGGTCCACAGAGTGAGATCCCATCTCAAAACAGTCACATAAACCTGGCACAAATCTAGAAATTATGTTCTAGAGGTATTAAATTGATCTCTGAAGGGCTAGGAAAATATGAATATTTTAGGTAAACCCATGAAATAGGATTAAAAATATTTCCTAGTCTATATAGTGTATGCAAAAACTTACTGAGTTTAAAAAAGGAATAAAACACAAAGATTACTCAAAAGAAACCAAAGTGGTTATTATGTTAACAGAAAAATTAACCCAGGTGGGCTGGAGCACTGGCTACTCTTCCAGAGGTCCTGAGTTCAATCCCCAGCAACCACATGGCGGCTCACAACTATCTGTAATGGAATATGATGCCCTCTTCAGGTATGTGTCTGAAGACACTGACAGTGTACTCAAATAAATAAGAAAGTAAGTAAGTAAGTAAATAAATAAATAAATAAATCTTTAAAGAATTTAACCTAGATTGAGAATATTAGAAATGATAAAAATGTCACTTTACAAAACAGACAGAAAAATATTAAGTGTGTACATATCCAAATACAAACTACAAGACAGGTAAAACAAAAACTAAGATGAAAGGATAAACTTAATCAGCACTTTTAGAACAATGCATCCAATCACAGCAAACTACATCCCTTTAAAGTATTCATAGAAAAGATATCAAGATAGACCACATATTGAGTCATGAAACGAGTTTTTAAAAACTGATATTATTCTGACCATAAGGAATCAAAGTATAAGTGCAGAAAGATAAAAGTATCGACATTCACAAACAATATACTCCTAAATACCTAAGAAAGAAATTTTGAAGAAAAACATTTTTAGATTTCTTTTATGTATATGAATGTCTTGCCTACATATATGTACGTATACCATCCAAGTGTCTGCCATTAGAGGTCAGAAGTGGGGTCCGGATCCTCTTGGATGTAGAGGGTAGTAAAGCACCATGTGGGTGCTGGAAACCAATCCTGGAACCTCTGAAAGAGGAAGAGCTCTTTTTTCTTTTTTTTGGTTTTTTGTTTGTTTGTTTGTTTGTTTGTTTGTTTTTCAAGACAGGGTTTCTCTGTGTATCCCTGGCTGTCCTGGAACTCACTCTATAGACCAGGCTGGCCTCCAACTCAGAAATCCGCATGCCTCTGCCTCCCAAGTGCTGGGATTAAAGGCGTGCACCACCACTGCCCAGCTGAGGAAGAGCTCTTAACCACTGGGCCATGTCTTCATCTCCTCTAGAGAAAAATTAAAAACTCATTTAAGAGAATGAATCTGGAATTATATCAAAATCTATGGGACCATACTAAAGCAGTGCTGTGGGAGTTTTTATCACTAATATTTACATCAGAAGTGGAAAAATCACAATCAGTAACTCAAGTTTCCACCTCAAGAAACTAGAAACAAGGAGATAATAATCCTTAGAATAGGATGAAGTTGATGGAGGTTTGAGAAAAATAAAAATCAAGTTCTAAGCAGCAACAACAATGGGTAGACAGGTCAAACATTTTGGCTTAGTCAGGGTAAACATGTCTGGTCAAGAGAACTCCTACAAGCTGATAAACTTCAGCAAAGTGGCTGGATATAAAATAACTTAAACAAATCAGTAATCCTCCTTTATATAATAATAAATGGGCTAAGAAAAAATTATGAAACAACATCCTTCACAACAGCCAACAATAATATAAAATATCTCGGTGTAACTCTAATCAAGCAAGTGAAAGATCTGTATGAGAAAAACTTCAAGGCCCTGAAGAAAGAAATCGAAGAAGGCCCTAGAAATGGAAAGATCTCCATGCTCATGGATCAGTAGGATTAACATAGTAAAAATAGCCATCATACCAAAAGCAATCTACAGACTAATGCAATTCCCATCAAAATTCCAACACAATTCTTCAAACATGGAAAAAGCAATTCTCAATTTCATATGGAAAAAGAAAAAACTCAGGATACTGAACACAATCCTGGACAATAAAAGAACTTCTCGAGGAATCACTATCCTTGGACCTCAAGTTGTACTACAGGGCAATAGTGATAAAAACCGTGTAGTACTGGTACAAAAACAGATAGACTAATCAATGAGCTAAAATTGAAGATCCAGAAATAAACCCAGACACCTATGAACACTTGATTTTTGACAAAGAAACCAAAAGCATACAATGAAAAAAAGAAAGCATCTTCAACAAATAGTGCTGGTTTAACTGGCGGTTTGCATGTAGAAGAATGCAAATAATCTGTATCTAGCACCCTGCACAAAGCTCAAGTCCAAGTGGATCAAGGACCTCATAAAACCAGATATACTGAACTTAATAGAAGAGAAAGTGGGAAATAGCCTTGAACATATTGGCACAGGAAAAAATTTCCTTAACAGAACATCAATGGCTCAGGCTCTAAGATCAAGAACTGACCTCATGAAACTGAAAAGCTTCTTTAAGGCAAAGGACATGGTCAATAGGACACAACAGCAACCTGCAGATTGGGAAAAGATCTTCACTAACCCTATATCTGACAGAGGGGTAATATCCAAAATATATAAAGAACTCAAGAAGTTAGACTCCCCCCCCCCCCAAAAAAAAACCAAATTTAACTCAATTTTAAAAAATAGGGATCAGAGCTAAACAGGATTCTGCAGAGAGGAATATCGAATGGCCGAGAAGCACTTAAAGAAATGTTTAACATCCTTAGTCATTAGGGAAATGCAAATCAAAATGACCCTTAGATTCCACATTCTACCAATCAGAATGGCTAAGATAAAAAACTCAAGCGACAGCATATACTATCGAGAATGGCGAGAAAGGGGAATACATCTCCACTGCTGGTGGGATTGCAAACTTACACAACCACTCTGGAAACCAACATGGTAGTTTCTCAGAAAACTGGAAATAGCTCTACTTGAAGACCCATTCCTGGGCATATATACTCAAACGATGTTCCACTATACCTCATGGACATGTGCTCCACTAGGGTCATAGCAGCTTTATTCATAATAGCCAGAAGCTGGAAGCAACCCAGATGTCCCTCACCAAAGAACAGATTCAGAAAATGTGGTTCATTTACACAATGGAAAAACTATTCAGCTATTAAAAACAAGGACATCATAAAGTTGGAGGGAAATAGATGAAAATAGAAAATATCATCCTGACATACATGGTATATACTCACTGATAAGTGGATATTAGCCCAAATGTACAGAATACCATGATACATCCCACAGACCCAAATAAGTTAAACAAGGAAGGCCCAAGTGAGGATGCTTGAATCTCACTTAGAAGGGGGAACAAAAAAATATCATGGGAGGCAGAAAGAAGGAGGGACCTGGGTGTGAAAGAGGAGAGGGAGAGGAATTGGGGCAGATTCAGGTATGGGGAGTGACAAGACAGAGGTCCAGAGAGCCAGGAGAATTAATGGAAATATGTAGCTGTCAGGAATGGTGGGGCGAAGGGAATCACTAGGAAGTCCCAGAGGTCCCCCCAACTAAACCAGTTTGAGGGGCTAGTAATATAGCATTCCAACAGTTATGCAGACTTATAAATAAGCTGATTAAACAATTTATGAAGAATAAGAACTAAAGTAGTCATTTTTTTAAAGAATTAGAGGCATCAGCTGGATGTGGGTAATGCACACTCAGCATTAAGGAGGCAGAGGCAGGAGGAATCTCAATTAAAGGCCAGCCTGGTTTACATGGCTAGTTCTAGCTCAGCCAGGACTACATAGTTTCAAAAATCCAAACAGAACAAAAATGAATCACATATCTAAATTATAACTTACTATATAGCTACAATAATCAAGGTGAGGGTATTAGCAAATAATAAAAACATAGATCAATGGAAAGAAATCCGGGAGACTGACACACATAAACAGAGGCCACTAATTTTCCACAAACAGAAAATAGCAATTCAAAGACAACTATATGCAGAAGAGAGACCTTCACGTAAACCTAACATTATACAAAACATAAAACAGATCTAAATGGAAAACTAAAATTTTAGAATACAGGACAGAATCCTCATATTCCAGAGTTTAAAAGGAGTTCTAATATTTTTAGTGCAATACAAAAACCTTTTTGAAGTGATAAATGCCAGCCTGGTCTATCGAGTGAGTTCCAGGACAGCCAGGGCTACACAGAGAAACCCTGTCTCGAAAAACCAAAAAAAAAAAAAAAAAAAAAAAAAAAAAAAAAAAAAAAAAAAAAAAAAAAAAAAAAAAAAAAAAAAAAAAAAAAACGAAGAAGAAGAAGAGACAAATTGGACTTTGTTAAAATTAACAATCTTACCCAAGTGTGGGATTGTGTGTTGTAATTCTAGACCATGAGGGTAAGGCAGGATTATAACTATATGAGATCAACCTAGGGAGTATAACAAAATGTTATTTCACCCCCACTCCCTCCACTAAATTAAAATTAAAATCATGTTTAATAGGCATTGCTAAGTCAATGAAAAGCTATATTACCAACATAAAGGGAGAGGGATACTTGAAACCTTATAGTAATTTAGATTTTTTGTATTGGATTTTGAATTCAGGGTCTCCATGTACAAGATAGGCAAGTCCTCTATCATTGAGCTACATCCCAAGCAAACCCCAAAACCTCTAAGAAAGAAGAATAAATAGCTCCTTTTTAAAATGGGCAAAACACTTGAACAAGTACTTCTAATATATCTGAGGAAAATTTCCTGGTGTAAAAGAGACAAATTCAAAAGTCTAATCTTTTGTAAATTGGGAAGATTGGAGTAACGCTCTTGATAACTTTCAACATCCTGAGGCAGAAGTTCATCCACGTGATTAGTTTTTACAAAATAGAAACAAGAAAAAGAACGTGGACTCTTTTATATTAATTAAAAACTTTACTAGACTGTTCAGTATTTTTGAGTAGTCTCACTGTGTGACCCAGGCTGACATTTAACTCAGAATTTTCCTGCCTCAGTCTCCTAAATGCTAGGAATACAGATACGTACCATCATCTCAAGCATAAGACTGCTAAATATTAAAAAATTGAAAACATCATGAGAAAAATATAGCAGGTTAAAATAGGTTTCTTTATATCTGGTATTTATAAATATTCTGAGTCTGAACCAAAGTTCCAAAACATCAGAGAGAAGGAGGACATGGATGGTTAAGATACGATACAGGTATAGAACAACTCTGTCTGCTTTTTATTCTATTGTAATTATTTAAAACAAAGCATTTTTAAGCAAAACAAAAATTTAAGACTACTACTATTTTTTTTTTGAGTCCTTCAGGTACTAACAGGGCAGGCTACAACTCTCAGTTCAGGCTCTGTTCTTTTCTTGCATCCTTACAGGTGCAAATTAGTGACAGTGAATAAATACTAGGGAAGCAAGCCTGCTTGTATTACAGGTGGGAAAAGTTGTGTATGTAGGGCCAAGTACAGTACCATAGAATAATGGAACTTTGTGGAATTTATTGATTTGATTGTATCTCTAGAACTATGGAAAAATGTTAAAATGAGCCTGTTAGGAAAAAGGGAAAAGTTTTATCACAAGCTGTAGTATATTTTGCCAAAGCTATTTTTAAGATAGTAGACAGTTTATCAATTTTCATTGCCACCACATAGTTATTTTATGACCATTACTAGCAAAAGTAGATTATAGAAAAATTGTTTGACAGCAAAGAATGGTCCCATGTGAGTCTTTCTTCTCTGTATCTCCTAAAACAAAGGGTTATTAATATATTTTCTCCAATTACAAAAACAACAGGAAATTGATAGAAAGAAACGTCACTTATTTTTTGAGAGTAGTTCCAGAAAGTCTTTCTGTAGTGTTTTTGAGTACCTGCTACAAGGGTATCCAATCTTCTACCTGCAAATTCCTCTTTAGATACAAGCATAATCAAAAAGTTATTTCAAGGAAGTAATATAAAATCAAAATTAGCAACTCAGATTGACAATGGTGTAGACTCTGAAATCCTGAACTATACAGACAGGGAGCCTTGTCCAAAATAAACACTCCCACGCCAAGGTACTGTTTGCAAGATGGAGAATAACCTACAAGCAATGTATCTGGATATAAAAATATAGCTTTCAAGGTTAAAAACACAATTCACACGCAAATACACAACAAACACATATCAAATACTCGTTTAGTAAGAGAACTGACAGGATACAAAGAAAATTCAAAAAATATTTGAGACTTGGTATGTACAGGCACTGAAAATAAGAATGCAAGATTAAGATTGCTAAAATATTGATAAAATGGTTACGACCTAAGAAAAGTTAATCTGAAGCCTTTGAGATTACTTCTACCAAACAGAACCTTCTATTTCTCTACCAGATTAAAATCTGTAAATAACATGACTTTAAAAATCCACTTCCAGGTCAGCATGATGGCTCAGCAGGTAAAAGCACTTACTTCCACGTCTGATTTCAATTCATAACACCCACATGGAGGAAGGAGTGTATTAACTACAGCAACTTGTCCTCTGACTTCCACATGTGCATGTACATGTGTATACATACAAAATAATTAAGTGTAATAATTTTTAAATGTCCACTCCCCTATAATTGTATGAAAATGTCCTCAGGAAAATAAGCCACACCATTTGTCTTCTTGTTTTGATTTAAATAATTTCTGTTAATAAAGGGAGAATGGTTTATTTTGTATCTGAGCCTAAGCCTTTGAAAACAAAATTCTGGTCCTAGAACAGCTATCAACTGTTCCATAGCATACTTAAGACATTTTTAAATGTGCATGCGTGTTTTTCTTGTATATGTGCAGATACACATGGGCATTTACCTTAAGATAATTGTAAGATCTTAAAAGCCACCTGATAGCAAACTATCTCCTAGGATAAGAATGCTTTTTGTTAGCATCCTTTGAGGGATAATCACAAAAACTTTCGTGCAAAGAAGGAAACTCGAACAAGAAACAAGAAGACTGTCATTACTGAACACCTAGTTTGTACCAGTTTATTTTCAAAGGGCCAAATTTAATTTTATAAAACAACATGTTATACCCTTTGTCATATTTAATCAAATAAATGGATGTATTTACATAATAGCTTTGAACTATAACTTAATTAAAATTATATTTATTAACTATTGATGCGCCTACTAACTAATGATTAGTCTTTGAGTTGCAATATAGGACATGTGAAAAGGCAGAAGTAACAGTTATTATGCTCACCAAACTTCCAATGCAATTTGTTTCATACACAGAAACAGATAATCCACTAAGTAATAATTTGTGTGAGATGTGAATTCTGGCCTTGACACTGCTATCATATGACTTTGAATGACAACAATAATTTCTTATCTGAGCTTTACTTTCTTATTTCATAACTGGAAAGATAGTTCCAGATACTCTCTAAGGACTGTAGTAACTATGGACACATGTGATTCATGTATTGAGCATTAATGACAGAGATTTGAGAGCGCTGGAAGCAGCTTTATAGCACTTAGGTATTCAATGGATTGACTCAAAAGAATCGGTAAACAAGGGTAAATAAAAGGGATGCAACATGGAGCTGATGAAAGGAATAAACTGTCATAGGACTACAACTGGGGCAAATAAATAGATGCTGACCTAGCGGAGGAAAAGAGCATCAGATACTATTCTGGAAGAATATGTCAAGGCCAAACTTTGGATTGTTGTGAGAGTCCAGGAAAAGCATGAGAACTGAGAAGCTTGAAGTGAAACAAAGACAGTGATTCACAATAATCTTTTATTGAAATCCTGCCACAGTCATGCCCTTTAGGATATTGAGGGGATACAGAACCTCAAACTTTGTCCTTTCAGTTATTTACTGGGAAAAAAATATCACATAAAATCTTAGTGACCAAAATAATACTTATTTTATTTGCTCACAATCCTGTAGATTAGCAATTTTGGCTACAGATGGTTCTGCTATTTTTTTGTCGGGTTTTTCATACAGTTACAATAGCGAATTGGGACTAAAAGGGCTAAGATGGCCTCACTCATGTCCAATTGTCTATTAACTGAGCCATTCTCCTCATATCATATTTTCTTCCTCCAACAAGCTACCTAGATCTTTGCATCATTGCATCAAGATTTCCAGAGAACAAGAAAGAAGGTACTTCTTTAAAGACAGGGAAAGTCCCCTACAATTAGCTTATATTGTAGCGTATCTGCCAAAGCATGTCATAAAAATATCCCATATTCTAGGAGTAGGTAAACATACCCCAACTTTTAACAGGAGGTACTACAAAATCACACTGCAAAATGGTGTGCTACACAGATGAAAAGACACTGAAGTCGTTAAGTATTCTATCATACTGTCTCATGTTAGAAATGAGTATTGAGCATATTTGGCCCCAACTCAGAAGTGGGAAGAACCACTGAGGTGAAAAAGATGAGATTTGAAGGTACATCTAGGATGGAACAAATATATAAGAAGAGGGAGCACTCTAGACAAAAGCAGTACAAAGGACCAGAATAACTTGTGCTTAGATTCTAATCAATACAAACTTAGAGAAAATAGGTAGAGAAGAAGATTTTAAAAGTATAGGTAAGATGATAAGGAAAGTTATGATTATGAGTCAAAGATCTTGACTGCCATGGTCTCTGGTATACGCACACTATTTGCTATGCAGTGAGTAGCCAGGGCCCTGTGGTAGCCTAATGGCAGCGATAGTTACAGGAAAATAAGGAAGCTTTTAGAGCCTGTCCCTCTGTGGAGAGTATTCTAGAAGTAAGTTAAATTGGACATGGGTGAAGGAATGCACTGAAATCATGTCAAAAAAAGCAGCCTAGAAAATTTCCCCTAAACACAGATGCTTACCTAGAGGGACTAAAGAACAATTTTTATAGGGTCATTTATTTAGTAGTATAAAGCTGAATATTTAAGTTAGTGATCCTAGTGCTTCACTAAATTTAGATTCATCTCTTGCCTCTAGCTTCTCTGTCCCCTCTCCCCTCCCCCTTCCCTTCCCCCTCTCTCCACGTGGTCATGGCTGGCCTCTACATGTGTGTGTGTGTGTGTGTGTGTGTGTGTGTCTCTGTCTCTGTCTCTGTCTCTGTCTCTCTCTCTCTCTCTCTCTCTCTCTCTCTCTCTCTCTCTCTCTGTTTCTCTCCCTCCCTCCCTCTACTACCCTGTTGGCTCCCCTCCCCATGCCCTGAATAAACTCTATTCTATACTAAAAAAAATTTAGATTCATGACAGATATATACACAAATATGTACACATCTACCTCTCCTCATAAGATATAAACTCTTCTATGATAATCTTTCTATGCAGCACACAGGCGGTAATGACTATCAGTGCCTCCTTCTCTCCCTTGGCCTATTATGAAACAGTCTCACTATATGGAAACCAAGCTGACTTCAAATTCACAATCCCGTCTCAGCTTCCTGAATGCTGGGATTTTAGGCATGTGCTATTATATCCACAGAAGAGGTGAGTTTCATGTGAAACAAGTAGGATATAGCTGCTTTGCTTGCAAAGTTGTACCTATATTTAAAAAGACAAGGAGGCTGGATACAGTGGTGTATGTACCATCTGTGACAATATTTTCCATTTGGAAATCTGCAAATTCTATGTCACCAAAAGACCTCCCTCTACATACTGTTTCAGGTTCATTCCACTCTCTTGGGTGCCATCCTTTAATCAATGTCCACATTTTCATTAAACTGTTTTTCTATTCACTGTGGCAACTAAATGTCTTATTTCCTTATCCTGTAACCGATTTCAAATATGTATTACTTGCAGGCATGCAATTGACCTATTTGCAGAGTGTGGGACACCCTGACGTTTTCTACATCTTATTGTTCACAAATGTATGGAGAATTGCTGCTTCCTAGTCAAATAACCAAATATTACATAATGGACAAGAATTTCAACACTTGGTATATATAGTAAGTTCCAGAACAGCCAGAGTTACATAGTGAAAACCTGTCTCAACCACATACCCCCCACCAACACACACACACCAAAGACAAGTGCTAGAGAAATGGCTCTTGCAGAGCACCTGGATTCAGTTCTTAGCATCGTCTAGAGAGGCAGCACACATCACCTATAATTCCTGTTCCAGGAGACTGAATGCCCTCTTCTGGCTGCTGTGGGCACTGCATGCACATGGTGCACATGCATGCATTCAGTTTGGTTATTAATTGAATGAGAAGCAGCAATTTTCCTTCAAACATTTGAGATTTAAATTTTTTTTATACAGTTTGAAGATATCGCTACCAAGAACACTATCTATTACTTAGCTACTCTCTCTTCAATTAATGAGAGAAATGTTTCTGACAAGGAACAATTCCATCAAGCATAATAATGTACTCTGTGTACCAATTACTGTTCAGTCTTTTATCCTTAATATGTTATTTATATTTCATATAATAATCCCAGATATTATTTGTTCTACAAATAGTATACACAAAAAATTACATTTATATAAAGTTGTGCAGCCAATTTAGTGAAAAAGTCAAGATCTACATATGGGTTGACACTATTTCATTCTTCAAATTATAGTTAACTAATCACTATGAATGACAATATAATTCTAACAATCTCATTTGCAGGAATTTACTCTAGAAAAGTGTAAACTTACATGCATAAAATACTTCATGTGAATTTTTACAGAAGTGTAAACTTAAATGCATAAAATACTCACATGTGAATTCTTACAGCTGCTCTACTCATAATCATCAAAATTCAAAAGTAATCCACCCATGTTTCCACATTGAATGACTAAACAAATTGTAATATCTGTACCATGGACTACCCTATGCAGCAATACAAAAGAAACAAAATATTAATATAACAATTTGAGTAATGTGGGCTCTCAGCATTGTGTTGAGTGAAAAAACAAGAATCACAAGATGACAGTCAGTTTAAATGTTAGCAAAATGATAAAAAAATTATGAAATACAAATTATTGGCTTCCAGATATTAAAGTAGGAAGGTCATATTATTAATAAGCTAGCAAAATAGAATTTTTCTGGGGTAAAGGAACTGTTCTGGGGCTGGAGAGATGGCTCAGAGGTTAAGAGCACTAACTGCTCTTCCAGAGGTCCTGAGTTCAATTCCCAGCAACCACACGGTGGCTCACAACCATCTGTAATGGGATCTGATGCCCTCTTCTGGTGTGTGTCTGAAGCTACAGTGTACTCATATACGTAAAATAAATATATCTTTAAAAAAAGGAACTGTTTTGTACTTAGACTGAGCTAGTGGTTATATGAAAGTATACATATTAAAATCCATAGAAATTCATACAACCCTATAGAATTTCCATTTAGCTTTATGATTTTTTAGAAGTCATTATGTCAGCTTTTTGGTTAGTACTAATTGCTATATTTCCTACCTTCTATATATTTACTAGAACAGTTGTACCTACTACTAACAGTATGATTTAATATTAAGATAGATTAGAATACATTGGAAATTGCACTATATTTTCCTTCATAGAATTTTCACTGGCCTTGGGGACCCCTTACTCTACTTACCAGGGCAGATGTGTATTATACTCAAAATATGTGTTAGTCATAACACAGGGTGCTCACAACCAGTGTTTGCTAAACTGATTTACTCTGGCAATATTGTGGAAAAGCGGCAAATACTTTTTGTAATGACATTTACAAAATCTATACCTAGATATACTAAATCTTACTCTAATTACTAATGAAATAATTACTAAGTTGTTAATGATATGCTCAATAATTATAAGGCATACATAGAATTTGAAAGAAAAATGGGCTACTACTAGTAATACAGAGGTTTTTAAAGCTTAAAATAGGCAGAATCCAAACCACAATCAATTATTCTATGTTCGCTAATCATAAAACCATAAAATTTGATGTGTTAAGATAAAGAGATATAAAGAAAGATATTTGTACTGACTTTCTAAGTGTGATATCCTACATTAGGCAACTTACTTCAGGAATCACATTTCAGTTCAGACATGTAAAGCTTTCAGAGGCCATCATTCTACTCATAAAACACAAAAAGCTTGCCAAACTGAAAGGTTATCTGGCAAGGAAATGAAGTTGCAAGACAAACTACCACCCTATATCCAAAGAGACCAGGAACTTACAGAGAAACACAGGTTTGAACACATAAGCCTATAGGAATTTTAAACCAAAGATTCTATGATTAGTTACAGTGTGAAACTACTGTGTTCCACAGAGTAGTTTCCACCCCTTTAAAGAGCTTTTCCTACAGGAATCCCACCAGGCTCCTGTGGTAAAGATCAGAGGGGGAAAAATTTAAGAAAAAGTTCCCATAATGTAACTGGATGGCTAGATAACTAAAACAATCTACTGTGAAACTCACCAAGACCACCTTTTCTAATCTTTAGTACAGAAGGAAGGGATAAATCTCCAGGAAGGAGGACTTAGGACCCATGGCTTAAAGACATTGGTATAAGCCCAAAGGTGTGTGGTAGGGGATTGGGGAGGAAGAGAAAATTCCTGCACATTAAGAATGAACAGTAAACCTTGCACACTGAAGACCAAGGTTCTAGTTATCTCACCAATCAGATCATCAGACAGAACACTTCTTCCCAAACCAACCACACCTGACAACAGTGGAATAAAATTGGAAAAGCTGTAAAAACCAAATTTTGGAAAGCAGCACAATGGACAACCCAATGCCAAGAAAAGTAAAAAAGATCTCATGAGAGCTAGAAAGATGTCTCAGCAGTTAAGAGAACTTGCTGCTTTTACACAGGATCCAGGTTCAGTTCTCAGGACCTCCATGGTGGTTCATAAACATTTATAACTCCAGTTTGAGGGAATTAGACCTCTATGAGCACCAGGTACATAAGGTAGCACACAGACATGCTCATAGGCAAAACACTCATCCACATAAAATAAACACAAAAAATAAAGTTATCATTAGAAAAATAGAAACTCTCTGGTGTGCATACCCTGCCCTCCCCCCCATATCCACCAGGCCAACAAAACACTGAACAGGCCAACTCCTCACTAGATTATCCAAACTAGAAGCCTAGGAAAAGAAACCAGAACTCTCTAACTATTAAAAATTTATCAGAATCTCTTGCCCATGTGCAGTTTTAAGGATGTTCACAAGGTGTATCAAAAGGTACAAAAATATCCCAAAGTTACAAGACAATCACTGGGTTCAAAGTAGATGTTGGGACTATCAGAAATGAGATTTAAAGAATTGTGATTCATGTCAAAAAGCCTAATAGGCCAGGTGGTGGTGGCACACGCCTTTAACCCCAGCACTTGGGAGGCAGAGGCAGGCGGATTTCTGAGTTCGAGGCCAGCCTGGTCTACAGAGTGAGTTCCAGGACAGCCAGGACTACACAGAGAAACCCTGTCTCGAAAAACCAAAAAAAAAAAAAAAAAAAAGCCTAATAGATAAAGCAGATAATATGTAAGTTCAGACAGATAATTTCAGCAAAGAAATGGAATCTAGGAGAATAAAAGCAAATGAAAAATACTAAAAATAAAAAAGTTTAAAAATTCAGCAACTCAGTGGGCATCAAGTAGACTTGATGAAGCCAAGAAAACTTTAGCTTGATGGTCATGTTTATTGATTAGGCCACTAAAAATTAAAACAAAGGAGGATGAAGAAAGAGAAGAAGAAAGAAGGAAGGAAGAGGAGAAGGAAGAAAGAAGGATAAGGAACAAAGAAGAAGGGAGAAAGGGACATAGGAAAGGAAAAAGGGAGGATGAAAGGGAAGAAGGAAGGAAGAGAAGAAGAAAGAAAAGGAGGAGGGAAGGAAGAGAAGAGGAAAAGGAAGAGGAGAAGGAAGGGGAGGAGAAAGAGAGGAAAACAACAACAACCACCCAGCATACACTGGAATGATGGCTCAGTGTGTAAGAAAAGTTGTTATTCTTGTTGAGGACCTGGCTTGGATTCTGAGAACACACATGCTGGCTGGCTCACAACATTCTGTAACTCCAGTTCCAGGGGACACAACACCCTCTTCTGGTCTTCACAGGCACTGAACCAGTGCGGTGCACTGACATACATGCAGGCAAAAATACTAAAAAACAGCACAGAACATTCAAGAACTGTGAGCCATTAACAGTATAACTAACTTGGAATTGGAATCCTAGACAAACAAAACAAAAGCAAAATAGGCTGAATTATTTGAAAAAATAGCTGAAAAATTTTTATACACAGAAACCACAGATAAAGGCAGTTTGGAGACTATTAAACAGGATAAATAAAAAAAAAATCTGTTAGCTATGGAGGGCCATGAGACTCAAGATGAGGTTGTTACTCCATCCAGGGTGTTCCCCAAATCCCATCTCTACCCAACCTAAAAGAGGGGACTTCCGCCCCTAGACCAAGCAGAGAGGGGCCACCCAGAACCCCTCTGACTGGCAATCTAAATTCTTGCTTAGGCTGAGAGGCTAAGCAGTGCAAGGGAATATAAATAAAAGTTAAAAATATGTTTCTGGGTTCCCTGAGACAAGCCTGACTGCATAGGGGTTAATGTCAAAAGTATCCCCTCTCCAGGAAAAAGACATCGGGATGGGTATGGCCCTCACACCTCACTAAACAATGACAGGAGGACCGGAGCCATTACAAGGTACTCTTTTATTACTGGAGGTCAGGCCTCTATCTCTGCCTTGGCAAGATTAGAATCGCCAGGGTCCTTCTATACTTGGAAAAGGGAGGAGATGTCAGGGGCAGGCCTGCTTATACACTGAAGGCCTAAAATCAGCCATAAGCCTAAAATCAGCAATAGGCCTGACATACATGCCTGCTAACACAAAGTCTTGGGTCTCTGTGGAAAAACATTGAAACAGATGGCAATAAGCTATTGTAAACAGGCAGCTTTTGTGGAAATTTACCAGCCTGAGTAGTCATAGACCTTGTAAATAGGCAGCCTTGGGGGATATTACCAACTTAAATAAGGACAAGTGAATCATAGGCAGAGTCATAGTGACCTGTCCCCTGAACCCTTACCCAGCTGATACCCTGTTCTGAAAGGTATCTGTACTCCCTCTGAACACCTATGCTCCTGTATCATCCTCTCCCCCACATCCTGCATTTTTGTGTTTATAACCCTTGTGTTAAAAAGTAAAAATTATGATTTGATAATAAAAAAAAATTAAAATAAAAAATCTAAGTATATCATATTCAAATTGCTTAAAATCAAAGGTAAAAAGAAAGCCTATAAGGTTGTCAGAAACAAAGAGAGACATTAGCTGTACACAAGGACAATAATTATACCAGACTTAACTAGATGATATACAACATTAAAATAATACATTGAAGGAAGGGGAAAATCTCTTCCAGCCATTGTTCTACATTGCACAAATGACCTTCAAAAGTGAGTTGAGTATGAAAACTTTCTCAGACAAACCCTAAAAATGTTTAAAATTCCTCTTTTCATTAAAATTAAGTTTTACTTTAATATGCTATTTTATTAATTCTTTTGAGAATTTCTGACATGCATACAATATATTTTGATCATATTCACCACCTACACTTTCCTCTAACTCCTCCAGGATCCACCCTCACCTCTCTTCCAACTTCATATGCTTTTAAAAAACTAACTTACTTAAAGTGCAATTTGTGCTGTTCATATATGCATGGGTGTAGGGCCATCCACTAAAGCATGGGTAATCTATTAGGGACTACATTCCTAAAGAAAACTGACTCTCCTCCTGGCAGCCATTACTCTCAATGGCTCAACTAGAAGTAGGAGCTTATGACCCCCTTTTTCCCCCTCCATACTAGAATGTTGTCTGGCTAAAGAAAATTCTTTAAGCAAGTTGAGAAACTAGGATTAAGAAAACAAATAAAGAGCATTGGAAAAGGAATAAATGAAGGTAAGTATGACATTTTTCTAAAATGTTTAAGAAGTCAATTTTCCATCCATCAGCCAAAGGCCAATTTTACAACCAAGCCTTCTAAGATAGCAGCCTCAAACCTGCTAAGGTAAATTGCTTTCTACAGAAAAGTATACTAAAACAAACAAACAAACAAAAAACACCCAAATCCAAAATGCTACAGCCAGTATTACTCCCGATGAGAGATAGGAACAAATTAAGTGATTCTTTTTCACTACAACTGTAAAGAAGAAAAATATCAGAGTGCTAATATTACATTATTTCAAGATTAACTACAAAACTCGAGTACTATAATACACGAGAAAGTTATGTTAACATAGTATATCATAGCTAGGGATGAGGTTCAGAGCTACAGCACTTGCCTAGCATGCTTTAGGCCATGGGATCCACCCTCAGCACTGCAAAGAAAAGAAGGTAGTAACTTAATTAATGGAAAAATGGTTAAAACACACAGATTTATGGAACAGAGCTACTCAGAAAAGATGCACGGGTGCAAAGACAATTGAATAAATAAAAGACAGACTTTTTTAAAAAAATGATGCCATAAAATATCTCATATGCAGGAAAATGAACTTCAACACATACTTCACTTTCATGGCTCATTGGAATCTGAAATGATAGAAACCCTTTGGAGGACAGTTTGTACACTTCTGACAGATAAAGATCAGTAATACCATTCCCATGTATTTATTCAAAAGGAACTGAAAACTTATGCTCACACAAAGACCTGTAAACTAATATTTACCACATCAGTTTCCTCTAGCCTACACACACATAATTCAAAGCAAGAGGTATAGCTCAGTGGTATATAGTATATATATATATATATATATATATATATATATATATATAGTATATACATATAGTGGTATAGTATGTATGTAGTCCATGGAAAATGGAAAACCCTGGATAGGCTCAATCCCCAGCACCACAAAAAGTCACAACTATACCAAGAAGCATTTCAAGGGGAAAAACTTACCTGGATTTTTTTTTTTCTTTTAATCTGATCAAGTTAAGTTGGAAAGAAGTGATGGGAATTCCCATAACTCTATATCAGCTCTTCTTAAAAACAAATTTAACTTTTGAAATAGGAAAATAACATGTCTTAAAATTCAAAAGGTATATACAAAAGAGCTTATGCATTGAAAAGTCTCACTCTTAACCACTAGTCCAGGTCATTCATGTCCCAAAACTGTCAGTACTTAAACAGCCCATCTATGTAATCAAAAATTTATATATTCTTGCCATCACTCTCCGTTTTACCTAAATGGTAACACATTCTCTACTCTGTTTCTAATATACAGTGCAATAATACTCTTTTGTATAACTAAGTACTGACTGATACTCAATATATCACTAATCTTCTGTTACTATAAGCAACATTCCAATTAACATACAAGTATTTGTTTAATTAATTTTTGGATAAAGTGCTAAGTCAAATACTATGTTTATAAATATGGATGGCTCTTTTCAAACTCCTGACTTATATATCAGGAATTCTAAATTTTTATTGTAGGAGGAAATAAGAAAACCTAAGATTCTGCCATCACACAAGTTTCAGGAGGAATACACACCCCTAATGATGCACTAAATGAGCATTTTACTCAGTTTCCCATATTTCCAAAGACTATTACATTTTATATAATAAATTTCAGTCTTCAAGATGTTAAAAAAAAGCTGGGCAATGGTGGTGCACACCTTTAATCCTAGCACTTGGGAGACAGAGGCAGGCAGATTTCTGAGTTTGAAGCCAGCCTGGTCTATAGAGTGAGTTCCAGGACAGCCAGGGCTACACAGAGAAACCCTGTCTCAAAAACACCCCCCCAAAAAAAAGATGTTGAAAAAAATCTGTTATATGAAGAATGTTACCTTTGAGGTCTTCCAAACTAAGGTCAAAGTCTGATGCCTCCACAATGGTAGATCTTGGCCACTCCACCGTATGATGTCACTGCAAACCACAGGAAAGTTGTAAAAATTGGAATAAATAAAACATATTTACAAAGAATCCTTTATCCATATTACAATGCCTAATTTCTTTCCTTAGGTAAAAATTATTATTAAAGGGTGTGGGAAGGGGCAGGGGTCCAAGGCAAAATTGCCACTTTTTCTTTATCTCCTGATAGTAGATTCCCATGTCTTTTTTGCTTAACAGCAAATGTGATTAAGCATGAATGCGAGTTGAGGAAACACAGGAACTCCTTTGATAAAAGTTGTATAATATCAGAGAGCAGTTGACCCATTTCTGAGAATATCTACTTCCAAAACCACACTGCCTCCCTATGGCTTTCCACTCATTACCAATTGTTATGTATTATTGGTATAAAGGCTCCCAATTTATTCACAGCTCCTTATACCCACTCTCTAAATGGTCTCCCACAATGACTCTGTACTTGCTCATGAAAGTACTCTTGTGATTTAGCAATGGAACAATAGTAAACGTGACAGGAGCAGATGCTTGGAAAAAAGTACTTATTCACTGGTTGGTGCTTACTCTCTCCTGCTTCTCTCTTTTGAGACTCTGAGACCACCATGTTAACAAGTCTAGACTAGCCACCTAGAAGAGACCACATAGAGTGGTGAGCCATCCAAGCTTAGGGCCTCTTTCCTAAACAATTAGTCTACCAACCACTAGCTGGCGAGGCAAGGACATCCTAAATCAAGCCACCAACTAAGTGATTTCTCTTACCTCTAAAAGTTAACTAGCACAGGCTACTTAGAAGTATGTTTGTGACCTACTATATATGACAAGGGGAAGACAACACCGATTTTCTCTTGAGAGGTTTATGATGTACATAAAAACAGTCCCAAATACAAAAATTTCCACTACCTGAATGAAAATATGAAAAAATATAGTAGAAAAATGTTCTCACTCTTTCCAGTCTCACAAATGTACTGTCTACCATCACAGATGGCACATGCACAAAATTTTAAAATGACAAATTTCCATTTAGTCACAGAAGTATCTTAATTATGATATATTTAAACTGAAGTCTTATATTTCACTGTTCCATTTGTAAGGCTAAATCCAGGTTTCCAGAAATTAATTTTCCTCTCAATTCCAATTGCTTGTCTACTTCATGGGGCTTAATGAAAGTTAGATGACTTCCCTTAATGCATCCTAAAATGTAAAAGATATGAAACTAATTAAACTTCTTTTTATCATTTTTACCAGCATTCTGAAGTGCCACCTTCTTTTGGCATGGCAACTCTTCTTACAATATTCACAGCGACAGTCCAACTTACCTACCTATGCATTTGGCACAGGTTTTATACAGAAACATCGCCTATATTGGAATGCAACGTGGAACACTGAAGAAATGACAAAATTTTTTTAGAAACCACTGAATATTTTTTTGAAGTACTTACACATGCAGTTTAGAAAAAATTAATGAAATATCTTCAAGTAGCCTATGCTTACCTTAAAAATAAAGTATAAGTTTCTTTTTTTTTTTTTTTTTTGGTTTTTTTGAGACAGGGTTTCTCTGTGTAGCCCTGGCTGTCCTGGAACTCATTCTGTAGACCAAGGTGGCCTCGAACTCAGAAATCTGCCTGCCTCTGCCTCCCAAGTGCTGGAATTAAAGGCGTGCGCCACCACTGCCTGGGAAAGTGTAAGTTTCTTGATGAGGTTCCACAAAGTCTATCAATCTCTGCCTACCTCTTCTCTCTTTTCCCAGATCCAGCCGAACCTCTGTGAACCCTTTATGCCTCTGTCCCAACTCTGTGCTGTCACAATACTTACTATTCCTTCCACCTACCAATCTCTTCTCTCTTCATTTTACCTTGTTTATTATGATTCATTCTTGAGGTTCCAAGGGCACTCCACTGGTCAGTCACAGAGAAATTAAATCTATCCCTTCCCTTTCTCTCTCTCTCTCTCTCTCTCTCTCTCTCTCTCTCTCTCTCTCTCT
>JANHMN010000005.1:120034898-120053653 GCA_030674055.1 Rhabdomys pumilio | reverse complement strand
TCTCTCTCTCTCTCTCTCTCTCTCTCTCTCTCTCTCTCTCTCTCTCTGTGTGTGTAAGACGTGTAAGACCTTGGGCAAGTTGGCTCTGCTTCATCATTTCAATATTCACACATCTAAGAGATATCCTCTGCTCAGATTGCTATTCAGTACTCAACATAAGAGAAATGGTTACCAAATCACGGTTGCTATTATATTTATTATCCCATAAGGTAACTACCATCATCTCTCCTAGCACAACTAACAATTAAATATTTATCTGCTAAAAAAACAAGAAATTTCCACTTGGATTCTACCTTAATACCTAATTATTTTTTTATGTTACTCCCAACATATTGTATTTTTTTGTAAGAGGAGATGAAGTAAATGTTTAGAGAGCAATTATTACTTCAACTAAATTCTAACTACCATCCTCAGGAATATGATTTGGCACATGAAGAAACTGAGGCACAGAGAGGTAAACTAGCCAATATCAAATGGAAGAGCCAGAATTTGAGTCCAAGTTTACCTTAGTTCCACTGCCTGTGGTGGATGCATGATATCAAAGGATTCCCTAACTCATGAACCTTCTCATCTAAGAGCAGAAGGCCTTAAAGATAGATATGTACAGTTGCATCCAGTTAAGTGACTCCCAGATGTCTAGTCTTCTGCTCCTTAACCAGGCCTCTGTTCAGCAGAACATTCCTCCTCCTGTGAGAAGATTCCTTACATTCTTTCCACTGGACATTAAACTCTTAAGGGGATGAGTATCTTTCACCTTTTACACTCCTAGCAAATAGAAAGCACTCAGTATGTTTGTTGAATGAATTAAATGGTGACTCTATTAATGGGCACAAAACTGAGGGATTTCATGGTCTTAAAATCTGACAGAGGGAAGAAAACATGACAAGAACAGTGAAAAAAAGGGTATCTTAAATACTTTTATAATTGGTCATGACTTCTTTACCTAACATCAAAGATTCTACTAGATTTACAAACATATGCTTGGTAGCTACACAGGGACTTTACTGGAGCCCTGCCTACCACCAATGTTCTGCTATACCAGTGATTCCATCCGAGACACTCTTCATAACAGGATGGCCTTGACAAATACCATTCTCTCACTGTTAACACTCAAGTGATTTGTAAAAAGAAACAGAAAGAGCAAATGAAAACAAACTGCTGATAACTGGTGACCTTGGATAAAGGGAATACAGTGAGTTTTTATACCAATCTTGCAACATTTTTGAAAAGTATAATACTTTATCAAAATTAAGTTTTCAAAATCTAGAGAAGAATAATACCAGCAAGTTTCCCGGAGATTTCAACAGAGGGTCCAGTGTACAGGCCGAGCTGATATCACATTCTCTTGTCAGCTAATCCAAAAACAACATTCTGGACAAACTTTGACCACACCTTACAATTCTAGTGCTCAAGAGGCTGAGGCAGGAGGATCATGAGTTGGAAAGCCAGTCTGAGCTACAGAATAAAACCCTGTCTCAAAACAATAACAACAAAAAAACCCACACTGGCTTAGGTGTCTTTGCCTATCAACAGGTATCAGAGGAAAATGTTCTCTTTGGGTAGTAGGGCATAGTCACAGTTTCTGAGCTGGAGCAGAAGGGTACTCATGATATCATAGATGTCTCCTATTGACCAAAGTCCCAATATAACTTCTTTTGTTCCTTAGAAATATATTTTTTATTATACTGTGTTTCCTAAGATTTATTTATTTTACATATATGAGTACTCAGTCTTCATTCACACAAGAAGAGGGAATCAGATCTCATTACAGATGTTTGTGAGCCACCATGTGGTTGCTGGGAATTGAACTCAGAACCTCTGGAAGAGCAGCCAATGCTCTTAACCGCTGAGCCATCTCTCCAGCCCCTATACCTTCTTCTTGTCAGATTCTTTTTCTTCAGGGCAAATCAGGACTCCTAGGTACCCACAAGAACATGCATATCTTCATGTTCAGAAAAACAACACTTTGAGTTCTTACCTTCCCTTTCCCAAGTCAGGCAAGTTTTTCCCAATGACTCAGCACAGAGGCACTTTTGATTACAGGAGCCTTGCTTCTGCTGTCTATGGGAAGACCTACAGAGAGGACACAAAACGGGTCATGGAGGAGTCACAAAAACAGAAAACTTAAAGCACTAGTAAATTGGTCTGTAATGACCACCTACTAGCACCCTCTTATTCATTCATTACTTATAACCATCCATCCTAGATTCTCCCTACCTCACAAATCTGTATAAAGCTGAAAATGCTTTAATTTTCTTAGCCACAGTAACTGGAACAATACAAACTTGTGAATGAACCAAATGTCACCACTTTATAAAGGGATGGGGTAAGGGGTAGGTAGATAGCTCAGTGGCAGAATGCTTACTTAGCATGTGCAAAGTTCTGGGTTCACTTTTCAACACCAAAAATTATGGGTAGAAAGAGCCAGATGGGTATCACCTAACACCTACCTCTCATCTAGAAAAATGAGGCAAGTAAAGATCACAGTAAATTAACCCCTAATGAGAGATTATCTTAATATAAATCAGCATATTAGTTCTATTTTCTTCAGTTTTTTTGTAATCTCCATGAAGAGGTACGTACATGATGTCCCATGATAATATTTAACCTCATTTTTAGCCTCCCTCTCTGCATCCCTGATCAAAGCTTCTAAGAGTTCTCTAATGTTATGTCTCTGTAAACACCTGATATCTCCTGATTCCCTTACCACTCTCAAATATGTGATTAGTTTCAGCTAGACCTCAAAGTTGAAAAACAAAAAACAAAAAAGGGGAGATGGCTTTGTATATCTTACAGGACAAACACTTGTTAAGGTTGGTAAAACATAAGAAAGGAATAAAACAAGCAATATCAAAGGAGATGGCCATACAAAATCTATTAAGTCTTCAACATCCTTGTATTTTAGCTTTTACTAACTCATATGTCTCAGGTATGATAACTGCCCCTGAATCATTAGCTGTGATGATACTGAGAATAGTATACAGGCCAGAAAGTGGTTCACAAGTGTTCCAAAAGCTTGTGTGTCCTGAAAGTCGTCTCCAAGTCATTCCTAGGTACTTCATTTTGAACTGCCAATAACCAAGATTCATATCCCAGTGCCATGGCTTGATTCGGAAAAGAAGAAAAAGTGTGGAACCTGTGGTTAGAATATTGTAACCTGTATTATTTCAAAAGTTGCTGACTAAAAAAATGTGAGGAACAGTATTGTATTTTAAAGCAACAGTATTGGAATAAGAGCTCTTCACTAGTGAAGAGAGGTGTATAGAACATATGTGAAAGAAAGGTGACAATAATGGTAACTAATGTTGAGAGCTTAATATGAACTGGGCACTCTTCAATTTAATATGAACAGCATCTCCCCTCCCCAACTTCTGTAATCCTTGACGTGAGAGTTTATCCTCTAATAATTTAAGTATTTGAAGTCAGAGTTCATCTAAAATAAAAAAGAAAATGTTAGTTATAGAAGTAGAATACTCTTAAAGTTAAGCAAAAAAAGAAAAAAATCTATTTTTACTTATCCAGAATCATCACACAATATGTAAGACCCACACTATTTAAAGGGTACAAAGGCTAGGCTCTACGTTCCTACCATTACAGATATTATAGAAATATTAAACTAAATAAAATACAATGCTTTGTTCAAGTGGACTCTGCTCTTCTCCCCACCCCCATTCTCTACCCCCCCAGGCTAACAAGAAGTGGCTGCAGGCAAGGTATTTGAGAGAAGCACTCTGGGAAAGAGGCTTCTGGTTAGGGAGAACTAGGCAACGATGTTGTACAACCAGTTTCTACCTATTTTTTCCCCCATTACTTTTCAGAGTTTTGAGAGTAGCAGTTATCTTTATCTGACTGAATACAGGGAATGAGGTCACCTTTCCCTCTAGGACACTGAAATCTGTCACCATGGTTTTGATTTCTTATACAATCAAACAAACTGTGGCGGGTGGAGGGCGAGGATCTCATCCTCAGTTTTACAGTTAAGTGCATCTCACAAGGCGGGGTCGGTCGACCCTTGCACACATCTCTGAAGATGAATTTCCCTGTAAGTCAGAACGCCAGTGGAGTGGCCAAACAAGTTTCTTGCGGAAACCCCTACAAGGTACCTATGTCCTAGGGCTGCACAGAGATAAACTCTTAAGCATATCTTCACATACCACCATTAAGGACACTCACAGGAGATCCCACCCCACTTTCTTCCTCACAAATAATGAACGCTGGTTGCCCTGTGTAATTTAAGGCCAGATTCCACCAAAACCAAGACTGCTCCAAAAAGCAGGAGAAAAAGACTGGGAGGATTAAGAAATAAAATAAAATAAAATAAAATAAAATAAAATAAAATAAAATAAAATCAATGTGGCTTCCTCAGAGGAGCTGGAGAAAAGTTAATAACTGTGCCGTGCCCGGTGGCAGAGAAATCTCCCCGTAATTGGCAAAGCCCTGGCGATTTTCCCACCTCTAGACCTCAGGGCGCTTGTTGGCTTCGAACACTCACATCGTCCTAACAATGACGGGAGAAAGGAAAGTTCGCCGACGGCAGGGCGCCCTCGCTCCCGCTACGTTGGCATCTCAGCCCTCAGCTCGGGGTGCCCGGTTGCTCCCCGCACTGCCCTCTCCGGACACTCAGTATCTTCCCGCTCCGCACGGCTCAAAACGGCCAGGGTGCGCCCTCTCGCTGCTCCGAGCAGCCAGCCACAGGCAGCTGAAAGAGCATGCCCTCTAGCCCCGAGGTCTGGCCCCACGAGTCCCTGATAGCACAGGACAAGCACGGGAAGGGGCGCCCGGAGGGGACTCCGAAGGGAACGGCCACCACAGTTATGGCGCTCAACGCCTCAGGAGGTGTCCGAGAGGCTGTAGCCCAGCTCGCGTGTCCGTGTCCGCGCCCCCCCCAACCCCCGCCCGGGCCACCGGGCACAGCGCGCCACCAGCAGAGGGGCGACTGGGCACTTTACCTCAGCCCACACACGCTCTCGGTTCCGAGGCTCTCGGGGGACCCCGGGGGCAATCACTACGTGGAGCTGGAGCGACCCCGAGCGTGGCGAGGCCGGGACCTCAAGCACCACGTCCCACTCCTCGAGGCCGCCACTCCCGCCACTAAACCCGCACTACGCCCACAACCTCGCCCGTGCCGCGGCCGCCCTCGAGAGCGCCTACCTCCGGCGCAGCGTCTCGCTCCGCTCCTTCCTCGCCGCACACTGAGGGCCCCCTCAACGTGCCGGGCGAGTCTGGCTAGGGTGGTAACCGCCCCCTAGCCGCCCGCTTTCTTCTCTTCCCTCCCTCGCACCTGCCCCCTAATCTCACCCCGCCCTCCTGCCCCGGCCTTCCGAGGAGCCAAGGGGGCCGCCCCCTAGCGCTCTGCTCCCGCCCTCGGCCCTGGCCGCCTGGCCCTTCAGGCCTCAGCCCTGGACAGGCTGCTGGGCGGCGGCGGCAGCCGAGGCGGCGCGGAGCACTATTGTATTCCTGACACTGTGCGCTCCCACGCTCCGCCTCTTCCCTTTCCTTCCTCACCACCGCCACTCCCCGCCCCCCCACACCCCCCCTGCCGGCTGCGCTCGCCCTACCCGACTGACTCCCCGCCGTCTGCTCGCCGCGCGTTCTTCTGGCGGGCTGGGCGCCGTCTCCAGCGCCACCGGCTTGGAGGCTCCACCCACCTCGGGCTCCCGCACGCGCGCGGCGCAGCGCTTCAGGTGGGTTCTCCTCCCCTCCTGCTGCGCGCGCTGCTGCCCTGAGGCGTCCCAGCCCTGCTACGCTTGAGCCAGCGAGGTGCACTGGCTCCTGCCCTAGCAGGGTCCACGCTGAGCTTTCCAGCCCTCACTCCTGCCTCAATTGTAAAGTTCCACGAGTGCAATTCGTCTCTAAACTCTAAAACGACCATTATTTCTGACGTTTATGCTTGAAGCATGGATAAATAATAAAAGCAAGGGAGGCAATTGACAGCACATTAATCCAGTTGTAAGCAAAAATGCTTTATGATGGTATGGATCTTCTTTCTTTTTCTTTTTTTGCTGATGTCGACTTAGCCTACAGCTTCCAGTTATTCAAACCTTCGCCCAGGTGTTCCTGGGAAGATATTTTGGTACTGTAATTAAAGGTCGGTTGACTTAAAAGTAGGGGGTCACTGTCTTGGATAGTTTAGGTGGTCCTGTCAGAATTATTTGAAAAAAAAAAAAACCCTTTAAACTAGGGCTGACACAGACAGAGAGTGTAAACTGGTCTACAGAGCAAGTTCCAGTACAGCCAGGGCTACAGAGAGAACCCTTGTCTCCAAAACAAAACAAGAAAATGTTCACCATGGATGCCTGCTTTGGTCTATGCTATGCCCCTGGGTTCCAGCTTCCTGACCTTACTTCCCTGGTCATCTGCGCTGCAACTTTCTGTTTTGTTTAGCCGCTGTCACAATTATGGAAGACAATAGTGTCGAATAAATAAGAGAAACATGATGTATAGTAGCAATATATAAAAGAAGTATACATAATTTACTACTGGTTCTTTGAATTCTGGTAAGTACAGATGCTTGAAAACAACTTTTTATTTACCTTTCTAGAACTGAAAATACATCATTCACAATTATGATGAACTCATATAGTTATTTTCATTTATATTTCTAGGTTTAAACAATAATGTGGGCTCCTGTATTTTACCTGTTTTTCATACTGTAGATGTAATTCTGCTTTATTTTATGTAAATCTCTGAGTAGTAAAAATATTCATAGTCCACATTTACTGTTATAATTGATTTATTTAAAAATAAAAATTCTACAAAGTCATAAAAATTCAAAGGGGTCCCATGTACCTTTCCAAGTACTTCTCAGAGTTTTCTCAAAAATAGTAACCCTATATAACTATATAAAAACCAAGATAGTATCACTTGTCCAATCTGAAGAACTCAGTCAAATTTCATCAACTTCACAAGCATTCATTTCTGAGTCTGAATATACAAGTTCTACACAAGCATATCACCTGTGGAGATTCATATGACCAACACAACACCTCAAAGATTCCCCCTGGCACCCACCATTGGTCACAATTTAGCAGTTTATCCATTGAAGGACATTTGGACTGTTTACAACTTTGCCTGTTAAGAGTATGACTGCTGGGCCATGGAGTAAATAAAATAAATAAAATAAAATAAAAAGTAAATAAAAGCACTAGCCACTAAGCCTGATGACTTGATTTTGATCCTGTAAGTTTGGAAAGAAAGAAATGAGTCTTAAAAACTGTCCACATAGGACACACACACACACACACACACACACACACACGCACGCGCACGCGCACGCGCACGCGCACGCGCACGCGCACGCGCACGCGCACTAAGACGAGTGTACACGTGTAATAAATTTTTTAAATGCTGTAAACAGTCTGTAGAGGTCTTTTATGCAAACACACGTTTTCATTTTCTTGTGCCAAATAAATGTTAAGTACACTGGATGGTCGGGTGCTAAATGTGTACCAAATATTCCCAAACCAGTGTACCATCGTGTTTTTCTATCTACAGGTCATAAGAGATCAGTTTATGTGTCCTTTTTGGTGATGTATTTTGGATATTTTCTAATTGGATTATTTCATACTATTAAATTTGGAGATAGATAGATAGATAGATAGATAGATAGATAGATAGATAGATATCCAAGTCCTCAGTCAGATATGTAGACAATCAGAAATAGTTTTCCTATACACAGCTGTCTTTTCATTTATTTAACAAGACATTTTTGCAAACTACTTTTGGAGAGGTCCAGTTTATTAAATTTGCACTTGAATATAGTGCTTTTGGTGTCATGTCTAAAACATCTTCACCTGGTTTCACATGTCCTCTCTTATGTTTTATCTAAAAAGTATTACAGTTTAATTTTTTAAGTCAGTGGTTCACTTTGAATTAATTTTTGTTATAAACTTGGACCTAAGATAGAGATTCTTATGTTTGCCTATGAATAGTTGATGACTCAAATAAAATGACTGTCTTTGCTTCATTAAATTGCTTTTGTATTTCAAAATCAATTGGGCCGTGTGTGTGGGGCCATTTCTTGGCTCTTTTTTTTTTTTTTTTTTTTTTTTTTTTGGTTTTTCGAGACAGGGTTTCTCTGTGTAGCCCTGGCTGTCCTGGAACTCACTCTGTAGACCAGGCTGGCCTCGAACTCAAATCCACCTGCCTCTGCCTCCCAAGTGCTGGGATTAAAGGCGTGTGCCACCACCGCCCTGGCTCTTGACTCTTTTGTATTCTATTAATATGCGCGTCTCTCCTGTGAATACTACTCTTAATTGTGATAGCTATAAAATAAGTGTGGAGAGCAGCCCTTTACTTCATTCTTTTTACAAATTGTTTTGGCTATCCAAGGTAATTTGTCTTTGTTGATTTTTGTTTGCTTGTGGGTTGGTTTTGTAGGAGTTTTGGTGTTGGTGCTGGTTTTATTTTGTTTTAGTTTTTTGAGGCAGGGTCTTACTTATGTTGCTCTGACTATCCTGGAACTGCCCTGGAACTCACAGGGATTCACCTGACTCAGTTTCGCAAGTGTTGGAGTTAAAGGTATGCACCACCACACCTGGCTGGTAATTTGTCTTTTCACCTACTTTTTGTAATGGACTTCTTTTGTACTTACAAAAACCTTGATGGAATTTTAAGAGAAGTTGCATCAAACATTATACATATATATATATATATATATATATATATATGTATGTATGTATATAATATAAATATATTATAATATTATATATAATATTATATATAATATAAATATATTATAATATTATATAATATTATATATATAATATATTATGTATTATATTATATATTATATATATACACACATACATACATACATACATACGTACGTACATACACATACATATTCGTTTGGGAAGAACTGACATCTTCCCAACATTCCGTTCTAATCCTTCAACTTGTATTTCCCATCCCTCCATTTCATAATAATCTTTGGCTTCTTCATTTCCTTTGGAGTGCTTAGAACTGGTAATGCGTTTTAAATTCCAGCCATACATTAATTGTTGACTGTCTGTATAACTTAGAAATAAAACTGGTGTTTGTTGATCTAAATATCTTGTCATATACTGAACTCAATTATTGGTTCGATGAATCTTTTGGCAGGTACTTTGGAAATTCTATGTAGAAAATTATGTCATTGGCCTGGTAAGATGGCTCAGTGAATAAAGGTGCTTGCCACCAAGCCTGAAGTGAATAAATATAATGTAAAAGAAAGAATGAAGCTTGTGTTTTATGGTAGTGGAAATGGTTTTTTTTTATCTCCTTTCTAATCATGTGCTTTTTGTTCCTTTTTCTTGCCTGATTGCACTGACTGCAGCATTTGAATTATGTTAAATGAAAGTAATAAGAGACAACCTTTGTTTGGATAGCTCTTAGAGGAAATATTTCGTCTTTCACCAGTAAGTATGGTACTAGTGGCTTTTTAGAAGATGTTCTTTATCAAATTGAGAAAGCACCCAAGGATTCGTAGTTTGCTTAGATTTTTTTTTCCCAGAGCTGAGGACCAAACCCAGGGCCTTGTGCTTGCTGGGCAAGCACTCTACCACTGAGCTAAATCCCCAACCCCTAGATTCTTTTTTTACTATAGATGAATGCTGAATTGTGTTAAATATAATATGAGCATATGATTTTTCTTCATTAGCTTGATGGATATGGTAGATTCATTGATTGAATATTGGGATTTTGTTGTTTAGGCTTTTTATTGGTTTATGGTTTTATTTGTGTTTTATTTTTAAGACAATCACTACGTAGCCCAGGGTGACCCCAAACCCGTGATCATCCTACCCATGAGTAAGGTATATAACATGTCTGACATTTTGTCTGAAAGTTGTTTTTTTCAGTATTTTGCATATATGTATGTAGTGTGTATGCATGTACTCCTCTTAGCATGTGTGTGGGTGTACATGTGGGGAGTGAACATGTCCATGTGTAGAAGCCAAAGATTGATATCAAGTGTCATATTTGATTGTTCTCTACATTTACTGAGGCAGAGTCTCTGAATGAGCTTGCCAATTTTGGCTAGTAGAAGTAGTCACCTTGCCGTGAAGAATTCCTGTCTCAGTCTTCCCAGTCATGGGATCCCAGATGGAACATGCCTGCTCAACTCTTTCCATGGGTCCTGAGGATCTAAATTGTCGTCCTCATGCTTACACAGTAAGTACTTTCTCCACAGAGCTAACTTCTCAGCTCTGTTTTTTTTTTTTTAATTCAAAGCTGGGTATAGTGGTGCATGCCTTTAGGCCCAGAACTTAGGAGGCAGAAACAGGCAGATTTCTGTGGGTCAGGTCTACATAGAGGGTTTCAGAACAACCAGAGCTACATAGACAGACTCTCTCTCTCTCTCTCTCTCTCTCTCTCTCTCACAAACTCGTGCGCACATGTAATTTTAAAGTTACTTATTTCACACACAGTGCATAAATATTTTTAAATTATTTATTTATTTATTTATTTATTTATTTATTTATTCATTTTAGGGGGAGGGACAAGTGTGCCATAGCACATATGTGGAGGTACAGAAGACAACTTACAGGAGTCCATTTTCTACTTCCCTTATTTAGGGAATCATGGGATCAAACTCAGTTAGGTTTGGTAGCAAACAACTTTTTCTGCTGAGTCATCTCCCCAGTCTTTCACACCCAGTAGGTCTGACTAGTTTAAGCTTTTGTTTGGATCAACCTTATACAGTTACAAATAACCACTCCTGGCTTTAAGTAATAGTTATAAAAACCATCCCTTACTATAGTAAGATAATTAGTGTACCTTTCTGGGTTCTGGATACAATGTTACTAATAATTTGCTGTGGATTTTTGTGTACAAGTTCTTGTCAGATTAGGCAGTAGTTTGGAAGGGAATGGGTACTGTCTTTGTCTAATTTTGGTATTAGCAAAATGCTGGCCTTATAAAATGAGACAGGAAATTTTGCAAAGAAAAAAAGTAAGTAACAAGGCTTTAGTGGGAATCTAGGAACTTTGGTCTTAGGAATGTCCTTACCATTTCCAGGACTGATATTTGTGGTTTACAGTGCATAATCTGTTTGCACAAATATGTGTCCCAGGACAAACACTCAAGTGTCCTGATTATAGGCTGCTGCTGTAAGACTGGACATAGCAAGCCTGACTGTTTTATAAAGCTCAATTGCAAGGTGAATCCTTGCGTAGCATTTGGAACTTGGATTAAGGAAAGGTTCCTAGCATTTCCAGAACTAAACAATATGTTCACTGTACCTAAACTGTCTCAAACAGTATGCTTTATGGTGAACACCTATCTGCTTTCCTATTGGGAGCTAGAATTTTAAGTGCTAGGCAGGAAGTGCCTACATGACCAACCCTCAGTGTTGCCCCAGGAACTGAGTTTCTAACAGCTTCCCTTGTAGACAACATTTCACACGTCACAACTTATCCCTGTAGGAATTGGTTCATCCCTTGGGTCTCTACTAGGAGGGGATCCCAGGAAGCTTGTACCTAGTTTCCTCTGGACTTCATCTTTTGCTAGTTTTGTTCTGTATTCTTGAGCTGTAATGAGTCATAGTCAGAAGCATAACTCTTTGGAGCATTGTGAGTCCTTGTGCTGAGTCATCAAGTATGGGAATGGCTTGGAGAACCCTTGACACAAATGTATTACCTTTTCTTCGTTATTCTAGAATAGATTGTATTCTTTACATGTTTGGTAGTATTATCCACTGAAACCTAGCAGGCCCACAGCTTTTATTTTTGGAGACCTTTAACATTTCAAATACATTTTTAAAAATAGCCACTGGGCTAGATAGGTAGTAAATACTCAAATCACTTGAGATTTGGTAGTTTGTGGTTTTCAAAGATTTATTTCTTCTGAATTGTCCCATTTATATGCATAACATTCCTCTATTCCTGTACATATAAGGACTATAGTAAGATCCCTTGTCAAGTTTGTGATGTTAGTGACTGTGTTCTCTCTTTATCTTGGTCAATATTTTTAAATTTTTTGAAAAATTGCTGAGATTATAATTACATCATTTCTCCCTTGGCTTTTCTCCCTCAAAACCCTCCTATATTCCCTATTCCCTTGCTCACTTTTAAATTCATGGCCTCTTTTTACTTAGTGGTTGTAATTTTAAAAAAATAATGGATTATTTATTCATTCATTCATTTAGTGTGTGTGTGTGTACACCTGAAAACACACATGCATGTGCCACAGCTTGTATATGGTGGTCATAGAACAATTTGCCAGAGTCAGTGCTCTCCTTCTACCATGTAGATCCAAGGGATTGAACTCAGATCCTCAGGGTTATCAGCAGGCACCTTTACTCACTGAGCCAACTTAGTAGCCCTTAGTCTCTTAAGGTAAGAGTTTACTTGATTTATTTGAGACCTCCTCTCTTTTTTTCCTATATAAACGTTTACTGCTATAAATTCTCATGTTGGCATAGCTACAGTCCACAAACATACTGTATTCTTGTTTTCATTCAGTTTGTTGTATTTTAACAGTTTTCCTTTATATTTTTGATCCATGTTTATACTGTCTAGTTTCCAAGTGTTTAAAGATTTTTCCCTTTTGACTTTTCTATTGATTTCTAATTTGATTTCATTATGTCAAATAATTTGTTCTATCTTTTTTTTTTTTTATTCAGTGATGCTTGTTTTATGACCCAGAAGATGTTGGGCTATTTTTGGGCATAGTGCCCTATAAATTAGTACCTATGGCTTCCTGGGGTTATTCATTCATAATCTTACTAACTTTCTGTATAATAAATAGTTCTATTCCTGAGAAGGCATTGGAGTCTCCAGCTATAATTATAGATTTATATGTTTCTTTCTTAGTTCAAACAGATTTGCATCATACATTTTTTTCTCCTTCTCTTCTCCCTCTTGCTCTGGTCCCTGCTCGCTCTAGCCCTCTCCCCCTCACTCCCTCAATCTGTACCCCCCACCCCTGTGCTAGCTCCGGCCCAAAGTATACTGTAGCTGTCTTCAGACAGCCATATGAAGGCATCAGATCTTATTATGGATGGTTGTGAACCACCATATGGTTGCTGGGATTTGAACTCATGACTTCCTGAAGAGAAGTCAGTGCTCTTAACCACTGAACCATCTTACCAGCCCATGGTTCATGTATTTTAAAGCTGTTTATTGTTATATTTAGGATTTCTGTGCCATTTGAAGGAATTAATTTATCCTTGTGTGACATTCCTCTTCATCCATGGTAATCTTGTTTTCTCTGAACTCTGTTTTATATTAATACATAGCTTCTCTTGCTTTTAAGAATTATACCTTTGTATGATTTTCCCCTCTTTTTATTTTTTCTACTTACGTTGTATTTGAAATAGGTTTCTTGTAGATAGCATAATAGTAATTTTTAAAACTCATTTTGTGCATCTCTTTTAATTCATTTATTTAGAAAATTCAACTCGATCATTATTATTTATACTTGCTATTTTATTTTATTTTTGTTTTTTTAATACAGGGTTTCTCTGTGTAGCCCTGGCTGTCCTGGATCTCACTCAGTAGACCAGGCTGGCCTCGAACTCAGAAATCTGCCTACCTCTGCCTCCCAAGTGCTGGGGTCAAAGGCGTGCGCCACCACTGCCCGGCTACTTGCTATTTTATTATCTGCTTTTTTATTTTGATTCTCATTCCTTTCTTTCCCTTTTCTTGCCTTATTGTGGGCTGCCCAAATAAATTTTAGAATTCCATTTTGCATGTTTTTCCTAGGTATTAAGATATATGTATAACAAATTTCAGGTTACCATTTTCAGCATTTTACAACTTCTAGTAAAGTGTAGAAAATCTATTTTGTATTCTTTGAGACTAGTCTCACTATGTAGTTCTGCCTGTCCTCAAACTTGTAGGAGTCCCCCGGCCTCTGCTTCCCACGTTCTGGGATAACAGATGTGAATTACTACACTTGCATGGAAAACCTTGGTATTGCTTAGTATTTTTTTCTCCTTCTGCTTTTGAAATAGAACTTTCTTATTCATGTCTTCTATATAGATTGACACTACTGTCAGATGGTATATTTGTTGTTTGATTTTGGATAGAAAAACATACAAGGAAAGGGGTCACTTATTAAATTTATGTTGAGTGTTACCTGTGTCATTGCTTCCCTTCCTTTCTAAAGTTCCAAGACTCTTTCCGGTAGCATTTCCTTTTTTGTTTGGAGAGCTTTCTTTAGCAATTTATTAATGGTGCACTGCTAGCAAAACTTTTATAAATTTTCTGTCATCCGAGAATGTTTTTATTTCCCTTTCACTCGTGAAGGATATTTCCCCCTGAACATGGAATTCAGAGTTGACAGTTCTTTTCTTTCATCATTGAAAAGTCCATCATTTCCTCTGGCCTTTCTGGTTTTAGGTGAGAAATCTGCTATCATTTAAATCAGTAAATCAGCGTTCCTTTATAGGTAATGCTTGATTTTTCTCTCTAGCTGCTTTCAAGAGGTCCCTCCACCCCCGGCACTTTGTCTTTAGTTTTAAGAGTTTTGTTACGCTTTGTCTTGTGGGTATTTTGTCGTTTCCTGGCCTAAACTTGTGGGCTGCGGTTCCAATGACAATTTAAATTTTACAGCCCTGCTGGTGCCATTCCGGTCTGCTCTGTGTTATTCAGAAATCACCTTGAAAACCTGAATCACAACATGCCACACTGCTAGCTCAGTTCCAGCCCTGCAGGTGTGACGATCTGGGCAGGTATCACATTTGGGCCAGGCAGGTGCCTTCCAGGCACTTTCTGTGCAGTTTAAAGAATCCCTTTCTCCGGTTCCCTGCTCGCTGAGATCTTTCCTTTACTCTAATTGGGAGGGTGTGGGGCACCAGCTGCCACTGGCAGACAGGGTGAAAGTCCAGACTTCTCACTCAGTCTCCACTGGCTTGGAAACAGCAGCTGGGAGGGGGAGCACCTGTCTGCATCCTCTGCTGGTGCCTGGTGGTGGGAGGGGAGCGGCAGATGTCCTAACTCCTCATGAGCTCTCTGCTGACGCCACTAGCAAAAGAGAGAAAAGTGCCTCCCTTGCCTGCCTTGTGGTGGGGGGTCGAGGGATCTGAAACTCACTTGGTCCCCTGAAGGTGCCAGTGGGCTTGGGAGTTGGAAGGTGTCTGCTAGTGCTGTCCTCTACCACTGCGTGGGCCGCAGACACAAAGTGCTAACTCTGTTTTCCCTGCTGCAGTGGTGGAGTGGGGGTGGAGGTCTCTGCTACTAGCTGGGTATCCACCAAAGCTGCCAGCTGGGCAGAGCACGCCTCTGCCAGCTGCCTGGTGCGGTTGGAGGATTGGAGCTCCTGCTGGCTCTTGGCTGATCCTGCCAACCAGCACCGGGAAGAAAGTACTTCCCCAAGCTCCTTGTTGCCTTTCAGACTCCTGCCCGATCCCAGCTGGTATTCTTTGAAGGGAGGAGTGCTTTTCCTTCAGCTGTCTTGGACCACCAAAGCAAGATGACAGTCTCTAGATTGTCCTGGGCCCTGTTGAACCCAGGGCTCTAGGCTTGGGTCTTTCACTGGGCTAGACTTTTCTCCTTTCCCAGTGCTTTGGCCACAAAGAACAGGTTTTTCTTCGGTTTAGTTTGCTTTAATGGAGGTTCTTGTTTATAGGCCTTTTTAGTACCCATTCTCAACTATGTGGAAGATAAAAGGAAACGCCAAAGAGCGCACCCAAATGCCGTAGGTCTTTCAGACTCTAAGACCCCTGTCAAGGCTTTCTGCTCTCTACCCTGCAGAGTCCCTTCTAATGAACCTTTGCATAGTTTCCCAGGAATTTTAGTTATGCACAGAAAGGAACAGCAAGGAGAATTGACTAGCTACTATCCTGTCTGAAACATAAAGCAAACTTTGTAGTGTTAAGGATTGAATCTAGGGCCGTACACATGCTAAGCAAATATTCTGCCACTGAACCATATATATCCAGCTCTCTTTTGTTGTTATTTATTAAAAGACTCTCACATTGTACTTTAGGATATCCTGAAATTCAGTATATAACCTATGCTAACCTCAAACTCACAGCAATCCTCCTGTCTTGGCTTCCTGAGTGCTGAGATTATAAATGACTGTCACCTAGCTCAATCTCATATTTTAAAATAAGTAAGTGAAGAGGGTTTTCTATTTCAGAAGTTGACAGTGTCAGAATTTGACTGTGAGGGTAATGGCTTCAGTTTTCACTTCAAAGACAGAGTTATTTTTCCTTTCAGAGGCATGAGGGTTGTTTATCTATACTTTTTGAACCACTAGTAACTAGTGGCTAGTTGATGAAACAGAGTGTAAGATCTTGAAACTGCTTAGGCTGTTTTCAGTGGTATAACTTGCCATAAATAAGCCCAGGGGACCCTAAATGAAAGGACCAAGAAAGTAGAGAGGATTAAATAATCTTTTTTTTTGCAAAGCTTTCCTGTCCTTTTTCTGCTCTTATTTTTCTTGACCATCACACCACAAACATGACATGATAAGAATCTGTAGCAGGCAGCATTTTCCTTGGACAAGTAAATACCTGCCTTCCACATGGATTCCTCTGCCTGTGAGCTGAACTGTGTACATAGATCCGCATACAAAGGGCACTGGCCAAAGTGAGATGGTAGTTACTAATGGGGAGTAGGAAATGAAGACGTTTGTGGATTTAGCTCTTATTTTTCTCTAGGGAAAATACACCTCTATTTATAGTTAACAATTAATAAAGCAAAAACACTCAGTGTGTGTGCCAAGCCACGCGAGTCTGATTCTGAAAAGCCTTTAAGTTATGCTTCATTTCTGCTTAGTAAAATATTATTCCACACTTGTGAAACCTGATGACACTTTACATTTGTCCAGAACATTACTACCATGACTCACAAGAACATTTTTAGATTAAAAAAAAAAAATAGGAAAGTCTCTGACTCTTCAAATTAAAAAAGCAATTGTAAGCACACAATTTTATCTATACTCAAGGTTGAGAAGATAATGTGTAAAAACGGCCTTTGTGTGTCAAAGTTTCAAAATGAAATGTCCCCACAGGCTCATGGTTTGAAAGCTTGGTCTCTGTTTTATGGCACTATTTTGGGAGGTGTTAGGAACTTCAAGGAAGTTGGGCACTAGGGGCATGTATCTTGTTTCTCTTTGCCCACTTTGTACTGTGAGGTGATTTGTCCAGACTACAGGCTCCCCTTACCATGATGTGCTACTCCATGTGTTGAGGCAACAGAGCCAGGGGGGTATGGACTGGAACCTCTGAAACTAGAAGACAGCGTAAATCTTTCATTCCTATCAAAAAAAAAAAAAACCCACACTATACACAAAAGTAAATAAAAAACATCAAAGATCCAGCCAGTAAGAAGCTTTGGGTGGTGGTGGGAGTATCATTTTGTTTTATTTTATTTTTATTAAGAAAAAAATTGGTGCTGATGGAGCAGACTGAGGGAACAGTCAACCAATAATAGGCCCAACTTAAAACTCATCCCATGGGCAAGCAAAATCCCTGACACTATTAATGAGACTCTGTTATACTTGCAGACAGTCTAGCATGACTGTCTTGTGAGCAGTTCCACCCAGCAGCTGACTCAGACACCTACAGCCAAACAGTGGGTGGAGTTTGGGGACTTATGGAAAAACAGGAGGAAGGATTGCAGGCCCTAAGGGGATAGGAGCGCCACAGGAAGACCAACAGTCAACTAACCTGGAGCCTTGGGGCTCTTAGAGACTGAATCACCAACCCAAGACCATACATGGGCTGGACCTAGACGACCCACACCTATGTAGCAGATGTGCAGTTAGGTCTTCATGTGGGCCTGAACAACTGGAGCGGGGACTATTCCAAAAGTTGTTGCCTGTCTGAAAGATATGGTTTTTCTAGCTGGGTTGCCTTGTCTGGCCTCAATGATAGAGGAAGCACCTAGTCCCACAGAGACTTGATGTGTCAAGATTGGGGGATAGCCAAGGAGGCCCCTACCTGCTCAGAGGAGGAGGGGTGATGGGGGAAGGACTGGGGGAGGGGGTAACCAGGAGGGGGGGAAGTGAGTGGGATGTAAAATGAATAAGTAAATAATAAATTTAAAAAATTGGAGGCTAGGGAGGTGGCTCAGTACTTACAAGCACTCGATGACTAGAGTTTAAATCCCAGAACCAACATGGTGAAAGGAGAGAACTGACTCTTTCAAGTTGTCCTTTAACCTCAGCATGTGCACGGTGGCAAGTGTGCACACATACAATAAATAAACCTAAAAAATTGTTTTAAAATTTTATTTATCATTCAAAATAATGAGTTTCATTATGACATTTTCATATACACGTATCACTGTATCTCACTCATATTCACACCTGTGTGACCCAGCCCTGTCCCTCTCCCAAACTGGTCCCCTATGTCCTGCTTCTGCATTCATATGTTACACACAGGATAGACTCACTCTCCCTCCCTCCTTCTCAACTTCCTCTTTCTTCCTCTATCCTCTTGCGTGCTTGCTTTCTTGATTATGTATAGGAGAAAATATGCAATACCTTTGCTTTATCTTTTCTAATACTGGCTTTTGTTCCTGAATCCCCTTCCGTACCCTTTAGACTTTTTACCTTCCCCAACAGTCTCCCTTCTACTTTTATCTCCTACATCTCTTTCTTATAAATACACACACCCTAAATTCTGCATGTAAGGAAAAAAACAATATTTGTCCGAGTCTGGCTGCAATGAGAATTTTATAGTCAATGTGATAAATTAATAAGAACTAGAGATCTCACTTGGTTCTTTGCTGCTTCAGCTGCTGCTGCTGCTGCTGGTGGTGGTGGTGGTGGTGGTGTGTGTGTGTGTGTGTGTGTGTGTGTGTGTGTGTGTGTGTGTGTGT
>JANHMN010000005.1:119974066-120034888 GCA_030674055.1 Rhabdomys pumilio | reverse complement strand
TGTGTGTGTGTGTGTGTGTGTGTGTGTGTGTGTGTGTGTGTGTGTGTACTGGTGATAAAACTCAGCCTGACAAGTCCTATAAATGTGCTATACGACTGACTACATTCTCAGCCATTGATTTTAATGCAGGGTCTCCCTATGTAGCTCAGATGACTTTCAACTCATAACCATCCTGTCTCTTTCTCCAGGGTGTTGGGATTATGTATTGCCATACTCAGCTGGAGAGAACTTTTAACTCACAAGACTTCATATGAAGGTTATATTCATGAAAAGAAACCAAAACTGTTGTTGTTTGTAGAGTGGATACTGTGTATTTAACTTCTATTTCCTCACCTAATTCTTCCCAAGCCCTCATGATGGTAATAATTATTTACATTTTACTCGTAAACAAAGGGGAAAAAAACCAACTTACCCAACACTTCAAAATAAAAAGTGCTTTCAACTTATATGTAGGTGCTCATATTTTACAGTACTTACAATCTCTAGGAGAAATCTCAAGGAAAAGTGGGAAGAGCCAACTAAGCCATCCCAGTGTTCTTTTAACATTTGTGGCATGAGAAAATGAGTTCTGAAAGAAATGCAGTTATTCCTTGAAATCCTTCCTTCCTGAGTATTCACTTCAATTGAAGAACACATTTTCGTATGAGTTTAGCATACCCAGGAGATAGTTTTAGTCACTATGGTTTTCTCTTCCATGTGGTTAGTGAACATTGTAGACCAAGAATGTATTGAAACTGATGCCATACTGGTGATATCAGCTCTTTCTCTCCTTGGAAGCCTGTTGGAGCTTGTGATTTCTTTTTACTAATGGGATTTAAAAGAAGCACTAAATTTCATTGCAGTGGTTAATTGTGGATCTTAGCGCAGTTAGGTCACAGTCCCAAGTTATTCAATTAGATACTAAACTAGGTGATCCTGTGAAAGAGTTTTATAGACATGATTCAAATCTGTAATCAGTAAGGGATTTTAAAGGAAGATTATTCTAGATAATAATTCAGTCAGCTGGAGGCCTTTTAGCAGAACTGAGCTTCCAGGGAAGAATCCTGACAGCCTGCCTTTAAGGTAGCAAACTTCAGAGTTGCCTAGCCAGCCTCCAGAACATCTACTCAACCCACACTGTCTGTCTGTGTGTGTGTGTGTGTGTGTGTGTGTGTGTGTGTATGTGTATGTGTGTGTGTGTGTATGTGTGTGTGTGTGTGTGTGTGCGTGCGTGCGCAAAGGAGTTTCTTCCTCTAGTGGAATCTTCACTAATACAATCACTCACTTTACTTTTGTTTTGCGACTCCAGATCTACATGCATTTTAAAAATTATTTTCCCCAAGCTTTGTTCTTTCTTTAGACTGTATTTTTTTATAAGTTAATGAGATTCTTTCAAAAAGAATTCCAGAGAATGGTCAACTTTAGAGATAAACCATCCTTGTCCATATTTGAAGTAAACTGTGCTGTGTCCAGCTTAGGAAAGACTTCTTCCTCTTGGGAACCGTCATCTAAGTGAGTTCTCACAAGGCTCTGTAGTCAGCTTTCTGAAGATAGAAGCACCAAAGCCTTATGGGACAGAAGCCATGAAATTTGCTCTAGGCCACCTTCTATGTATGGATTATCCAAGTGTGTCCATAAATCCTGTGTGCTAGACAGGATTGAAAAAACTGGGGCTTTTAAAAAATTAAAACAGCAATATTTTTGTTCCTTATGTTCTCGAGAAATTGATGGAGAAGTTTGACTTTACTGGGGCACACGATTCAAGTATCTTCGTTTCTCTCTTACCCTGAAGGAACTTGTGGGTTAATCTCAGAAATGGTCTTAAATAGCATTCTTCTCATTTTAACATTTTTTAAAATTCATATATTACAGAAAGTTGATCCTCTTTAAAAAAAAATCACTTAATATGAACAACAAATGTGCATTAAATGGAGCAAAACATATAAACCAAAATTGGTAGAGGAAAGAGAAATAGCACAGAAGAGCAAAAAAAAAAAAAAAAAAAAAAAAAAGAGACAGTAGGGACTAAAAGGAAGCCAGAGATCAGAAAAAATAGTATAATTATTTATAAAATTTTGTGATTTAAGTTTTCTGGCAGAGGCAGGCGGATTTCTGAGTTCGAGGCCAGCCTGGTCTACAGAGTGAGTTCCAGGACAGACAGGGCTACACAGAGAAACCCTGTCTCAAAAAACCAAACAAACAAAACAAAAAACAAGAAAGTTTTCTGGCAAGAGGGGGGATGTATAGGAGGGGGAGGGTCCACAGTGGGGTGGGGGCAGGGAACAGAAGGGATAGAAATGTGCATGTGTAGCAGTGTCATAGGGAGACTCATTTTGTTTATTTATTTAAAAAAATTCTCTAGTGTAATAGAAAAAATAAAATAAACTACACACTTCAAAAGTTTCAACAGAGGAGACCAAACCAACGTTTTAAAAGAATTACAAGTATTTTTGATGTAAAGGGAGGCATTGCATCCAGGGATTTGTTATTGTTGTTTTAACCTTTTGCTTTCTTTAAAACACGATTGAACGCTCGCGTGTGTGCGCACACACACACACACAAACACAAAAGCAATGCCTCTAACCTCAAGCACCATGGAAAGGGGTTTAAAAAAGATATAACTAGGTAGCAAATTTTTCTAATTTTGCATTCTATTTAATTACCCTAGTTTGGGAAGAACTTGTCTATAACTGCACAAAAAGCAAAGCAATGAATTCTTTGTATTTCTTACTTAATGTTTGATCCAAGGGCCTGCTTTATCTGGTGGAGGTGGCCAGGTGTAGGGTCAGAGACCAAGGATCCTCCTGAAGTGTTTGTTGACCCAGTGTGGCTATCGGAGAGCAAACAAAGGGAAGAGAATGCACATGTGAGGGTGGGGTGCTTTCCAACCTGGACACTGGCTTGATAGCCAGCTGTTTGATGTTTTCTAAGCAGTTGGTCAGAGTAATGTGACAAATAGTGATATTTGCTTGCCCACTATTCATTCTTTTCATCTTTTCTGTCAGAATCTCAATTTTCCAAGACAACATTGTACTTAGTGCAATTGTCTCCTTGGTTCCCTTGAAGTTGTGATAGCTGCATAACCCAATTCTGGCAAATGAGCTACAAGTCTACTGGGTGAGTCTTTTAGCAAAGTTATTGTTTCCTAGATGAAAAGAGACAGCATTTGCTCACTTTTACTGTTCACCCGCTCTAGTCTTTCTGCTTAGAATGCAGTTACAGGGTTTGGAGGCATAGAGTTACTCCACCAGCAGAAAGCAAAGCCACTTTTAAGATAACAGTGCAGGAAGATAGAACTGCTTAGAACTTTCAAGATACCATGGATATTCTGGGTTGCCTAAATTAAACTTTTGAGCTGTTTCTAGAACCCTACTTAATAATTTTCCCTACTTTCCTAGTTAACTTCCACACTGGTGGCTCATGGGAGCTATTCAATGAGTTACTGATTTAGTGGTAGTCGTGTCTAAGAAGTCTCCCTCAGACAAGTCTGTATTCGCATTCATCCAGCTTCAGGCAGTTTTCAGGCAGCCTGAGCCTGGAGGGGATGTGTACAGAGGTCTTAGAATACGTCCACAGAGAGCTTTGTGTCGCTTTGGAAAAATAAGGAAAAGAGAAAAACATGTTTTTCTCTCTTTTCAGAGAAAAGGCTAACATTTTTACCTTAGTTTGTAGATTGCCTCAAAATAACTGCCAAACAGGCCAGAATCCTCATCTTGCAGATGAGAAAATTAAAGATATTGTTTAGGTGACAGAGATTTTTCACAGCGGTATGTAGCAGGAAGTGTGTCATTCTCAGATCTGAGGCTTCTCCACTTTGTGTGTGTGAGGGGGCAACTCTGACATGAGTAATGTGGAAAAAAACAGGGATTAGTGGTTTCCTGGTGCAAAGACGGCTTGGGCTTGTACTGAATGCTGGACAGAAGTTGAGTATCTGCAAAGGGAGTGGGAAAAGGAATTTTTGATACAGAAAAGAACATAAGCAGAAATCCTTTTTTTCATTGATTGCCTCTGATTTAATAGTTAGGAAGCCTAATGTCTAAAAGCAGAGGATTGGTTTCTTAAGCAATTATCTGTTAACACCATGGCCTACCATAATAACTATGGAAAAGTCACAGTTCACTTTGGGTGGGGAGGGGGTGGGTACATAGGATATAATTGCTGTTCAGTTTTCTTTTTCTTTCCTCCACCCTCTTCTCCCTGCTGAGGATTGAACTTGGATTGCTAAGCATGTAGCCTACCCATGAGTTACATCCCCAGGTTCGCTGTTCCATTGTTGATGGGTTTGGTCTTTAAAATAGTGTTACCTAGCAAGGGACCAGAATTATTTAAGAGTTTCAAAACAGAAGTGTCACAAGCTGTTCCAAGACTACATATAACAAGCCCCAGAGCTCTGCTCTTCTCCACTGTGCCTTTACTCTCAGTGAAGGAGATGACAGAGGAAACAAGGAGATGGGCTTTCAAGTAAGAACCCTAGTTAGGAGGCTCAGTAGCACCCATCCGGGTTTTGAGGTTGAGCATTCAAAAAGAGAACATGTCTGAAAGAAACATTGCCCAAACCAGGCTAGTTAAGAGCTGCTTAGCAAGTGCCAACCCACTTGGGTAATCCTAAAATGTGAGCAATGGAACTGAGAAAAGTGCATGTCGCCAGTGGAGATAGATGTGCAGATAGTGAGAGCAGGGCGAATGCAAGGACAGAAGTGGTACTTTCGGTTTATTACATGGAAGGCTAGGAGGACTGTTATTTAGTTACTATTTAAAAGCACATATTGAGTAGAAAGTTGGCCTGGAGAAAATGCAATTAGATGACCAGCGAGCCATGCTTGTTAGGGCCCTTGAAGCCGTGAGGAGGTTTATGTAGCTCACAGAAAGAACAGAAGAGCCAGAGTCATCCTTCACACACCTCAGCCTCTCATCAATATCATGTTCCATTTACCACTTGGATATATTTTGATATACCAAACCTGGCTTAAACAGTTGAAACATGGTGTCAGCATGACTTTCTGGATCTCCAGATTTAATCTCCTGCCTCAGGAATTTTCTCCTTTGCTAGATCTTGCATTGACTTAGAATAAAAAACATGACCACAAGTGAAATACTACCCTTACTTTCCCAGGAGTTCCATTTCTTCTGTTATCCCTGCTCCCAGGGAAGTCCTAATATGGCATTTTGATGGTGTATGAGAAAATATAATACTTCATAATTTTTTCCTTACCTGCTTGTATTTCTAGCACCTTTTTGAGGCTGAAGAGATGGCTTAGTGGTTAAGAGCAGACTGCTTTTCCAGAGGTCCTGAGTTAAATTCCTAGCAACCATATGATGGCTCATAACCATCTGTAATGGGATCCGATGCCCTCTACTGGTGTGTCTGAAGACAGGTATAGTGTCTCATATACATAAAATAAATAAATAAATAAATAAATCTTAAAAAAAAAAACCAGGTGAGCACTGACTGCTCTTCTAAAGGTCCTGAGTTCAATTCCCAGCAACCACATGGTTGCTCACAACCATCTGTAATGGGAGCAGATGCCCTCCTCTGGTGTGTCTGAAGACAGCTACAGTGTACTCACATAAATAAAATAAAACTTTAAAAAGAAGAAAAAGAAAAATTGAGCTTTATATAACCAGTTAGATACAAATAATGCTTATTTCCCAGTTTAGATGTAATAATGAGTGCTTCTTAAACTTTTGGTATTAAATTATATTGTCTCAAAATAGTATCTAGATTAGCCAAGCATGGTGGTGCCCACCTTTAACCTCAGTAGGTTGATCTCTGCGAGTGTGTAGCCAGCCTGATCCACATAGTGAATCCCAGGCCTGCTAGGACTGCAAAGTGAGACCATGTCACAAAAATACATAGAAAAAAGCCATAGAGATGAAAGGAGAGGAGTTAAGATAGACTCTTTTATTGTTCGTGTGTTTGTTTTGAGGTATGGTCTCATTTATATAGCCCACAGTAGCCTTGAACTCATGGTCCTCCAGCCTGTGCTCAAAAGTGTTAAAAGTAGACAAGCACTGGCCCATGTGGGCATGATTGAATCTTCTACCACATGACAGATGAAGTGAAGAAGGATAAAGGAAATCTAGAGGATCTAGACAAAGAGAAAAAGTCCTAAAGTTGGAAAATTCAAGTCTACCGAAGTAGTTGGTGAAAAAGAGTTATCCATGTAAGGACTTAAGCTAGGGAGACATTTTAAAGAGTAATGGCAAGGGACCTGGAGAGATGGCTCAGTGGTTAAGAGCACTTGTTGCTCTTCCAGAGGTCCTGGATTCCGTTCCTAATGTCAATATGGTGGCTCACAACCATCTGTAACTAGAGTCCGGGGGATCTAATGCCCTCTTCTGACCTGTGCAGGCATCAAGCATGAAAATACACATGCAGGCAAAACACCTATACACAGAAAAAAATTAAAATGATTTAAAAATTAAAAACTAAGGGACTGATACACAGTGAAACATGATACAGAGAGGGTGTGAATAAACATGTAGGGACCTTTTCACAAGATTAAAAGCACCCTTGTGGAGTAGAGCAGCATGGGCAGGAACAGGAATCATTCTTGTGAGGTGTAAAGAAGCAACAATAAAAGTTGTGTTAGCTGACTGGATATCTTGCTGGTTACTGCTCACTTCTTATCCATTAATCAAGTTAGTTCTTCCTGAACTCCATTGTTCCACTGGTCACTAAGCAAGCATCTTCCTCTCTGGGCCCCCAGGCTGGTCTTTGGTTTGGAGCCAAAGGTCATCTCTTGCAGCTGTCTCTGAGTATGAATCCTTGCCTTCCCCAAGTTCCATGTCAAAAATAAAAAAATAAAAATCTTATCTTTACAAAAGCATTTCCACTTGCTATTTCTTTTTATCTTTTGCTTACCAACATTTTTTAACATTCAAATTTTATTTTGAATTCGATAATCCATTTACAAAGTTTAAAGATGAGGACTATAAGAGGTATCAAATCCCGTTCTCATTTTTTGATGTTTGAGGGTTCCATGTTTTGTCTGTCATACTTCTACCCTCATCACCTTCATTCACTCTTTCTTCCTGCACATAACTTTGCTTCCTCTTTTAGTAGTTCATCTAAGAATGGGATTCATCATGACATTTCCATCCTTGTGTATAAGGGATTTTTTTGGAGTCACTATTGCCTTCTCTTGTGCACAGCCTACTTGTTAATCTTTCCTTTTCCCAACTAATCCCCGTCTACTTTCGTGTGTGTGTGTGTGTGTGTGTGTGTGTGTGTGTGTGTGTGAGTGTGTGTGTACAGGGAGTGAGTTTAATAAGGATTATTTATAGGAGGTTGGGTAACTTAGCAGTGGTTCTTTTTGTAAAACCAACATACACAAACTTAACTAGCAAGCCATTTTGAACATAGAAGAGTATACAGTGGGCACACTATTTTGGGTCTTGGTTTTATAACCAACAGCAAGATTTCTTCTTGGTACAAAGAGATCTTTGGTTATTTTTGAGATTGGGTCATCCTATCTTTGATCCACTCTCCTCTTTAGTGTTTTTTTTGGGGGGGGAGGGGGGGAATCGGCGGTTCAAGACAGGGTTTCTCTGTATAGCCCTGACTATCCTGGAACTCACTCTGTAGACCAGGCTGGCCTTGAACTCAGAAATCTGCCTGCCTCTGCCTCCCAAGTGCTGGAATTAAAGGCATGAGTCACTACTGCCCAGCCCCTTTAGTGTTTTTGAAAACTCAATATGTATAGGCTTTCTAAGTGGAGGACCATACATACTTTGAAAAATACTCGAATGATTTTGGCACATGCCTCCTTCTCGAATAGTGGCAAAGAAACACACATTGCTTTATACCCCAGCACACACATTCACTCTGGTAATGCTGGTCTTTAGGGGAAGAGTGACTCAGGATTTGTTTTTCTCTTCTCAAGCTGTCTGCCTGAAGGGCGTGTTACACTGGATCGGGAAGATTCTTTGGCAGTAGGCTAAACAGTCACAGAAAGTAGACCTCCCAAAGTGGTCATTTTCATGTGTTTAGATGTACCTACCCTTTTGCTCGGGCCTTCCTATGAAGTAGTCATGACAAGAATTAGAGGCTCTCATTTGTAAGACAGCATTCTTTCCATTTTTTTTTCTAACACTCCATAGGGAAGACATTGTTTGTCAGTGTGGGCATAGAATATGGGCGTTGTCCTTACATCTTAGTAGATCCTCATAACCCAATTTCAAATATGATACCCTGGACAAAGAGGATATTTGACTTAAGTTTTGATTTCTTCGTCTGGAAAAAATAGAACCGATCATACAGACTTTACACAGTTGATGTAAAGGTTAAGTGATAATATAGGCAAAACACTAACACAGGGCCTAACTATCATGCAGGTACTCAATTTTAAACATGTTGTTACTGTTTAAACATGTTGTTAGTGTTATTGTTGTTATTATTACATATTATAGTGTTTAAAAGTAGAGGCTTTGCAGTTAAAGTTTTCTCTCTCTGACCTTGGTCCAGATTCTATTGAGCATGTTTTTGTCACAGGTTAAGTTAACTGACGTCAATTTTCTCAACCATAAAAACATCTAGAAGCCAGGTGGTGGTGGCGCATGACTTTAATCCCAGCACTTGGGAGGCAGAGGCAGGCGGATTTCTGAATTCCAGGCCAGCCTGGTCTACAGAGTGAGTTCCAGGACAGCCAGGGCTACACAGAGAAACCCTGTCTCGAAAAAAACCAAAGAAAGAAAGGAAGAAAGAAAGAAAGAGAGAAAGAAAGAAAGAGAACCTTTCTTATTTGTGGACATTTCATCTGTTAAGGTGCTTAACATTGAGCCCAATATCAAAGTAGTTTTTATACCTTAGATGGATTTTAAAACATAAACCTAACTACACTTAAATAATTTCTGTCCCTTCGGTTAACATAGGATGTACCTCTTTATGTATTTCCTTATAAAGTTTATCTATAAAAGTGCATGCGCAGTATGGTACACTTCAAATGTGATGTATTTTTTTCCTCACGATTTAAAAGACTTGTACTCGTGGAGAAAGTTTTAGAGGGTAACATTCTGAGCATGTATTACATGTCCTGAGGCTTCTATTTTTCCTTGTATTTAATGCTAACATTTAAAAAAAAAAAAAAAAAAACCAGAACAGCACGTAGATGTAGTGCTGTCCGCCAGATGCAGTATGAGCACTACCATATTGGACTCAAATGCTGTCCTTTCTCAACAGCACTGCTCTAACCTTTGATCATGTGTTTACTCAACAGATATGTGTTAACACCAGAAGATTTACTATGCCCCCGACCAAGGATGTGTAAATGATAGTAAGCACCTTCCTGCCCTTTTGAACAGCTGAGCCCTGGCTCAAGTCAGAAGCATCTGACTCCAGGGCTAACCACTGCATCTATACACATGGTTATCTTTTCTTTTTTTCTTTCTGTATCATGTTGTCTTTAAAATAGTAATGGAAAGACGGTGATCATATGCCTTGTGGGTCCTGGTCTGCTACCACTGACTAAACATAAACATAAAGCCCAGTCTCAGATAAAGGCATGAATATATTTTTACTGAGTAATGGGAAAAAATAAATAGAAGTAAAATATGAATTTTAGATTTTAGTTTTCCTTTAATGTTTAGACTTAAGCTAAGCTTTCACTCAGAAAAAAAAAATTAAGATTCCAAATCTGGAAACACTTGAGTTTTCCTGGACAACCACACATGTTTTACAGATAACTGAATATCTGAAGTGGAAAGATGTCAAAAGATACAGAGGGTGACAGATCTGAGGGGACCAAGTAATTAACTTCCCCTTAAGTCCAAAGCAAGTACCTGACTGTTCTTTATCTTATAAATTCGGCCTAGTATTGACAAATCACCTAAGCGTCAACATAGAAACACATCAGATGAAATTTTAAGTCAGAAATGTCTATGCTCTTGTTTCTAGTGAACAGCACTGATGTTTTTAAAGCTTCCTCCCTAGGAGCCTTCGTGGGCAGAGATGGCAGTGACTACTTCAACACAAAATAAACAAAAACAAGTTTAATACTGAAAAGTGTTTTTAATGCCCAAATCAATGAGAGTGCATAAAGAGAGGAATTACAAAATATAATTACAATTATATTTTATATTCATATTTCAGATATATGATATTCATAAATGTTTAGTCAACAGGTCTAGAGTGGGTTGATTCTAACCAGTTCCTAGGTGATACAGATGCAGGCACAGAGAACAGGTTCATAGAAATTTGTATGGAGCATCAAGGGACCAGGCCTTTCTGTCTGTGATTATTGGAAAAGGCTTCACCTAGGAGGTTCAAGTGAGTGAGTCTTGTTCCCCTAGTAACCACAAGGTGACAGCAGAGGCCTACATTGACTTCAGTGGCTATGGTTTGAGCTGGACAGGCCATCCAAACTTTCTGACCCTCAGTTTTCTTCCCTATACAAAAATCAAAAATTGGGGACGTTAGACTCTTCACAGCCCTAAAACTGAGACTCAGATTAGAGAAAAATGTAAAGATGGCATGGAGCACTTACCTAGCATATGCAAGGGCCTGGGTTCCATCCTAACACCTAACTAATATTATTCTTAAATCACTTATTATCTGTTTATAAGAATAATAATGTAAAAGAGTCTATTAATGAGCCCATAAAACCAACCTGAATTTTACAATTGGAAGTGCAGCACAACGCGAGAAAACAGCACTCAAGTTCTTCCTGTCACTTCTACTTCTTTTTTTTCTTACTTAGCTGTCTAGTTGTGAAGTGTACGGCCCTTACCAATAAACTACTTTAAAAAGCATCACATCCACTGTGTTCAGCACATGATACTTAACCTTTATAAATTACTTGTTGTTTTCAATGGACACAATAAGCATCAGTTAATTAGTTGTCACACAATTTAAGTTCTTTGTTTCACTGTCTAATTAAAAGTGGATCAGGTAAACCAAAGAAGTAAAGGCAGGTGACAAGAGGATCAGCTCCAGGGTGAGAATGCTGAGGGCTCTACCAATTATGTTCACTATTTATAGATGACAACAAGCCTTCACCAAGAAAGTATGAAATCAGTTTCTGAACATCTTACCATTAAGAGTCAGTATCATATACAGAAAGGGACGAAATATAATGACATCTCTATTCTCTATTATACCAAGAAAGAAAACAAGTCAAGAGTAAGGAAATTACTTCACTTAAAAAAAGATCTTCACTGACAGAGGTTCTGGTTAGTCAACAAAATGATGGATTGGGTATTAAGACTATCTTGTACCTCACTGGTACAAATAGGAATAATTATGCTTTAATTGTACTTTGAGAGAAAAGTTTTATTTTAACAGGAAGGGTGATATGTAGGAGGAGTTAAGGGGGAAGGAGTACAGAGAGGAAAAGATGGAGTAAGGAGAGGAGAAGATGAAGTAGATGAGAAGCTCGGTAATGAGAGAGAAAAAGAGAAAGAGAGAGGGGGCATGGAGGCAGAAGTTCACGTGTCTCCACTAGTCAAAGATAGTTTACATAGCTAGATTGGGTATTAGGTTACACTTCTGATTGAGCATTACCATACTTATAAAGTCTTTGATTAACATTTTAAAAATTGTATAAAAGCAAAAAGGAAAAGGGGGGGCACGGGATAGGGGTTTTCTGGGGAGGGGAAATGGGGAAAGGGGATGGCATCTGAAATGTAAATAAAATATCCAATTAAAAAAAAAGGTCTTCACTATTAAGATAACATAAATCTGCATAAGTCTATAAGATAGCACAATCTGTTCTAAATACCCAAGGAAAACCAACTTTTAAGGAGGAAAGGTTTATTTCAGTCTATGTTCTCAAAGCTTTTAGTCTGTGGTCAGATGGTTCATTTCAGGCCTCTAGCAAGGTATCATGGCACAGAGCTGGACATATAGCAAAGGTGTTCACCTCGTGGTATCTGGGAAGCATAAAGAGGGGAGGGGCCTGGTCCAAATATCCCTTTGAAGAGCCTGCCAGCAGTCACCATCACCAGATTCTATTTCCTAATATCACCACCTGGCAGTACCATGGGCTGGTGACCATTCATTTAACACATGGGCTTTAAAACTATCTATCTATCTATCTATCTATCTATCTATCTATCTATCTATCTATCTATCAAATCTGGCAGTGGTGGCACACACCCTTAATCCTAACTCTTTGGAGTCAGAGGCAGGCAGATTTCTCAGTTCAAGTTCCAGGCCTGGAGTTCACTTTGTAGAGCAGGGTGGTCTTGAACTCAGAAATCTACCTGCCTCTGACTCCAGAGTTGGGATTAAAGTTGTGTGTCACCACTGCCCGCCTATATTCTTTTGTACTTTCATATATGAATAAAATATATTTAGATCATATCTACACCCCCAACTCCTCCCAGGATTCCACCACATCTCTTTCAACACCTAGGGGTAAATCTATATCCATGTTGGAGTGTTGACCGGCTTGATCTTGTGTAGGCATCAGGCAGGCAATCAGTGTTGGAGGCTTAATTGGCTTGAACTTGTGCAAATGCTAGGCAGGCAACCATAGCTGCTGACTTTATGTATATGAGCACACTGTCGCTGTCTTCAGACACACCAGAAGAGGGCACAAATCCCATTACAGATGGTTGTGAGCCACCATGTGGTTGCTGGAAATTGAACTTGGGACCTCTGGAAAAGTAGCCAGTGCTTATAACCAATGAACCCTCTCTCCAGCCCATGTAATGGACTCTTTTTTTTTAAAAAAATATTTATTTTGTTATTTATATGAGTACACTGTCACTGTCTTCAAACACACCAGAAGAGGGCACAGATCCCATTACAGATGGTGGTGAGCCACCATGTGGTTGCTAGGATTTGAACTCAGGACCTCTGGAAGAGCAGCCAGTGCTTATAACCAATGAACCCTCTCTCCAGCCCATGTAATGGACTCTTAAGTTCTACCTTTATGTGGGTTCAAATTCAGATTACCAGTTTTAAAGAGCAAGTTCCTTTACCTGCTAAACCTAACACACAGACATTTGAGAGACTCTTCAGGCTGAAGCTACACTACTACATGTCTACCAGTCTTGTTAAGGCTGGCGTTTTTAGTGTTAAACTTTTTTTAAAAGTATGTTTTAAGGATCATGTGCTATTTTTGAAGTAGTACAGTATTTATGACACAATGCAGATATCAAACCACAAGACCCAATCCCAATGGGTAATGCTTCCTGCATTTATTTTGCAAACAAATGTATTCTTTGGGAATTTCATGTGACATGTTTTGAACATATTTACCCTTTCCCCTAATTCGTCCCATAACTATCCTATCTTCCCATTCCTTCTCATATAATTTGTGGGTTTTTTCTCTTTCATCAAATCCAGTTTGTCTTTCTAGCTAGTTTTGGCAGTGTGGCCTGCCTATGGTTAACCTACCAGGGTCATCTCATTCAAGAAACCTGATTCTCTCTCTCCCAGCAACTATCAAATACCAATAGCTTCTTAGCTCGTGGTAGGATTTTGTGCCCACCTTCCCTGTTTCATACTGGGATTTTTGTCTGGCTGAACCACACACAAGACTTGTGCATGCTGTCACAGTCACTGCAAGTTCATATGTGCAACTGCCTGTTTGGATCTGGAAAATAGTTCCCTTGATGTTATCCACAATGCCTGGATCTTTCCAACCTCCTCTTCCAAGAAGATCCCTGAGCTTGGGAGGGAAGAGTATGATATAGATGTCCCGTTTAGGGCTGAGCACTCCAGTGTCCATTATTCTGCATAGCTAGTTGGGGGCCTCCATGCTAATTGACATCTACTGTAAGGAGATGCCTTTAAAAGATAAAATGTTTTCTAGAATGGGTTTGAAGGCACCACGACTTGGAGAACTAACAGTATAAAATGAGCATCTTAAATTTTAATGTGCATCAAAATCACTTTCCCATTTATATAGAAAACTTAAATATATCTTTTATGAGAAAAACAAAGTATAGACATAAAGAATTATCCAACAGGAAGTATGTTTATTACTGTGTTATCATTTCTGCTTGTTCTCAATGCTCCAAATGTTCTTAATGTGCTTGTTGAACCTTTGTAAGTAGAAATAAACAATGTTATATTTTTATAAACTAACCAATTTGCACTTTCAGTATTTGTTTTATGACCTAGGCGAGGAGGACAAAGACTGGCAAATTTGACAATAAAAATACCATAAACCTGAATAAAAAATTATCACACTTCTTTATTTTTTTCAGACAGACTCTGGGCTATATAAGCCCAGACTGGCCTGGAATTCAATATATAACCTAGGCTGGCCTCGAATTCCTGAGTATTGGAATTACATTTGTATATGCTACATACAGCATTTTTAAAATATGGAAGGAAAGATGCCTAATCTTAGCAAAATTCAGTCATAACAAATGTGACTTATTTTAACAAAGAAAACATGATAGAAATTCTTTATATCAAAATATGTCTCTTCCTTTTCATTTCTTCAGAGTACCTTGTGTACATACACACATGCATATATATATCAAATACATACACACTCAGTATACAGTTCATTTCTCATTAGTATGAGGCAGAGATTAGACCACTTTATTTTGTTTTTAAAATTAAAAAATTGTATAACAAAACACCCAAAAGAAAATAAAAATTTTATCAAATTTTGGTACATGTATGAGTAAATACAGAGTACTCTTGAAAATTTTAGCATTAAACCATTTTAACATTTATTTCAAAGCACATTTTATAAACACTAGATAAATTTACATATAAAAGCGACCCATAAATATACAGACACAAAATATAGTAGTACTATTAATGCAAGTAAACTAATAAGATGTTTAAACAAATATGACAATAAAAATCACTTTTCATGGCTATTAATTTTTCATGAATTTAAAAACTATTCAGAAATCAAATGTAGTTAGTATATCATGATTACTATCAAAGTTTAGACTTGTAGAAACAACATAAAAGTACTTGTAAAAAGTTCTTATCTAAATGGATATAAAATTTCAGGCTTTGGTTAGCCTACTAAATTTGGTGGGAAAAATCTTAAAATTAATGTCTCCTTTACATAATATTCCTGAGTTTTTGCACCCCATAATTGATAAGATAAAAATTCAATGTACAGCTTTGTATAACATTGCATTTTAGTTCTCAAAAAACAAGTATTGAGCTTATTTCAAATGTGGATAAAGACAATTAGTAATTTAATCAAAGCAGGAAGGAATGCATTTAATTTAGCTCAGCTAAGGAAAATGTTAATGCCTCTGACCATTATTTGCAAAGTGCATTTGTAAATTATGATAGAAATTGTTATGCCTGCCAGCAGTTTTTATGTGCACCTTATGAGATCATATTGACTTTGTAGAACACGGTGCTCTTATAATAAAAGAAATGTGCTGATGGTCAGCACAAGGCTAGGCACAGTGTAGATACTCCATATTATTAATTCAAAATAAAAAACATTGTTTGTATACATTCACAATTCAATATGGTAGTTATAAGTTGGCCTGAAACTATCCAAAACCACTTTACACATGAAAATACACTTTTAGTAACAACCATGAAAGGAATTTTTACAAGCGGCCATTTTCAATCTCATGAAATAGAGTGTCATTCAGATTCCTTTAAATGAGCCTATGAAAGCTGTTCCTGTTCCCTGCCAAATACAATAAAAAAAAATCAACCTATCAACACATTCAGAACTGATTAGTTTAGATGGCAACACACCCTCATTCAGTTTCCCTTGAAAACTGAATCTGTGCATCTTTAGACTAGAGCCATCAATATATATTTCTGAACAATTCCCATGCCTCCTCCTGGGAAATTACTATTATCAAATGGATTTCAGAAATAATGATTTCAAATAAGCAAAACTTTTATCATATCTTAACATTAATTGACATGGGTAAAAAAATGGATGGAGACTTTGAATAATCTGTCTAGATTACCATCATACCTAAGTGTTCCTTACCTAAAAGTCACTAAGTTTTGCTCTAGGTCTCTTGCTAGTCACAACAGCTATCAGACAGTGATGGCTTCTGTTAAATCTGCCAGTGATTGCTGTTCTACAGTTTTATGTTGTGTATACCTTTTCTTATTAGAAAGCAGAAGAATCATCTGGCAATTATACTTAAAAATCAGCCATACTACTTTGGAAGTAGTCATTAAAACAGCAATGCCAGGATCAGTTACAAGTATTTGCAAAGCTGCTTATCTTAGTTTTTCTTCCTACTGAAATAGAGCCTTACTTGCCAAGGCTGGTCTTGAACTCCTGAGCACAAGTGATTCTTCCACGTAGGCATCCCAAGTAGCCTGGGACTATAGATGCCACAACCACACTCAGCTTTCAAATACCCAATTTTTTTTTAAAAAATCTTCCAATTTACAAAATAGATGTCAACTCCATATACAAAATCTCATTAGTCATACAATGAAAGAAAAATGATTACTTAACTGGCTTTGTATTTAAAAAAAAAAGTAAGTAGGTTTATTTAATTTCAACTAGTAACAAATTTCTCTAAATCAAAAGAGAAAATAAGAAACAAAATATACTCTTAAATGAATTATAATAGAGCACGAAGGAAAGTTGGAAAGTTTAAATGACTAGAGATATGGAAGAACTTTTAATTAGGAATAAAATCATGACTATTTCCTAATAAGACTATGGCATGAAAAGAAATAAAACTGCAAGCTTATTGAAGCAGGTTAAATAGTTCATAAAATGATTAAAACTACTCAATTAAATGAGCTATTTTAGATCCTCAAGTAAATGATACAGTATTCAAAGAGTTATTTAAAAATAGCCTTTAACAATTTTAGCATTAGTACAAATTACTAATTGCTATGTGACTAACATACATAAGTATATTATCAAACTTTCTATATATAAAGGTTGGAAGGTGCTTAATACCACAATCCGGTTCATATCCCCATCTGGATCTCAGCAAAGTTATAGAAGCTGTCAACATCTCCAGATGCGGTTTCTTTCTTTTCTGATACAAACATCTATTCAAAATACAGAATAAACAAAAAATTAGTTTTGTAGCCCTTAAATGTCAAAGGCCACCTCTTCACAGAACAAAGTCACATTTTCTTTTTAAGTTTTTAGAGTTATTTTGTATGTGTATGAATGTTTTTGCCTGCATGTATGTAGTATGTGTACCATACACATGGTTTCGTCAGAGGTCTAAAGAGGGTGTTGGATCCTATGGAGCGGGATGGTTGTGAGGGATATGTGTTAAGGGATATACCATAAGTACAAGTACTATTTGATTATAAGGGGAAGGTGATAAAATAGAAAGCTGGATTGAAATATAGTAAGATTTTATACCTTTAACCCGTTGAATATCCCATTTACAATAAGGTGACATTCTTGTACAGCGCCATCTCCATTAAATTCCAAGGCAATCACAGGACCTGAAAGGAACCCCAAGAAGTGTTTTCATAGCACAAATACAAATATATTGTAAAAGTAATCCTTGTATTTCTTTTCTTTTCTTTTCTGTTTATTTGTTTTGTTTTTCGAGACAGGGTTTCTCTGTATAGCCCTGACTGTCCTGGAACTCATTCTGTAGACCAGGCTGGCCTCAACTCAGAAATCTGCCTGCCTCTGCCTCCCAAGTGCTTGGATTAAAGGCATGCGCCACCACTGCCCAGCTTGTATTTCTTTTATTTTAGATTTGTGACACAGTCTCACTATGTAGCCCTGGGTAGCTTGTCTTTGAACTTTTCCTCACTTTCCTGCCTCTGCCTCCTGAGTACTGCAATTACAGGTATGCACTACACCCAGCATTCATTTGTGGATTCTTCTTAAGAAATACGCAGTATGTTTATCAGGTGGGGAAGGAGGAGATAATTAGAAGGGCACATAATTCAGCTTTTTCTCCTATCTCTACCATAAACTAATCCTATGATGAGCAGCTCCACTACTATTAATAGAACTAGTGTCACATTGTTTAAAAGTGTGTGTGTGTGTTGGGGTGGGGGGTGGTATGAGCACGTGGAGGGCAGGTGACTTGTAGAGGCCAGAAGATGTCTTTGGATTCCCTGCAGCTGGAGTTATAGATAATTGGTTCTGAGCTGCCAGATTTCGTTACTGGTACCCTAATTCCAGTCAGTCCTTTGCATGCACAGTTAAGCATTCTTAACCATTGAGTAATTTCTCCAACTCGCTTAGTGTCACATTTTTAGCTGTTGGAAATTGTCTGGTTTCTCTGGTTTTTATTCTTCTTTTTAAAACCAAACAAATAAACAATACCAAAGAATTTCTACTCATTTAGCAGCACAAAGAACTTCCTTCCAGTTTCCCTACTTACCAATCAAGCTCTAGGCCACCAACTATGGAACTAAACCAAAGGGGAATTGAGGCCAAGCACCAAAGCAATGTCTCCTTGAAAATAACTTTCCCAAGTATGTCTTAGAGCTATATTCTAAAAGCAATGAATGATTGAGCTTTTCTTTTTAATCCTCTGAATAGAAAGATTTGTCCCTCTTTTCTTTTCCATTAATTTGAATACTCTTATGACTTATATTTTGGGGTTGATAATCATGATTTAATCTTTGGTAGACTTGGACTATAACACAGATTTTTTTGGCAAGCAAGGCCAAGGCCAACTAGACCAAGAAAATGTGCACTTTAATTCAATTAATGTTTATTCAGTGATCACCATATTCCTAAACAGATCAGCCTTTTATCTCCTATGATGGTGGAGAAATTCTGACTTCCAGGGGTTTACAAATGTGTCTTTTTGTTTTGTTTTTTTGGTTTTTTGGTTTTTCAAGACAGGGTTTCTCTGTGTAGCCCTGGCTGTCCTGGAACTCACTCTGTAGACCAGGCTGGCCTCAAACTCAGAAATTACAAATGTGTCTTGAAAACAAATATAAACTATTAAACAAACATAAAATGATATAGAATAATAGAGTACTAAGTATGAAATACTAAAGTGAACCAATATGAAATGCTGAATTTAATGTAGTTTTGTGTCCTGAACAAAGCACAATAATAAGAAAGATATCAAATTTGGGGCTAAAGTAACTGGAGGGTTGTAATTTAATACAGTAAACATCCAGGAAAGGCAAGTAATACAGCACTCAACTGTACCCTCAGACCTAGAGAACAAGCTGACCTATGAGCTCCCAGCATCACAGTATCTGTAGATTACAATAGGTACTGAGTAAAAGAAAAGGTAACTGCTCACATTTTCTCATTTTTGGCCAAAAGTTTCTGTGAAAATGTTCATGATAAGAAGAGGGTATCGAATGAAACCTTGCAAGGGGCAATAATTCTAAAGGTAGATTTTTAGGAAAAAGCTCTTATGCTAGACAACTTATTTTAAGCCACAGGCCTGTTCAGAAAAATGTAAAGAGGTAAATATCAAAAGTCTCGCTCCCAAATGTTTACCTATTGAAAGAAAGAGGGGATCTAATTATAATAGCATGTATGTAGGTGAAAAGTCTCTCAATGTACCATTTCCTATAACTTGACAATGGAAAGCATGTCAGCATCAAAGCCAAAAGTAAATGTGGAAAGAAGCAGTTCTAAAACTTAAAAGCAAACTAAGATAAATGAAGCTATCAAGTTAGTGATATGGCCATACAGAGACCTAGTCTAAGCAAACTTAGAAAACAATGTTTTGTCTGTATACCCTCAGTGGAATATGACCTAAGTACAAAAGGATAGAAGGAAATTTTAAAGTTTCATTAACCTTACTCTGGTAGTAAAAGTTACTCTTATTGTTAAAAACAATATGGTAAAAAACAAAAACTTTCAGAAGAAAAGTATTATAAAAGAAAAAATTTACTAAGTCATATACTGGCTATGAGCTGGTATAACAGTTTGGATTTTAGTCCATGTGCTAAAAGCTTAGTACCCAGCTCAAAGTACTGAAAACTAGTGTTGGAAGGTAGTAGAAATGTTTAAGAGAAGGTACATAGTGGGAGATTTTTATATCTTTGGGGGCTAGTCACAAAGAGCATTGTGGGGCCTCATCTCTTCTTCCTTTTGTTTCAGGTACAGGGCGAATGGGCTTTATCCTGATGTCTTCGCTACAGAAAGCCCAAAGGAACAAGGCCAATCAGTCATAAATGGAAAGCTCCAAAAATTGCAAGTCAAAATAAAACCTTCCTTTTTACTAAGTTGATTGCTTCAGTTATTTTTATAGCAATGGAAAACTTGTGAACATATTTGGAAACTGTAAAACCATGGTGGTAAATACAGTACTTTGTACTTTGTTACATTATTGTCTACCTTTTTTGTTTTTGTTGTTGTTTTTCTTTTTGAAAAGAATAAAACCTACTATTTAGCACTGGCTGGTCTAAATTTGGTTGATTGCTCAGGCTGGTATCAAACTAACAGAGATCGTCTGCCTCTGTCTCTACCATTAAACCTAGCTGAAATATCTTATTGAGTTGAAAGCACTGAAATTACCCAAGAGCAGTAGAATGTTTTAAAAGGATATGAGTCATGGTGAAATCAGAAGGAATAATCACAGCTTATTAAAATACACCGACTATGTAAAAGTCCTTGAATTCATAATGGTATTTAGACAAAAAAGGAATAAAGCTCACTGGACATTACTGAGGGTTGCTAGGGTACCAATTCAGTACTCTGAAAATTGATGCTTACTTTTTTTTCTGGTATGAGCATATTTCAAGTCAACCAAACAGTGCAGGTGTACAAGGTATTCTCTTAACATCTGCTAATGTAGAGATGGTGATATAACCAGAAAGTGATCATTTTGCAACTCCTATTAAAATAATTGGTTCAGGAAAAAACCCTATGGTCTCGACACTCTATTCATTTCATTCACATTGAAAAGGTCATTGCCAACTGAATCTACTGATGACTTTTAGATGATAAAAATCCTAATCAAACACTGTAGGTATTTGCATTTAAAGCAATAAGAGATACTGCCACCTATGAAGTATTCTTCTTAAAAAAATAAACCTAAGTGTAAACAAGGTTTTGATTTAACTTTTACAAGAAACACAGTAGAACAATTTAATTACATAAACACTACAGAACAAGAGACCAAACTTCATTCACAGAGGCATGAAACATAAAGAGGGAAAAATGTTTGGTTTTTAAAATTAAGACATACAAGATATAAAACAACACATTACAGCAAGTGGGTCCATGTGAGTGGTGGCGCACGCCTTTACTCCCAGCACTTAGGAGGCAGAGGCAGGCGGAGTTCGAGGCCAGCCTGATCTACAGAGTGAGTTCCAGGACAGCCAGGGCTACACAGAGAAACCCTGTCTTGAAAAAACCAAAAAACAAAAGAAAACAAATGGGTCCATTTTTAGACCTGGATGAAATTAGCTGTAAAAGGACATAAAGAATTTGACAATGAAGATAATTTGCATGTGAGTATGAAAGGATCTCTAAGGAACTGCCATTAACTGTTAGATGTTAAAATGTAGTGTGGTTACTCAAGAAAGCACGTTTTAAATTTTGCTTTATTTGAGATACATAAATGTGGGGAATGAAAAGTCAAGACAAAATAGCATTGGATTAGAACATTTTAGTGAAATGGGAGGTTAAGAGTTTGTTGTTGTTGTTGCTTTGGGGACAGTGTTAAGTCTATAACTCAGGCCAGACTGGAACTTACTGTGGATTCAGGTTGCCCTGAACTTTGTGGCAATCTTCCTGTCTCATCTTCCAAGTGCTGGGATTACAAGCACAAGTCACCACACCTGAACTCTGACAAAAAGTTGATGAAACTGGGGGATAAAACACCATGGGCTCATTAAATTTTATTTTTTAAAGATTTATTTTCTTTCTTTTTTTTTTTTTTTTTTTTTTTGGTTTTTTTGAGACAGGATTTCTCTGTATAGCTCTGGCTGTCCTGGAACTCACTGGTAGACCAGGCTGGCCTCAAACTCAGAAATCCGCCTGCCTCTGCCTCCCAAGTGCTGGGATTAAAGGCGTGCGGCACCAATGCCGGCTTAAAGATTTATTTTCTTTTAATGAGTCTTTTGCTTGCATGTACATGAGGTGAGGGAGCCAGATCCTCTGGAACTGGAGTTATGGATAATTGTGAGCCATTGTGTGGGTGCTGGGACCCAAACTCCAGTCCTTTGCAAGAACAATGAGTACCATTAACCTCTGAGACATCTGTCCAGCCCCAAATTCTCTTTTGAGTAAAAATAGTATGTTTAAAAATTTATAGAAGATTTCTTCTTCTTTTTCTTTCCCCTTTCTTTCTTCACCCACCTACCTTCCTTCCTTCCTTTTCTTTTTTGGTGTTGGAGATTGAACCCAGAGTCCTGGGGTTGAAAGCAAGTATTCTACCATTAAGATGTGTTCCTAGTCCCTCGCTGTTTTAAGTTAGAAATTTATTGCTGACAGTTAGTGTTTTCTACAAAGAGAATATAATCTAGAATTCAGAGAACTAACCAAGCAGGTATATTGGTTGACATTCTTTACTAGAATATGGTGAACTTCCAATAAGTAGCTTAATAATTTTCTAAGACAGTATACCATCAGAACAGGTATGTAAGTGCATCATTTTACACTAGGATAATCGTAGATTTAAAACAACTATGATATTGACAGTGTATTCCTTAATTAGCTCTGGTTGTTAATGATGCTTACTAAAATTTCTGTGATTATTTCAAAGTAAAGTATGGAGTCAACAAGGGTACTGGTCATGTTTAGTGTTTCAATGTAAACTTCATATTCAAGTACTCTGCCAATAGGTTTAAATCTCGGCTTTTTGGCTGTGGTGAACAATCCTGTATTAATTAGACCAGAGCAGTAGCCTATGTGGTCTCTATGCTTGCCCCTACGATACTCAGAGTAATAATAATTGCATTTGAAAAGGACCATGCCATTCCTCTGTTTTAAAACCTCCAGGTAAATATGATCTCCATTTTTCCTATTTTATATTGCTCTAAAAATACATGAGAAGTCAAAGCAATAACATTAACAATTGTTATTACAATGCATCATAATAAACATAAAAGAAATGATAAAGGACAGAAGATGGAAAGGGAGATCTAAAAATATGCTTGCAGGTTCTTAAACTATGAGTGAAGTTAGATGCAAATTATCTAAATTGTAATTTACTTCTGGGAAACGAAGTTTTAAAAAAAAACATGTACAATCAACAAGTCAATAGAAGATTAAGTGAAATCATAAAAATGCTCAATTACATTTATAGAGGTAACAAAAATGTAACAAAAAGCTAGCAAGATGATAGACTTTGATCCAACTTTATCAATAATCTACTTTCATATGAATCTTCTAAAGATAACAGTTAAAGACTGTCAGATTGGACTGAAAAGCAGAAAACAACTATATGCTCTAAAAAAAACCTTTTACCTTAATTATATATATTTGATAAGAAATATATATTATATACATAATAAATAAGTAACCTTATTAATTTCAGATAAAATAGATTTTAGAGCAAAGAAATTAATCAGAGATATAGGGTACTATTATATAATAAAGATTCTCCAAGATGTAACCATCCTAAATGCATATGCAATTAACAGACTTTCAAAATATACACAGTTAAGCTTCAAAGATTAGAAAAGAGAAATGTCACACATTCTCATGACACATGTAGACTTCAACATTTCTGTCATTAATGTACGAAATAACTAGGCAGAAGAGAGATGACTTACTTACATATTATTAACTAAGTTGACATAGTAGTTATCTTTATAACATCCAACCAAGCAAACAGAATTTACATTATCATCAAATGAGCATAAAATCTAAACAAAATAGACTGTAGCCTGTGTCATAAAACAGATTTAACTTACTGAAGAAAACAGTATGTTTGTCTTTGTTGGGTTATATGTACTTGAGTGCATGTGCCCATGGAGATCAGCAGAGGGCACACTGGAGCTTGACTTGCAGGCACTTCCAAGTGGCCCAATATAGGAATTGGAAATTAAACTTGGGTTCTCTGGAAGAGTACCAAGTGATCCTAACGACTCTTCAGCCTCCACAAGTGATCCTAATGACTGAACCATCTCTTCAGCCCCCAATTGTTGTTCCTCCTCCTCTTCTTTATCTTCTTTCTCCCCTTTCCTTCCCCCCTCTCTCCCCGTCCTCCTCCTTCTTTTTTGAGACATCATTCAAATAAGTAACGCAATCTGATCTTGAACTCACATAAAACCCACACTGGTCTGAAACTCATGATCCTCTTGTCTCAAGCTTGTGCCACCATACTGACTTCAAAATTACTTTCTACTAAATTAAATATCAAGTTATTTTCTCTATAAAGGATCAGATAAAAAGTATTTTAGGCTTGTGGACTATACATTGCCTACCACTAAACAACTCTTTGGTTGTAGCACAAGAGCAACAGAAATAGACCAAAGAATGCATTTGCATGGTCATACTCCCATAAAACTTCATTTTCTAAAGCTGGCTATGAACTGCATTTTGCCAAATCTTGAACTGAATGAATATGAAAACAAAATGTGTTGAAATTTTCAGGATACAGCTAAAGTCATACTTATAGGAAGAAAACCAGTATTAAATACGCATCCAGTAGCTTCTCATTTGCCTACTTGATAAAGTTCTTCTGAAAGTTCCTCCAAGTCCTTTAAGTGAATACAACTCCTCTACCCATCACTGTCTGATCTGCTTTTGCAGCTGCTCTCAGATTTGCTTGCTGTACATGGTGCCAGCTGAGTGAGGCTCAGCCTTCTTGTTTTATTCCTTATATATAAGCAAGCATCCTTTCTGCTGTCTCAATTGTGCCTTATTTTTCACATTTCTGAGATTCTTATAAATTTTGGTGTTGCCATGGCCCCCAAACATGTACGTTGTACCTAAGTGAGGGAGGCTGTTCAGTGTTTCATTAGAATATATATGCACATACACTTCACACAAGCATGCTGTTGATTGTAAGTTTTCAATGTCAAAACATACGTATACTCAAATTTTAAGAAACTAAAGAAAGAATAAATCATACCTAATGTCTTAGTTAGGGTTTTACTGCTATGAACAGACACCATGACCAAGGCAACTCTTTTTTTTTTTTTATTTTTATTTTATTTTTATTTATTTATTTTTTTAATTTTGGTTTTTTGAGACAGGGTTTCTCTGTGTAGTCCTGGCTGTCCTGGAACTCACTCTGTAAATTAGGCTGGCCTCGAACTCAGAAATCCTCCTGCCTCTGCCTCCCAAGTGCTGGGATTAAAGGCGTGTGCCACCACCGCCCCGCTTACAAACTTTTCTGTATTAATGTTCCTTTTGATTAAAGACCTGTCTGCTCCTGACAGCTTCCTGTCTTGGATTCTAAGAAGAAATTGAGCATCTTTGGAGTTACTCCAGTTGTGGTGAGACAGCCACTAAGCAAGAATTGCCTCTCTCCATCTACAGACAAATTACTGTCCAGAAAAGGACACACTTGCAGAATAGTCGACTGATTATATCTGCCTAGACAGAGTAATCAGCCCTTAACAATTCTGCATGACTAAGGTTGGTCAGATGATCCTGGGCCAGAAGGCTGAAGATCAGATGCTCCAACGTTTTGTAGCATAGGGACTGTCCAGGTGTTCAGTGGTCTCTATAAATTGGCTAAGTTTTAGAAGCTATGCTTTGTGCTTCCCATAATCTCAGTTAACTCAGTCATTCTGGATTTCTGACGAGGTTGAAGACTTATAGTCTCATAGCCAATCCTGGCTATTTACTTTGAGAGAACAGATTTGAGAGGATGGTTTTCAGCTGACATTCATTCTAAAGCCAAGAAAAAAGCCAGGTTCAGAACTAAGTGTTTTAGTTAGGAGAGATGACAGAGGTTCTGGTTAGTCAACAAAATGATGGACTGGGTATTAGGTCTATCTTGTACCTCACTGGTACAAATTGGTATAATTATGCTCTAACTGTATTTTGAGAGAAAAGTTTTATTTTAACAGAAAGGGTGATATGTAGGAGGAGCTAAGGTGGGAGGAGTGCGGAGAGAAAGAGGAGGAGTAAGGAGAGGAGGAGGAGAAGGAGAGGAGAAGCTAGGTGATGAGAGAGAGAAAGAGAGAGAAAGAGGGGGGGGCATGGAGGCAGATGTTCACGTGTCTCCACTAGTCAAAGACAGTTTATATATCTAGGTTGGGTATTGGGTTGCACTTCTGACTGAGCATTACCACACTTATAAAGCCTTTGATTAACATTTTAAAAAATTGTATAAAAGCAAAAAGGAAAAGGGAGCATGGGATAGGGGCTTTCTAGGGAGGGGAAACGGGGAAAGAGGATGGCATCTGAAATATAAATAAAATACCCAATAAGAAAAAGAAAATGCAAATCAAACCTACAATGAGATACCAGCTTCTCATACATGTTAGGTAGGCTATTATCACAAAGAGCAATATGTTACTAAGGATGTGGAGCAAGGAGAACCCTTGTGTACTGCTAGTGGGAATGGAAATTGTTATAGTCATTCTGAAAATACTGTAAAAATTTGAAAATAGAACTACCATATAATCCAGAAATCCAACTTCTAGGTATATATTTGAGTGGATAAGAAAGTACAGTATGGCTCACGCTTGGTGGCCTCTAATTCTAGCACTTGGAGAACAGAGACAGGCAGATATCTGTGAGTTTCAGGTCATCTGAGGTTACACAGTAAGACCTTGTCTTAAGAAAATGTTGCCGGGCAGTGGTGGTGCACACCTTTAATCCCAGCACTTGGGAGCCAGAGGCAGGCGGATTTCTGAGTTCCAGGCCAGCCTGGTCTACAGAGTGAGTTCCAGGCCAGCCAGGGCTACACAGAGAAACTCTGTCTTGAAAAACCAAAAAAAAAAAAAAAAAAAAAAAGAAAGAAAGAAAGAAAATGTCACACCACACACACACACACACACACACACACACACACACACACACACACGTCTATTTTACCATTAAAAAAAAATCTTGCCATCTGCAATGACATGGGTGAGCCACAAGGCAATATAAGTAAAACAGATTAAAAAAAACTGTATAATTTCAGTTATATGTGGAGTCTTGAAAATTTGAATCCACATAAGATAACATGGTGGAATCCCAGGGCCAAGAGGCAGGAAGAACTGCAAGATGCTGGTTACACCACATAAACTTATAGTTATATGATTAGGAAGCTGGGGTTGCATGTATAGCTTGAGCTATCTCCTACCTAGAATGCATGGTGTTAGATCCCCAGCACAACCACTCTCTGACACACAAATAAAGATAAGTTCTTAAGATTTAATGTATAGCAGTAGTGACTATAGCTAGTAATACCATATTGTATATTGGAAAATTGCTATGATGACACTTAAAGGTTCTTCCCACCAAAATGCCATCACGATGGTTCAGTGGGTAAGGTTTGCTGCACAAGCCTGGCAACCTGACTTCAGTATCCAGAACCTAGTAATGGTGGAAATGGAAAACTGACTTCACAGAGTTGCCTCTGACCTCTATAGGTGTACTATGGCAATGTATACATATACATATACATACATACATACATACATACATACATACATACATACATACATGCAATAAAAGAATTATTTTGGTATTTTTTTGAGGCAGGGTTTCTCTGTGTAGTCCTGGCTGTCCTGGAACTCACTTTGTAGACCAGGCTGGCCTTGAACTCAGAAATCTGCCTGCCTCTGCCTCCCAAGTGCTGGGATTAAAGGCATGCGCCACCACCACCTGGCCACAATAAAATATTTTACACAAAAATTTGAAGGTAATTATATAACTTAACAGTTTGTGGTAATAATTTATAATACATGACATATATACATATGTCAGACCACTACATTATATACTTTAAATATTATATCTGGTAATTATACATCAATAGTGCTGAAAAAAGTTAAAGTTACTAAATATAATATAAATAATAATATAATATAAATAATATATAATATATAAATAATATATAATATAAAATATATAAATAACTCTCTAGACTGATGGGAGCATGAGAGTAAAAGTCTCCTGACAACCTGAGTTTGATCCCTAGAAAGCACATGGTAGAAGACACATGGTAGAAGATATTCAGTTCTCACAAGCTGTCCTCTGGCTTCTACATTCACTCTGTAGCACAAATGTGCGCCCTCCACAAGAAAAAAAAAACACAGCAGATACCATCTCATGCTAAGCCGAGGCTGTGATGTAAAGAGGGGAGTACTTTGCCTCTTCTACAAGACCTACAACCCTGTCTAACCTGAAAAAACAGCCAACAATTCCCAACAGAACGATATTTTTCAAACTAACTGAAGTGTTTCAAAGTTTCGGATTATAAAAATCAAGAGAAGGTTGACAATTGTGACAGAGTTGGGGAGATGATAGAAACACAGCAACTAAAGCTAATGTGAGATCTGGAACTGGATTCTGGAACTGAAACTTGCACAGTTAAAAAACATCTGGTGAGATGAGAACATACGCGTTAACATTTTACCGAGGTGACTTTCTTGGTTTTGACAAATCTGCATTGGCTATGTTAACATTTGGAGACTTGGGTAAAGGGTATACAGAAATTCTTGGTACCATCTTTGCAAATTTTTCTGTAAGTTTAAAATTATTCTAAAACCTTATTAGAAATAAAAAGCATACAAATGTCTACTAGCTTATCTCATTGAGACTAAACCACAAAACCTGCAGTGGCCTAGAAAGCACCATGCTATCTGACAGCCCTCTACTAATGCTCAGCTACTGTGTGTGTTTAATACAAGAAACTTCTAAACAAAGGGAAACAAGATGCTCAGGACCGTCTGAGAAACTACCAAAAATGTTGACTCCCAGGACACATCAGAAAGACTTCTGAATTACTCCTTTTGAGACAGTAGTTGGAAAGTTATATTTTTAAAAATATCCTAGTTTTGAGGATTAGTCAGGTTGGGAAGTCTTAGAATGGACAACAGATTCACTTATTAATAGTCAAATAGTAATATTTATTACTAAAACTAGATAATTGTAATTAAAGACTAGTTTAGATTCAGCCATGAATTACAATAAAAGTAAAATTTCAAGAGTAAGCTTACCATTTTTAAAAAAATGGCTTTCAACTGACAGCAATTCTGCTCCTTAAAGAACATCAGGCAAAGTCTAAAACCATTTTGTTGTTGCCACAACTGAAAAAATTAGTATCTAGCAGATAGGAGCCAGAGTGCTGTTCAGCATTCTATCACACATAGGCCAGCCCCTACGACAAAGAATTATCTGACTTAAGATGTCTATGATGCCAAAATTGAGAAATCCTGCCTGAGAATGATTATTGGTCACTTTAAAAGAGGACCCAGTCCAACCTTTTGGCATATTAACACTGAGTCTGCTTGCTACTCATCATGAACTCACTACTGGGCAGCTTGGATTTTTCTTAAAAATTTGGGGGATTTTGAGAATAAAATAGATAATTTTAAAAAAGGTTTTATTTTATGTATTATTTGTGTGTATGGGTGTTTTGCCTGCATGTATGTCTGTGGAGCACATGCATGCAGTGCCTGAGGACCCCAGAAGAAGGCATCAGAATTGTGGGAAGTGAAATTATAGCCAATTGTCAAACACCACATGAGACTAGAACCTGGGTCCTCTGGAAGAACAGCCACTGCTCTTAACCACTGAACTATTATCCCAGCCCTTCCAATTCTTCTTTTGAAAAAAAAGATAACACATCTTAAAAACACTGAAAGAATAGCATATGTATGCCACATTCATCTTATGGTTCAAGGCCAGTCTGGTCTACAGAATGAGTTCCAGGACAGACAGGACCACACAGAGAAATCCTGTCTTGAAAAACCTAAAAAGAAAAAAAAAATTCATCTTACCTTGAACTATAGTTACCAAGAGTCAAATTTTGGCCACAGAGGTTTTTTTATTTTACATTTATTTGTTTGTTTATTTATTTATTTTTGTAGATGTGGGTGTATGTGGGCATGCTTATGGAAGTCAGAGGACAACTTGTGGAAATCACTTCTCTCCTTGTTCCATGTGGGACCCAGGAGCTGAACTCAGGTCATCAAGCTTGGTGGCAAATACTTTTACTCACTGAGTCATTTTGCTTTGTTTTTGTTTTGCTGACACTTGATAGTCAGCATTCATAGCCTACCTAACCACAATATGATTGCCATACCTAAGGAAATCAAACAACTCCTACCGTCTTCAAACTCCTAGTTTAAAAATCTACTTATATAGTCGACTTCACATCATCCCCATAGCCAAATCAAGGCTCTCTCATTGCACTCACTGTTACGTCTCGTTGGAGTATTTTAATCCAAAAGAGTTCCCTCATCTTTTTGCTTCCTCATCTGAAGAAACCTAGCTTGGTATCTTATAAGATGTCTTGTATTTTGTACTTGGTTCATTGTTTCCTTATGGTACCATTTAACTTACTTTCTTTCCTATCTTGGTTCACAACGATGTAAAAAAAACATCCCTGTCTCCAGATTTGAAATAGAATAGAACAAACAAAAACAAGAGGCAGGAGGCAGAAGGTAAGAGGAAGCCTGTAATCCGAACGCTCCCCTCTTTCAAACCTGGCCCTGAACCATGGCTGAGGATAGCCTTGAACTCCAGAATACCTCTTGCCTCCTCCCTCCCAAGCACAGGGACAACAGGTGTGCACCACTTCACCCAGCCCTTGCCTTTTCCACAGGTGCATTTATTTCTGTTGTTACATTGTCTTCATTGTGCTTTTGTGGGGTTTATTTATTTTTATTAGAAATTGAATCCAGCTCCTCAAACACACTAGGCAAGCAGTCTTACCACCGAGTGACTATACTCCCAACTCCCATTATTCGTTTCTATGGTCAAACTTTCCCCAAATTTTGCCAATGCAAACTCCTTCAAGTGAGCTCTTTTGACTTGATATGACTACATCAGTCTTTTGAGTACTTCCTGTAGGCATCTCTCCTTTTAATGACTTTTTTGTATGTTTATTTCCTGAAATTCTTTTTTTTTTTTTTTTGGTTTTTTCGAGACAGGGTTTCTCTGTGTATTCTGGCTGTCCTGGAACTCACTCTGTAGACCAGGCTGGCCTCGAACTCAGAAATCCGCCTACCTCTGCCTCCCAAGTGCTGGGATTAAAGGCTTGCGCCACCACCGCCCGGCTCCTGAAATTCTTATAACATCTGCTCACTGAGTTTTGTTCTGCTTTTGGTAGCATTTTACTATTTCCATGTGAAACATCGTATTATTTAAAGGCAGACACTCTGTAGACTGAAGTAATTCTACAACACTTCTTTACTAATAGTGTACAAATATACAAGTCTTGCCGGGCAGTGATGGCGCACACCTTTCATCCCAGCACTTGGGAGGCAGAGGCAGAGGCAGGCGGATTTCTGAGTTCGAGGCCAGCCTGGTCTACAGAGTGAGTTCCAGGACAGCCCGGGGCCACACAGAGAAACCCTGTCTTAAAACAAAACAAAACAAAACAAAACAAAACAAAACAAAACAAAACAAAACAAATATACAAGTCTTGAATCAGATTACTGACTTCAACACTCATACTTTAGGATCCGTTAGAATTACTGCTCAATTCCATTTCTAAAAGTTGATAAGAGTTTCAAGGTTCATTTTCAAGATTTCATTTGAATGGCCTATGTCAAAATATATTCTGAGGTAGATTCAAGCACTGGATTGGAGAAAGTCCTTCTACTACTATAATAACTGTAAAAGGTTATGAAATATTGTGCTAACACTTAATAGCCCAATTACACACAGCATTACTGATTAAAATTATCCTAACAGTCCTCCAATGCTTTTTTCATATTTAGAGTTCATTTTAATTTATTTATACATAAAGAAACACACATGCAGATGTGCCCTGTCTGAAGGGTATACCTAGTTAGCATTGCATATTGTTATTCATGTCAGCTTGGAGCTTTGAGCAAACAATGTCCCTACTCCCAACAGACAGATAATACTTTGGCCTCCAGAGTCAATACATCTTTAAGAAAATATAGGCAAACAGCAGCCCTTCAGCAAGGTAGACACTCCAGCTCCTCTCTTCTGTACATTTCTTCAACAGCTGAAGTTTACTGGTGGCATTCACTTACTAAAAAAATTCTACTTCTTCATGAGAAGTTAATTATATGAAAACAGAAACTACTGACTTTGTATTTCTTACTTCTTCTTCAGTATGCCCAAAGCACATCTTTATCAAGTGTTCTGCAATACTACAAAGGTACAACAGTAAGAAAATAAAACTAAAATAATATAGAAATATGACTGGTTTAAGTACTAAACACAGAACAAGAATAAAGTGAGTTATACCGGGTTTTTTAGGTATTGAAAAAAAACGAAAGAGGAAGAAAAGGTAACATAGAAGGAAGAGAAAATGTTTTAAGATGGTCAGTCAGGAAAATAACCACAAAAATACCCTGGTCATTCAGAAAATACCTTTGTTTAGAAGAAGTAAAAAGTCTGATGCCTTTTCCCGGAAAACCCTTTGAGCATCTTCAGCTTTCATTGACATTTCCTTTGTCTGCACTAGGGAAAAGCCTTTACCAACCATCTGTGGAGAATAAAATTTCATTTAGATTTTAAAATGAACTTTTGGTATGAAAACAAGGTTTGGTTATTTCAGCATTTTTCTGTATATAATGCAATAATACAGTATTCTGATTTTTGCTTTGGTTCTAACTAATTCTGACTCTGGTGTACTTTCTTTATTACAAGTACTAAACAGAAATTTAATTTAGTGAGACAACAAATATTCAATACAAAATACCACAGTTCATTACAATCAACATAATTTGTTAAATATAATAAAGATGTTATAATAAAGTAGAAAAAAAATTACTGAAGTTAAGCTTAAAAGCCATCATATCAATTTGTATAACAATACTGCAAGAATGCTAGACTACACTTATGGAAGCATTTATAATGTAGAAGGAAGTTTTATGAACTTTATGCATATATACTTATGTATACATATTATATTATATCTAACCTCTCATGAGATGGGTACTACCACCATCTTCCTTGTAGAAATGAGGTAACTAAGAAATGACATAGTTAAGAAACCTGTCCTGCCGGGCAGTGGTGGCACACACCTTTAATCCCAGCACTTGGGAGGGAGAGGCAGGCGGATTTCTAACTTCGAGCTTAGCCTGGTCTACAGAGTGAGTTCCAGGACAGCCAGGGCTACACAGAGAAACCCTGTCTCAAAAAAAAAAAAAAAAAGAAACCTGTCCAAAGTCATATAGCTATTTTAATTCTAGTTAATCTGATGGTAGATTAAAGAATTCTTTTTAAGTCAAGTGATTGTGGAACACGCCTTTAATCCCAGCACTCAGGAGGCAGAGGCAAGTGGATCTCTGAGTCCAAGGCCAGGCTGTTCTATAGAAGTAAGTTCCAGAAACCCTGTCTTAAGAAACCAAAAAGAATTCTTTTTAAAAAAAAATCAGTTAGCTGTGTATTTTTCAAATTTGTACTAATTTGTTTGTGAATATTTTCCAACTTATTCTATAAAGTCAGTGGTAATAGCTCATAATATTTCATGCTGTGGTTTATTACTGAATATCATACCATCAAATGGGATCAAACTCAAGTCCTATTTCACTCAATGCTGCCTCAGACAAAAAGATAACATTAAAAATGACAAGAAACTATCTGGACATTGTTGCTAGATGGTAACTGTAAGGTTACTTAAAATATCAGAATCAATCTTACCACCACTTCTAATGTTGGAGACATTTTATAGTCAGATATATAAACTGAAAAAAATTATCCTTAAAAGGCTAGTGATGTTCCTACTCATAACCCTAGCACCCAGCAAACAAAGGCAGGAGAATCAACAGTTCAAGGGTATTTTTGGCTACATACCCAGCTCAAGGACAACATAGCCTGTATAAGACATTTTCTTGAAAAATATGATTAATTAAAATATCATTATCTAAAATAAAACATGAACTATGAAGTTGTATTTATTTTAATATTTTCACTGAAGACATTTAGAGACTCCTTTACACAAAAATCCTATTTCTGAATATTTGCAAATCATGGTAACTAACCAAATTTAATTATAAAATATACTTAAATAATTCAAACCTTGTTTACCTATTTTATCCTGTACATAAATGTGATTCAGATAAAAGGAAACAAGTAATTTTGGTGGTGAGAAAACCAAGCCTTGGTAACTTCCCTTAACTCTGTATATAGCATGCTTTCTGTTTTTTCATCTCAGAACTACTTTTTTTGCTAACTCAAGTATTATTTAAACTAGGATATAATCTCTCGCCAAAATACTTAGGTCTTTCCTTTCCTAGTATCATGGACCGAGTTGTGATGGCAGTGTGTTAGTTGGGTTCCTCATGCTTTGTTGTATACTCGTGAATGGTTTTGAGGATACATGGAGTACACTCATTGAAAACTCAATCATGAATGAGCTAACACATTCATGTCATTGGTCACTTGACAGTATTATGCTATATACAAAGAAAGTTTATATTCACTTGTGGGGAAAACAACAGTCATGGAACCAAAAAAGCCAATATCAAATGGAAAACTCTGGGACCCATGTGCATTTTTACCCGTCCCAATTAAACACAGGAATTAACTTATGAATTCTGTGAACAGGGAAGTTAACCAACCATGCATGGGGCTGCCAAGTGCACAGCCTATGAGAGTCATCTTTAACCTATTTCAAAATCACCATTTGAAATGAAGAACATGGTTTACAGCACACACTACAAACTTTTTAGGTGAGTAGTTGGAAGAAACCTCCCTACATTTTAAATATGTAATGATGTCACTTAAAAAATAGAGTTTTACAATTAAAAATATGTAGGTCTTTTACTATTTGGCATGCTTTGATACTCTCCATATGTAAGTTTCGTTTTCAATTTCTCTTTCTTGCACCCTCTTCCTTTTTCTTCCATGTGTGAACTAATTAGTTCCTAGGGCTTCCTTACACAGTGTGAGGCATCACTTACAGTAACACTGGTGACCTCTAAACTACTTCATGTTTTAATCATTTAGTCCTTAATATTGTGCTTTCTGAACTAGACTGTTCTAACCACAGCACCTCTAGTTTAGAAGGCTCCTGAGTCTCAATATGTGGGGTGACATTCCTACACCTCCCATCCATCAGCTTTCATTCAGCACAGGGACAGCACAACAGCTTTGAGTTTTTGCATTAATACACAGGAACACTATCAGCCTACATAAAAAATAAATCATAGATCCACTGTTTACCAGCTAGCTGAGTGACCTTTGCCAAGTTACTTACCCTGTCTATGGTTCATAGGGTTGTTTTAAACAGTGTGTTAATTCACGTAAATCCTTTATTAGAGTGCCTGACACAGTCAAACTACATATCTAATACTATATAAGAGTAAACTACTATTATTAGTGTAGGATTTTAATTTTACATTCCAGAAGGATATTTAAAGAATATCCCTCTTCTAAGTCATATTCTTGCAAAGGCCACGATGTCACACATTGGATATCAAAGGTCAAAAGGTTCAGAATATTCATGACTCATAAATAAAGACTGGGTTGATGGCTTTTTTTTTTTTCTGAGACAGGGTTTCTCTGTGTAGCCCTGGCTGTCCTGGAACTCACTCTGTAGACCAGGCTGGTCTCGAACTCAGAAATCCATCTGCCTCTGCCTCCCAAGTGCTGGGATTAAAGGTGTGTGCCACCACTGCCTGGCTTTACTCATGTTAATATATCTGTATATCTACTCCTGGCTATCTACCAAAGGAGTTTAACTTCAATGATTAACCTTTTGAAAATTATATGTAGTAAAAATTCACCATACTAAAGAAATTTGCCATACAATATAGTGAAGATACTTCTCAGATATTGAATTAACATCGTGACTAGATGGTGCAAAGGCTACAAGCATCTTTTTCTACATTTTACAAAACTTGCAGCACACTTCTTATTATACTGGTATAACAAAAGAAAACAGCATCTGAAGCCAGCTACAATGCCTTAAGCCATTGGGACATAGAGGCAGAAGGATTGTGGGAAGTTCAAGATACAGCCTGGTTTATATAAGTAAGTTTCAGGCTAGGTATAGCCAGAGAATCAAAAACACCAATAATGAATAAAGTATTGAAGTTATAAAATTATACTTTAGGTTCTATAGTTTTAAAACCTCTGCCTCAAATATGCTTTGTAGAGTTCAGACATGGATTCTTTGCATTACAGATATATAACTATAGAGGTATTCATTTTTACTTTTTGTCAAAAATCATTCCTTTTGGTGTACTTCAACCTTACAATGATCCCTTCAGAAAGAAACTTACTTTTCCACTTCGGAAAGCTTGATTTTTAAGTTTAAACAGATTCTATTGGATAAATCCTGATCAATGCATCATCTTACTGGTAAACCTACCGACAAAGGAACTGCTGCTCCTGAAGCCTTAACTGCTACCTCTCAATGCTGTGCATTAACTCTTCTCCACTTAACGAACTCACTGAAAGCCACTGCTTTTGACATTCCAATCCCCATCCTATTCATATTATTCCGTCTATCCCAGCCTCCTATCAATGACAATGGGGCAAGAGCTAATAAGGAGCCCAGTGTGGGTGGGAATGCAATGTTCACTGTCACATCAGGGTCTAAACACATTCTTAAGTGTCATTTACAACCAACTGAAACTCCAAAGAAATTTCCTCAGTAAGTCATTAGAAAAGGCCATGCTTCAATATGCAGTACTGTTGTGGATGTGCATAGAAATTGTTTATGATGAAGAAGGACGGTTCTTGAGGCAGAGAATTGTATCTGTATGCCTTCATTTCCAGCATCAACTATGTTCGATTATTTCTAAGTTGCAACTGATTACAAAGTATCTAAGCAAAGATGTGGAAAGCAAACATGCATCATATAATGAGTGAAATATGGTAACAGCATGACCCACATATAATTGGTGCTGAATGCTTACTGATTTGAATGAGGATGAAAATTTCTTGTGAAAGGATTTTGAGGCCCAAGTGACCTGCTTCTAAGGCAAGCCTGTGGAAGCAAGGGCTTGGTGAGGGCTGCCAGTCTTTCTAATAAATCTGAAAAGAAGAAAACCTAAAAAGTCTCCAAAGTAGCATGGTCCTATCGATGTCTCTTTCTCTTCTCCTTCTGCTTACCTCATCAATTAGTTTTCTGGCATTTGCAGTTGTATAATCATCGGCAAATAATACCACGAGACATGATTCATCACTGTACTTCTGTCTCTGACCCCGGGACACAGGAACAATGCTTCTATTGGCTTCTGTGGAAATTCGCACAGCTTTGAATTCTTCAGTCACTGGAATAGGAACATAGTCTTGAACCTCGGCATTTTCTGGAAGAAGGCTCCAGTTGAGCTCTCCTGACACAGGTGTAAAATCATGAACATGACTCCATATGTTATTGAAGATACTGAGGCCTGCATCTTTGAATTGGGCTGCTAATTCAGGGTAGTACCATTGGAAACAGCCAAACTTGATGTTTGTGGAAGATTCAATAATGGGTTGAGTAGCACAGCACAAAAAGACTTCCAATTTTCTACAGTCCCTCACACGAAATTGTTGGCAAGCCAATGTGCACTTGCAATCTCTACAATTTCGGAAAAACACACTGCCTTTCACCGGTCCCAAAAAAATTACACAGTTAGTGCAGTCATCAATGGTAATAGTTGCTGAGTGATCAAAAATATAGATGTTACAGTTCTCACAGTCTTGAATGACAAATTGTTGTCCTGCCACTTTTCCAGGTAAGCGACCTACTGTTTCATCCTTCAGTCCACTAAACATGTAATCTTTTGGATCAACCTGCAGAAACAAAACACATTACCTTGAGTATTGCTAACATTATTCACCAAAACTAAGTGCCTATGGGATGCCAGGTACAGTTACTTGTTAATACTAAAACTTAAAGTTCCTCAGTCTCATTGAATAGGAAGCTTTTCATTTGTTTGTTTTCAGTAAATGAAAAGAATGAGGGAGGAAAGAAACCAAAGTTCAAGGACACATTCACCAAGTGCTATGTGTATTGCTTGGATCCTGTTTCAACCATTTCAACTGTAAATATGCTTTTGTTTTTGAGGCAACTGGGAACAGTGTCACACACACACACACACACACACACACACACACACACAAAGCTTGTTAGATAACCTTAAGGGCTTTAATTTTTCCATTTTCTAGTGTGGTAACAGCTCTGAGGTTGCAAAAGGGATGAACTTACAAATTTTAAATAATCTGAAGTTTCTAACCTTGGTTAATACATAACTACCCCCTAGGAAATGCATCACTCTTTCTGGTATCAAATTTTATTTTTGGGCACTCGAACCTAAAGGAAAGCCCTGTGACACTATGAATTGGTTCTTCCTGTGAGTTAACCCAGGTGACATATGGTCACTGCACTATCAACAGTCTTTCAACCTATTTGGAATTGGTATAACCACAAAATTAATATGGATGGCAAGGTCAAGAATATATTTTTTTAAAACAAATATTCTACAGAAGTAAATATGTAAGCCAGGCATGGGGTACACACCTGCAATCCCTGCACTTGGGAAGCTGAGGCAGGAAGATTACAAGGCAGGCATTCCAGTCCAGCCAGGGCTACAGAACAATTATCTGTTTCAAACACAACTACAAAAAACACTGCTAGGAAATTAAAGCTTATAGCCTTTGCATCTATCCTAATCAGGACATACTAATTCAGCTAGGATATAGCTCAGTACTAAAATGCATGTTTAGAATGTACATGGCTTTGGATCCATCCCTTTAACTGAAATTTAAACATTAAAAATATAGATACATACTGTTTCAGCTTTCTGATGATTTGCTTTTCCTTGTGGTTCAATTTTAAAATTTCCATTTCTTAAAAAAATCTTAAATTGATTATATTTCTTTACCCTATTAAAAATGATATTTGTGTCTAAATTTCTAAATCCTGAGATTTTCACATACCACAGACAATGGAAGAATCTAAAGACACAAAAGCCTTGATATGTTGGTACTTACATCTACAAATTTTAATCAGACATTGACTGAGCTATTCATCCAGTATAACTTTTCAAATTTTGCCATCCTATTAGATATCATGAATTATGCCTCACATAATCTTTTAAATAATATCTAGACTGTCACATAATTTTTTATTTTAACTGTGCTATCAAAATATAGTCAGAAAACTCAGTGATGAAGTATATTTAGCATGCCTGAGGCTGATCATCATCATATATCTCCAACACACACACACACACACACACACACACACACAGAGAGAGAGAGAGAGAGAGAGAGAGAGAGAGAGAGAGAGAGAGAGAGAAAGAGAGAGAGAGAGTCTGGCAGTTTACAAACAGTTGAAAATGTATTATAAATCTATTGAAACTATTTTAACTACTTATGAATATATTTACATGCAAAACCATGTACTAGAAAGAGGTTTCTATAGATACAGTACATATATTTGTCTATTTACAAAGTAACATATAAGCATATTAATCATTGATAAACTAGCTTAAAGTGACTTTCATCATACACAATAATATATTTATCTAGTTTTATATAATGTCCTAGGATGAGCACTGGTCTATAGCATAAGGCAATGAGAAGTCTTTTTTTCTAGGCTCAATTTTGTCACCTATGAGCAACATGATCTTGAAAAAGTCACCCTACCTTTCTGGATCTTTAATCAGTCAACCAACACTCGTATACCCAAAATGAACCAGACACAATTTTAGGTACTAAAAAGGAAGTAACATATGCCTAAATAAACCATTTAAACAACCTGACCATGTGGTAAGAGGTGCTGAGAATATTTTAGAAATCCAGAGAAGGGAAACAGAGGACAACCCAAGACTTACTGTACAAAGTAAGAATGAAAAAGTTGGAGTTTATTGGAAAGATTGGGAAAGAAAGACAGTAACATTGAACAAGATAAAATTTTTCAGTCATCAGGAAGAAAATGGAAAGAGGCCTGGTATTTCCAGAGACACTGGAGTGAAACTAGATAATCCTGGTGTAAAGTCTGGAAGCTATCTATGAACAACAGAAGCCACAGAACAATTTAAATATCCTAAATTTACATTTCAGAAAGATTAATAAGAATATGGGGGGTTGGAGAGATGGCACATTGCTTAAGAACACTTGCCACTGGCTGGGCGGTGGTGGCGCATGCCTTTAGTTCCAGCACTTGGGAGGCAGAGGCAGAAGCAGAGGCAGAGGCAGAGGCAGGCGGATTTCTGAGTTCGAGGCCAGCCTGGTCTACAGAGTGAGTTCCAGGACAGCCAGGGCCACACAGAGAAACCCTGTCTCGAAAAAACCAAAAAAAAAAAAAAAATAAAAGAACACTTGCCACTCTTCCAGATTTGAGTTTCATTCCAGCACTCACATCAGATGGCTCACAACCAACCATGTGTAACTCCAGATCCAGGGGGTCTAATGGTCTCTCCTGCAGACGTACATATATACACAAAAATAAAAATGAAATAGTTAAAAAAAATTTGGAGTGTCAATCTGAAAACCTAAGCCAGAATGAGCAGAAGTAGTTAGAAGGGACAAGAAGGATGGGATAAATTTGAGAAATGTTGAGAAAATGGAATCAACAGGTGTGCTAAATAAAGCAGGAAGACTGTTAATTTGAGGCTAGCTTAGGCTATACAATGAGACCCTACCAAAACCAACTACCAAGCAAACAAAAGGCAAACATATCTAAGAGGCTGAGGTATTGCTCAATGGTATAGCACATGCCTAACATCCACAAGGCCCTTGGTTGTATTCCCAGCACTTCCAAAATGAAGTAAACTAAAATATTAAATAAAATCTAAGGAATATTTTCCACCACTACTTCACTCAAGTACTTGTAGCTAAAAACAAACAAAAACCCCACAAATTAAAATACAGGATTGGGGAGATCGCATAGTTGGTAAAGCGCATGCACATCAAACGGGCTGTTGCAAAAGAAGTCTCCAGCTCAGGTCCAGCCTTAGTTAAGTAGCAAGACCATACCTCAAACAAACAAAACCAAAACAAAAGAGCCTCAGAAAATTTTTTGTAAAAAAGATAATTCTAACACAGGGACCTGTTGTAATTATTTAAAATGGTCGCCAGTCAAGCCAACTATCTGAGCTGTAGCGGCTCTGCCTAGCTCAGCCACCATGTTCTGTGGCCAGAGGCCACATGCAAGCCATAGCTAGAAATGGCCAGCCAGAAACACTAGCTCTGCCACCCTTCCACACTGTTCTCCACAAGGCTGGGCATTGCTCAGACCATCCTGCCATCCATGCGAGCCCAGTAAGAAAATGAGACTCTAATGCTTAAATATTAATCAAAGACTTTATATATTTAGTAATGCTTAATAACAATATGCCCATACAAAGAGAATTGTTTCCCAATTAGCTAACCTAAATATAAGTTGTTACCCACGACTGCTCTCCATACCTGCATGGCTTTCCATTGCTCCTACATCTCTGCTCTCCCTAGCTCCTCCTCTTCCTTTCCTTACTTCACTTTTCTCTCCTTACTCCTCCCACCTTAGCTCTTCCTACATATCACCCTTCCTGTTAAAATTAAAAAAAAAAAACCTTTCTCTCAAAATACAATTAGAGTACAACTATACCAATTTGTATCCATAAGGTACTATACCTATATATACTATATACTATACCTACGATATCCATTAGGTCTATACCTAATACCCAGTCCAATTTTGTCAACTAAACAGAACATCTGTCATCTCTCCTAACTAAAACACTTAGTTCTGAACCTGGCCTTTTTCTTGGCTTTAGAATGAATGTCAGCTGGAAACCATCCTCTCAAATCTGTTCTCTCAAAGTAAATAGCCAGGATTGGCTATGAGACTATAAGTCTTCAACCTCATCAGAAATCCAGAATGACTGAGTTAACTGAGATTATGGGAAGCACAAAGCACAGCTTCTAAAACTTAGCCAATTTATAGAGACCGCTGAACACCTGGACAGTCCCTATACTACAAAACGTTGGAGCATCTGATCTTCAGCCTTCTGGCCCAGGATCATCTGACAGACCATTGTGATGCAGAATTATTAAGGGCTGATTACTCTGTATTGGCAGATATAATCAGTCGACTATTCTGCAAGTGTATCCTTTTCTAGACAGTAATTTGTCTATAGATGAAAAGAGGTAATTCTTGCCTAGTGGCTGTCTCACCACAACTGGAGTAACTCCAAAGATGCTCAATTTCTTCTTAGAATCCAAGACAGGGAAGCTGCCAGGAGCAGACAGGTCTCTAATCAAAATGAACATCAATACAGAAATGTTTGTAACGACAATTCTGTGGACTTCTGACGTTCTGAAAACCAACTATCCACGTAAGGCAATTTGGACTGTTGTCTACCCGTTAACTCCTCTCAGCTATTTCTAATTAAAATATGGAAAACACCCTAACAATAAACTCAGAGCCATGAATTTGCTATAGGCTCTTAACTCACAGGCTAACCATATCAAATCAGTTTAAAAAAGCTAAAGAAGGACTGGGTCTAAGCCTTGTATTCCTAAATGTGTTATATAGGCACAATGCCTATGAGAGTAACAATATTAATCTTACTTTTATATCAAAAAGTAACTCATACCGATGAAAAACTTAGAATTTGAAATCAAAATAAATTTTGTACCATTTAAGAAATTATAACTTCATCTTAATAACAATTATACCTATTTCTACCAATAGGTTATGGCTATGCAATTAATCCTAGCTAGTCCTTCCTGTTCCAACAAAACCACCACTTTTCCCTAGAAAGACTGCTCAATATTAACCACCTCAGTCCCCAAGCCCAGGGAATAGGGGTTCCGAGTCTTCATTAACTTCTTCAAGCTGAATTTGGGCATTGAGATACTAGAAGAGGGGCAGGGGGAAGGGTAAATTGATAAGCCTCTGATATCTGTGTCTTCACTGCATCCAGCTGGAATTCCATGACATCAGAGGTTCTAGCAGGTCTGCTCAGCTTGCTTGATGAGTAGTTACACCAAGGCTGTGTATTCTGCAATATACAATTCTCAAAACAAATTTTAGTATAAAGATAATTTTTTGTTTGAATTCTGGAATCTAGTATTCTGGCGGCTTGCCTCTGTCATGTCTAATCCATATAATTCTGGGAGGTAGAAATACCTTAATCATCTTTTCTGAAAAAACACAGCCAAAACCTTTTCCCAAAACAGTGTATCCTTGATCCAGTAACTAGAAAAACCTTTATCTTGACCTCTTTCCCAGAGGAAAATTATAACCACAAAACTGAAAATCACACCTATCTTCCTTCCCTATTTTGCCAAGCAGGAATGAACCCAGAATTCCCATGGGGCCTACATTAGACAGAACCCGAGTCTCCTGCGAGGCAATATAACTTTATATTATCTGAATACATCTGATTTACACTATCTTTCTGTTAGGCCCTCTGCCTAGATTTGTACCATCTATCTGTTTGGCTCTGTACTCCAGAGCAGCTTTCACTTATACACTGTACTCTCCACTCCACGCCAGTGACAATTTTTCCTAAGTTCCAAACTGCCGGATGATAATCCCCACATGATTCGAACAAATCTGTTTATAAATCTTTGCTAAAAGCAAATAATCCCTATATTTTAACTTTATACTTAAATCAGTAACTGCTCCACAAAGGAAGCTTATTTGGCTCTCTTGGCTCAGAGCAGCCTACAATTTCTCTTTGCAGAGGACCTGCCTGCTAGCAGTCTCTTTAGTGACAGTTCCCACGCAGGAGTCACATGACTCCTATCAGCACCAATCACTCACTCACTTTCTTTTAAAAAAAAATATAACTTTTACTCTCTGGTGAACAGACTCAAATTTCTAGTAAATCTTTGCCCGAAATTGGTGTGTCACTTTTTTGTAGTAATTAATTAAAAGAGGCCGCCAGTCAGCTGACTATCTATAAGCTGTGGTGACTCTGCCTAGCTCAGCCGTCATGTTCTGTGGCCAGAGGTCACATGTGCGCTGCAGCTAGAAACAGTCAGCCAGAAACACCAGCCCTGCCACCCATGAGACACCAGCATGGGCCATCTTCCACAATGTCTCCACAAGGCTGGGCACTGCCCAGACCATCCCACCAACCATGTGGGACCAGTAAGAAAATGAGATTCTAATGCTTAAATATTAATCAAAGGCTTTATATATTTAGTAATGCTCAATAACAATATGCCCATACAAAGAGAGTTGTTTCCTAATTAGCTAACCTAAATATAAGTTGTTACCCACGACTGCTCTCCATACCTGCATGGCTCTCCATCGCTCCTACATCTCTGCTCTCCCTAGCTCCTCCTCTTCCTCTCTTTATTCCTCCTCTTCTCCTTACTCCTCTCACTTTAGCTCCTCCTACAGGGACCTGAGTTCAATCCCTAGCAGTTATATAAGAAGTTGGATGTGGTGAAATATGCTTATCACTACAAAAGCACAGCAGAGTCAATGACAGGCGGAACAGTGTAGCTTACTAACCCACTGCCTAGTATATGTGGAGAATCCCAGGGCACTTGCTTGTCTCAAAAGACAGTGAGTAAGTGTGTGTGTGTGTGTGTGTGTGTGTGTGTGTGTGTGTGTGTGTACAAAAAAACAGATAAAACTAGAAATGAAGAAAACCTAAACTCACAAGTAAGCTTGCATTATACACCTAACAAGAGTAAAAATATCTTGTTTATAAACACACTGAAAAAATTATAAATGAAATTAGGGGATTGGAGAGATGGCTCAGTAGTTAAGGGTGCTTGTTGCTCCTGCAGAGGACACAGGTTTGATTCCCAGCAGACTCACTGCTGTCTATAACTCCAATTCCAGGGGATCCATCGCCCTCCTTGGATACCAGGAATGCATGAACAGAGATACATGTAAGCAAAACACATGCACATATAAAATAAATACATCTAAATTTCTTCTTTAAAATCGAAGCTAGGTGCAGTGGCACATGCCTATAATCTTAGCACTTAGAAGGCTGATGCAGAATAATCTCAAGTTTTGAGATTACCCTGAAAAAAAAAAATAGGCACAGAAATTTTAAAATAGTAGATAATTTATACACACAATCTAGAATAGCCATGGAATGATAACTATATTTGCAACTAAATGCTAAAATAATCCATTAGAAAAGTTAAAAATCACAGAAGAAATTAATAATTTAAACATTAAATATAACAAGGAACACCAACAAGGTAAAACAAGTTTAGAAAGGATTAAAGAACAATATAATTAATGAAAATGAGGATGTGATTATAAACAGGTTTGAAGCAGAGTATCAGGTGCTGAGAGATGGCTTAATAGTCAGGAGCACTTATTGTTCTTGCAAATGACCTGGGTTTAGTTTCCAGCACCCACATCAGACACCTCACAAATGCCTGTAACTCCAGTTCCAGGGCTTCTGATACCTCCTTATGTGGGTACTTGCATGTACATTGTGCACATGCAAACACTAAAATTTACGAAATCAATAAACCATTAAAAACAGAATATAAACAACTATGTAGCCATTTTAATTAATAAATCTTGATTACCCCAGAATATAACTCAGATGATCTGGATTATACAGGTATTATGTTAATAGTAACTAAATCTGATAATCAAATACCTTTTTTGCTATGTGTATGGGTGTTTTGTCTGCATATATGTGCCCATGGAGGCTAGAAGAATGTATCAGATCTCCTCGGAACTAGAGTTATGGATGGTTGTGAGTCACCATGTGGGTGTTGAGAATCAAACTTAGGTCCTCAGTAAAACACCCAGTACTCTTAATGTGGAGCCATCTCTCCAACCCAATCACATACTGTCTGGAAGAGAACTTGAAGCTTCTCCACATCCCATTCTCCACTCCATCTCCAATGAACTGAGATTCTGATGCTGATCAAGACCAAAAGAGTAAAGCTTAGGATCTAGCCCAGTAAGAGCACTTTTCTAGTGTATGAAAGGCCAGAGTTCAATTCCCAACATGAAAAGATGGGAACAAAACAGCACTCAGAGACATTCAGTTAGCTCACTCTTTAAGTTGGCCAACTTCTGGTTAGGAAAATAAAAGAACCATAGCAGGCAGAGGCACCACGTCTAATAACTACTGTAGGTCTTTCCTTCCTTTATGTAGTCTTTTCTCTCCAATACCCCAAGGAAAAGGAGGTTGAGGCTGCTCTCCTCTGTGAAAAGCCAGTACCAGGACATGGAATATAGTTGCGGTGGAGACTATTGGGAGCCTGTTCTAGTTCCAGGCCTTAAAGTAAGAAAGAACATAAAAGGGTGGTTTAAGTCCACTCTGCATTAAATTTTAGGGAGGAATAAAGTATTCTCTGATCATGTTTTGCTTATCTTCTTGGTACTGACACATTAATCACAGTGGAGGTAGTTAGATCAAAGGTGAATAGGTGAAGGGAAAAGACCACCAGGAGTTGACTGATTTCTACAAAGCTGAATGGGCAAGAGGAGCTAGGCATGTGTAGACACCCCCCCCCCCCACAATTATTACTAGGAGTTAAGATTTCTTGTTGCAAATACCAACATAAAATCTATTGCTAAATCGCTCAGCTGCTATTTTAATAGGCTTGAGTGTGCTGTGGACTTAATATTTGTGTCTCACCCATTTTTAATGCTACTGGGGATTGAACCCTAGGCCTCATGTATGCTAGGCAAGTGCTCTACCACTGAGCTGTATCTCCAGCCAGTCTCGCCAAATTTCTACTTTGAAGTCCTAGCCTTCAATATCGTGATATTTGGAGGTGGAGCCTTTGGGAAGTAATTAGAGGCTTTCATAATGGGATTACTTACCTTGTAAGATGTGAGAAAAAGAGTGCTGGAGCCAGAGAACACATAGAGGAAAAGTCCTAAAAGGACAAAGCAAAAAGACAGCTATCTAAAGCCAAGAAGACAGGTCCCACTAGACAACGAACGTGCCAGCATCTTGATCTTCTGCGTCTTGGGCTCTAGAACTCTGAGAAATAAACGTTCTGTGTAAGCCATACAAAATGTGGCATTTTGTTATGGCAGCCTGGCCTAGCTGGCTCCAACTGTGAGAAAGCCCTTCATCTCTATCTTCACCAGCACTTTCTTCTATGTGGGGTTGAGGGACATGATCATGCTTACTTTCTGATGAAATCTTATGAAGTCACCAATCCTTTAGGATTACAACTCTACACTTATGAACATTATGTAAGCTTATTTCTTTCTTTAGTGGCCCTAACTCCAAATATAACCACGGGGACTTAGGCTTTCAACAATTTTTGACTAATACCCATTCCATAACAGCTTCCAATACTGAGGAATTCAATGTAATCTACTATTCTTAGTTTTCCCCTAGACATTCCATTTTTAATGGCTTATGAGGATAAATTAATCCTGTAGCTAAAGATTCTATAGCTCACTTTACAGTATAAAATTATTTGGATTGTCAATCACTATTCAAAGGAGAAATGTAGGATATATGTTACTATATTGTCTTGGAAATTCCTAACAGTTCTTCAAATTAAAAACTTAATAACTAATTTCAAGTTTAGAATAATTTTGTAAAAGTTACTAGTTCTTAAAATGTTTAAAATTACAAGCATAGATAGGTTGTAGTCTAAAGTATTTTAACACAAGAGCCTTGATGAAATGTGCAGTTTATATCCATATGTATTACCTATAACCCATGCTGGCCCCAAACTTGCTACATTAGCAGGAGTTGGACTTAATGTGATATTAGTATCCAACGTACTATTTAAGTATTATTTCTCTAACAGAAAACAACAGTGAACATCTTAATTTTTTACTAGGCAGCAAAATTTTCATTAAATTTAATTTCTGTAGTTAACCTCAGTAATGATATCCTGAGATATACTAATGGAATCTGTTCACTTTAATGGAAATCCAGTTTGTAAAAATAAAAGGTATTTTTAAAAGGCAGCTTGTGCAGATATGATTATTTAAGCTTTAAGGTATACAGTAAAGGTTTTCTCTTAAAATACTTCTAATGAAATACATCTAATGAAGGGTTAGAGAAATGACTCAGCCAGTAAGAGCGCGTACTATTCTCGCAGAGGACCTGACTTCTCATGTCAGATGGCTCATAACTGCATGAAACTCCAGTTCCAGAGGATCTGATGCCTGTTTCTGGCCTCTATAGACATTGTTCTCATGTGTGCAAACCCATACTCAGATATTCACATACATACATACATACATACATACATACATACATACATACATACATACATACATACTTGTAAAATAAAAACTTAAATATATTTGTAATAAAATATTGAAATTAAAACTAGTTATTTGAGGGAAAAGATGTAACATCAATTAGACTCAATGATGTCAGTGGCCCTTGGACCTTGAAGCCCGGAATACACATGGAGAGTGCTTGGCCTTCAGCCCCAGTTGAGCTCTCAACTGAATGCCTATATCAACCTGACAGTCACCTTTGGGGTTAAGCCATCCTAAAGGTGATCCCAGAACCCCTACTCAAGTTGCCACAGTTGATGCCACACAGAGTCAACCCTGCTTAATTGTATACAAAGGGCAGAGTCCTAAACAAAAACAGTATTTGCCGGTGTTTTAAGGTATTAAGTTTTGGGATGGTTTAATTAAAGTACTTCACATACTTAGAAGATGATGAAAGTAGCATCTACCTTCCTATCCACTGCAGATACTTCTTTTTTTTTTCAGATATACTTCTTTCTAGCAGGTCACCCATCCAACCTCTGAAGGTTCTACATAGACAAAGTCAGGTTCCCCACAGTCATCCCTTCTAACTGATGAACAATTCTTTGAATTACATTCTCCTGCGAGTTGTGTCCGAAGTGTCTCTGGAGATGACAATTACTATCCAATGTTGCTTCTTCAGGACAGGCCCTTGCCTTGCTAAACTGTGCAGAACTCTTTAGGACCACCCAACTTTATAGCTAAGAAGCTTGACATGTACAAATCGGCTGGTTTATCCAAAGTTGAACAATAGACAGTTGAATTTCTGGTCTGAGGCTCTGGCTTTAATAAATACTATTTTGAATAATCATGAGACAAATGTAGCAGATACAAGTGTGTTCTTCATACTCAAATCATAATTTTCATACTTAGGCCATCATTTGGAAAACTAATTGTTTTTTTTTTTCTTTTTAAGGAGTCAAGATCTCAGTCTCACAATGACCATACACAATGAGCCTGAAACCCAGGAGGCTGGCCCTGAACTCAGAAGCACCAAGTCTCCCAAGTTACTAGCATTATAGGCATGTACCACCTTGCCCAGCCAGAACTATTCTTTCTATTACTGGGGAGTGTTAGCATGAATAAGTAGAAGTAAAAACTCCCTTTCTATGTCACTCATCCTCACCTCATTTTGCCTCAGTATTTCCTGTTTTCACTCCAAAGGGCAAGCAAGGTCTTGGAGGGCAAGATTAATAATTTTGGCTCTTCCTTGGTGTTTGAATACATATACATTGAATAACTTGCTTAACTATTAAATACAGCATACAAATAATAAGCAAAGGCATTTCTTTCCAAATGATTTAAACAGAGATCTTGGAATCCAAAATATTTCTCATGTCAGTGTAGTTAGTAAGTTTTTTTTTTTCAAAGTCAGCAGCAATGGAAAATGAATTCCTTCCACTGTTGACTGTAATATGTAAGTTGCCATGACACCACTTAGTCCTCAAACATTCTTTCTAATTGAGACAATTTCTCCTTGCTTTAGTCCCTTAAGGCTGACCCAATTACTCAAAGCAAAACCCAAAACCCATGGGGTACCCATCAACTCTGATTATACAACCTAAGGAAACTTTAAACACCACTTTTCCAGTGGTAAGGAAATTACAGGCAACTCATTTTTTAAAAACTCTTGCAGGTTGACTAATTGTTTGCTCTAACTTTAAACCACACAGACTTAGACTACGTGATATTATGAAAACCCGAGACAAACCATTTCTGTTGCAACAGATACAATGTATCTCAGTTATTTCTGTAGGTTGTGTATCTACATTCAATTCCTTGTAGTGAAAAACCAAAAGTTTCAAGAAATAGCAAGACCAGGTTCAGTAAAAGTACCACTGGAGGGCTAGGGGTATAGATTAGTGGTAGAGTGCCTGCCTAGCATTCTGTGTTCTATTCCCAGCACCACAAAAGAGGTTGTAACTTTTATTATATCTATATAATTATAATATATATGTGTGTAATATATAATAATATTATATTGTGGTATATTATGTATACTATGTATTATATAGAATACAATTATATAATTATATATTTAGTTGTTATATATAATATATATAGAAGCATGAGTTTATTTTACATTTCCAATAATAGCTCTTACATCTTTATAACTAAAGTACCTAGTAAAGTTCTCAAAAAGGTTTCCTGTATTATTATTACACATATATGTCTATGTATGTGTAAGTATGCATAAACATATAAATACAAACTACTGAGTCTGTTTTTGCTGTTTGTATGTATATGGTTTCAGGGCTGACCTTTTTATTGAATAAAAATATGTAAAAAATATAAATTAAAAAAATTTAATGTTCCTATTTACACCAGAAAATTTAATGCAGCTCACATGGTAGGAGAGGGGGACACTTAGATGTTAGTATCCACTGTGCTATTTTTCAGTACTTTTACACAGATAAAGAGCACAAGAAAAAAGAAATCACAGAACACATTCATATGAAAGATTCCAACTATCAGGGTGTGGTAGCACAAGCCCATAATCTCACTACTCAGTAGGCTTAGGCAGGTGGATTGTCAGAAATCCAAAGCCAGCCTGAATTACAAACTATGTAACGGGCGTGCCAGAAATACATATCAAAACATTGTCTCTAATGTAAGTTGGTGACACATGCTTACAATTCCAGCAATCAGGAGATGAAGGCAGGGGAATCAGACTATGCAGAGTTACATGAGACTTCGTCCCAAAATATAACAAAAGATCCTGTTGCAAAAATAACAGAATATAATAACCAAGAGCAGAAGATCCCAGTTAACCAGAACTTTGTAAGCAGAAGTTAACAGAAAGACAATTATTATGAAACAGTGAACTACAGCCAGCCAAGACTACAGAAAAGAAAAGCACACTTTTACTTTTAGCCTGAGACTTTAAAACAAAACAAAACAAAACAAAAAACCCTCTCTGCAGCAGGAAGTTCAAGTTTAAAGAGCATTATTTAGCTAGGAATGCCACTCAGTGGCAGAATGCTTACCTAGCAAGGTTCAATCTCCAGCATTGGGGAGAAAAAAATCTAAACAGCATTATTAGAAATCCCAAGGCTGTTGAAAATGAATACTTCAAAATCCACCCACCAAATAACTTTGATGGGTACAATCTTCTTATAAAACAGAAAATACAACATTTTCCTACATGACAAAATACTGCTAAAGAGGAACAAAAGGCCACATGGCCCAAGAAGGGTTTCAGAGTCAAAGGCAAAAAGCTGAGCCTGAGAATTCCATCAGCATCTTCCGTTTGTTAAAAGGCAATATTTTGAGAATATCGTTTATATGAATGCCTAGATTCTGCTGGGATTTGAAATGATGAAGGATGATTTGTTATACCAAAACGTTAATACAAGACTTACTATAAAGTATTTTTGATCAAGGTGTTGCATTAAGCAGTAGTTAACTGTTCATGACACCCATTTAGAAAACAAGCTCTCTTACTTTGAGAAACCAAAATAACTGATGTCTATTAAGTGTTTTACTAAGCAACTATACTAAGCAGAAATGAAGAACTATGTAGAAAGAGGAACCATTGTGAAATGTATGCCTAAGTAACTGCATTTTGTGCAAGATTAGGAGACTTTTTCAAACCTTTTAGGATATATATATATATATATATATATATATATATATACACACACACACATATATATACACAAATATATATATGTGTATATATATATGATAAAAATAAGGCGTTTTCATTCATATAACGCAGCAATAATAAACTACTTCCTGGTTTGTGTTAGGTACTTTCACCTTACACAGTACATTCCAAGACTGTCTCAATTTTCATTATTATTTTCTCATAAATGGAAGAAGAGAATAAAGGTAGACATGAAACAGTCTACTTAATAATACCAAGAGGTACCAAAAGCGATTTGTGAGGGAGGAGGGCAGACAAAAGAGTAACAGCTTGGGAATACAAACCGCAAAGAAGATGAGATTCAGCCTTGTGTGTGTAATTCGACCACTGGACCAAACCCCTTTGGCCACTGCTGGTGAAAGGAGCTGACTGGAGATTCAGCACTCTCCCGGCTCTTTCCCTCCCTGGAGTCCTTTCTGGGATCCGGAGTCAGGGCACAGAGCCTACAGAGAGGCCCTGGGGGTCTAGTTAGGCTGACCACTAACTCTATGCTTCCTTTGGGCCCTTCACATCCCGCCTCCAAAGTCGTGAGACTTCAGCTGCCTGTGTGCGCCAGTGAAAATCAGTTGTGGGCCACCCGCCAAGCTGCCCCGCTCTCCTCTGCTGCAAAGGGAAGCTGAGGAGGACGCAAAGCAGGGGATCCCCAAAACATCACCTTCTCCCGCTGGTCCCAGCTGTACAGTTTGGGCTGTTCCTCCTCTCCCTCAGCCCGCGACTCCTTCCCACTCTTCCGCCTCTTAGTGAAGCAGCAGCCCATGGTGCCGGCCTAAGGGTCTCGCTAGTGGACCCCACTCGCTCAGACACCTCTCAGAGGGTGGTGGGAACCCAGGGCGACTCGGCCAACAGCTCCCCGGACACCGCCCAGGAGAGCAGCCCAGCCGCCTGCAACCCTCAGCAGTCCCACCAGGCCCAACACCCTCCCCCCACCCACCCCCTTGGTCGCCGTGACGACCTATGGCAACCAATAAACGGGCAGCAGCCACTGAGCCAATCAGAGCCTCTCAAGCTGCTCTGCTCCTATGAGCTCAGGCCGAAGTACTCATTCACCAATCCTACATCAGCGGCGGGGCTGGCCGGCTCAGGTGCTCTCACAGAGGGCACCGCCCCAAGGTCGGTCCTACCCCGCCCCCAGCTCCTCCCCTCTAGTGAACTAGGCTGGGCTGGCTGGCTGCTGTTTGATTAGGCTGAATACATTTTCCCTATCTGGTGCTCAAATTTCGAAAGTTTCCAAATTTTAAGGACTTGGAGGGGATACCATGCAGAGTAGTAAACTGACATAAATTGAAATGGAAAAAGAATCCTTGCTGATTTTGTAAAACAAATTTGTGTCCTTCACTCCTCCCTTTCAGTACCCTTCTATGGAGCCCACAACCTTCTGGTCAAATTGTCCCTGTCTGTTGTCTGTAGAGGTCAGGAGAGGACTCATATCTCCTGGTTACTAATAGTTGTAAGCCACCAAGTGGGTGCTAGAGACCGAACCCAGATCCTCTGCAAGAGGAGCAAGTGATCTTAAACACTGAGCCATCTCTCCAATCCTTTGAGGGATTTCTAAAAAGCATCCACTTATTGCTCCAAAATTGGACAAGTATCTAGGATAATAACCGAGTATTGTCTCCTTACTAGAACAGTAAATCAAAGAGCAAACGGATATCATAAAAAGGCATGGGCCTTTGAATCTCTCAGCCTATTATCTAATGACAGAAGCACATATAACCTTTCTCCAATCTCTTCCAAAAGACAGTAACCCAACCGCAGAGGTAAGGGAGGCATGTGGACTTACCACAAAGAAACTTTAGGAACTCAGGCAGTGCAAAGACTAACAGAGGATATAAACCCTGCCATATAAACAACCAGATCTGTTCAAAGCAAATGGTACAAAGTTTGCATGGAGATATAAAAACATACACAATCATTAACGTCTGTTGTATTTGAGTGGTCTTTGAGTACAATGCCCATGTATTGCTTTCATAATAGGTAAGTAGATTTCTCTGAGATACAGTATTAAAACATCATGATAAGACATCAAATGCAGACCAGCAGTTTCAAATTTGTTTATCTTCTTTTACTTGACCATATCTATGGCATTTAATGTGGATTCTAAAAGAGCCCCTGACTTAATTTGGGCATTAAGATTGTTCCTCCTTTCACTTCCTGTCCCTTTTGCACAACCAGGAAGAAAGTTACAGTGTTTAAGAATTATAAATGACCGGAAAGTTAAGTTCCAGGTCTTATACAATAAAAGCTGCCCATTACACCTTTTTTCTTCAGTCAGATTGAGGTTCTATGTGAGAGTAGTTTTGTATCAGAGCCTTGCTGCTAGTTTATATTCATAGAATAGCAAAACTTTGATGACTGCAGAATGCAGGATAAGAAGCCAAGATCCAGGGATGAATCTGTGGCCACAATGAGAGGAATTGAGAAGGAACTAGAAAAATCCAGATCTTGTGGTATCTGAGGCCTTTTCCTATATTGAGCCTGTGCCTCTCAAATTTGTCATCGATAAAGAACTAGAGATGCGTCTACCTCCACCTTCTGATGCCCACGGGACTCTATCCCTCATGGATCATGTTCTTCATGAAGACACAACTCAATAAAAGTAATTTTAGATAAAGAATTTCTAAAACTCATTGCTTGGAAACATGTGCTCTAGAGAAACTCAAACCTGAAACAAAACCTAGATCAACCTGTAATTATTTTTTTAGAGATCCTCAAATAAAACTGAAGGCACTCAGTTAATTCTCATCTCGCTGTCAGTCTAATCCTAAATCAAAGTAAACTAAAATTAAATTCAAATTGTACAAACTGTAGCTGCATGTGGTAATATATTCTCAGCATTTGAGATTTAGAAGCAGGAGGGAGTTCAAGACTAGCCGGGGCTACTTGAGACACTGTCTCTTCCTTTCCATATAGCCCACACCTATTCAAGAACACCCAGGATTAGAAAGCTAAGACACAAAGGTAAGATCAGAGATCTGTTTTCCTCTCTTGCTCTTTTTTCTTCTTCAGAGGGGCTAGGAATTGAACTAAAGCCTTGCACATGTTCTACATGATAGGCAAGTGCTCTATCACTAACATAAATCTCTAATACCTCCCCGTGCCTTTAGAAAATACTTTAAATTTTGAGACAGGGTCTGGCTAAGTTGCCCATTAACCCAGACAGACATTAAACTGAATCCCCTGCCTCTGCTTCCCAAGTAGCTGGGATTACAGGCCTTTGTCACCAGGCCCATGTCTCTCTGTTTCTCTCTGTCTTTGTGTCTGACTCTGTCTGTCTCTGTGTCTGTCTCTGTGTCTGTCTGTCTGTCTGTCTCTCCCTCTCTCTCTCTCTTCCTCTCTCTCCCACGCTCTCTCTCTGCCTTCTCCATATCTCTCTTCAGTTCCTCCCAACATGAATTCCCATGACTTTTTTTTTTTTTTTTTGCAAGCCAGCTCTGTTCTTATTACGAATCAGCATATACATTGTTGCCAACTGCCATTCTACCCGGAGTACTGGCTCTTTTGTTCCAGTGTGCAGAATGTACAATGAGCGCCTTATATATTAACTCAGACTCTAAAGGGAGATAATTAGACAAATGTTACCATTTGTCTATAGACAGATATGCACATATGTTCTAATTGCTGCAATGGCAGGAATGAGTTCCATATTATAAAAGTAGGTGGTAAACAAGTCCTACAAAAGTATATGCTAGCCGGGCAGTGGTGGCACATGCCAGCCTGGTCTACAGAGTGAGTTCCAGGACAGCCAGGGCTAAACAGAGAAACCCTGTCCCGAAAAACCAAAAAAAAAAAAAAAGTATGTGCTAGGCACGGGCATAAATTCAATTATTCCTGCCTAGATAGACACTTCCCACCTGTCTTAGTTAGGGTTTTACTGCTGTGAACAGACATCATGACCAAGGCAACTCTTATAAAAAACAACATTTAATTGCACCTGGCTTACAGGTTCAGAGGTTCAGTCCATTATCATCAAGGTGGGAGCATGGCAGCAACCAGGCAGGCATGGTGCAGGAGAAGCTGAGAGTTCTACATCTTCATCTGAAGGCTTCTAGTGGAATATTCACTTCCAGGCAGCTAGGATGAGGGTCTTAAGCTCCTACACACAGTGACACACTTCCTAATAGTGCCACCCCCTGGGCCAAGCATATACAAACCATCACATTCCACTCCTTGGCCCTCATAGCCTTATTCAAACATATGAGTCTATGGGGCCATACCTAAACATAGCATAATGCAAAATATATTTAGTCCAACTTCATAAGTCCCCATAGTCTATAGCAGTCCCAACAATGTTAAAAGTTTAAAGTCTTTTCTGAGATTCATCCAATCACTTAACTGTAATTCTCAAAGCAAGACAGGAAACCACCTGGGCAAACTCCAAACTCTGCATCTCCATGTCTGACTTTAAAGCAGTCTTCAGATCTCCAATTTCTTCTTCATCTGTGTTGACTGTAACAGACTTCTTTCTCCTGGGCTGGGTCCACTCCCTGTTAGCAGCTTTCCTCAGCAGATATGCTATGGCTCTGGCATCTCGAACATCTTGGGGTTTCCAAGGTAACTTCAGTGTTACAGCTTCTTTGTTCCAATGTCTGAGATCCACACATGGTTTTCTGGGCTCCTCTAAAGGGCTGGCATCACTTTTCCAGCTCTGCCCTCTGTAGAACCCTAAGCTCAGTTTGATCCACTCCACTGCTGCTTCTGTTCTTGGTGATCATCTCATGGTACTGGCATCTCCAATACACTGGGGTCTTCCTCTGCAACTAGGCTTCACCAATAGCCTCTCATAGGCTCACTTCATGGTATCAAGCCTCAACTTCTTAGCATGACTCCTTCAGTCCTGAGCCATCAACTGCAACTGAGGCTGTACCTTCACCAATGGCCTTCCATGGCCTCTCACAGGGCCAAGCCTCAGCTGCTCTTCATGACCCCTTTATGCCTTCAAAATCAGTACCCCCTGGGTGACTCTTACACATTACCAAGGACAGCTGCAGCATGAGGTACAACCTTGGCTATCTCTGGAACACAGCTTCTTTGTGCTCTCAGAAAACAACTCCCAAAAGATTTCAACTCAGTGATGTTGGTCTTAATCACCACTAATTTCTTAGCTCCAGCTAACCAGCATCAATTGTACCAGTAGTCCCTTCTATTCTGGTCCTAAAGCCAGAGTCACAATGACCAAAGTGGCTGAGTTCTGCTGCTTGGTGGGGCTGGAACACGGCTCCCTTGTTCTATTACATTAGCACCAGCTTTCTGTTTTCCAACTCCTTCACTGCCTAAGCTTGGTTGTCCAGGAACTTGCTCTGTGTACTGAGTACACAGAACTTGTGTACAAGTTCAGAGATCTACATGTCTGTCTCCTAAGCACTGGGATTAAGGGTGTGGTCCACCAACCCTGGATTTAAGTTTTTCTTCACCTAGAACATGCTCTAGGTTAGGCTTGAACTCAGAGATCTGCTTGTCTTTGCATCCTGGGATTAAAGGCTTGTACTACCATGCCTGGACCTAAACTTTTAGCTGGGTAGGATCTTGCCCCAAGGCCATTACTACCTTGATTCACTTTAATATCCTTGAACACAGGATTCAGCTCCTGGTGACCCTTTAATATCATATATTTTATATTTTTCTTTTCTAAGTTTGCTATGCTTATTCAAAATGCTCTTCATGAGATTTAACCAGAGAACAAAGTCTATGATGGGTGCTTCTGAGACTTCTTTGTCAATGCAATTAACCTGAGTCTCTTTACTTTAGCTTCAGGCAGACTTTTCAGACAAGGGCAAAGAGCAGCTACATTCTTCACCAAATTACCACATAAACAGTCTTTAGGCCACACACTGAAATTCTTCTCCTCTGAAACTTCTTGGGCCAGGCCTTAACAATTCAAATCATTCTTAGTAACAAAGTCTTCCATATTCCTACTAGGATAACCCATTAGGCCCCATTTATAGCATTCCACTGATTTCCAAATCCAAAGTCCCCAAATCCACATTCTTCCAAACAAAAACATGGTCAGGCCTATCATAGCAATACCCCTGGTACCAACTTCTGTCTTAGGGTTTTATTGCTATGAACAGAGACCATGACCAAGGCAAGTCTCATAAAGACAACATTTAATTGGACTGGATTACAGGTCCATTATCATCAAAGCAGGAAACATAGCAGCATCCAGGCAGACATGGTACAGGCAGAGCTGAGAGTTCTACATCTTCATCTAAATGCTGCTAGTAGAATACTGACTTCCAGGCAGCTAGGATGAGGGTCTTAAAGCCCACACCCACAGTTATACACCTACTCCAGCAGGCCACACTTCCTAACAGTGCCACTCCCTGGGCCAAGCATATACAAACCATCACACCACCATTTACACTCCTGTTATTTCTTTCTGTGGAAAGCCTCCTTTCGTGTTTAGTTTTATACACATATTTGTCTGTATTACAATGTTGAGTTGTGGTTTTATGCCTGACGACAAGTTTGACAGATAGTTCTGGTTCTCCTATGTCTTGACCATAGACGTGACATAGTTACTTCTCAGAAGACAGCCTTGAAGCCACATATTTTTACTGCATAAATAAATCAGCAACACTAGCAATCTTAGCTAGAAAATTTCCCATGTCGACCAACATGCCCTTCTTCACTCTGCACTCACCTGAGGGAATACACTTCATATCAAGGGAAAGAGGAAAGAGGAGGAGCAGCATTTCAGTTATCTATTGATGCACAGTGAGCCATCTGAAACATAACGGCTTCAAAATGCTAAGTTCACTCATGTATCTGCATTTAGGCAGGAATTGACAGCAGCGACTCAACTTTGATCCATAGTATGTCTATAGCCTAAGCTTGGCTAGTTCTAATAGTCAGAAGGCTGGTCAGGAATTCCTCTATATCAAATCCCAGGGATTCTCTTCACCAGGTCTTTAGCGTAGTTGGACTCCATATGTGGTGCTCAGGCTCTAACAGTGGTTATTCAAGTGACCAAAAGAAATGCCATAAGGCCACGAATGGCATCACCTCAGAAGCCACAGGTCACTTTCACTGCATTTTATTGACCAATTAAAGCCCACTGTGACTCACAGACTAAACAAGAGCAGTAAGTACTATAAAGTATAGATCTTTTAGGTGTTACTGGCTATTGCAGTGAGGATACTTTGCCCTGTTAATGCAAAGTATTGAAGAAGTAGATTAGAGCATTTAAGAACAAAACTTGCACATGCAGGCAATTTTTGGAGCCGACATTTCTTTTCATACTTTAACTCTCAAACAGTTCTTTTGGATCTTTTACGTTCAATTATATTTAAAAGCATTTCTCTTCTCTTGATTTTGCTGGTGTGAGATTATTTATTTACTCTGTTTTAATGGATGTAGTTAATCTTCTTAGGTTGAAGTCTTTCTAGGACCTATAGGGCTGGATGTTTAGCTAAAAATTGTTTAAAATTTGGCCTTATTATGGGGCTATCTTATTTTCTCCATCCATGGTGATTGAAAGTTTTACAGGGTATAGGGCATTTGTGTTCTGTTAGCATCTGGAATGTCCAGGTCCTTCTGGATTTTATAGTCTCCATTGAGAAGTCAAGTGTAATTCTACTAGGTCTGCTTTCATATGCTACTTGGTCTTATTCCTTGCAGCTTTTAATATTCTTTCTTTGTTCTAAATGTTTAGTGATTTGATTACCATGTGGAGAAGGAACTTTCTTTTTAGGTGTAATCTATTTGGTGTTCTGTATGCTTCTTGTATCTTTATAGCTTCTTCTTCTTCTTCTTCTTCTTCTTCTTCTTCTTCTTCTTCTTCTTTTTCTTGGTTTTTGGTTTTTGGTTTTTCGAGACAGGGTTTCTCTGTGTAGCCCTGGCTGTCCTGGAACTCACTCTGTAGACCAGGCTGGCCTCGAACTCAAAAATTCACCTGCCTCTGCCTCCCAAGTGCTGGGGTTAAAGGCGTGCACCACCACTGCCCGGCATAGACATTTTTTAAAGAAGAAAAATTTTCTTCTATGACTTTGTTGAAAATATTCTCCGAGCCGGGCACTTGGGAGGCAGAGGCAGGCGGATTTCTGAGTTCAAGGCCAGCCTGGTCTACAGAATGAGTTCCAGGACAGCCAGGGCTACACAGAGAAACCCTGTCTCAAAAAAACAAAAAAAAAATTTTTTTCTAGGCCTTTGTGCTGGGACTCTTCTTCAATTCCTGTTCATTTTAGGTTTGGGTCTTTTCAGAGTGTCCCAGATTTCCTGGATGTCAGGAAATAGGTTCCGAAATTTTTTAGATGTAATAGTTTCTTTAATGAATGTATCTGTTTCTTCTATTGTTTCTTTAATGCCCAAGATTCTGTCTTTCATCTCTTATATTCTGTTGGTGAAGCTTGGCTGAGTACTTCCTGTTTGAATTCCTAGATTTTTTTATTCCCAGAATTTCCTCTTAGTTTTGTGTTTTTTGTTTCCAGTTTAAGTCTTATTCATTTCTTTCAACGGTTTGTGTTTTCTTGGCTTTCTTTATGGTATTTATTTCCTCTAATTGTTTGAGAGGGTTTTTTTTTTTTGAGTTTCTTTAAGGGATTTATTCATTTCCTTTTTAAGAACCTCTAGCATTGTCATACAGTAATTTTAAAGTCTTTTCCTTGTGCTTCAGCTATGTTGGAATATTCAGGGCCTACTGTGGTAAGTTATCTGGCTCCAGTGGAGACTGACCTGGCTGTTGTTTATTGTGTTCTTACACTGGTGTCTAGGCTTCTGGGTTTGGGGTAATTGTAGTTCTAGGTGCTGATTTCTGCGTTTGTTTTCATTGGATAGCTGCTTTGTTCCTTGGTTTCTGTTTCCTCTCTAGAGGTGATAGCAATGTGTTTTGCCTGTTTTACTGCCCTACTGGGCTGGTGTATTCAGAGGGAATGCCTGCTGAGAGGGAGATTAGAACGGAAGCCTGGAGAGGTGGGAGGGGGTGGAGGAGTTGGAAGGGATGGCGGTGGGAGTGCAGCTGCTGGAAGGGGGAGGAGGGGGTGGAGAGGACGGCGGTGGGTGGGAGTGCAGCTGCTGTTCTGTTTACAGTGCCTGAGGGTTTGGGTCTGCTTGGGAAACAGATAAGAGAGGAGGTCTGCCTGCAGGGTACCGGATCTTCTGGCAGATGTGGCCTGTGGTTGACGTGGGAGCTCAAAAATGTCCTTAGGAAAAAAAAACCCAGGATTTTACTTTGAGAGAGAGAGAGAGAGAGAGAGAGAGAGAGAGAGAGAGAGAGAGAG
>JANHMN010000005.1:119958012-119970081 GCA_030674055.1 Rhabdomys pumilio | reverse complement strand
GTGTGTGTGTGTGTGTGTGTGTGTGTGTGTGTGTGTGTGTGTGTGTGCAGGTACCCTCAGAGGCCAGAAAAGGATGCCTGAGCCTCTGGAGCTGGCGTTACAGGTGGTGTGAACCACCTGACATGGAAGGTGGGAATCAAACTCTGGTCTTCTGCAAGAGCAGTGAGTGCACCCAATAGCTGAGCCATCTCTCCAGCCCTGGATCATTAGCATAATCCAGAATAATGTGATTGATGCTATTGTCAGTGATCCAGAGCTGAATCACACTACTTGAGGTTTGTCTTTAAGGTGTCCTTTAAGAGCTTGAAGGATCTTGCTTGGCTTTGGTTTTGTCTTCTGTGCAGGAGATGGATTCCAGGGTCTTCTGCCAATGGAGCCCATTGAGTTTCATCTTCAGTCAAGAATCTAGAGTTTAAGACCAAGTTGACTCTCTCCTTTGGTTTTCAGAGTCACATAAAATGTGTTTCTTGTAACGCATTTTAACCTCCTGGTCTATACTGAACACGGCAAGTCAAACAAGGTGTATGCTGAAATTCTAGCCTTCTGTACCTAAGAATGTGAGATTGTTTAGAAGCAGTCTTTACAAGGGTAACTAAGACCAAGTGAGACTATTAGCATTAATCCAGTAGAATTAATGTCTTTAAAAAAGGAGATGTTTGGACACAGGTATACCAATGCAGAGAAGATATGATAAGACATGGAAAAAAAGCCAATTAAAGGCTAAGGAGAGAGACCTTCATGGCCTTCATGGCCATAGGAAGAACTAACCCTGCCAATATCTTGAATTTGGACTTCCAGCTCTGTAAGACAATGCATTTCTGTTGACTAAGTCCCTCCCTCAATTCGCTGTCCCTTTGTTAGGGCCGTATAAACCACTCAGAGATGTATGTGGGAGTTTCTTTTCACTCATATGTAACAGGGATTTGGTTTTGGTCAGGCTTGTGATCAGAATGCAAAATCTTCCTGTGTGAATGGTTTTATACACTTGTCAGCAGAGCCATGGGACCTTTTAAAATGACCTTTTGGGCTTAGAGAGTTTCCCAGAGGACGAGAAATATTCACACACAAACTTATAGCTCTGAAGAAACAAAACTGAACAAAACATGTGTAATAAAGTACTGTACTTCAACTTTAAAATCCCATTTCACTCTATCCATAACCAAAAAGTGTTTCATGTGGCACATGCTAATCTCCATGAGACATCCTTTTAAGGAAAGCACTACCATGGTCAGGGAGGGACTTCTTTACCAGGCCCATGAATATAAAGTTGTAATCTTAGTGTGGTTCCATATATATGCCCTCAAGATTGCTTTTGTTCTTTGAGATATATAAATGTGTATATGTATACATTTAGTATATGCATTGAGATATATAAATATATAAATCCATATACATTTTAGGAAATTTTCTATTTTTTTAAAATTGACATAGAGGTTCACAGCTTTAATCTTAGCATTCAGGAGGCAGAAGCAAGCAGATCTCTGTGAGTTATGTGAATTCAAAGTCACCCCAGTTTATAACAGTGAATTTCCAGTAAACCAGGTAGTGATGAGACTCTGTCTCAAAATTACATATATAATTGACATTAAAATTTTACTAAGAGTTTCACTGAACTGTAGATCAATTTTCATAATATGGGGATTTTAACAATGTAATTCTTCCCACTCATAAGTATGGAATATATTTACATTTATTTGTATATTATATTTTCCATAACTTCATAGAAAATAAATATTTTAACTCCTTGATTAATCTTATTTTAAAATGATTTATTTATGTTATTTATGTGTATGTATATGTGTGGGTGTGTATGCCACTCATATATGGGTACTATGGAGGCCAGAAGAAGAAGAAGGTACTGGATCCACTGGCAATAGAATTATAGGCAGTTATAAGTCACCTAAGGTGGGGGCTAAGAACTAAACTCTGGTCCTTTGAAAGAGCAACAATTGCTCCCAACCTCTCTAGCCCATTATGAAGTGATTTTTTTTCTGTGTCTTTATGTTTGGCTATTGTAAATGATGTTGATGGAATTAATTTTTTTGATAATTTGTATGTGAATAGTTCATTTTTTGTGGGTAGACATATTACTGGGTATTTCATGTTAGGTTTGTATCCTTCAAGTTTTCTGAATTTAACATCTTTTGTGGGGTTTTTAGAGTTTTGTATATATTTGATCATATCATCAGAAAACAAACAATTTTACTTCTTCCTTTTTAGTTTAGATCTGATAAGGACTTCTTATATTATTGTCAGCTCTCTTTGATGAAAAATCATTTCAGGTACCAGAAGCTGACTTAAGGAAATGATGAGAACAGGGATAAAAAAGTTATAAACAAAGACTTTTGCTGTGATATTTTAAAGAACAGTTTAAAATAGACATATTTAAAAAAATCATTAATATGAGATCAGTGGAAAATTACAAAACATCCATTGATGAAATCTTATGCAGATACTATATATGTAATATATATGTATATATAATATATAATTATGTTGAAAGTTTTAAAATATAAGAACATGGTATTTCCCTGGACCTGAAGCTGCTATGTGGGTGCTAGAAATCGAATCTAGTTCATAAGAAATATAGAATAAAATGGAATATTTGTTATGAAAATAAGTCATGGTATGATTTAAATAGGCATAGAGAAAAAATGTAAGGAACTATGTTTTAGTATTGACTGGTAATAGGTAGTGACAATTCAACAGTTATTTATATTCTCCAAGTCAAAATAGGTATATATTATAGATGTAGCCTGCAATGAAGTAAAACTCAAATATGTAAAAAAAATTCCAATTATTCTCTTGGACTTTCATTATGTCCTATGAGTATTAGATCATTTCCCAATGGTACCCCTCTCCAGCTCTCAGCCTTTGAAGAATCTTTTGTAAGAGCAGCAATAGGTTTCTTTCCACATGGTCTTCTAAAAAAATAGACCTTTGCTCTTTCTTGGCTTTCCCACAGGTAAAAAAAAATTTGTAAAATTCTTTTTGTGATATGAATTTGAAATTGAGTATGTATAGTAAAATATCAGATCAGTTGTTAACAGAGTTTGAACTGTAGGGACAGTAATTCAGATTTTTTTGAGCAAGGGATCACTACAGTTTAGATAATAAACAGAATTGATTAATAAAGCAATTGTGTGTTAAAATGTGACAGGTACTGTTCTGGGCACAGGATATACAATATAAACTATATAGAAAAATCTCTTGGTTTCTTGGTCTTATTTCTTTTTAACTTTTATTTTTAATTTTATTTCATGTATATGGTTGTTTTTTTACCTGCATATATGTCAGGGTATCACATGTGTATTTGGTGCTGGCAGAAGACATGGTATTTCCCTGGACCTGAAGCTGCTATGTGGGTGCTAGAAATTGAATCTAGTTCATATGGAATGTCTTGTTTTGGTGGCTTAAAAATATATATGATGGACTGGAGAGATGACTCAGATGTTAAGAGCACTGACTCCTCTTCCAGAGGTCTTGAGTTCAATTCCCAGCAACCACATGGGACCGATGCCTTCTTCTGGTATGTCTGAAGACAGCTACAGCTTACTCATATAAATAAAATTAAATAAATACGTGAAAGTTGGGCTGGTGATATTGTTCAGAAAGCAAAAGGTCTTGCCACCAACCTTGAATTTGATCCCTGGATCCACATGATGGAAGGACAGAAGCTGACAGAACAGATCTGATCTCCACATATACACCAGGATACCCCTCAACACACAACCCCCCAATGCTGAATAAATGTACAAAAGTAAAATGACAAATAGTGATTAGCACAAAGGTACAGAATCCACAAACGTAGTCAGGGACCCCATCAATCCGTTCCTCCACCCCCGCATACGCATGCTGTTCTTCCCACCCAAAAGCAAAGTCTATTTTCCTCTCCTTCTATCTAAGACTGTTCTTGTTGTGTCCCTCAAGGAAGAGTATAATGCAACAATATTGACATGCAAGTTTTTAACCAATAAAGAGCATGGCAATTTCTACTTCATTTAAAGAAGAAGCTGCCCATCATTCCCACATTCAGCCTTCATTTACATTCATTGTAGCAAACACAGGTTGAACTTTCAGCCCATAAATTTTGAGAACATAAAGTTATTGATATTTTAAGCCACTAGGTTATGTGGTAGTTTGTTATATTTTGTTATTTACAAAATAGATAATTAAGGGAAATGGTCAGGGGAAAACTGGAGACAAAACAAAGAGAGGCAAGTCTACTATTTTAGAGGAAATGAGCATAAATCTGAGGTAAGTGAGGGGTTAAAGTATATGGCTATTGGAGCAAGTGAATTCCAGGTAGAGGAAACCAACTAGAACATGACACTGAAAGCTAGGAAATTCCTGGTGTGATCATATGAATGAGATGTCTTGCATAAATCTTGGGTATTTGACTTCTTGGTTCCTAGTATGTGGCTGTTTGGAAAGGATTAGAAGGTGAGGGCTTGCTATGGAGAATGTATGGCATTGGATGTGAGCTTTGAGGTTTCAAAAGACTCTCACCATTTAGAGTTAGCTCATCTGGCTTCCTGTTTGTGGCTCAAGATGTGAGCTCTCAGCTGTTGCTCTAGCATCTGCTACTTGCTACCTCTGCTCTGCCTTCATGGACTATTATCCCTGTAGATAAGCCAATACTTCATTTGTAAGCCAAATGAACTATTTTATGTTACCTTTCTCATGGTATTTTATCACAGCAATATAAAAGTAAATGACACATTTGGCATGCTCCAAGAACAGAACAAAGGCCAGTGTTTTCAGGAAAAGAACAACAGGAAAGAGGGTGATAGATAGAAAATGTGGGAAATGGATTGGTAGTATCAGTGTAGGCAGGGGCATACGAAGGACCATAGTTAGACTCAAGTTAGACTCAAGAAGTTTCTAGGCAGGGGAAAGGTATAATACGTGGTTGACGTGTCCAGAAGCTCACTTGGGAATGAAGAACAGAGGGAAGGCAGGAAGTAAAGCAGGGCAAACAATTAGACTGTTACTGCAGTGATCCAGGTCACAGTTGATTCTGGGTTGAACCAGGAAGTCAAGTGGAAAAATGTTGAGAAATGGATTTGGGTTTTTATTTTATTTTATTTTATTTTATTTTTTGCTGTTGTTGTTAAAGGCAGAGTTCATGGGATATAGGAAAAGCATAAAAGAAGAATAAAGAATGAGTTGAGTACCTTGTGAGATGAGATTTCTATTTACAGAAACAGAAATGTAAAAGGGAGGAAAACTTGAAAGTATTCTGGAAGTGTTTAGTTTGGTGTATGCTTTAGGTAACTAAAGATGTTAATTATCTGAGACTAGGGTTTAAGGGAATGGTCATGGTTGATGATATTTACTTAAAAGCTACGGATGGCAGTTATTAAAGTCACAGTATTTGAAGAGATTGACTAGAGCAGTATACCTCTATACCTTCTCTAAATCTAGAGAAGAAAAAAATATACAAAAAAGGAGCTATGGAGACGGAGGATGAGTCAGCAACAAAATCTGAAACTAGACGTCAAGTTCTAGCCAGGATGGAGCTAACCCATTCCATGCTACTCCTGTCATTAATTAAAAATAAATAATCTGGACAAAGTTGGTAAAAGAGTCGCATAGTCGTCAGAAGACTCAGAGATGTGCTGAAGAGAACTTTGGGAATCTAGAAGTACTCTGGTAGCCAGACATTTTGGCCCATACATAACATTCTAGCACTTGGAAAGCTGAGGCAGGAGGATCGCCATTAATTTAAGTCTAGTCTGTGCTGCTCTGTGAGTTCTAGAGCAGTCTGACCTATAGAGTAAGACTCTGTCTCAAACAAACGAAACTCAACAATAAAAGCAACACCATAGTAGTTAGTCCTGTGGTGGTGGGGTTTGTTGCTATTGTTGTTTATCTCCTTAATATCATGGCCTAGGCAGTAGAGAGGCCCCAAATACAGAAATATCAATAGGCACACAAAAATAGCGTCTTCATAAAAGCCCACTCATTCCCCATTGCTAAAAGACCAAGCAAAGGCAACTCAACAGAGTAGAAACAGTTTGATTCTATTCACCTTGTTGCAGGTATACAGCATGAAGATAGCCATACCCTCACCCCTCAACTAGGAAGTGGCAGGGAGATCACCAAGAGAAGGGAACTAAAGAAAGTAATTTAAAAAATCAGCCTATGAAATTCTGTCTTGAGCTCTTAGCAGCTAGAGTGGGAAACTAACCAGAAACAGAGAAATACTTGAGAATTGAGCACCACCCAGATTTCACAGTAATTTCTGGGTACCAAATATCTGAGCAGATCCAAATAGTGCTGCAGAGACTAAAAAAGGAAATGTGCATTTGGATCACAGCCCAGAAGTGTGAAGTAAGATTATGTTCCCTTAACCTAAACAGATTGTCTTCTAGCTTAGAATCTCATGAAGTAATATCTAAATTGTCTAGGACATAATAAAAATTACTAACTCTACCATGAAGTATGAAATTTTCAACTTGTGCAAGTAAATAGAATCGAAGTCACAAACAGCACAATGACACAGCCTTGGAGCGGTTTCAATATGGTTTCAAAATACTTGCCATCTAAGTGCTCCAACAAACAGCCATGAACACTATTTAAATTGCTGAAAAAATGAAGTCACATCAAAGAAAAATATACAGCTATGAACCACACAGAAAGTTCAGAGCTGCAAAGTACAACAGTTAAAATTAACGTAAATTCACTGGACTGGTAAGATGACTCAGCAGGTAAGAGCACTGGCTGCTCTTCCAGAGGTACTTAGTTCAATTCCCAGCAACCACATGGTGGCTCACAACCCTCTATAAGGGATCTGATGCCCTCTTCTGGCATTTAGGTGTACATGCAGCAGAGCACTCATACATAAAACAAAACAAAACAAAACAAAACAAAACAAAACAAAACAAAACAAAAGCCAAATTAAATTTGAAAGTTCACTGGACAGCAATGGGAGAAGAGACCCTTGGTCCCGGGGCTTAGGGGATGCTGGAGCGGGAGAGGGTGTGTGGGTAAGGGGAGCATCCTCATACAGGCAAAGGGGAGCAGGGAGGACGGATGTGGGATAGGGGGTTGGTGGAGGGGTAACCAGGAAGTGGGATATCATTTCGGATGTAAACGAATGGAATGATTAATAAAAAGATGTGTAACTAACACACACACACACACACACACACACACACACACACACACGTTCACTTGATGTGTGCAATGCCAGATTGGAGACAAAGGAAAGAAAAGCCAGTCAACTAAAGATAGATCAACAGAAAAATATCCAAAGTGAACTAGAGGAAAAACATACATTTTAAAATAATTAACAGTTTTGGGGCAACTATGATAAAACTTAAAAATGCACAAGCCTAAATAAAAATTCAAGGAATGGCACAAACCATAAAAATAAACTTTAGGACTGGGGAGGTGGCTTAGTCAATGAAATGTTTTCCACAAAAGCACAAGGACCTAACTTCAGGTTCCTAGCACTCACATGAAAAGTTGAGAATAAGTACACATACCAGTAATTCCAGAGCTGGGGAGGTAGAGACAAGTATATCCTGGGCTTTCTGCTCAACCAATTACCTTAATCTTCAAGTTGTAGGTTCAGTGAAAGACCTTGTCTCAAAAAACAGGGTGGAGCCAGGTGTCATGTTTTATTCCCTTAATCCCAGCACTTGGGAGTCAAAAGTAGGCAGGTCTCTATGAGTTTGCGTTCAGCCTGGTCTATATAGCAAGTTCTAGGCCAGTCAGGGTTACATAGTGAGACTCTGTCTCAAACAAACAAAACAAAACAAAACAAACAAAACAACAAGAATAAGAACAACAACAACAAGAACAACAAAATAAGGTAAAGAAACAATTGAAGAGAACACCATCATTTCAAGGAAGTAACGGTGGCAGGAGCTAGAGACAGTTGATCACATTGCATGATAGTCAAAAAGCAGAAAAGAAGGAATTAATATATGCATACTTGTCCTGGGGTTGCTTTCTCTACTCTTACACAGTTAAGAATCTCCTGCTTAGGGAATGGTGTCTCCTACAGTAGGCTTGTCTCCACATTTTAACTAATGTAATCAAAATAATCCTCCACAGACATGCTTACAAGTCAACCTCATCTAGCTAGTCTTTCACTGGTATTCTCTTCCCAGGTGATTCTAGATTGTGCCAAGTTAAAACTATTCATCACACTATGTCTTCATCAATAGATTAATACAATGATAGATTCAAATTTTGAATAGACTATTGGGATGTGGTAGAACTGTGGAAGGGGAGGCCTGAGGTGGTGGATTGTTTGGAAGTATGTCCTTAAATATATGTGGACCCCAATCCTGTCTTGTCTCTGCTTCCTAGCTACTGTTAATCCTACCAAACAAGAGTAAAGATCACTACCAAAATTAGTCAAATTTATAGCAAACTTTTTTTTTACATGTGCACAATATTGCTGGTCTGGTGACTGCCTCTCTCTAAATGCAGAATTTGAGAGGACAGTCCCCAGAATAGGAGAAGTGGGGCTTTTATAGCCTCCAAATGGCAAGGCTAGGGGGTTTTCAAGGGTTGGGGAATTTCCAGGGGAGTTTTAGTTACATAGAAACGTTACAGAATATCTCAAAATTATTTTGCAGAACATTTTATCTTATGAGGGTAGAGGTGTGTAGGTCAAGGCACAGTCAGGGTTCTGGACCAAGTCAAATTCCAAGAAGGTTCAAGGTACAGCCAGTTCAAATTCCAAAAACCAGATATCTAAGCTTTTTAGAAAACAGAAACAAACTTATTTTGACATTGTAACAAGATGGCTACTAATCTTAATATGGAGTCAGGCTGGCTCATCACTACCAAGAAGAGAGCTGACTCTACCATGTTTCTGTTCACTGTCATCAAATTCTGTCTTTCCTCAAGCTAAAAGCGAGCAGAGAATCCATCAGCTTTGGAATGAAGTCTTTTATCAAACTAAATCTTTCTTCCTTTTGTATTTCCAGCAGGGTTAGCAATTAAACCCAGGGCCTCATGGCCACACCCCAACCCACTGGCTTTTAAGGGGTTTTGTTTCTCTCAGAGATTTGTCACAGTAACAGAAAGCTAACTAGGACGGATATAAGGGGATGGCAAAGGTAATGCCATATTTCTGGGTCATAAAAATGGGTGCATGAAATTCCACCAATGTGTGCAATAACAGGTTTTAATCATATAGTATGTTCATTGTAGACATCTAAGAGGAAAGCCAGCTACACAGGGCCAGTCTGGACTATTTGTGTTGTTACTTTTCAAGATAAAATGTTAAAAAACCAAACTAATGAGAAATTGGTGAGGTAGAAGAAGAATACAGAAGCCAAAAGAATAATCTTATATAGACTTAAGTAATGTATAATTTATTTGTACGGAGGTTGTTAAAGGACTTAGATGGGAAGGGTTCTGACACAGAAGTAGGGACAATACCCTGACTGGAGTGTGTTTGAGAGAAACAGGAAAGAGAAGAATTAGGAACAATGAATATAGTGTGGAATAGTGAAGGTATGTTTTGTAAAAAACTCAACCAAATGAAATAAACCAAACCAAACCAAAAAAAAAAAAAAAAAAAGAAAAAAAAAAAAGAAAAAAAGAAAAAGAAAAAAAGCCCACTCAAATAAAAAACACTCAAACCAAAAGAGGTCAATAACACTACTTTTCATCCCAGTTTCCATGTTCTGTAAGTTACAAGCTAAACTGTAAATTATCGTTCATCGTCAACAAATGCCTGATGAACTTTCTTAGCAGGCTCTGGTGTAAAATATATGACTCTTCTCTGCTTTGTTTTGTAGTTCTGAATTATGTCACCCCCAGGGCCTCTAAGGGATAAATTATGCTACTTGTTAATAACTAGGGTGGCAAGGGACTGTGTTTGAAGATAAGATGGAAAAATAGTGCTACAGATTAATTAATAATGGGACACATCTGGATGTTTTCAGCTTCTAGACTCCAGTAATGATACTATCTCCTTGACTACTAGCAGTTGGGTTCTCATGCCTCAAAAACAAAAACAGTCTTGTAGAAACTTAGATATAATACATAGAAAATTGCCTTTCCTCTGCAACATACAAATAAAAATCCCCACTGTGATGGTTTCTCCCATCACTATAACAGATTTTGTTACAGACAGGTTACTTAAAAATTGAGTCCTTCTAAAAGACACAATTTACAGATTTATGTATAATGTTCACAGGTAGAATTTGGTAAGATCCTAACAGCATCTGTGTTAGAAGAAAATAGTCAAAATAAAAAATCATAACCAAGGAATCAGATTAAAGCCGTCTATGATCCCATAATTTAATCAGGACTCTGAGACAATTTCACCTCATTGTTAAAATAAGTGGCGCTAACAAATACCTAAAGCCATGCTCTTAGTGAAGAAGTCAACACAAACCCACATATGTTTTAGTACTTCATTCATTCATATATTTGTCTATTGTATGCATCTAATATGCCGAGTATGCTGAGTACCCCGGAGATAGAAGTATGAACAGGTGTGCTGTTCTCACAGAGCTTGCAGTCTAGACGGAAAACAGACAAACAACTAGAAAACAATATAGTAAGTATTTTCCTTTTTGTGGTCCTGAATTGAATCTCAGGACCTCTCAATGCACTATACCACTGAACAACACTCCCCCTCCTTTATGTTATTATTAAAAGTTGCTGTATGCTGCTCACACATGATCTCAGCATAGTCACACATCAGCCTTGTGAGATAAGTGCTAGTATCATTCCTATTATCACATATGAAAAGAAAATAAAATCAGGAGAATTCAGGTATGTTAGCTCAGGCCATAAACTGACAACAAGCCCATGTCTTACTACAAAGGCAAGAGCATTACAATAGTATCTGAAGCCTAGGAATGTAGGTAAGATTTGTTGTGCTGCAGAGTTTAGAAAAAGGGGAGTTAAAGATGATCAAGAGTCAGATCATCATGGGCATGTCAAACCTTTAACAACCTTATTAAAGCAATGTAATGGTGTATGCTTTAGTTATCTATAACCTCAGAACAATCCACTACAAAATTAGGGACATAGTTAAACCATATTTAATTGCTCACAGTTAGGAATTTAAGAAAGCCTTAGTAGGGCCCTGTAATCACTATTCTTGGTTGTCAAGTTCATTACATCTGGAATTAACTAAAATCCAAAAATGGACAGCACACTAGTGGGGGATTTCTTTTTTCCTTTTCTCCTCTCTCTCTCTCTCTCTCTCTCTCTCTCTCTCTCTCTCTCTCTCTCTCTTTCTTCCTTTTTTTCTTTCCTTCTTTCTTTCCTCTTCTTCCTTTTTTTCTAAATTTGAAGTAAGAAGACCCACTTCTATCCAAATCTTGAGGTGGGAAAACACATGTTTAATTTGGGTCACACCTTTAGATTGAAAGATGGGAGCTTTTGCTCTTTGCCTGCTTGCTCTCACCCTGCTAGTAAGTCCATTCCTTTGTTGCCATTAGAACCTAGTTCTTTGGGATTCCAGTTTATTATGAAGACTAGCTGTACCATCCAGCCACATGTACTGAACAACTACTGGATTCTTGGACATTATGTTCTTAGGCAGCCATTGTTGGATTAGCTGGACCACAGCCTGTAAGAAGGAGAATTACTAATTCTACAAATTTCGTTACTCTAGAGAACCCTGACTAATACAGGTCCCTCTAGACTCCACTTTGTGTGGTGTCAGTTGAGGTAGCCCCACAGTGGTAAAGGGATCTAGATATTCTTGAAGCCATGAAGGCAGCCATGAAGTTGGTGGAGGCCTTTTAGCTGTGTATAACAGTTTTCTTATGCATAATTTCTAAAAGTAAAAAAGGAAGTTGCCAGGCCTCTTAAGACCCAGGCATGGGCCGGGCGGTAGTGGCGCACGCCTTTAATCCCAGCACTTGGGAGGCAGAGGCAGGCGGATTTCTGAGTTCGAGGCCAGCCTGGTCTACAGAGTGAGTTCCAGGACAGCCAGGGCTACACAGAGAAACCCTGTCTCGAAAAACCAAACCAAACCAAACCAAACCAAACCAAACCAAACCAAACCAAACCAAACCAAACCAAAAAAAAAAAAAAAAAAACCAAAAAAAAAAAAAAAAAAAAAAAAAAAACCCA
>JANHMN010000005.1:119911449-119957912 GCA_030674055.1 Rhabdomys pumilio | reverse complement strand
AAAAAAAAAAAAAAAAAAAAAAAAAAGACCCAGGCATGGAACACAAATGACAGAACTTATTGAATGAAATCTCTCTTTATGTATAGAAAGGGATTTATTAAAATGACTTACTGTGGTCCAACTGATCCAACAACATCTACCTACGAAGGGAATGTACAAGAATTCATGGAACTGATACATTATTTCCATCCTTCTACTGGTAAAAGTAAATTACAAGGTCAGACATGATTAAGGGGAGAGAAACAGGCTGTGCCTCTTTCCTAGAGGACTGACAAAATCGTTGAAAAAGCACATAAGTAACCATGTGTGGCTGCACATACCTGTAATCTCAACACTTTGGAGGCTGAGAGAAGCAAATAGCATCTTGGAGGCCAGTTTAGATTGTACTTGAAAAAACAACCTGAAAAAAAAAGAAAGAGAGAGAGAGAGAGAACACAGGAAGGGGAAGTGGTATGTCATTACCTAGATGAGAGGTTAGATAGCCTGAATTGGATTATTGTTCTGAAACTGGATGGTGAGCTTATTACAAACACAGACTCCTGGGCTGAAGAAATAAATGTGGTTAAGAGTGTATATTTGGCCTGGTGGTTGTGGCGCACGCCTTTAATCCCAGCACTTGGGAGGCAGAGGCAGGTGGATTTCTGAGTTCGAGGCCAGCCTGGTCTACAGAGTGAGTTCCAGGACAGCCAGAGCTATACAGAGAAACCCTGTCTTGAAAAACCAAAAAAAAAAAAAAAAAAAAAAAAAAAAAAGAGTGTACATTTGTTGTTCCAGAAGACCTATGTTCAGTACCAAGTAGCTACATCAGATGCCTGTAACTCCAGTTCCAGTAACCCAATGCCCATTGCTGGCCTCCTTAGGCACCTGTACACATGTGAGTGACATCTACCCCCATTAATAAAAATAAATCTTAAAAAATATACAGGTTTCTGGGGTTGGAGAGAGGGCTCAGAGATTGAGAGAGCACTGACTGCTCTTCCAGAGGTTCTGAGTTCAATTCCCAGCAACCACATGGTGGCTCATAACCATCTATAATGAGATCAGGTGCCTTCTTCTGGCCTGCAGGCATACATGCAGGTAGAACACTCTATACATAAACAAATAAATAAATCTTTAAAAAAATTGATTTCTAGAACCTATATGAGACACACTGAATCTGAAGTTCTAGAATGGGAACTTGAAAATAACCTTTTGTTCTGCACTTTTCTTCAACTCCTCCCCTTCTGCTTGCTCTGTTTTGTCATCGTCCTGTACTCTAGAGTCCTTTCCCAGAGGCAAGGACTGAGATGGAGTATGAAGGAAAAAAAATATAACAAATGAGTAAGTATCTTTTTTGTGCGTTTTATATCAGAATAGTCCTTGTCTTAGTTAAGGTTTCTAGTGCTGTGACTAAAGACCAGGACAAAAAAGCAAGTTGAGAAGGAAAGGATTTATTTGGCTTATATTTCCTCATTGCTGTTCATCAAAGGACATCAGGACACAAACTCAAACAGGGCAGAATCCTTGAGGCAGGAGCTGATGCAGAGGCCATGGAGGGGCTGCTTACTGGCTTGCTTCCCATGGCTTGCTCAGCCTGCTTTCTTATAGAACCCAGGACCACCAGCCCAGGGATGGAACCACCCACAATGGGCCTTCCCCCTTGATCACTAATTGAGAAAACGCCTTACTTACAGTTGGATCTCATGGAGGCATTTTCTTAACTGAAGTTCCTTTCTCTGTGATCACTCCAACCTGTGTCAAGTTGACACACAAAAAACAGTACAGTCCTTTTAAAAAAATCATCAAATACTGAATACTATAAATACTCAGGAAAACAGGTGGAGATTGGACACATGAGTAAAAGGTTATTTATTACAGCATCGATTATAATAACACTAGATTTCCAGAAAGCAATTTCATTGAGGTATAATTTAGGCACAATGCATGACACCTATTTCAAGTTACAATTCAATGACTTTTAAAACGTTGTTAAATTTTTATTTTTAAATTTTATGTGTATGAGTACAGGTGTGCAAGTGCCATGGCCCATGTGTGCCAAGGGTTTGTTTAGTCCACAGTTACTTTGGCCTGTTTCTTTGGGCCTGTGGTAGCAGAGTAAATCTTAATAGGAGTGCATGGTAGATGGTGACTGAGAAGCAAAAGAGAGGCACAGGAGATAGCTGGAGTCTTTTTCATAGGCACACCCACAAAGACCTAACTTCCCCTGAGAAAACCACACTCTTTAAAGGTTCCGCCATTCCCTAAGAGCACCACAGACTATTGACCACGCCTTTAATAAATGGCTTATAGGGGACATTCTAAATCCAAACCATAATATCTCCAAGCCCCCAAATCTATTTTTAAAAATAAGGTTTCACTATGTAGTCCTTGCTGGCCTGGAATTTGCTATGTAGTTGGCCTCAGATTCACAGAGATCACCTACTGAGAGTGGTGTCACTCATGGGTGTGTGATCAGAAAGCAGGCTGAGCAAAGCCATGGGAGACATGTTAGTAAGTAGCACCCCTCCATGGCCTTTGCTTCAGTTCCTGCCTCCAGGTACCTAACCCTCTTGAGTCCCTGCCTTGGCTTCCTTCCCCTGAGAATAGACTGTGACTGCTACCCGTGAGCCAAATAAACTCTTTCCTCTCAAAGTTGTCATTGTCTATGGTCTTTCTCATAGCAAAAGAAATAAAACTAGGAAGATTATTCAATTCATCTGGATTACAACATGACTGCTCTCAGAAAGCTATTGATATATTGAGACTCTTACCATTTTTAGTGTTCAAGTACAGGGTGGGTTTTTTTCTTTATCTTTTGGCAAGTCTGATAAGAATCTCTGTGACTCACACATGGATTTTCTAAAAGGTCTTTCCTTTTAAAATGGGGCAGTCAAAATACTGTAAGGAAAAATTTAAGTACATAGTGGAATGTCATATCCCGTATTGGAAATGTTACTGAGGTCAGAAACATTAAAATGGAAGGATTTCCTTTGAAAAGAAAACAGTTCCATTAGTGTCTGTGGCCAGCAGGTGGCAGGAGGGAGCCATATCAGGGGAATTCAGACTTAAACAGGTCCAAGTCTGGCTGTAACCTGGGGCTATGGGCTTAAGAATCAGTATCTTGAAGGTTGATAGAGAATATGGTTCATTTCCTGGCAAGAATAAAAATGACAGGGTCCTTCAGAAACTTAGAGCAAAAGATCAATGTCTGAAACAAAGGACTCGGCAGTTGGAGTGATTGACAGGGAGCAGGGATGTGTGGAAGATTAAGCTGAAAAGGGTGAAACCTTCTTACTTCAGAAGAGTGAAAGCATGCCCAAGGCAAGGAGGAGGGCATAGGACAAAGAGAGAAGGTGAAGGTTAGGTTGTGACACTACCATAACAGTAGAGAGTAGGAAGTAGATCAGAAAGGGTGGAGGCCACTGCTTTCTGGGTGGGCTGCTGGTGGCACTGATTTTTAAAGTCTAAGGACAAGTGAAAGTGAAATAAATGTTCATGAGCATTTGCACATGGGCATAATATGTAGTATATTCATATAATGGTACTTTGGTTGCTTTAAAGGGGAAGAGAATTCTGGACAATTGCTATAACATAGACGCAAGATGAAGATGATATCTTTTAAAATTTTTTAAAAAAATTTTTATTTAATTTATTTTATTGGATATTATATTTACATTTCAGATTTTACCTTCTTACCCCATTCCCCCACCACACCCAAGAACCCCCATCTCATTCCCCCTCCTCCTGCTTCTGTTAGGATGTGCTCCCACCTATCCCTCCACTCCCACCTCCCCACCCTCGAATTCCCCCCACTAGGTGTCCAGCTTTCATGGGAGCAAGGATCTCCTCTCCCACTTATGCCCAACAAGGCCATCCTCCCCTACACATATAGCTGGAGTCATGGGTCCCTCCCTATGTGCTCCCAGGCTGGTGGTTTAGACCCCGGCGAGCTCTGGTTGGTTGGTATTGTTGCTTTCCTCATGAGGTCCCAAACCCTTTCAGCTCCTTCAGTCTTCTCTCTAACTTCTCCATTGGGAACCCCTTGATCAGATCAATGGTTAGCTGTGAGCATCTGCTTCTGAATATGTCAGACTCTGGCAGACCTCTAAGGAGACAGCTATATCAGGCTCCTGTCATCATGCAATTCCTGACATCCATATCAGCATCTATCTTTGGTGACTGCACATGGGATGGATACACAGGTGGAATGGTCTCCAGACGGCCTCTCCTTCAGTTTCTGTCCCACACTTTGTCTCCATATTTGCTCCCTTGGGTATTTTGATATTCCTTCTAAGTAGGACCTAGTCATCCACATTTGTTCTTCCTTTTTCATGAACTTCATGTGGTTTGTGAGTTGAATATTGGCTATTTCAAGCTTTTGGGCTAATATCCTCTTATCAGTGAGTAAATACCATGTGTGTTCTTTTGTGATTGGGTTAACTCACTCAGGATGATAATTTCTAGTTCCATCCATTTACCTAAGAATTTCTCAAATTCATTATTTTTAATAGCTGAGTAATACTCCATTGTGTAAATGTACCACATTTTTTGTATCCATTCCTCTGTTGAAGGACATCTGGGTTCTTTCCAGCTTCTGGCTATTGTAAATAAGGCTGCTATGAACATTGTGGAGCATATGTCCTTGTTATATGTTGGAGCGTCTTCTGGGTATATGCCCAGGAGTGGTATAGCTGGGTCCTCAGGTAGTGCTATGTCCAATTTTCTGAGGAACCTCCACACTGATTTCCAGAGTGGTTGTACCAGCTTGCAATCCCACCAACAATGGAGGAGTGTTCCTCTTTCTCTGCATCCTCACCAGCATCTACTATCACTTGAGTTTTTGATTTTCGCCTTTCTGACTGGTGTGAGGTGGAATCTCAGGGTTGTTTTGATTTGCATTTCCCTGATGACTAAGGATGTTGAGCATTTCTTAAGGTGCTTCTCGGCCATTTGAGTTTCCTCAGTCGAGAATTCTTTGTTTAGCTCTGTACTCCATTTTTCAATAGGGTTATTTGTTTGTCTGGAGTCTAATTTCTTGAGGTCTTTGTATATATTGGATATTAGCCCTCTATCGGATGTAGGATTGGTTAAGATCTTTTCACAATGTGTTGGTTGCCATTTTGTCCTACTGACAGTGTCCTTTGCCTTACAGAAGCTTTGCAGTTTTATGAGGTCCCATTTGTCAATTCTTGATCGTAGAGCATAAGCCATTGGTGTTCTGTTCAGGATCTTTTTTTCTGTGCCTAGGTATTCGAGGGTCTTCCCCATCTTCTCTTCTATTAGTTTCAGTGTATCTGGTTTTAAGTGAAGGTCTTTTATCCACTTGGATTTGAGCTTTGTACAAGGGAATAAGAATGGATTGATTTGCATTCTTCTACATGCTGACCTCCAGTTGAACCAGCACCATTTATTGAAAATGCTGTCCTTTTTCCACTGGATGGTTTTAGCTCCTTTGTCAAAGATCAAGTGACCATAGGTGTGTGAGTTCATTTCTGGATCTTCAATTCTATTCCACTGATCTTCCTGCCTGTCTCTGTACTAATACCATGCAGTTTTTATCACTACTGCTCTGTAGTGCAGTTTGAGGTCAGGTATGGTGATTCCCCCAGAAATTCTTTTATTGTTGAGAATAGTTCTCACTATCCTGAGTTTTTTGCTAATTCCAAATGAATTTGCAAATTGCTCTTTCTATTTCTATGAAGAATTGATTTGGAATTTTGATGGGGATTGCATTGAATCTGTAGATTGCTTTTTGGCAAGATGGCCATTTTTTACTAAGTTAATCTTGCCAATCCAGGAGCATAGGAGATCTTTCCATCTTCTGAGATCTTCTATTTCTTTCTTCAGAGACTTGAAGTTCTTATCACACAGATCTTTGACTTTCTTGGTTAGATTCACTCCAAGATATTTTATATTATTTGTGACTATTGTGAAGGGTGTCATTTCCCTAATTTCTTTCTCAGCCTCTTTATCCTCTGAGTAGAGGAAGACTACTGATTTGTTTGAGTTGATTTTTGTATCCAGCCACTTTGCTGAAGTTGTTTATCAGGTTTAGGAGTTCTCTGGTGGAAGTTTTAGGGTCACTTAAGTATACTATCATATCATCTGCAAATAGTGAAATTTTGACTTCTTCCTTTCCTATTTGTATCCCTTTGACTTCCTTTTGTTGTCTAATTGCTCTGGCTAGGACTTCCAGTGCTATATTGAATAGGTAGGGTGAGAGTGGGCAGCCTTGTCTAGTCCCTGATCTTAGTGGGATTGCTTCAAGTTTCTCTCCATTTAGTTTGGTGTTGGCTAATGGCTTGCTGTATATTGCTTTTACTATGTTTAGATATGGGCCTTGAATTCCTGATCTTTCCAGTACTTTTACCATGAAGGGATGTTGAATTTTGTCAAATGCTTTCTCAGTATCTAGTGAGATGATCAAGTGGTTTTTTTCTTTGAGTTTGTTTATGTAGTGTGTTACATTAATAGATTTCTGAATATTGAACTATTCCTGCATTCCTGGGATAAACCCTACTTGATCATGATGGATGATTGTTTTGATGTGTTCTTAGATTTGGTTTGTAAGAATTTTATTGAGTATTTTTGCATCAATATAGATAAGAGAGATTGGTCTGTAGTTCTCTTTCATTGTTGGGTCTTTGTGAGGTTTAGGTATGAGCGTAATTGTAGCTTCATAGAACGAATTGGGTCGTGTTCCTTCTGTTTCTATTCTGTGGAATAGTTTGAAGAGAATTGGTATTAGGTCTTCCCTGAAGGTCTTATAGAATTCTGCACTAAAACTATCTGGTCCAAGACTATTTTTTGGTGGGGAAACTTTTAATGACTGCTTCTATTTCTTTAGGGGTTATAGGACTGTTTAGATGGTTTATCTGCTCTTGATTTAATTTTGGTATCTGGTATCTGTCTCGAAAATTGCCCATTTCATCCAGATTTTCCAATTTTGTTGAGTACAAGTGTTTGTAGTAGGATCTGATGATTTTTTAAAATTTCCTCTGTTTCTGTTGTTATGTCTCCCTTTTCAGTTCTGATTTTATTAATTTGAATACTGTCTCTGTGCCCTTTGTTTAGTCTGGCTAAGGGTTTATCTATCTTGTTGATTTTTCTCAAAGAACCAGCTCCTGGTTTTGTTGATATTTTGTATAGTTCTTTCTGTTTCTACTCGGTTGATTTCAGCTCTGAGTTTGATTATTTCTTGCAGTCTACTCCTCTTGGGTATATTTGCTTCTTTTTATTCTAACCCTTTCAGGTGTGCTGTCAAGTTGTTAGTGTATGCTCTCTCCAGTTTCTTTTTGTAGGTACTTAGAGCTGAGTTTTCCTCTTAGTACTGCTTTCATGGAGTCCCACAAGTTTTGGTATGATGTGTCCTCCTTTTCATTAAATTCTAAAAAGTCTTTAATTTCTTTCTTTATTTCTTCCTTGACCAAGTCATCCTTGAGTAGAGTGTTGTTCAGTTTCCACGTGTATGTGGGCTTTCCATTGTTTTTGTCATTATTAAAGACCAGCTTTAGTCCATGGTGGTCTGATAGGGTGCAAGGGATTATTTTAATCCTTTTATATCTGTTGAGGCCTGTTTTGTGACCAATTATATGGTCTATTTTGGAGAAGGTACCATGAGGTCTTGAGAAAAAGGTATATTCTTTTGTTTTAGGGTGAAATGTTCTGTATATATCAGTTAAATCCATTTGCTTCATAACTTCTGTCAGTTTCATTGTGTCTCTGTTTAGTTTCTGTTTTCATGATCTCTCCATTGCTGAGAGTGGGGTGTTGAAATCCCCCACTATTATTGTGTTAGGTGTAATGTATTTTTTGAGCTTTAGTAAAGTTTCTTTTATGTATGTGGGTGCCCTTGCATTTGGGGCATAGACGTTCAGAATTGAGAGTTCATCTTGGTAGATTTTTCCTTTGATGAGTATGAAGTTTCCTTCCTTATCTTTTTTGATTACTTTTGGTTGAAAATCAATTTTATTTGATATTAGAATTGCTACTCCAGCTTTTTTTCTTGGGACCGTTTGCTTGGAAGTTAGTTTTCCATCCTTTTACTCTGAGGTAGTGTCTGTCGTTGTCACAGAGGTGTGTTTCTTGTATGCAGCAAAATGTCGGGTCCTGTTTATGTATCCAGTCTGCTAGTCTATGTCTTTTTATTGGAGAATTGAGTACATTGATATTAAGAGATATTAAGGAAAAATGACTGTTGCTTCCTGTCACTTTTGTTATTAGAGGTGGAATTATATTTGTGTAACTGTCTTCTGTTGGGGTTGTTGGAAGACTACTTTCTTGCTTTTTCTGAGTTGTAATTTCCCTCCTTGTGTTGGAATTTTCCATCAATTATCCTTTGAAGTGCTGGATTTGTGGGAAGATATTGTGTAAATTTGGTTTTGTCATGAAATATCTTGGTTTCTCCATCAAGAGTTATTGAGAGTTTTGCTTGGTATAGTAGTCTGGGCTGGCATTTGTGTTCTTTTAGGGTCTGTATGATATCAGTCCAGGATCTTCTGGCTTTTATAGTCTTTGGTGAGAAGTCTGGTGTAATTCTTATAGGTCTGCCTTTATATGTTACTTTACCTTTTTCTCTTACTGCTTTTAGCATTTTTTCTTTGTTTTGTATATTTGATGTTTTGATTATTATGTGACGGGAGGTATTTCTTTTCTGGTTTAGTCTATTTGGGGTTCTGTAGGCTTCTTGTACATTTAAGGACATCTCTTTCTTAGGTTAGGGAAGTTTTCCTCTATAATTTTGTTGAAGATATTTACTGGCCCTTTAAGTTGGGAGTCTTCTCCCTCATCTATACCTATTATCCTTATGTTTGGCCTTCTCATTGTGTCCTGGATTTCCTGGATGTTTTGGGTTAGGAGCTTTTTGCATTTTGAGTTTTCTTTGACAGTTGTGTCAATGTTTTCCATGGTATCTTCTGCACGTGAGATTCTCTCTTCTATCTCTTGTATTCTGTTGGTGATGCTTGTGTCTATGACTCCTGTTCTTTTTCTTAGATTTTCTATTTCCAGGGTAGTCTCCTTTTGAGATTTCTTTATTGTTTCTACTTCCATTTTTAGATCCTGGACGGTTTCGTTTAATTCCTTCACCTGTTTGGTTGTGTTTTCTTACAATTCTTTAAGGGATTTTTGTGTTTCCTCTTTAAGGGCTTCTACCTGTTTACCTGTGTTCTCCTCAAATTCTTTGAGAGTGTTATTTGTGACCTTCTTAAAGTCCTCTAACATCATCATGAGAAGTGATTTTAGTTCTGAATCCTGCTTTTCCAGTGTGATGTGGTGTTCAGGGCTTGCTATGGTGGGAGAACTGGGTTCTGGTGATGCCAAATAATTTTGGTTTCTGTTGTTTAAGTTTTTGTGCTTGCCTTTCTCCATTTGGTTAACTCTAGTGCTACCTGCACTCACTGGTTCTGACTGGAGCCTGTCTTTCCAGTTATCTTGCTTGTGTCAGAAGTCTTCATGGTCCAGATGTCTCTGTGATCTTGTGATCCTGAGCTCCATCTGCTCTGAGTGCAGTGTCTCCTCTAGGATGTCTCAGGATAAGGTGTCTTCATAGGAGCAGACCAACTAGGTGTTCGCTGCTCTGAGTGTAGTAACTCCTCTAGGATGTATCAGGATATGGTATCCACTGCTCTGAGTGCAGTGGCTCCTCTAGAATGTCTCCGTATACGGTTTTCCACAAGGGAGCAGACACAGGAGCAGACCCACTGGGTGTCTGCTCCAGACACAGGGATCCAGAGAGGGGCGGAAGGGGAGTGGTATTCTGCAGGGGCAGGGTTTGGGTGCCTGGTGGGGGGGTCCTGCGAGTTTCTGCTCCCAGCTGTGGCTCTGGGGCTTAGGGCGGTGGGCAACTGATCTTACCTGCCTCTCTAAGGTCAGTGGCCTCTCTGGGATGTCTCAGGATAAGGTTTCCACACAGGAGCACACAGGGATCCAGAGAGGGGCCCACAAAGGTATTTTAAGAGAGAACTTAATAAAATATTTCTTATTCCAAATAATAATATAATTGGCTATTAAAAATACTGATATTTGATCTATTACATGATCAATTTGTTAGTTTTCCTCTATACATGCTTTTATATTTCATATATATATATACATATACATATATATATCCCATAAAAGTGTGTTTATTATATTAATAAACAGCTCATCAAATAGAAAGACAATATATATAATTAGATTACATGTTTACTCTCTTGAGTTCCCCACTGCTTCAACACAGATAATCGAACTACGTGCTGTAGCCACTATTTAAAATGCTAAAATATTAAGCTGTCAATTGGTATACTCATAGCCAGTACATAGCTCATGGTTTATAATTGCTTAAAATTGTTCTTTTTTTTAGATATTGCTAATTTTCAAATTTTACAAATATAGCTCAACTTTTAAAACATGTATTTTTTTCCTTAATTTTTAAAGACATTTAAGAGCTCATACTAGATTGCCTGGACCCCAGAAAAATGCCATAACAAATTTGTATATCAGATAGATTACAGACCTCACAAAATCAATTAGCCATACAATTTTATTCTTTACATTGGGGTTGCTATATAATAAAATTTGTCTATCTAGATTGCTGTGCCACTGTTGCTGATTTGCCTCTTGTGATCCTTGAGGCCAGAAACTACAGTTTTTGGCACTTAGCACCTTATTCTAGAAACAGCCAAAGATTAAGTAAACAGCTTTTGTTTTTTCTCAGCAAGAACTGCTGGGCTCTGACTTATGCCTGCTAGTCTGAGGCCACTTAAAAAAGTTATTGTGGAGTTTATTATTAGGAGTAGGGGGTTTTCTATGAAAGATATCTAAGAAAAAAGTACAAAGAAAACTTCTATTTTATTTGAAAAAAGGAAAAAAGTTCTATATAAGTGGGAAAAGCAAGGAGTTCTGTTTTATCTCTTCATTATATTTGCCCTTTTATCTTTTTGTCCTCAGTATTCATACATTTTTTAAAATATATGATTACACGTTACAAAGTTCATTGCAAGTTTATACCAAAAATTAAATTATAAATTGAAGTAAAAATTTATAATAGAAAATGTTATATACATATTTACTAAAAGTAATTATGTGGCTAAACATGCATTATCTGTGTGGCTCCACAGGTTCACTGGGGGTTTAGAACTATAACTGGGTTATCAGTGAAGATTTGTGTAGATAAGCCCAGACAATATTTTATTTTTTATCCTAACACCTATGGTAAATTGTTGGTTCCCCTTTTATTGATCTTTGGCAAATTGTTTTATAACCTCCTGGAATGTGCTCTGAGTGGATAAAAGTCTAGTTAGTATCTTTTTTTTTGTTTTTTTTTGAGACAGGGTTTCTCTGTGTAGCCCTGGCTGTCCTGGAACTCACTCTGTAGACCAGGCTGGCCTCGAACTCAGAAATCCTCCTGCCTCTGCCTCCCAAGTGCTGGGATTAAAGGCACCACCACTGCCCGGCAAAAAATATTGGCTGGAGAGACAACCGTGGGTGCTGGGAACCAAACTCATATATTTTTTTTTTTTTTGGTTGTGAGCCTAGCCTTTAACGGCTGAGCCATCTCTCCAGCCCTAGTTATTATCTAAGAACAATTAACTGATGTTATTTGAGAGACTGACTAAATTCTTATTACAGTTTTGACTATCAGAAAAAGGCCCAGTAACAGTCTTGTTATAAAGAGCTTAATAATCATAGATATAATTTTAAAATTTTTTATAAGATCATCATTAAGATTTAAAAAGTCATCCATTTGTCTATATAATATCACCACAAGACAGTACATCTTAGTGGATCTATGTTTAACAATAATTGCTTGAGACAGCAATCTGATATTTTTAGTGAGTGTATAAGTCAAATTACAAAATTTGGTTTTAGTGTCCTCATTTTTTTCATAATAGTGTTAATAGTTGAGGACTTATACCTAATCAATTATGACAAGTAGATATTATTCATTTTTGATTTGAGAAAATTAAAATATATAATGTGATTTGACACCTTTTCAGGCTTTCTAGTTACAATTGCTTTAACAAGAGAAACAATTAAAAGGGTAATTAATTATTGCCTATATTATCTTTTTGTGCTGGTGTTCTATATCATATTAAAATAAACAAAACTGACCATTGCAGTCAGACATTTGAGATGTTTTGTTGACAATTTGATATTACCCATATTACTGGAATTCCTTGTAATCCTCAAGGACAAGGTATTATAAAACAGATATTGTGGAACTTTAAAATAGTGTCTTCATGACTCTGACTGTGGGAGAAGTGGCTGCTGGCACTTCTGCCCTGGTTTTACTAAGAACTCTAAAAAATTGGCTTTTAAAACAAAAGAAGGGGAGTTACACTCCCAGAAATATTCTCCATCATGCCTTGTTCATTCTCAATTTTCTAAATCTGGATGCTCATGGCAAATCTGCTACTGACTGCCTTTGGCATGCTGAGACCAATAAAAACTATGCCACAGTTATGTGGAAGGACCCTCTTATCTTTAAATGGAATGGCCCAGACCCAGTTCTTATATGGGGCAAGGACTGATATGCCTGTTTGATATCAAAGAAGGCACAGCTAAATGGCTGACAGAAAGATTAATGAAATAAATAGATACCCCCACAAATCCAGGCCCAATTATAAATAAGATGAATAAGAATTGACATCCAGGGAAGAGAAATCTCCCTGTGAATTCCCTTCCTTTTCTTTCCAGGTAAAAATGAATCACCCATGGTGTTTGCTGTTGGAAGTTCTAATCCTGATGCTTGGCCTCCAGACTTACACTACTCAGATCTTCAATGGGCCAGTGACAAGGACATTGAATAGCTCGAGATTGACATTACTAATTGGAAGAAATCCCTCGTTCCACTGTCTGAAGTGACTTCCAAAATGCAAAGGATTTTATTGGACTTGATTTACTCTCTTACAATAGAAAAGACTGTGTACAGCTCTAGACTATGTACAGCCCTTAAAGAAGAATGTTGCTTTTACATAGATAAGACAGGGATGGTTAAAGAGAACATGAAAAAGGTCAGAGAAGGCCTTGAGAAAAGATAGAGAGCATAAGAGAAAAAGATGAGAGCTGGTACAAGAATTGGTTTTCAACCTCTCCATGATTCAACCCTATTTCCTTCCATTTTGAGACCATTTAATTGGGTTATTTTTGCTTATTTTTTTTTTGGACTCTGGGCCTTAAATAGGCTAACTTTGTGAAAGATAGATAATTTGGCAGCAAAACCTATTCAGATACATTATCATAAGTTAGCTATAGAAGACCACGAGACTCAAGACGAGGTTGTTACTCTATCTAAGGTGTTCCCAAAACCCATCTCCACCCAACCTAAAAGAGGGGACTTCTGCCCCTAGATCAAGCAGAGAGGGGCCACCCAGAACCCTCTCTGACTGGCAATCTAAATTCTTGCTTAGGCTGTGAGACTAAGCACTACAAGGGAATATAAATAAAAATTTAAAATATCTTTCTGGGTTTCCTGAGGGACAAGCCTGACTGTGCATAGGGGTTAATGTCAAAAGTATCCCCTCTCCAGGAAAAAGACATCAGGATGGGTATGGCCCTCACACCTCACTAAACAACGACAGGAGGACCAGAGCCATTACAAGGTCCCCTTTAATTACTGGAGGTCAGGCCTCTATCTCTGCCTTTGCAAGATTGGAATCTCTACAGTCCTTCTATTCTTGGAGAAGGGAGGAGATGTCAGGGGCAGCCCTGCTTATACACTGAAGGCCTAAAATCAACCATAAGCCTAAAATCAGCAATAGGCCTGACATACATGCCTGTTAACACAAAGTCTTGGGTCTCTGTAGAAAAACACTGAAACAGATGGCTATAAGCTATTGTGAACAAGCAGCTGTGATGGAAAATTACCAGCCTGAGTAGTCATAGACCTTGTAGATAGGTAGCCTTGGTGGATAGTACCTACTTAGATAAGGACAAGTGAATCATTGGTGGAGTCATAGTGGCCTGTCCTCTGAAACTTCACTCAGCTGAAACTCTGTTCTAGAAGATATCTGTACTCCCCCTGAACACCTATGCTCCTGCATCATCCTCTTCCCCACATTCTGCTTTTTTTGTGTATATAACCCCTGTGTGAAAAAGTAAAAATTACGATTTGATCAAACTATGAACAAATCAAATCGTCACTCTTTGTGTTCACCTGTTTTCCCTCATCTTCTCTTTCAGGTGACCTGGACCCCTGTTTAATGCCCTGCTGGCCAGGGCACATGATGGTGATAGTTGTACAATCATGTGAATATATTCAATATGAATAAACTCTTTAGTTAAATGCTTATCACAATGACTGTTATGCCAGATACATTTCCCCAATATTTAAGGATTTCTTTTCTAAGTATATTGCATCTGTTCTGTTTGTTAAGGCAGTATAAGCCATTCTAGGGAAGGTGATGGAACAGGACACGTGTTCAAGGTGAATAGAAATACCTCACATTTGGATGGTACACTGCAATTTACATAGCTCCCTTGTGGAAATTCCTTATCTTTTGAGATTCTTTTTTTAAAATTTATTTTATTTTAATTTTTTATTGGATATTTTATTTACATTTCAGATGTCATCCCCTTTCCCCATTGCCTCTCCCTAGAAAGCCCCTATCCCATGCCCCCTTTTCCTTTTTGCTTTTATACAATTTTTTAAAAATGTTAATCAAAGGCTTTATAAGTTTGGTAATGCTCAGTCAGAAGTGTAACCCAATACCCAACCTAGATATATCAACTATCTTTGACTAGTGGAGACATCTGCTTCCATGTCCCATTCCCTTTATCTCTCTTTCTCTCTCTCATCACCTAGCTTCTCCCCTCCTTCTTCTCCTCCTCTCCTTACTCCTTTTCTTCCTCTCCTTACTCCTCCTACCTTAGCTCCTTTTGAGGTTCTCTTAACTAGCATATGGAATATAAGAGTTGTCTGTGATAAAGGTGGATAGAGTATGTGAAGACTTGGTAGAAAGGTGGGAGGTGATTGGTATAACAATGTTCGGTGGCTGGAAGAGAAAGGGATGAACCTGTGGCTTATCATCTACTTGACTCACTTGTTTTCCCTTGGACATGATAGGTAGCATTCAATTTTTTTTTACTGTTTTGGGTCCCATCTTTATTAACTTTTATTCAAATAAGCAATATTGTCTTATAATGAAAGGCTCCCATCTTCAAAATCTGGCCCTGTCCCTTTCTGATTACATGATTGTTGGTAGTTACTTCTTATTCCTGTCTTTAGGTTTCTATCAGAGAATAACAATTCCTGCCCTATTTCTTAGCTTTGTGGCACAGGAGGATGATGCTGTTGGCTGAAAGAAATGGCAGGGACTGCCACTGAGCTTTCTCTCCCTTCATTTTGTCTTGCCATATCATTTAAAAATTTTGTTTTTAATTAGCACGTGGAGTATTAGATTTCATTATGTTGTAATACTATTCTTGATAAGATTCCCAGTGTCACCAACTAGAAAGACACATCATTTACAATACAGAGGTTTCATGTTTAGTAAAACAGAATCAGGTTAAGAAAACAGATTGCCCAAAGTGTGGAGCCAGCTGTTCTACAAAGTGCTTTAACATTGAGGGATATTTTTGGAAACTGGTCTGCAACAACTTCCCTAAATATCTGGTTACTCTAAATGTCTAGGATGACATTATGAATAATGAACTGCACATTTTCATTATATCAGTCTGTAGAATTTTAGCCATATTGAATATCAGGAAAATTTGGCTTCCAACTTTTCCAGAAGCATTACTTATTACCAGGCACATTCTGATCTGTGGAGAGGTAGGTAGTTTTCCTCACTCTTTCCTGTTGAGTTCTTCTAAGCTAAAGTGGAAGTCCTTACTTCTGCTTGTTAACAATATAAATTCTATCAACAGTCACAAAAATAAACTAACTTCTTTCATTTGGGTTTCTTAAACACCAACACATATGCACTGCTTTTTGGAAATATTATCTCAAGGAAATTATCTTCTTCTTCCTCAAAAACAGTTCTCAGCTTCAAAAGTTGTTTACCTAAGATGACTTGATATGATTCCTGAATCATATAACTGGGTGAACTTGTATCTTGTGTTTGGCCAATGCAAAAGTAAACAAAAACCTGATGCCAACTAGATGAAACTGCAAAACATTTACATTTACAAAGTATTTTGGCTCAGAAAGCATGTCGAGTGACTAACTTCCCACTTTCTTAGACCTGTCTTCACTCTTGGACTCCATTCATCACATACTTGCATCTTGAAGAAAACCTTACAATGGATTCTAAAAATGATAGTTGAAATCTGGAAAAAGTCTCCTTGTCAAATCTCCATATGGCAGAATTTCTTTGAGCCATTTCCAGGTTTCTGCAGAGCCAAAGAATGTCTGAGAGCATACTTTGCAAGTATGCACAGATGGTCTTGAGCATTTAGCACAGTCAGCTCTATAGCCTGTGCATTCTGCTTACTATTGCTCAGAAACAAATTACCCCCAAGCTTAGTGACTTCCAATAACCATTTTACTGTACCCATGAATTTTGTGGCTCAGGAATTCAGACAGAGCACAGTGGGAGTCACTAACTTCTGCTTCACAATGTGTGCAGCTAAGAAGATTTGGTGGCTGTGGTTAATGACTGGGGAATCGAATCTTGAGACGTCATTATTCATGTGTCTGGCTGTTAGCTTTGTATACTGTTAGTTGGGCACGTTGATGAGATGTCCTCTATGTGACCTGCCCTACCCCACATCATGGTGGCTTCAAATTACTTGGACTTTCTTTATACTGATTCAGGACCTCAAAGGTTAGAATACGTACAAAAATTTCTTTACTAGGTATTTTGAAATGGTGGCAAAGCTGGTGATCACTATATATTGTATACTTATGCTAAGATGTCACACTATTTCTGTCCTAGTTGACTCTACTGTTGTGATTAAACACCAGGACTAAAAGCAACCTGGGAGGAAAGAGCTTATTTGGTTTATACTTCCATATCACAGTCCATTCTTGGGGAAAGAGGAGGCAGGAACTCAATCAGGGCAGAAACCTGGTGACAAGAACTGAAGCAAACACTAAAGAAGGATGTTGTATATTGGCTTGCTCTTCACTTGGTCTGCCCATGGGTGGTTTCCCTACGATGGGCTGGATCCTTCCATATCAATCATTAATAAAGAAAAATCTTTTTTTTTGAGACACAGTTTCTCTGTGTAGCTGTGGCCGTCTTGGAACTCACTCTGTAGATTAGGCTGGCCTCAAACCCAGAGAACCATCTGCCTCTGACTCCTGAGTTCTGGGACCAAAGGCATGCGTCATCAAAGGCATGCGTCACCACAGTCCACAAGCCATGCTTCTCAAGGGAAAGAGAATCAAAAGATTTGGAAACAATTGCCACACATACCATCCTTTATCTATGCAGGGCAATATGATTCCCAAATAATATACCTGGGAGGACAAAAATGATGGAAAATAATAGAACTCCAGTTTCAGAGATGAAGGAAAGGAGGACAGAAAGAGTCATTCTCAGAGACTGGGGTTATGCTTAGGATTCAGGTATACCTTTTGAAATAAGCACTGAAGCTTCTTAAAGTCGCTTGTGGGCCTCAACTCCTTTAAGGGGTTGAAATGACCCTTTCACAGGGTTAGCCTAAGACTATTGGAAAAACACAGAGATTTCCATTATGATTTATAATAGTATCAAAATTACAGTTTTGAAGTAGCAACAAAAATAATTTTATGGTTGGGGGTCACCACATGAGGAATGTATTAAATGCTCTTAAAGAAATATGAGGTCTGCTGGGCAGTGGTGGCGCACGCCTTTAATCCCAGCACTTGGGAGGCAGAGGCAGGCAGATTTCTGAGTTCGAGGCCAGCCTGGTCTACAGAGTGAGTTCCAGGACAGCCAGGACTACACAGAGAAACCCTGTCTCGAAAAACCAACCCCACCCCCAAAAAAGAAAGAAATATGAGGTCTTCAAATTGCTGTCTATAGTAGGCAGTTGCATGTGCTTCTCAGATCTCTAATCTAGTAGTGATTTGTCCCAATTGCTAAGAAAGCTATTAGGTAGGTAGGCTTCAGCTCTCAGTCCTTGCAAATTGGTTCAGTCATGAAGCTATTTTGCTCAATTCATATTTCCCCTAGTGGCTTAATAACTGACAGATACAGGATTCTGAATCTTTTTAAAATATACTTTTAAAATTTATTTTTGTTTTATGTTCATTGATGCCTTTCCTGAACATTTGTCTGTGTGAGGATGTTAGATTCCCTAGAACTAGTTATAGATAGTTGTGAGCTTCCATCTGGGTGCTGGAAATTGAACCTGGGTCCTCTGAAGGAGTAGCCAGTGCTATTAATCACTGAACCATCTTTCCAGCTCCGCCCTCCTATTTCTGACTCTTAAAGGTCATTTTCTCTCCATTACTCTTCATGTGGCTAGTCGAGGATATCAGATTTATCTTTTTTGTTTGTTTGTTTGTTTGTTTGTTTTTTGAGACAGGGTCTCTCTGTGTAGCCCTGGCTGTCCTGGAACTCACTCTGTAGAGCAGGCTGGCCTCGAACTCAGAAATCCGCCTGCCTCTGCCTCCCAAGTGCTGGGATTAAAGGCGTGCGCCACCACTGCCCATCTCAGACATATCTTGTAGTATAACTTTTTTCTCTGCATCATTTTTCCTTTTGTTTCCATCTCAGATGCTCTCTAATAAATACGTTGCAGGATAAACTTTGTATGAGCAAGTGCTTCTTTGAAAACCCAATATATTACACTATCTGACTCTTTTAACTCTATGTATTCTCCTACCAACTTTGTCCCTGAGTTGTGGCATCTCATACATTTCCTGCTTAAGTATAGAATCTTTCTATATTAGACTAAAGTTGGGCCAACTTTAATCTCCAGTTGACTTTGATTTTACTGGGTAGTTTTAGAGTCCTATTTTACCATACAGCCATTATTTTTTCTTAGAACATTTTTATGTTTTAAAGATTTATTTACTATGTTCATAGTGTTCTATTTGCATGCCGGGTGACAGTTCTCATTACAGATGGTTGTGAGCCACTATGTGGGTGCTGGGAATTGAACTCCTGACCTCTGGAAGAGGTCTGAGTCATTTCTCCCACTCCATGTAACCATTATTATTATTTTCTACAAATAAGGAAAATTTTAGTTCTTTCCAATAAGTTTCATTTTTTTCTTGCCTATTTCTTTGGCTATGATTTCTATTACTGTTTTTATTTGCAGACATGAATAATAATGAGCCACACTTGTGGGATTTAACCTGAGAATTGAAGACTAATTCAGTATTCAAAATCATCCAGTAATGCCACATATTGTGCTGGTTCATTTTTTCAACTTGACATAAGATAGGGTCATCTGGGAAGAGGGCTCTCAACTGAGAACATGTCTTCATCAGCTTGGGCTGTAGGCAAGCCTGTTGGGGGCATTTTCTTGAATAATAATTAATGTGAGATGGCCTGGCCTACTGTGAGTGGTACCGTTCATGGGAAGGTGGTCCTGGATTATTTAAGAAGGCAAGCTGAGAAGTCCGTGGGGAGCAAGCTAGAAAGTAGTGTGTCTCCATGGTTTCTGCCTCTGTTCCTGCTTGAGTTCCTACTCTGACTTCCATCATTGACAGATTGTGATGGGGACATACAAATCAAATAAACTCCACAATTGCTTGTTGCTCTGACATTTTTCACAGCAATAGAAAACAAACTAGGACACATAGCTTCAAATATTTCGTTTTATATATTTCAGCAGGTAGTACATGTAGAAGTCAGGAAACTGGAAATGAGCCATTGGCTGAGAATGCATTTACGGAGGGCAGGAAGTAGAATGTAGGTTTAATAAAAGCAGGGAAGGGGAATATTGGAGCAAAATCAAGTATGTGTGAAGAAGCTACTTGGGAACCTAGGATCTTGCAATCCAAGTTTTAAAAGAATTTCAAGAGGGAATAGCAGATATGATATGGAAGAATAAGGGGTGAACATTGAGAAATAAAAGTTTAAGTAGAGATGGAGACAGGAGTTGAGGGAATGGAATCCTTCTGTAGCTCCACTAGCTTATAAGCTAATTAAAAATCTACTTAAAAATTGGAATAGAAATACACATTAGTGAACAAAGCTACTTCCAGAAGACACTAGCTATTAAATGAAAATCTCAGTGCTAAGCATAGGTTACCTCCTTACAAGTTATTGAACAAAGAGGTCCCAGAGGTATCCCAAACAGTACAGTCTTTTTGTTATTGCTTTTGGTTGTCCATACTAATTAGATAAGACCCCATTGCTGAAGAAACCACAAACTTTGGTTGCAGAACAAAGATAAATCGATTTTGAACTGACCAGGAAACTCTACTCTGGCTAGCTTTCTTGGTGCTTGAAGGTGCTATGTAGGCTGTTGTGGGGAGGAAAACCATTAATGGTCTTGTACAGTGCTGGACTCTGCATATTACAATACTGGCCTGCCAGGCAAGATGTGCTCACTGTGCTGGGCAGTGGTGGTGCGCAACTTTAATCCCAGCACGTGGGAGGCAGAGGCAGGCGGATTTCTGAGTTCGAGGCCAGCCTGGTCTACAGAGTGAGTTCCAGGACAGCCAGGGCTACACAGAGAAACCCTGTCTTGAAAAAAAAAAACTTAAAAAAAAAAAGAAAAAAAAGATGTGCTCACAGGTGTAACCATGACAATATGACAATTTGGGATAACCAATTGCTCTCTTGGTTAGATTTGAGGCCTGTTTTACAAGAGGGATTTCATTTCCAGTACTGTAAACACAGTAAAAAACCATGGATAGGGGAGTCATAGGCCCTAGGAGAGAACCTATTGATGTTGCTTTTCTAAATGGCCAGATTATATGCCTTCTAAATGTTTACACTTACAGCCATAGACTTGTGCTGCTCCCAAACTTGGTCAGAGAAGCTTCTTCCTGGCATGAGTAGTGTTTAATGAGGAGACACATTAATATTTAAAATGATGATAGTGACTATGACTGTTCAGTCACAGGTGGGACATCTATATAAAGCCACTTCCCCAAGACTCAGAAAATATTGTGGAAGAAGAGGCAGAAAGAATATAAGCTGGAAGATGAGAAGTACCGTGAAATGCTGTTCTCTGGATAGTGTATGGCAATAGTTTCTACATAAGTATCCCACTGCAGAGTGGAATATTGTTGCCATCAATGAACTGATGTCATTGTCATCACCTAAAGTCCATAGTTCACATTAAAGTTCTCTTGTATATTCCAGGGCTTTAGCTAAATGGTTAATGACATGTATCAACCATTAGTATTCACAAAGTATTTTCACTGTTCTAAAATCCTCTGCCTTCTCTCTGCTTGTATCTTCTTCCTCAAGCAGTGATGGTTTTGCTGTCATCACAGTTTCCCATTTTTAGAACGTCATATTTCTGTAACCAAATCTATGTACTCTATTCAGACTGGTCCTTTTCATGTGGCAATATGCATTTATGTTTCCCATGGGCCTTTTGGTGACCTGGTAGCTCATTTCTCTTTACCATTGAATAATATCCATATATACCAATGATATGAATAAGTGATATACCATAGTTCACTTAAACACTCACCTACTGAGGGGTATTTTGGTTACTTATATAAAGTAGAAACTTAAGCATTCTTTGGAAAGTCAGTTGTGTTGGACGGTGTTTTGCTGGGGCAAACATGTGAAGAAGTGTTTTCCTGAAGTGGACACAGGTGAAGGGACATTTTGTTTAGGCAGACTTGTGAAAGAACATTTTGCTGAAGCAGACGCAGGTGAAAGGATGTTCTGCTAAAGTAAGTACATGAAAGGGCACATAATGAAGGATTCTTCTCTAAGCACACAGGCCTGCCTTACATTGTGTAGTTGAGTACCATTTGTCAGGACTCCACAGAAATACATCAAAAAACAAAACAAAACAAAACAACCCCCCCCAAAAAAAACCCAAAACAAACAAACAAAAAACCCCAAACCAAAACCAAACCAAACCAAACCAAACCAAACCAAACCAAACCAGACCAAACCAAACCAAACCAAACCAAACCAAACCAAACCAAACCAAAACAAACCAAACCAAAACAAACCAAACCAAACCAAAACAAAACAAAACTTCTGGTGGTATGTCACAGCTTCTGGCCACTACAGTGGACTCAGGCTGATTGGCAGTGTGATGTCAGCTGAGACAGACTCATGTGAAGTTTTGCTAAGTCAGACTCACTTGCTGAGGCAAAACCTGTGGTGAGGCAAGACCTGTGGGGCACATGTGATGTTTGAAGGGAATATAAATAGGTCTCAACAGACAGTGACGGAGGCTGAGCTTGGCTTTGCCTGTAGAGCTGTTTGTAGGGCTCAAGTCTTCACTAATCTTCGATTTGATGAGAGAGGCACAGATGAGAACTTCTCCTTGTGTCCTTCCAGGTCTCTCCTGCTGACTTGTGCCAATTAAGCTGAGGCCTGGCTGTCTCTGCTAGGTCGCACCACTGCTGCTGATTTGTGTTTGCTCTCCTGACTCTACCGAACTGGACTGCTAGTGTATCTGTGAAGGGTTTGCGAGTGGATCAAGCTGCTGCTGCTCACCTGTGAACTGAACTGTGGATTTCCAGACAACACAGACGGTATTTGCTCTAAAGAACCATTTCTAAACAGGTCCATTTATCCCCATATCCTAGAAGGGAAGTTAAAGCATTTAAGAACCATCATTAAAAGTAGGCTTTGAAAAAATTAAAGTTATACTTATAAATTTTAACAATGATAAACATAAATGTCTATTTGCATGTATGAAAATGTTCACTTCTTAACCCTTTGACAAGCTTTGCTTAAACATATTTTTTGTGTATTTAATAATGACATATTTCCATACCATGTTACTCAATATTATTTTGTTTTATTGTAGGTATTATGTTTTGGTTTGAGAAACAGTCTCATTGATGTAGCTCAAGCTATCCTAGAACTCTTTTTTTGTATTTATTTATTTTATTTTTATTTTTATGGGTATTTTGCCTGCATGCATGTATATGTGCACCACATGCATGTCTGCTGCCATGGATCGCCTGGAACTGGAGTTACAGACAGTTGTAAGCTGCCATCTGGGTGCTGGGTGAACCTGGGTCACTCTAGAGGAACATTCAGTGCTCCTAACCTCCGAACTATTTCTCCAGACCCTACCCTAGAACTGTTTATGTAGCATAGAACCTAGGCTGGTCTTGAGCTCACACTCTTCCTGTCTTAATTCCTCAGTGATAGAACTGCAGGAGTATGCTACTCTGCCTGGCTTTGATGATGATGATGATGATGATGATGAATACAACAATAACAATAATAGTACTACTTAGAAATAGTGATTGCCAGATATTACAGTATTATAGTTTGAATATGAACTATTCTCCCCACAGTCGCATGTATTTGAACATGTGATCCCTTTCTGGTAGCACTGTTTTAGGAGATTAGAAAACTTTTGGATGTTGGGACCTGGCTGGAAGACGTAGAGCCACAGGACTCAGGATTGAGAATTATACTTTAACTCTGCTTTTGGATCCATGTAGATGTAACAAATGATGCTGTAAGCTCCTGGTGCTGCAGACAGTGCTGCTCTGTACTGGTACCTCATGTGATAGAGTGTATCCTTTAAACTGTGAACCAAGTGAAAACTGTTCTCCTTCAAATTGTTTCTTGTTTGGTATTTTGTCAGACCAATGAAAAGGGCAGCTAATACAAACAGTATATATTTATCATGTAAAAAATAGAATTTTGAAATATATACACATTGTACACAACTAAATATGCATAATGAACATATTCATTATCTTATACACATAATATATTTTTGTTTGTTTTTCGAGACAGGGTTTCTCTGTGTAGCCCTGGCTGTCCTGGAACTCACTCTGTAGACCAGGCTGGCCTCAAACTCAGAAATCCGCCTGCCTCTGCCTCCAGAGTGCTGGGATTAAAGGTGTGCGCCACCACCGCCCGGCCACATAATATTTTTTAAGAATACAATTGATGTAAAGCTGGAGAGATAGCTGAGCGGTTAAGAGTGCATAGTTCTCTTGCAGATGGAGATTATAAATCTAGAGGACCTGAGGTTGGTTCCCAGCACCAAGCTCGCAATTGCCTGTTATTTCAGTTCCAGGGCATCTGAAGCTTCTGGCCTCCATGGACCCTTGAGCTTCTGCACACACTCACACCGAAGCACAACCATATACACACAATTAAAGATAATAAAGAATGTAAAAGAATAGATATAGTTATATCTATTATATATATATATATATATATATATATATATATATATATATATATATCTTAATTATATCTAGTGTGTTATGAAATAGACCTCTTGAATTTATTCTTGTCTAACTGAATTGCAACATTTTAAATTAAACCAATGCATGTATAGCTCAGTACTTGACAGACAATCTATATTTAATAATGCTAGCTGTTAATACTAAATGAGTTACATGCAATTCCTTAACAAAATCATGCACTATTTAAATAGTATATATAGACTTTCCTAGAACACATTGCTCTTAATTTATTTCTGCTTTTTAACAAAGGTAGATTATGGCAGAAAGCCCTTATTCTGCTTCATCAGGTATTCCCATGAGTGCATGTTCCATTGCATGTGCTTACTACCCTTCTCTTGTCCTAAAAGTGTTAGCCGTACAAACATTTTAATTCAAACACCAAGTTTAATGAGCATTATATCAGCATTATTTTTTATTTATTTTAACTAAAAATATTTGTTTGTTTCTCTTTTACATGTATAAGAGTTTTACATGTATGTGTTTTATGTACTACATTCATGCCTTGTGTCCATGGACATCAGAAGAGGGAATCAGATGTCCCGGAACTGGAGTAATCTACAGGTATGTGGGTGCTGGGAGCCAAACCCAGGTTTTCTGGAAGAGCAACAGTTGTTTTTTTCTTTCTTTCTTTTTTTAAATTTCATCATTCACTTTATTTTTATATGCTAAATCTTAGGTGACAAGTGTGTGTTTGTATGTACATATATATATATAATTTTTCTATGAAAGGACAACTGAATAAACAAGAAGCAAGTACAAATGAAAGATAATATTGTTTCTACATATAGTTTCCTTATACTAATAAGCTAACATTCCTTTGAGAAGTAACTGACTGCTATTCTGGGACAGAAACATTCACTTGCTACATTTAAGACAATTTAGATAATATTAATACTTGATTAAAGATACTGGATAAACTAATAAATACAATATATTAATTTCATTTTTCATTGTTTTTAGTACTCTTTTTTCTCTTTTGTATTATTGAGATTATTACTTAATAATATTTTTTCCTTCCCTTTCTCCTTCTAAACACTGTCATATATCTCTCTCTGCTCTCTTTAAAATGTATAGCCTCTTTATTTTTACTGTTATTGCATGCATATGTATATAGTGCATATATATGCATATATGTATATGCATATGTATTATATACATATATTATATACATTTCTATATACATATATACATACATTATATACACACATCATATAATACATCATATACATACATTATATACATATACACATACATATACATGTACATATACATTCCTAAACATAGCCTGTTCAGTCCATATAATGCTACCTGTATGTATGTTTTCAGGGCTGAGAATTTAGCACTAGAGAACCAACTGATGTGCTCTTTCCTGGGATAAGCCACCCCTCTGGCTCCCAGGTTTTCTTAGTTGCTTATCGTTCTTTATGTAGTATTGAGTCCTTGTGGGCTTTTCTTCATCCAGTTTGGCATATTCACTGGTATCATCCACAACAAGTGTTCATAACTTTTGAACCATGTTTCCAGCCCTCAGATAAATTGTTTAGATTATTGATAAGAATATTAAGAAATAGCCAGAAGCTGGAAACAACCCAGATGTTCCACAATGAAAGAATGAGTTTAAAAAATGTGGTTCATTTACACAATGAAATACTATTCAGCTATTAAGAATAAGGACATTCTGAGTTTTGCAGGCAAATGATGGAACTAGAAAATATCCTCAGTGAGGTATCTCAGAACCAAAAGGACATGCATGGTATATACTCACTTATAAGTGGATATTAGACAAAAAAGTACAGAATGCCTATGATATAATCCACAGGACTCAAAAAGGTTAACATGTCAAAGGACCCAAGTGAGGATGCCTCAATCCCACTTGTGAGGGAGAAGAAAGCAGAGGGAGGAGGGGAAGAGGGAACTGGGTGGGAGACAGGAGGGGAAGGGGCAGGGGAAAGAGGGAATATGATCAGGTATTGGGAAGGGGAACCAGGAGAAGCCCCAGGGGCCCCAGAATGAATGAAAATATACAACCTAGGGAGGTAGGAGGTGGGGGGACCATCTAGAATGTACCAGAGACCTGGGAGGTGAGAGGGACCTTAGATGAAATGCCCTACAGTCGGCAGAGAGAACTTGTAGAGCCCACCTCCAGCAGAAAGACAGGGCATCAAGTGGAGGGAAGAGGTTGCCATCCCACAGTCAAAACTCTGACCCAGAATTGTTCCCGTCTAAAAGAACTGCAGAAACAAAGATGGAGAAGAGATTGAAGGAAAGGAGGTCCAGTGACTGGACCAAATTGGGATCCATTTCAAGGGGAGACTACAAGGCCTGACACTATTACTGATGCTATGATGTACTTACAGACAGAAGCCTAGCATGACTGTTCTCCAAGAGGCCCAACAAGCAGGTGACTGAGACAAAAGCAGATACACCAAACCAATGGTCTGAAGTTGAGGACCCCTGTGTTTGAATTAGGGAAAGGCTGGTAGGAGCTGCCAGGAGGAGGCAGGCAACTCCATAAAAAGACCAGCAGTCTCAACTAACCTGGATCCCTGAGATCTCTCAGACACTGAGCCATCAAACAGACAGCATACATTAGCTGGTCCAAGGCCCCTGACACACATACAGAAGACTGCCTGGTCTGGCCTCAATAAAAGAAGATGCACCTAACCCTTGAGAGACTTGAGGCCCCAGGGGATAAGGAGGGCTGGCGGGGTGTGAGGGGAGAAGTGAGCGTGTAGGGACATCCTCTTGGAGATGGGGGAAGAGGAAGGGATGAGGAACTGTCAGAGGGCAGAATGAAGGGATAATGACTGGACTGTAAAAAAAAGATTAAGGATAATAATAACAATAATAATAATAATAATAATAATAATAATAATAATAGGAAAAGAAAGAAACAAAGAAAGAAAGGAAGAAAGAAAAGAATATTAAGAAACACAAGTTGAGCCGGGCAGTGGTGGCACACGCCTTTAAACCCAGCACTTGGGAGGCAGAGGCAGGCGGATTTCTGAGTTCGAGGCCATCCTGCTCTACAGAGTGAGTTCCAGGACAGCCAAGGCTATACAGAGAAACCCTGACTCAACCCCCCCCCCAAAAAAAAAGAAAAAAAAAGAAAGAAAGAAAGAAAAAAGAAACACAAGTTGACACTTGTGGGCCAGGCCAGATTCACCCTTCTCTTGTACATCCATGTCCTTCGTAGGTTTGAGCTCACAGGAATGTATGCATTCCCATTTAGATGCAAGGAAACAGCTAGTTTTGGCTGCAGCTCTTGAGAGCAGATATCTTCAACCTTACCTGCCATAACTTCAGTTCTCCAATGGTCTCAGTCAATGTTCTATTGCTGTGAAGAGACACCAGGACTGTGGCGATTCTATAAAGGAAACCATTTCACTGGGGCTGGTTTAAAGTTCAGAGATTTAGTCTGTTATTTTCATGGAAGCATGGCTGTATACAGCAGACGTGATGCTAGAGAGGAGCAGAGAGCTCTACACTTGGATCTGCAGGCAGCAGGAAGAGATTGTCACAGTGGATGTTGCTTGGGCTTCTGAGAGCTCAGAGCCCACCCTCAGTGATGACTGCCTTCAACAAGGCCATGCCTACTCCAACAAGACCATACCTCCATGGCCCTCCCATATATACCTGTAATGTTTCACTTACCCACAGAATTCAACTTACTTCTTTGAATGCCAAATATTTTTCCTTCAAATATATTGTGATGGAAGAATCGGAACTCAGACTCTCATCGCATGCATGAGATGAGATATAGGTTTTAAAATTGAGCTGTGCCTCCAACCCCTAAGATACACTATTTTAATTGGGAAATTTTTGAAATAGGAATTTGAAGTTACTTGTCTTTTTTCAGTATGTGCAAGCATGTGCACATTGTACATATCATAGAGCTACTTGTATGTAGGTGCATGTTTTAATTTCAGTACTGTGGAGGCAGAGCAAAGCAGATCTTTATAAGTCTGAGGAACTTGAACTATATGGTGAATTCCAGGCCAGCTTAAGCTACATAGTGGCTCTCTTTCTCCCTTAAACACACACACACACACCACAGAAATACACACCCAAACACAGATATTTAGATCTGCTTGTCCTGTAGCCTACTCTAGAGTCTACCTTTATATTTCTAGAAGCTAGGTTTTAAAGTAACATTTGCTTTTTATCTATAATAAATGCATTGTTTCTTTATTATAGGAAATTTGAAAAAAATTAAAAGGGAGAAGGAAATTTAGTCATTTACAGAGAAATATTTTGTTGGTTTATTTCAGAATGTAAGAAGTAAATCTTTTTGCCAGTATCCTTTTTTTTTTTTTTGTTTTTTCGAGACAGGGTTTCTCTGTGTAGTCCTGGCTGTCCTGGAACTCACTCTGTAGACCAGGCTGGCCTCAAACTCAGAAATGCGCCTGTCTCTGCCTCCCAAGTGCTGGGATTAAAAGTGTACACCACCACCGCCCGGTGCCAGTATCCTTTTATTAAAAATTAAAAAATTTTAAGTTATATGTATTTTTGTGTGTCTTTGTGGGGGGGATAAGTGTGCATGAATGTGGGGAGCCGACAGAAGGCAGCTATCATCCTTGTAGCCATCTTGAGCCATATACCCTGACAAGAGACTTGATTATAATAGCCTACAACAGCTGAGCACACTCTGATAACATCTTGCTTTAGATACCCAGGATCTTCCCTTGGGTGTGTGAGATTTAAAGGTGTGCTTTAGAGCTGAGACTTAAGGGCGTGACTTAGAGATCAGATTTAGAGATAAGACCTAAGGGTGTGACTTAAGGATGTGACTTAGAAGTGATACATATAAAAGGCGAGAGGTAGACAGAAGAGTTCAGTACAACTTGGAACTAGGAATTAGTAGAGTACAACTTGGAGCAGAGAATTAGGTGTTAGGCACTTGGCATTTGGAAGAAGAACTTGGAAGATCATTAGACATTAGGCACTTAGCACTTGGAAGAAGTAACTTGGAACTTGGAGGCATCAGGGACTAGGAACTAGGGACTAGGAACTAGGGACTAGGAACTCAAGACTTGGGACTTGGACTAGGAAGAGAGACTGAAGAATAAACGGAATTGAATCACACTCTGTCTGGTCTCCATTCCTCGTGTCCGTCCTCATGTCCTCACTCTCTCTCTCTCTTGCTGAACCCCGACCCACAGACCTGAGCAGCTTGGGGCAGTGTGGGCTCTAACAGTTTAGCCCCCAAGGCTTTTGGCAGTGCGGGTTCCAACATCAACAGAGCGGCTCTCAACATTTTTGGCCCCCAAGTGTGGGGCAGCTCAGGCCGCAACACATGAGTGTATGTGTCTGCAGAAGAGGGCATCAAATCTCCTGGAGTTATAATTATAGGTGGTTATAAGCTACTTGATGTAGGTAGTGGGAACCAAATTAGGCTCCTCTGCAAGGGCAGTAAGTGCTCGTAACTGCTGAGTAACCTTTCTAGCCCCTAGGTCAATATTTTTGATTAGTTGAGAATGGAGACTTCGTCTTCCATCAAACTGAAAAATATTTCCCAAAAATCTATTGTTGAATTGCACACTATATTAAAGATGGCCACAAATTCTGTGGAAATCTGTCCTCCTTTCACTTGAATCTAAAATGAACTTGTGGCTTGCTTTGATTAGAGAAATATGGTTAAAATGATATTATGAGATATGTGATCCCAGACCCTTAGATAACTACAGAAGCTTCTGCCTTCTTCCTATTGAAATTCAGCTGCTTTGCTAGGAAGAAGTCTTGAACTATTGAATGAATAGATATCTTATGGAGAGAGACTGACATCCTCATTTCAGACTGACATTCTGGAAATGAAGCTTAGTTAATTACTTTTTTTTTTTTTTTAAATGAAAACCTGTAACCAAACACCTGACAGAAACCACTTAAGAGAGGAAATATTTATTTTGGCTCACAGTTTCAGAGTCACTTGGTCTCATGATTTTGGGCTTGTTGTGATGCAGACATAATGGAGAAGGAGAGCTGTTTATCTTTTGAAAGATAGAAGAGGAGGAAGGAGAGTTAGTGCTGGACAGACAGATAGATAGATAGATAGATAGTCTTGGGACTACATACACATAAAGACGTACTCCCAGCAACCTATTTCTTTCAGGTAGACCCTATCTCATAAAATTTCCAGAATCTTTCCAAGTAACACTACCATCTGGGGATTAGCTCCAAGTTCCCAAAAAGGGAAAACAATTGCTCTGGTCTTTTTCAATTCTACTTAAAAAACAGTAAAAGGTTGCTATACATATCCATTATAGTTAACGTAAAGGCTGTGTATTCAAGAGTAAGTGCTTACAACTGTCACAGATTAACTGAAATCCAGTTAATGATATGATGTGGTCAGACTGACAATCAACACTGCTTCTAATACTCATTTTGTAAACTGAGGCCACCAATCTTTTCATTGTGTAAGTCAGAACCAGAAGACCCAGTCAATCCCCAAGTGATCCATGACTTTTCCAAGTCAATCTCTCCTCTATGTATATTATCATTAATATGGTTCTGGTCTTATTGTTTTCTTCTGAATTACAAAACATGACATCATAGCTGGCATAGTAGACTACAGAGATGGCAACAAATAATTGTAGTCCTAAGAGGTGGAAATTTTTTCTTTAGCCTTTATTCAGGCTGGTTTTGAGAGTTGCTTTGTAATGCAAACAATAATGTGTGAGTCCCAAGTGTGACCTCATGAGCCTTTGTGTTCCTCCAACACTGTTCTGAGCACTTCTACCTGCAGGAGGGTGAGAGATTATGTGGGACAGAGATGAGTCATTCCATCTGAGCCATGGTGGAGTGGCCTGTCCCTTGTTGACCCGGCCATTGACAACAAATACATGAACAATCCCAGTTCAGTTCAGATAAGCTGGACATGGATCAGTACAGTTCCCCAGTTGAGCCCAACTCAGATTGCCAAACCATAACATTCTGAAACAGGTGAGTATGAGTGTTCCATAAGTCACTAAGTTTAGGGAGTAGTTCCTGCCACAGCAGAAGCCAATAGATATATAGTGGGTATTCTGGCTTTTTTGATTTGGATCTATTTTATATTGCTATTCTTGATGACATCACAGCGACCTTTCTAAAGCACAACCCAAACACAATACTGAAGGCAGCTCCACTCTTATGGCTTTGTTAGTTACAATCTACCTAGCCATTCTCTATATACTATACTTTAGATCTTAAATGTCACTGAAAGAATATGTATTAAAGTATTGGTTCTGACCGGGTGGTGGTGGCACATACCTTTAATCCTAGCACTTGCAGAGGCAGATGGATCTCTGAGTTCGAGTCTAGCCTATTCTACAGGACTACACAGAGAAACCCTGTCTTGAAAAATTGGGGATAGGGGAGGGATCAGTTCTGAGCCTCTGGTGCTAGTGGAAACTGGGAGAATCTTCAAGAAGTGATGGATGGGCCATTGGGGCAAAACTCTTGGAAGGGATTGTGAGACACTGATCCTTCCTTTATATCCCATATCCTTAACTGCTTTGCTTTACAAGATCCAAGACAAGATGGTGCTTTACCATAGTCCCCAAAGCAATAGAACAACCATCCATGGATGTTCAAAATTGTGAGCCCAAATAAATCTTTTCTTAAGTTGTTTATCTCAGGTGTTTGTTACAGTAATGAACAGCTGGACAACAACAACAACAACAACAATCAAAAAGCTCAGAGAAAAGGAAACACCACCTCTGACACTGTTGGAAGTGAAATTCAATGGCGTCAAGGCAAAAGCATTTCTCCAGTAATACCTTAAGAAATTATTTTGATGGAGAGAAACTAGAAGCTAACATTTGAGCTGAGCATGGTGGTACACACCTTCAATCTCAGGACTTGGGAGGCAGAGGCAGAGACAGAGAGACAAAGACAGAGAGACAGAGAGACAGAGAGACAGAGGCAGAGAGGCAGAGGCAGAGGCAGAGACAGAGGCAGAGATATCTCTGTGAATTTGATGCCAGCCAGGTAACACAGAGTGAATATTAGGACAGCCAGTGTTACCCAGAGAAACCCTGTCTTAAAAAAACAACAACAGGGCTGGAGAGTTGGCTCAGCGGTTAAGAGCACCGATTGCTCTTCTAGAGGTCCTGAGTTCAATTCCCAGCAACTACATGGTGGCTCACAACCATCTGTAATGGGATCAGATGCCCTCTTCTGGTGTGTCTGAAGACAGCAATGGTGTACTCATATACATAAAATAAATGTTTCTTTAAAAACAAAAACAACCCCCCCCCCAAACAACAACAACTAGGTTAACTTTTGAGTCACAAGAGTATATTACTTATTGTTTGTTATTGATAAAGTCATACTTCTGTTCAATATTAATCAACCAGTTTATGGTATGAGTTCAGATACTTCTTGACTAAATTCTGTTCAGCTTATTTACCTGTCAGTAGCAACTTGAGGGAGGAAAGATTTATTTTTGTCTCATGGTTTCATGGAACTTCAGTCCATTCTGGTAGAGAACCAATGGTGGCAGATAGAAATAACTTGGTCCATGGTGGGTGGAACACAAGATAGATGGTCATATTGTGTTAGCCAACTAGGAAACAGAGAGCTAAATGGAAACTGGAGGTGAATATAGCATAGCTTTCAATGCTCCCAGTGATTTACCTCCACCATTTAGGTCCCCAGGTGCCTAGTGTTTCATGACCTCCATCACAACCAGCTGGGGACCTTTCTTATTCAACCAATAACAAAGTCCCTTTGTCACCTGTAGCAGTTGGGAGAGCAGGCCCTGGGGTCATGGGAGTGGGTGAGCTGGCCCTGTCCCTTGAATGCTGTAGCACATGGGAGAGCAGGCACCTCTATTGAGCAGCATAGTAGAGCTGGCCCTGAGTCAGCCCTGAGGTGTGTGAGCATACAAAAACTGGTCCTATCACTCATGTGCTCTGCCTCTTGCAGCTAGAGGCAGTGGGAGATCTGACCCCGGGTCATGAGAGCAGGCACACTCACCAGCTAAGTACTCAGGGAGAGTAGGTCCTGCATCTGGCCTGGGCAGCACAATAGCCCTGGTTCTGATGGCAAAAGCACAGGAGCCAACCCCAAGGGTGTGAGAGGGGGAGAGCTGGCCCAGTCCCTCATAGACTGCAACAGTTGGAAGAGTGGGTCCTGTGCCTTGACTGAGTAGCACAGTGGAGCTGCCTCTGGAGGCCTGGGTGTGGATGAACCTACTCCGAGGGCATGAAAGCAGGAAAGCTAGCCCTGCCTTCTGCCCATAGCAGCTTTGGGTGGCCTAGCCAGATCAGTGCTGGAGAACTTGCCCTGGTGGTGAGGATAAGAGCCTGAAAGCTGACCAGCTCAGCTACCACCCAGGCTCAGATTCAGGGCTCTGATTTGGCCCACTTCAAAGTCTGTATCATCTGTTTATGATTGGGATGTGTGAAAGGGCCAGTCTTGCTGACCCAAAGCTGCAGGATCTCCCTGACACAGGGCAACAACAGGATAACTGGAAGGAGTCCTGATGAAGATCCAATAGTGATGGTATCACAGAAGCCAGAGATATTGAACCAGCACAATGACTCAGTGAAAGTAACATTTGCAAGTGGACATGTGTGGACAGAGGGATATACTGTGGGACACAGTATGATACACTACAGCTTCCACGATGAGATGTTTTTCTAAGCGCGCATGCCGGAGTGTGTGTGTGTGTGTGTGTGTGTGTGTGTGTGTGTGTTTTATTTGGGGGAGGCAGGTTGCAAGAGCAGAGGGCAGACATGAGGGGACAGGGGTGCATGATGTGAAACTTAAAAAGTAAGGGACTGGAGAGATGGCTCAGTGGTTAAGAGCACTGACTGCTCTTCCTAAAGGTCCTGAGTTCAATTCCCAGCATACCACATGGTGGCTCACAACCATCTGTAATGGGATCTGATGCCCTCTTCTGTGTGTCTGAAGACAGCTACAGTGTACTCACATACATAAAATAAATAAATCTTTAATTAAAAAAAAATCAGTAAAACATTTAAAAAAAATGAAAATAATTCTTTCTCTTGGAGTAGTAGTTTAGGCCAAAAGCAAGCCAAATTTGAATTTTCTACCTCTCTACCTGTGGCTTCTGTCTGTCTTATTGTCTGTGGTAACAAAAAGCTTTGTTCTATAGTTATTGAACAGCACAGACAACATAATATTGGAAAAGAATGAGATATTCTTTGTGGGAGAGATCCGTAACTGAATTTTATTATGGAAATTGTTGCTTCATTGACCCCAACCGGGGGCTGCCCTCAGGTCTTATCAACCTATATCTGCATTTTTGTTTGTTTGTTTTTGTTGTTTCCAATATTTACACAGTGGATACTTGTTTTGTTTAAGATAACTTTCAATCTGTTGGTTGCTTTCAGAAAATGATTATAGGCTGGGCATGCTTTTAATCTCAGCACTGGGGTTAGGGTTGGAGTTGGGGTTGGGGCAAAGGTAGGTGGATCTCTGCAAGTTTGAGGCCAGCGTTGTTTACAAAGTAAGTTCCAGGACAGCCAGGGCTGTTGCACAGAAAAACCTTGTCTTGGAAAAAAAAAAGTGTGCAAAGTCCAAGAGAGGGAGGCAAAAGAGAGGGAGCTAAGAGAGGAAGACAAAGAGAGGACCAAGAGAGCACATGACTAGGTTGTATAAGAATAAGAAGCTGGGGGAAGGGAAGCCTATGAGTTGGAGAAGCTTAGGGTAGGGGGTTGGGTGAGAAGAGCTGAGAAGAGCCACAGGTACTGAGTGAGCCTGGCGGCCAGCATGCACTCTGCTAATGTTAATAGGCACCACAGATAACCAGTTTTTCCGTGCGATGAGAAATGGTTCTTTGGCAGAAGGAAATGGGCACCGGAATTTGAGGGAGTGGAGTTTCCTTTAGACCTGACAATTGTCGTGACACAAACATACATTATTTTGGGTCGGGGGCCATTGGTTTAGGTTGTAAAAGCTGATTTATGGGAAGTCAAAGGAGGAGTAAGGTTACTCACATTGTTTTCTTAAAAGCAAGTTAAACTGAAATAGGCTGAGCACATGGCAGGGAAACGGGGGAGTGTCTAGTTTTAAATGGTCGTTTGAAGAATATTTTTAACTCGGTTGCTAGGTCTGGCAAAAGTTGATGCATTTTCAGAAAAAGTTGTTCTGGAGCATGAGAAAATACAGACTGGGGGGGGGGGGGGGGGGGGGGTCACAAGAAGCTATAGAGTAAGCCGGGCAGTGGTGGTGCACGCCCTTAATCCCAGCACTTGGGAGGCAGAGGCAGGCAGATTTCTGAGTTCCAGGCCAGCCTGGTCTACAGAGTGAGTTCCAGGACAGCCAGGGCTACACAGAGAAACCCTGTCTCGAAAAACCTAAAAACAAAAACAAAAACAAAACAAAACAAAACAAAACAAAAAACCCAAAGAAGCTGGAGAGTGCATGTACCCTATACTCTAATTGTATTCAAGTGGGAATAGTAATAAAAATAATAACAGGGTTTAAGATTAGAGTTATTATACTATTCCCAATAGTATAATAAGTAAGTGTGCTAGCTAAACAAAACATGCTTATAGAATGCTTTTGGTCAATTTGTGACCTCTTAGGTCTGGTGGTAGAAATCTGTACTTGATATATCCACCAGACAGACCAAATACATGGCTGTGGCACATATTACAGAACAAATTATAAGCCGTAGATAGGACCATTCCACCTGGAAGAATATATGCCCGCCTTGTACTATCTTAAATAAACTGATAAATGATGAATCATCTAAAGAGTTATATTGTTTTATCTGTTATGAGTAAGCTTGGCTGTAAACTACCATTACTGAAGCTGAGAACCAGAATATTTCTTTCTCACTTCTCTCAGGAAAAGAAAATCTGGAGATGCTTCATGAGCACGATAGCACAATTGAGCTCTCACTGCTGACCCATTTCTTACACTTTTACCTTATGGTCTTTAGCTAATGACTAGCTTATGGGCCTGATTGCTTGGTGGTGCTCCAGACTTCATATCGTTTTTTTTTTTTCCAGGCTGGAAGAAAAGAACAAAGGAGGAGAGAATAAAAAAAATGTTCTGATTAGCGAAGGTGTTACCTGGAAGTTTTACCCAATACCCCACTCACATTCCTATGAACACAGCTTTAAAGCATGGTAACACCCTGTTGAAAGGGAGACTAATAGGGAAAAGCTGGGAGAAGCTAAGGAAGGGGGAGACCCTGTAGGAAGACCAGCAGTCTCAATTAACCTGAACCCCTGAGATCTTTCAAACACTGAACCACCAACCAGGCAGTATACACCAGCTGATATGAGGCCCCCAACACATATATAGCAGAGGACTGCCAGGTCTGAACTCTGTGAGAGAAGATGCACCTAACCATCAAGAGACTGGAGGCTCTAGGGAGTGGGGAGGTCTGGTGGGGTGGGGGGGGATTCTCGTGGAGAGGGGGGGGGGGGGGAGGAGCAGAGGCAGTGGGAGAGGAGGTAAGGGATGTGGAGCAGTCACAGAGTGGACCTGGAGGGGGATAATGACTGGACATGTGTAAAAACAGATTAAATAAAATTTATATAAAAAAGAGAGACTTAAAAATGTAGACTGTTGTTTGCTTTTGTTGTTTTTAAGGCTTATTTTATTTTTGTCTGTATATGTCTTCGTAAGAATATGCCGTGTGTGTGCGAGAGTTCCCTCCAAGGCTAGCTAGACTTATAGATAGTTGAGTGGTGAGCTACCTGTGTAAGTGCTGGTCTTCTGGAAGGGCAACAAGAACACTTCAGCACTGAGGCATCTCTTTAGGCCATTAATTTGTTGTTTGTTTTTGCTAGGCACATTAACTATGCTTCAGTTACTAAGGAAGAAAGAAGATGTTGAAGGGTAACTAATTGTCTCTGTCTCAGTTACACATAAGCCTCGAGACCAAAGCAGGAGCAAAATACCTTGCAAATTAATGGAAGACCAAAACAGGAAAACTACATTACACAGGTTAAGGGTTCTATTTGCAGTAAAGACAGTTAAGAGCAAGTTCCTGTTTGTCCTGTGTTAAATCCTAGTTAAAGAATAAGTTCCTGTTTGTCCTGTGTTAAATCTTTGCAAGTTAAAGTTTCTATTTGTAATTAAGAATAAGTTCCTGTTTCTTAGATCCCGCGTAAATTGCAAAACATGTTTTTCAACCTATACTAAACTTGTGACTCCATTCACATGATGCCTATCCTGAGCCTTCCTTCCTTTTCATTGTCTCTTTCTAAAAAGATAGAGCAGCCAACTCTCTTGCCCTTGTAAACAGTATCATCTCTCCTATAAAAGGGACTTCAAGAGGCCAGAGGGGCTGTTCTCTCAAATCCTGATTTATGGAGAGATAGCTGGCTGCCCAGATCTGGAAGCACCCCAAAACACACCTTGCATTAATTGGACGATTGTGGATTTGGTCTTTTCTCTTCATGGTTCACAGGTTTAACATTTGTAGGAAGTTGAGTATAAACGCTACACAAAAAATGATTTACATAAGGCTGCAGTTAGTTTCCCCCAAGAGAAGTGAAAACTTTTTACTGAGATGAAATTCATGTAACATAAAATTCAGTCACCATTCAAAGTGTATAATTTAGTGGCAACAATGATCTCTAACTAGATCCAAAATACTTTCACAATAACAGAAGAAAACCCCAAACCCATTAAGTAGCTGCCCACCCCTCTTGTTAGTAATAACTGCCAATCTGTATTATCTCTATATGGCCAAATATGAGAGTAGGATCTGAATGAAAATGAGGACATGACTGCGCTAAGGTATGGTTGAGGAGAAGGTTTTTAATTGTAGACACGAAGTGTAGAGCCAGAGGCATCTAGAAGATTCCAGAGCAGGGAGAGAGAGTGGTGGACTAGATATAACCAGTAGATTGAACTGAGTGGGTTTAGGGGGTGTGAGCACTCTGTCTAAACTCAACCCCCACAGTTACCTGGCAGTAGCCAGGTAGATTTGGCCCACTATAAAAGGGGCTGCTTGCCCTCTCCTCTCTCTACTGCTCTCTTGCCTTTTTGCTCCCCCTGTTCCCGATCCCTTCCCCCTCTCTCTATGTGCTCATGGCAGGCCTCTACTTCTCCACTCTCTCCCTCTCTCTGCCTTTCTCTGTCTCTACTATCCTCTTAACTCCCCTCCCCATGAGCTGAATAAACTCTGTTCTATACTATACTATACCGTCCTGTGGCTGGTCCCTCGGGGGAAGAGATGCCTCAACATGGGCCCGCTGAGACATTCCCTTCCCCCATACCTCTCCACACACCCACAGAACATATTCTATATTTCTTTATCTTTTTATAAACACATCAGAGGGGAGAGAGAGAAAGAGAAGAGAGAGGAGAGGGCAAGCAGAACAAGAGAGGAGCTGAGGACCACAGGGGGACAAAGAGAACCAGGAAAGCACAAGGCCGAAATGGCAGTTGTATAGGAAAGAGAAGCTGGGGGAAGGGAAGGGAAGCCCCTCGGCTGAAGAGGTTTAGAGTAGGGGGCGGGGTGAGAAGTGTGGAGAGAAGCCAAGGGGACTTGAGGGAACTTGGTGGCCAGCATGTGCTAATAGCCACCTGAGAGGTTTCTTTGGAATCTCACAGGATCCTCTTAGCAAGTGCAGTGCCATCTCACCAGCTCACATTCTAAACAAAGGCACCAGCACTAATCAGCTGCATTATAATTCAGTGTACCCCCTGACCATTGAGGAGGCAGACCTTATCAGCTGGCACCACAGCTAATAATAGTTTCTTGTCTTTCTTTGGAGCAGCAACAAGCCATTTGTGACAAACCTATTCCTTGCTGTTCTGGATTCTCTTGCAGCCTGAGGTAGCCACTTAACAAGCCCCAAACATTGAGACCTACTCACAAGTTGACTGGGTTCTGGGAAATAGGCTGGAGAAGACTTTGCTTTCTTGATTAAAGGAGATAGGCTATGCAAGTTCTTCATGGTGTGTCCTGCTCTGAAACTAGACCTCATGGTTGGAGATTTAGGACTTGTCAGTCGGTTGTAACATATTAGGTGATGCAGTTCTTACATGCTAAAGAAAGAATGCCTGCTAAATGAACAAGATATTTTAGCCATGGGATGCAGATTTCTGTTACTTATAGCATAAGTGCATCTAATAAGGCTGTTACATTCCTTTTTAGTGATCACTTTCCTTCTACATGTTAGATGAAAAATGTACAGCCATTCTGGGAAGAAAGCTGCCTCAAGAAGAGACTCCTAAGGTAGTCTAGCTCTAAACAGGGTCTGAAGTAGTGCTTCTCTAGCATGGCTACTAAAATATAAAGGTCCAGGCTCTGTATTATTGTACAGGAAGATAAGGCAACAGTGTTTAGGGGATCTCTGTCTTTCTGTCTACCCTGCTTCTTTTTATTTTATTGGATATTTTTTTTATTTACATTTCAAATGTTATCCTCTTTCCTGCCCCCCCCCCCCCAATCCTCTATCCCATTCCCCTTCTCCCTGCTTCTATTAGGGTGTTCCCCCACCCACCCACACCCGCCTACCCCACTCGCATTCCCCTACACTGGGACATCGAACCTTCACAGGACCAAGGGCCTCTCCTCCCATTGATGCCTGACAAGGCCATCCTCTGCTACATATGCTGCTAGAGCCACGTGTCCCCCAATGTGTACACTTTGGTTGGTGGTTTAGTTCCTGGGAGCTCTGGGGGATCTGGTTGGTTGATATTGTTGTTCTTCCTATGGGGTTGCAAACCCCTTCAGTTCCTTCAGTCCTTTCTCTAACTCCTCCATTGGGGACCCTGTGCTCAGTCCAGTGGTTGGCTGTGAGCATCCACCTCTGTATTTGTTAGGCGCTGGCAGAGGCTCTCAGGAGACAGCTATATCAAGCTCCTGGATGGCCTTTCCTTCAGTCTCTGCTCCACACTTTCTCTGTATTTGCTCCCATGAGTATTTTGTTCCCCCTTCTAAGAAGGACTGAAGTATCCATTGCACTGCTTCTTAAGAAGAGGATTGTGTACCTTAGTCAACACATCCATGAGGGTGTGCTAAGGGCTGTTTGACCTAGCCTGTCATCAACACAGAGTGGTGCGCTGCAGGGGGAACTCTAGATGCTGGAGGAGGCTGGAAAAAGTTTAAGTATGCAATACCTACATTTTGCCTAGTGTAGTGAGACAAGAATAGGCAGACAGAAGGGACAACATGCACTGTTTGTAAAATCTTTAATGAGTGTCTTGAACTTCTAATAGGCTCTTCATGATTTTTAAAAATTTTGTTAATAAGAGCATTATTTGCTGAAATATTTTCCAGTCACTTTAAGAAAATTAGATAAGAATCTGGATTCCTAAGTGACTCACAGAGGAATTTCAGTGTGTACAATGAGACACAAAACCAAACGACAAGTATCTCAAAGTGACGTTGTTTTTGTTCTAAAGAATCTGAATTGAGACTGTATTTTGCAGTTGAGTCAAAAAGGAATTTTGGTCTTTGGAAATAGAGTAAAACCTAATTAGTGGATAATAAAACATCTGAAAAAACTTTCCTTTCATATTTAAAAGAGCTTTTTATTTAATTTGGTTCAGGCTATAGAGCTATTATAGCTCTAAATATAAAATAAGATGTTTAAGTTTCCTTTTCTCAGGAGTGCACTGAATTGTAACAATGTTTATTCACCAACATGGACCAGGAAAATGATTGTTAATAGTAATGGATGTAAGAAGGAGGCAGAATCTATACTATAAAAATAAATGATAATTTAAAAGTCATAAATTCTAAATAAGTAGATGGTCAGTCGTCCATATGAAGTATGTTGCAAATATAAAATAGCCCAAATATCCAAATAACTCTCAATTAAATTGTGCCCTATCTATCTATCTATCTATCTATCTATCCATCCATCCATCTATCTATCCATCTATCTATATGAGAAATGAGCCAATTCAAGCCAGATTAGAATATAAAAAAGCAGTTTTATTGGGAATCTGCTCTCCAGTGGTTGACTTTACTGGCCCTAAGGAAGGAAACCAGGAAAGTCACCATAAGGAGTAGAGATGGAGAGAGAAAGGGCACACATGGGCACAGATAGAAAAGAAAAGGAGAAGGAGGAAGAAGAGAGAGGGAAAGAGAGAGAAGGAGGAGAGAGAGAAAGAGAGAGAGAGAGAGAGAGAGAGAGAGAGAGAGAGAGAGCACAAGAGAGCAAAATGTTTGGATTGTATAGGGGAAGCCTCTCAGGAAGAACAGTCCAACTTGTGGCTGGAAAATTCAGGGTTGGGGGCAGGGTATGCCAGGTAGGGACTGAGAGATGCTGGGAGGCCCTGGAGGCCCTGGAGGCCCTGGAGGCCCAGTCTGCGGTTTTTTTTTGGTAAAATATGTACCTCAGTCCCTTGTCCTAGGGTCTGAAACCAAATATATATCTGGATGCAGCTCTGGGATACATGGCAGTGCTACATCATTCTAGATCTACAAGAAGACTCCCTTTCCTTTTGCACCAGAGCAGTCAGGGCTTAGAGGAAGGTCATTGCTGCCTCCAAGCAGGGCCATTATCTCATTAGAAATTGCTAACCATAACAAGCCGTTGCAGAAAAATATGTAGATGCCAGTTTAGTAGTAAGGGTGACTGTGAGTCATTTCTGACCCAGGGCATGACCATCTTTGTCTCAAGGACAGGCTGTTGCTAACCATGATAAGTCCCAATTGCAAATTTTACAGGACACTGTGACATTGAAACACTGCTTGGCAGTTCATGTGGGATTTTATCCGAACAAAAGCAACCCCTTAAGATGCCACTATGAAAAGTATTTCTCTCTACTGCTTTGCCTGTAGTAGATGTACTACAGTGTATCTGATGAACTCTACTTCTTTGGTGAATGCAGTCACTATTCACATGTCAGTAGCCAATCAGTGCCTTCTCTGGCATGGCAATATGTTTAGTCAATCTTTCAAAAAACATCTCTTGAGTATCTGCTATGTACCAGGCTTTGTACTGAGTGCTTTGTTTAGCTAAAACTACCTCAGATTCAGGGAGCTTCCAGGAGTAGCTAACATCTTCACTTAGTTTTGAGCATCTGGCCACACGTAGCAGGTCAAAAAAATTGGCAAGACAAAAGGAGCTGTTTTCCAGGTGTAAGGCTCAATGCACTTAGGAAAGAGGGAGAAGCAGAGCAGCTGAAGAGCTGACTATAGAAAGAGAGATGGGCAGGGAACCAATCAGGGATGTTTCAGCCTCGATAGGCTACATGCTAGACTATACAACCAACCCTCCTCATCCACAATTCCATTTCATGAACTTTTGTGGAGTTAACCAATTGTGAATTAGAATGCTTTTACAAAGCCAACTAACTAAATAAAATAACATTTCTCATTGTTTCCTGACACTTGGTTAGGCCTACGATTGCTATGTATATTATGAATGTGTGTTTTTTTTTTCATCTCTTACTCCCTAAACAATAATTAATTACACAGCATCTATGTTGTATCAGGTATTATGCATAATCTTGTGTTAGCTTTCTCTCACTGGAACAAATATTTAGGATAAACAAATTAAAAGAGGATGTGTTTATTGGGGCTTGTGGTTTCACAGTAGTCCATGGTTCCTTAGCTCTGGTGCTTTGGACTGGTGGTGACACATCATAGTGGGAGAGTTTGGCACAGGAAGAGGCTGTTCACCTCAGAGTGACTAATAAGCAAAGGAGAAGAGGCTAGGGTCCTAATATCCCCTTTGATGTCGATCCTCCAGTGACCTAACTTCCTCCAAGTAAGTCCCATGTCTTAAGGATTTTACTACCTCCCAATAACAATATATATATATATATATATATATATATATATATATATATATATATATGACAGTTTGTAACCAAACTGCAGCTAAAGGGTAATTTTATTAAAGCTTAAAAGAAAAACCCCAGAGCAGGCAAGATGTAATCTCAGCATCTGCCCAGAGGCAGATAGAGGGTGGAAGGAAAGAAAGCCCTGAGAGTTAAGCTGGCAAGGAGGTTAGTGTCAGACACATGGAGGGCAAGAAGCCACTAAGTGAGGGGAGTTTATAGAAAGAGTCAGAAAGTTCAGAATTTAGGGGAAGCCCAAGGTGTTAGGGAAATGTCTAAGGAGAAGTTACACTTTCCTGATTTAGGACTCTACTTCCTGCAACGTGGTATGCCACTGTGTTGGAGGTGGGGATTATATATATATATATATATATATATATATATATATATATATATATATATATTATATATATATGTGTGTGTGTGTATGTGTATGTATATGTATATGAATATATATATATATTAACAATAATAATAACATGGTGCTTTAACACAAAGACATTGGGGAGATCATTTAAGATCCAGATTATAACATTTCTAGATCAAAAGTATAGGGATACATAAAACACACACACACACACACACACACACACACACACACCATTTTACTTAAGGAACTTGGACATTTGTTTATTTTGGTCCTTAGAACAAATTCCTGTGAATTTTGAGGACAACCATACTGTGGTAATAACCCTTAGTAGTCCCAAAGTAACTCAATTTATCTTCCAGACAACTTGTCTACCTTAGAATTGTTAGCATTTTGTCTAGGCTCTGCCCCACAGTTACCTGGCAACAGCCAGGTATGCCTGACTGACTATATAAAAGGGGCTGCTTGGTCCCTCCTCTCTCTCTTGCCTTCTAGGTTTCCCTCTGTCCTCTTCATCCTGCTCACTCCTCTCTCATTTCCCTCCCTCCTCTTCAAGTGCTCATGGATGGCCTCTTCTTTCTCTCTCTCCCTTTCTCCCTCTCCCCCACCTCTCTCTTTCTGTCTCCACTACCCTCTCAACTCCCCTCCCCATGTCCTGAGTCCTGAATAAACTCTATTTTATACTATACCGTCTGTGGCTGGTCCCTCAGGGGGAAGGGATATCTCAGCATGGGCCCGCAGAGGCATCCCCGACACCTGACTACACATCCACCAAACATAATCCTTCTCTCTATCTTTTTATAAAACACAATAAGAATGCTACCACCTCTGCCCAGGGCTTTAGGACTCACCACTGCTAGTGAAGGGCGCAGGGATAATCATTGAGCTGCTCTTACAAACTTCTGCCCAGCAGTGACTTTCATTTCAACAAATGACAAAGGCACCACAAATTTCAAAGAGGTGAAAATTTATTCCTCATTGTATTTAAACCACAAATATTAGGGGTTCCCAGCATTGTCTACTGAAGGCCTTATGGACCATGCTTAGGAATTGAGGATTTTGTCCTCAAATGCATAAACAAATGCAAGCAGAGGCAAAAGAAACACCAGGAATCCAGGGCGAGTCTAACCAGAGGTTGCCCTTGACTTTATACTTTAAGTCTATAGTCCAGAGAAGAAAACAGAAGCACTAGAAGTTTAATATAGGAAAACTGTCAAGTAGGTATTGGAGAACTGAGAACACCGCAAAGGCAGGTGCAAGAAAGCCCAGAGACAGTAATTAGGAGAAGCGCTAGCTACCTACCATGACTAAGATTGGGAGAACAATAGAGAAGAGATAAGTGGTAGAAGAAACTGGGGATTCAGCATAGCACCCAGATCCTGTGGAATTGATATTTGAGCTCCTAAGGAGGGGCTGCTGCTGACTATGCTCTGCATAGAGCTGGAAGAAGCTTCAGGTTGGAGCAAATTAGTGTCGTGGCAATGCAGTCAGAAACAGCAGGAATTAAGGAAGGAAGCCCTTCTTCTCCAGGCTGCCTTCCGTTCTCTCATATTGACCCCCCCATCCAAGTGTGATAATCTGCTGAGGTGGCAGTTTCTCTCATATGATCCTGTTCCTTGCTTTGAAAGGAAAAGGTAGTCCCAATAATCAAACTCCCTCTCTCCTTTATAGCTCCAGCCCGTGGACTCCTGTGCTACTCTTGTGCCCCATTGTGAGCTTGTTGATAGCTCAGCTCTTCCATCAGCTATAGAATCCATTTTCTGCCTTCTATTTCCTCTGGTGTGAATATGTAAAGCAATTTTGGGTTTTCTTGTTAAATTCTGAGTAAATTAGTCACTTTCTGGTTCATTGGAAAGCTCTTTTTGTCTCCTCTGGCTTCCTATTTGAGAAAAGCAGGCTTATGACTAGGGTCCTAATATTTATTCCTGCACATTTCACAGCACCCTGCTGCATATGCCTGAGTTCCAGGCTTCAGTTTTTCTCCTTGCCACTTCCTACCACACTTCATGGTACTGAAGTCAGGGTACATCAGTAAAGGATTTCTTGTATTTTTGGTTGTGAGCTTAGTCTTTAATGAGCCACCTCTCAGAACTGGTAAAGGATTTCTTAAGGCCAGCACTAGCTTTTTAAACCTTCGCCAAACTGGAGAGTACTTAAGAGAGTAATCAAAAGGAGGACTTGTTTAAATTGATCTGTAGTGAAATTTACTCAAACCGCACAGTTAGAACAGTTTAAGACATATGCTGGTTTGTATAACCGCTATCACATTTATGGTACAGAACAATTCCACTCCCCCAAACTTCCTTGACTCATAGGTCATAGTTATGACCTCCCTTTCTACTGACTCCCTAGGAACTACTGGTCTGTTCAACAGAACAATAGTTTTGATTTTTCAAAATGGTCCTCCTTAGCCAGGCAATGGTGGCGCACGTCTTTAATCCCAGCACTTGGGAGGCAGAGGCAGGTGGATTTCTGAGTTCAAGGCCAGCCTGGTCTACTGAGTGAGTTCCAGGACAGCCAGGGCTACACAGAGAAACCTTGTCTCAAAAAACAAAACAAATACAAAACAAAACAAAATGGTCCTCCTTTTAGAGATGTCAAAGAGAAAAGAAGCAGTGAATATAATCCAAGTATGTTATATTCATAAATGAAAATGTCGTAGTGAAACTAATTACTTTCTACAATTTATATAATACAATAGGACTCATTTATTATACAATCACTTAAAAGAATCTTTTGAACAGGGTGTGGTAGTTTACATCTTTAATTTTAGGACTCAAGCAGAAGCAGGTGGCTCTCCATGAGTTCCAGGCTATATAGTGAAACCCTGTTTCAAAAACAAACAACAAACAAGCACACCAAAATAAGATTTTCTATTGTTGTTGTTGTTGGGAGGCAGAGGCAGAGGCAGAGGCAGAGGCAGAGGCAGAGGCAGAGGCGTAGAGGACGAGGGGCAGAGGCAGAGGGCAGAGGCAGAGGGCAGAGGCAGAGGAGCAAAGGGAGAGATTGGCATAGAGAGGCAAAGAGGCCGAAAGAGGTAGAGTAATAGGAAGAGAGGCCGAGAGAGGAGGTAGGATATGGGCAGAAATAGGCAGAAAGAGAAGCAGAGAAATAGTCAGAGAGAGGCAGAGGCAGAGGCAGAGGCAGAGGCAGAGGCAGAGGCAGAGG
>JANHMN010000005.1:119887574-119911049 GCA_030674055.1 Rhabdomys pumilio | reverse complement strand
GGCAGAGAGGCAGAGAGGCAGAGAGGCAGAGAGGCAGAGAGGCAGAGAGGCAGAGAGGCAGAGAGGCAGAGAGGCAGAGAGGCAGAGAGGCAGAGAGGCAGAGAGGCAGAGAGGCAGAGAGGCAGAGAGGCAGAGAGGCAGAGAGGCAGAGAGGCAGAGAGGCAGAGAGGCAGAGGCAGAGGCAGGCGGATCTCTGTACATTTGAAGCTATCTTCATCTACATAATGAGACCCTGGACCAAAGAGAAAGAAAAAAAAAATGATTCTTTTGGAAAAGCTGAGCATGGTGGCTCACAGTTGTAATTACATCAGCACTTGACAACCCAAGATGAAAGATGTTGTTTAAAAAAGTCCAAAAATTGTCAAGCTTGATACAGTCCAATCATCAAAATTTTAACTAAATAATTGTGCCTTTAGTGTCATGTCTAAGCACTCTTTGCTTAGCCCCAAGTTAAGAAACTTTTCTTCCCGTTTTTTTTTTGTCTAAAGTTTTACAGGTTTACATGTTAGATTTAATCTATAAACTACTGAAATTAGGTTCTGAATAAGGTATAAAGTTTAGCTCAAGGCATATTCACCTCTAATAATTCCAAATACACTGATTTGATGATTATATACTTTTACTATTACGTTAGAGTAAGTCTTAAGTTGATAGCTGTTTTCAAAATTGTTTTGGCTGGTCTAGTTGTTTTAACTTTTCCAGTCACTTAAAAATTTCCTATCATAAATATAAATAATAATAATAATATACCTATATATATATATATAGGTATATATATATATATACCTATATATACATATATATAAAACTGCAGGGAGAATTCCTGTTTTTAACTAAGTTTAGTTTTCCAATCCATTAACATGGTATATGTCTCTATTTGTTTAAGTATCTTTTGATTTATGTAACCAATATTTTACACTTTTTAAGTGATATAGATGCTAAACATCTTTTGCTAAATTTATATAGAAGCATTTCCATCCTTTTTGTAATGTGAATATGTTTTAAATGCTTTCACCTCCAATTACACATTGCTTGCTTTTGAAAATATTACTAGATTTTATATCGATGTTATATCTTGAGTTATATATTTAGTTCTAGGATTTTATATATTCCTTGGGATTTTCTAAGAAAATTCTGTCACCTGAAAAAGAACAAAAAATCAAGTATTTTTTAAATTCCCCCCCCTTTTTCTTTACTCTTGTTTTTATTTTTTGTTCTGTTTTTTCAATTGGATCATTGAAACTTACATGTACAGGTTCTGATATATCTTTTTGTCTCTTGCTTCCTTTTATCCGGCCTTATTGTATCAGTTAGGAGTTACATACAAATATATTCAGTATGATAATACTGAACATGAGTGCTGACCGTGGACTTTCTTAACTTTTTTCTGATCTTAAAGGAAAGATTGTATTTTATTACCTTAAACATGAGTCCTGGGTGTTTTTGTTTTTGTTTTCTCCAGACAAGGTTTCTCTGTGTAGCCATGGCTGTCCTGGAACTCACTCTATAGACTGGGCTGGTCCCAAACTCACAGAGATCTGCCTGCCTTTCCCTCCTGAGTGCTGGGATTAAAGGTGTGTACTAATACCTTGCCTGGGCTGTTTTGCTGAATTTTTTTTTCATTAATGGACACTGAATTTTGTCAAACACTCTTTTTTTTTTTTTTTTGCATCAGTGAAGATATGATAGTATAGGTTTTCTTTTTCAGACAGTTAATATGGTAGATCGCATTGCTTGATTTCCTCGTGGTGAATTACCCTTCCACAGGAACACCACTTGGCCATGGTATAGGCTTCTTTTTACTTATTACTAGATACAAATTTTTAAAGGTGTTGTTGAGGTGCCAGGCAGTGGTGGCGCACACCTTTAGTCCCAGCACTTGGGAGGCAGAGGCAGGGGGATTTCTGAGTTCGAGGCCAGCCTGGTCTACAGAGTGAGTTCCAGGACAGCCAGGGCTACACAGAGAAACCCTGTCTCGAAAAACCAAAAAAAAAAAAAAAAAAAAAAAAAAAAAAAAAAAAGATGTTGTGGAGGATTTTTTGTGTTCATGAGTAGGTTAATGAGGGATATTGGGACCTGCAACTTTCTTTTCTTCAGTTTTCCATTTGCTTTTGGTATCAAGGTAATGCTGACCTCTTAAAATGAGAAGAATTTACCTTACACTTTCTAGAAGATTATGTTCTCTTGGTATATTTTCTTCATCTTGAAAGTATCATGCTGGATATATTTCTTCGGAATGATAGTGCTTTGATCACTTTAAATGTTTTACATTTTCTAATGAGAAACCCATAGGCATTTAAATTGTTATTACTCTATACATAGCATTATTTTTGTCTTTCTGTTTGGAAAGCTATCTTGTGTTTCTTTTCACACATTAAATATATCTGGAAATCCTTTAGATTTATCTTGTTAGAAGAGGTCCTTAATCTGGCAGGTTCATGCCTCTTATTCAATCTGGAATACTTTTATTATAGCTTATTATATACCTTTACATATTTTTTCTCAATATTATTTCCTGTCTCCTTCAGAATCTGTAAAGACACATATGTTAGAATTTATTGTATTATCCTACATATCAGTGTGGCTCTGTGTAGTTATTTCTCATTGTTTCCCTCTCTATGGTTCAGCTTAGCTAATTTCTGCTGTTCTGTCTTCAAATGTATCAACTCTTTCAAAGCCATTCTTCTGTTGTACCCATCGAAGCCCTTTTAAAATTTCAGTTCTGGTGTTTTTCAGTCTGAAAATTTCAATCCTTCTATTATTTCCTACTTCTTTGTTGAAGGCTAGGGGGTTTTTCTATGTAACCTTGGCTGCCCTAGAACTCTCTCTGTAAACAAGGCTGGTCTTGAACTTACAGAGATTTGCGTACCTCTATCTCCTGAGGGATGAAAAAGATGTGCCACAATTCCTTGCTTTTGCTGAAACTTTTAATATTTGCATTCATTTAAAGAGTTTTTGTCAAGAAGAATAAATACATAAATAATAAAGAGCATTTGTCCTTGTTGGAATTTTATAATAGTTTTTTCAACCTCTTCGACACATCTTTGTCATCTTAGCATTGGTGTCTATTAATTGCCCTTCCCCATATAAGTTGGAAGTTTCATGTTTTTTCAGGTGCTGAAAAATTTAGCTTAGATTTTTAGACATTTGCTGGGTGATGCTGTCACATGCCTTTAATCCCAGCACTTGAGAGGCAGAGGCAGGCAGATTTCTGAGTTCGAGGCCAGCCTGGTCTACAGAGTGAGTTCCAGGACAGCCAGGGCTATGCAGAGAAACCCTGTCTCGAAAAGCCAAAAAAAAAAAAAAGTTGGACATTTAAAATTTTATGTTATCATTTTAACTTGTAATCAAAATGATTTGGTTTAGATCACAAATTCTGACTTGCACTTTGTGGATTGGACTGTTAAAGCTAATTACATTTTTGAAAATCATGCAGATCTATTCAGATATGTTTTGTATTTTTGTTTGTTCATTTGGTTTTTGAATCAGGGTCTGTTGTGTAACCCAGCCTGACCTGAACTTGCTGTATAACCCAGGCAAGTGTTAATTCAGTATGCTCCTGCCTATGTCTCCTAAGTACTGGGATCACACACACACTTTTACTAGTAGCTTTTATACAACCTGGAGGTTTCTTAGTCGACACAATCTTTGGTATGTTGTGCAGGATGAGTTCCATGTTCATTCAGGTTAGAGTGAACTTAAGAATTCACAAACAACTTTTTCTTTGAACTTCTTTTCCACAGTTTCCCTGGTAATTTGAAGTTTCTTGGGGCTTATTAGAGAAAAATAGAAGTCTTGATTAGAAGTCTGCTAGTAACTTCTTGTAACTTTGTCTTACATCAAGCAGCAGAAGAGACAGATGGAGAGGGAGGGAAGGAGGAAGGAGGAAGGGGGGAAGAAGGAGAGAGAGAGGGGAGGGATAGAGATAGAGATAGAGATAGAGATAGAGATAGAGATAGAGAGAGAGAGAGAGAGAGAGAGAGAGAGAGAGAGAGAGAGATGAAGCTTTGGGGAATGATATTCACTGTCTTGGGATCACAGTCCCTTTAACTAGAGGGGAAGACTGTCCCCACTTCTGTCAGTCTGACTGCTTGAGGTACCGCTTCCTTCACTGTGCATCTGCCATCATATACAAGATCATGAAGGAAGAAATTAAACGGCATTTCTTCTATGTTCTCTGAGCATTAGGAGACCCATTTCCTCCTCTTTCTGGAGCTCTCTCCATGTCAATTCACCCTTCTAGGTTGGCTTGAGTCTATTTTGGTGAAGACTGGAAGAAAAATGAATGAACTCACTGCTAATCCTGACTTGCTTCAGTTCTGCTGTTCTCCATGAAGTGACCAATCACTGTTTTCTTTTCAGAATATTTAATGGCCTCTCTATGTAGTTTTCTCACGTTTGCTTTGGGATGGCCAGGTGAATCTTGTTATGTTGCCCAGGCTAACCTTGAACTCCCTAATTCAATTCCTCTCACCTCAGCCTCTGGAGTAGCTGAGATTATAGGCATAGAGCCACCATACCTGGGGAAAATCAGATTAGTCTATGTTAATTGGAATCAGAACCTTTGGGTTGCATAAGCTAGTTTGCAAATACAACTATGTATGGATAAGAATGTGTTTTCTTAGGCATGTATTTGTAAATAGTCAGATGAGACTTTTCATGGTCTTCCCAAGTCAACTACTTTGTGTAAGAGTTAGTCTTCTGGTTGTTTGCTGTTACAAGAAACCATCTTCAAATAGTATGGTCAATTAAAATAGGTTCAATCATTTCATTATCTCACAGTTTGAGGCATGGACTAGGCTCAGTGAGGTAGTTCTTGTTTGCAGTGTCTTATATATTTGTGGAGGAGTAGGGAAAGATGCTGGCTAAAATCAAGATGAAGACATTCCATGGTGTAAAGAAGGTACTAAGCAATCTTGCTAAATGCTCACCTAGAGAGGACGGAGGGTGTTCTGAAGACCTTTTCTGTGCTCTTCAGCGAATTCTCTCGACTGTAAACTCTTCTGGCAGACAAAGCACGGGCAGTTCATAGGGATACGAGAGTTTCAGCAACCAGAGTGGTCAACATCAGGAGGTGAATGATCATATTATGCGTTCTTTTCTTCCTTGACCAGAGAAACAAGGTGGTTGCTCTAATTAGTCTAGAGAATAACTATTCTAGTTAGTAGAATTAGTTCCAAGAGGTTTTGTCTTCTGAAGACCTTGTCCTAAGTCAGAGCTGGGCTTAATCCTAAAGATGTAAAGCCTCCCTTGTTTTCGGAGTTAACAGGAAGACAGCATTAAAGGAGTCATCAGGATAAATGGGCCTCTCATCCACCTTAGGGCACACCATCTGCAGCTCTTCTACACAAAATGGCAAGTCTTTAGTTCCCTCTAATTCAACCCTCTTTTCCCCAAGGGGACTAGCTGCTATCTAGATGATGGAGGTATTTATTTCATCGCCTTCACGGATTGCCTTTACAATCAAGTCAACTCTGAGGCTCACTTGAACACAGTTCATTTGAATAATCCCTAAAAGACTCTGGGAAGTCCTGAGACTCTGGATACAGCTCGAAAGGTCAGAAAATTTGAGGTGTGTGTGAACAGTGACGTGGCTTTGTAACTCCTGGTGTCTCCCCACTTTACTGGGCCCAGAGAGGCCACGGACCCTTGTGACTTCAAACTCTTAGCGGTGACGCTAAGGACAGGTCTGGAGATCTCGCAAGGAATCGATGCAAGCTGATGTCCCTTGCCAGGCGCGAATGACCTCTGCCGTCCCATTTAGGTGGCGTGGCAGTTACTACTCAGGAACTGGCTAGCTGACCCCAGACAGTCCGACCAGGTACGCCTGGACAGGGTCAGCAGCTCAGCGCCGCGCAAGGGCTAGCTCCCCCACTGGCAGAGAGGGAGGCTAGAGCTCGCCCCGCCCCGCCCGGACAGCCGGGTGGCCATGCTGCTCCTCTAGGCGGGGGACGAACAGGTGCGCGGGCGGGGGGCGGCGCTTGGGGATCCTGCGCACTGCGCGCGCCCCTCCCCCGCAGCTTGGCGCAGCCCCGGCCCGGCGCGAGCAGCGGGAGGAGGAGCTGCGGCCGTGGCCACCGGGTAGGTCCGCGGCACCGCGGGAAGCAGCCGACGGCGCGGGCTGTTGCTGGACACCGCGTGGAAGAGGCACGGGCGAACCCGGAGTCATGGAGACTAGTGACTCGCCGCGCCCGGGGCCGGAGAGAGCTGTTCGGGGGCTGTCGCCGCGGCTGCTGCTGCTGCCACTGTTGCCCGTGCTGCTGGGTCGGGGGCTGCGGGCCGGGGCCGCGGCCTCCTCTGGGGCGGCGGCTGAGGACAGCAGCGCCATGGAGGAGCTTGCCACCGAGAAGGAGGCGGAGGAGAGCCACCGGCAGGACAGCGTGAGCCTGCTCACCTTCATCCTGCTGCTCACCCTCACCATCCTCACCATCTGGCTCTTCAAGCACCGCCGGGTGCGTTTCCTTCATGAGACCGGGCTGGCCATGATCTATGGTGAGTTCCCTGCCACTGCCCCGGCCCACATCCCTAGGTTGGCCGGCCGTGCTCCTCCTGGTGCCGCGCAGTGCTCCAGCTTCACTTCCCGATGAGTTTCTTCTTTTGCGTTTCCCGCTGAGACGCTGTGGGTTTCCAAGGTCAACTGTCTGCATTCTCTGGCTTTCTGCTACAGTTAAAAAGCAATTTTGTCACGTTTCGACGTTTCTTTACTAGGAACCAAAATGAAAGACACAGAGGTGGCTCCTTGACCCCTTTGCTTGTTGTGCTGCTCTCCATCAGCATCGATCCCCACTCCCCGCCCCAGTTTAGATCTGCAGAGGGTACTGGGGATTTCTCAGGGAGCTGTGATACCCCAGGGGACAGGCCACAGAGCAGTGAGAAAGAGGGCTGAATGTTAAGTCTTGACTTGGGTTGCTCATGGTCGTCATCGCAGGTTGGTGCCCACTTCTGACGTCTGTGTTCTTTCATTTCTTGTTAATAAAGTGCGATGCAGTGAAAGGTGAGTGTGGTTTAGGACCCAGAGTGGTGACACCACAATGTCAGGCCTAGCTAGAGACAGGTACCCTATGTCTCGTTGGGAAGTTATACCTGTTCCTTCTCTTTTTGCAAGCCAAGGGTAGCTCTTGCAACCCTAAAATCTAACACGGAGCAACTATGAACATAGATTTCTGAGTGTGTGGAGGGAAAAGTGATGGTTTTAATTCTGGAGTCAGTCCTCTTTTGTTAAGGACCCTTTCTGGATTTAGTGATTTAGTAGTTAGTACACAGCACATTGCATGGGTAGGGTTAGGGCATGCATAATAACAGCCACAATCTGAGTCATCCTCTTTTCTCTCTGGGTGCCTCCTGTCACCAACTCCCCCAATGGACTCCAAACTGGAGCCAAGCATTCTTTTTTACATTTAATTCAGTGGTGTTAAACCCCCGGCCAACATCCCATAGTGGAGAGAGAGAGAGAGAGAGAGAGAGAGAGAGAGAGAGAGAGAGAGAGACTGATTGTTTCCCAAGCCAGAGCATTTTACTTCATCATAGTAGTATACTCCAGTCAATTTCCATTCAGGGATCCCTGACAGAGAATGGAAAGCAGATAGCTTAATCTTTAATGTGGAAATTACCCTCGGTCCTGAGCCTTACAGGTCTTATGGTTCCTGTTTAGTTATTAATAGCCAGGGCTTATAGCCACCAAACCCTTTCAGACAAATTGTATAAGAGACTAGTGGAGCTAGGAATCTTCCAGTATGGAAGTAGTGGCTTAAATAGGACTTGAAACCAGAAAATCAAAAATCTAGTTGGTTAGCAGAAAGCACAGGTCTCAGGACAGACTTTGGCCTCCATACTTGCTCTTGGGGCCTCTGTGGTTTTTGTTTTTTGGTCACAAATGAGTGACACGAGGAAAGCAGGTAAACTGAGATGTTTCCTGAACAGATAGTGAGTGAGGAATTGATGTATGTTGCCATTTTAGGTTATTGACTCAGAGCCATGTTGGAAACGAAGATTGCCTTTGTATGTTTATACAAATCTACGAGAATATATTTATTTTATAGGACTCAAAACCCACTCCCTGAAGAACAACGTGAAATAGGAAGTACATTTGGTGGGCTCATAAATGCATGCTCAAAGATACAGAAAATAAATGGGGATTAAAATATATGTTCTGAGGATTATCCTATGTTCATAGGAATTCATAATAGTTATCTTTGGCTTTTGTTTTGTTCAAGACAGAGTTTCACACAGTAGCTTAGGCTGTCCAAAAACTCACCGTGTAGCCTTGGTTGGCCTTGAATTTCAGGGCAGTCCTGCCTCAGCCTCCAAAGTACTGGGATGACATACTTGAGCTGCCACACCCAGCTTCAGTCATCTGTATTTTAAGGCTTAAAAGCAACATTGGGATTTTCTTTTGCTGGCATGTACTTAAAAAATTCACCTCAGTGTTTCAGTTTTTGGGACCACATGCCAGTGTGCTGTTTCATTTTGTGGATAGTCATGCTATAAATCTCATACCTGTATAATTTTGTCCTTTGTCTTTGGAACTTCTTGCTGCTTTTAACTGTATTGAGAGATTTATTTTGTCAGTGTGTGATATCCTGGGATGTATCAAATATTGATATGTTGATGTGGGTTGTTTTTAATTGTGAGAAAACATTTTTTCTTCAGGATATTTGATCTGCTGTCTCAATCTTCTCCTTGATCCAAATCTGAATTCTAATGTTATTTGATTAGCTATTTTCATTATATATTCAAGATTATTAGTGATAAGGTAGGAGCCTCTGACCTGTACATGCACATTGGTGTGCACACCTGAAGTTGCCTGTGGCACACACATGTATTCGCTCACAGACAAAGAAATCAGATTTTATTTCTCAATGTCAGTAGAGGAACTGAGTAGTTGTCCTCCTGTCTCTGAGTAATACAGGGCAGGAAGCCTTAGGGGAAGCACTTGTTGATTATCTGCTCTGTACTGGGTATGCATATTAATTTCTGGAAACTACAATTTAAATTGAAAATGCTTGTCATGTTTTTGTAAATGAGAATGTTCAATTGTGAAATCCCAAAACCCTTAGTCTTTTAAAAGTCTCATTCTTGTTATCTATTTTGATAGTATATATTCATTGTACATGGTCCTGGATTTCATAATACCATTTTAACAGAAGAGTCTGATACACATTGACAGTGTTCTCCTCAGAACCTGCTATATCCTCCAGGTTTTTCTCCTCTTGCGTCCTGCCATTTACCCTACTTTCCATTGACCATTGCTTCTCAACTTTCTTAACGCTGTGACTCTTTAATACAGTTCCTTATGCTGTGGTAATTCCCCAACCATAACATTATTTTATGCATTAATTGCTACTTCATAACTGTGATTTTGTTACTATTCTGAATGGTAAATATTATGAATGTAAATATTTTTGGAGATAGAGGTTTGCCAAAGGAGTCGTGGCCACAGGTTGAGAACTCCTGCTTCAGACATTCAAGCTTTTTTTTTTTTAAATGTCATGTATATATGCATAATTTTATGTTATATCTATGAAGTCTTGGATTCACAAATGAGAGAAAATATGCAAAATTTGTTTTTTGAGTCTGACTTAATTTACTTATTGTGATAATTTGCAGCTGCACACATTTTCCTACACAGCACATCATTTCATCCTTCATGGATGAGTAAAATTCCATTACGTATGTATGCCACATTCCCTTTATCCATTCCTCTGATGACAAACACCTAGCTTGGTTCCATAGTTTAGCTCGTGGGATTCTTGCTGCAGTAAACATGGATTTGCAAGTATCTGTGAGGTGTCTTGTCGTGGAATCCTTTGAACAAATATCCAGGAGTCCTCCACCTTTTTTTTTTCTATTGAACTGATATTTAATCTGAGAGAAGTATCTTAGTATTAAACAAATAAGCTAACATAGTTATAAATATCTCTGCAAGTATATGTAACAGACTAGTCATTGGTTCCTTAGGGGACAGAACCTCAATGGTTGTGACTTTTGAGTCAAGGCAGATGTCACCTTGAACTTTTTTGTCCATTTTGAGTTTTGAACTGTAAAAGTGTAATTACTTACCTAGTACCATGTCTATGCCTCCTTTTTGTAGCACTTTGATGTGTGTGCTTCTTACATCACTCAATTTAACACCCACATCTCCCTATTTAAGTCATAGTATGTCATTCCATTGTCCCCAGGGAATAGTTTTTACGTTAGAAATTTACACCAATAGATCCTGTAAGTCCTTGCTCAGGTACAAAAGACCTAAGGACAGTAAGAGACACGTTGTGAATGTTTAGCATTCGTGGTAAAAGACAAGTACCAAAAGACACTTTATGAGCATTCTTCCCTGATAAGAGGCCAAGGCAAAGTGGTCCCAGACCTGCCTTTCCATGGATTTTGAAAGCAGTCCCCAGACCTTGACATGTTAGCTGTAGACAAGTGAACAATGAATTAGCACAGCAGTAGTCTAACCTGTTATCTTAGGCTAGGCAGCTCCTGGTTGTCTCTGTAGGTGATTTAGCACCATTCTGAAGTTACTGGGTCTGGGTCCTGCATGTTTGTCTGTATAGTCTAAATAACAAACGGTCAGTTAATTGTGCTTTTCTCTCACATTTACAGTAGTTCTACTTCCTCCATAGTGTTTTAATGACAAACAATATATATCCATAATAATATCATTGTGCCATAGTAGCCTACCACATGTTTTCTTAATTCTCCCTTGTCTATGTCTGCCCTGCCAGCTTTCTGAAGATTTGCTGGTCAGCCATTGTAAGTTCTATGGGTTGTGGGTTCTGTGCTGCTTTTCTATTGCTGATTGGACCTGGATTGCTAAGCACAGTCTGAGAGTGGGCGTTGCAGAGTATGAAAGGGAAAATATGACTTATAGTCATGTTAAGCTTCCATTTGGGAATCTGTTTTGGTGAGACTTTCTCATTGCTCTGACCAGATACCAGAAAGAAACTAGTTAAGAGAGGGAGCACTGGTTTTCCTCTTGTGGTTTCAGCCTGTCACAGTGTGGAGCACAGGGCTTCTCAGCATGTTGTTCAGGAAACAGAGAGTATGCCTGCTGCCTTGGCTGGTTCTCTCCACCATCCTTTTTATTTCATCCAGATCCTCAGCCATAAAAGAGTGTTGCCTACTTTCAGGGAAAGCCTTGCTTCCTTAGATTATCTTCTCCAGGAACACCTTCAGAGACACGCCCAGAGGTACATTTCAGTAGTCAAGGCACTTCTCAGTCCAGTCATACGGCCGATCAGTGTTGACCCTCACAAGTTTACCTGCTGGAGCCTAATACACAATACATCTCTTTCAGTCATAGCATTGCACCACGGGACTCCTAAAGGCTCTTGACAATTTCATGTTGCAAAATTAGTTTAGCCTGTCTCCAGACACTTCCAGGCTCAGTAGTTCTAGCACTACTCAAAAGTTCAAGTCCAAAAATTTATCTGAATAATTAAATTAATTTCTACATGTGAGCCCCTGTAAAAACAAAACAAAACAAAACAAAACAAAAACAAAAACAAAACAAAACAAAACAAAAACCCCAAACCCAACGTACATACTTCCAAGGAAAAAGTGGCACAAAAGTAACTGCTTATTCAAAAAAGGAGGATCAGGAAATAGAAAAGAAGGACCAGACAAGAGCAAGACCGAAACCCTGTGAGGGAAGATGAAGTTCTATAGCTTTATGTCGAGCAATATATATATATATATCTCCTTGCTGGTTGTAGTCCACATGGGTTTTTCTCTTGAGTTGACCCTGCTTCCTGCTTGTAGTCATGCTTGACTCTCCACTACATCTTTGATCTCATTTACCCAGTTTCTATATCTGCCTTCTCAGGGGCTGCCTGCCCTACATTACCTAGCTTCCTAGATGGTCCTCTGGAGTCTGGGAAGTAGCTTCAGCAACCCTGAAGCTCATTCTGCTTGCATGTAAAACTAGAATCACTTGAACAACACTAAAGTCTGTCACTTTTGAGACTCAAATTTGTGGACGTATAGTCAATCCTTAAGATACCCCCTACACTTTTCTTATTGTCCTGTTACAAAATAATTGGCTGCTTTTGAAAGACTTTTTTGTTTATTTGTTTTTCTGAATTGCTGTGGCTGTCCTGGAACTGGCTCTACAGACCAGGCTAGCCCCAACCTCACAGAGATCCACCTGCCTCCAGAGTGCTGGGACTAAAGGCATGCACCACCACTGCCCAGCTTGAAAGACTTTTTAAAAGATAGTTTTTTTGTTAAGGTTTTTGTTTGTATATGTATTTGTGTGTGTGTATCACATGTGTGTAGGTGCTTGAGGAGGCTAGAAAGAGTGTGTTGGATTCTCTGAAGCTGAAATTTCGGGCTGTTGTGAACCACCTAAAATGGGTGCTGGGAACTGAACTCAGGTTAACTGAACTGAAACTCTCTTAACTGCAGAGCAATTTCCTTAATTTTTAATTATTTTAAAATTATTTTAATCTTTTCAGACATCATTCTTCCTTGATTATATCCTTTTCTGGACTTTCTCAGGGTACTGGAAGGTTTTCAGATCTCTCTGTTCTTTACTTTTCTCCCCATTCTCATTGTAAACTTGGCTAAGAGCTTCCAGCAGCATCCATACTACAGTGTTGATGCGTTCCAGTGTCTGCCTTCAGATGAATTGGTTTGTTGTCATAAAAGACAGTTTTCCATAAAAGTCTCAGGACATGTATAAGAATATAGACACATTATTTGTCAGAATGTAACATGAATGTCTCATCCAATTTCTAATAGTCTTTGTTTCCATCTGAAACTTTGCTTCATTCTGTATGCATTCATAGTCTTCTGACCTTCTGTTGTACTCACCCCCAAACTCTGCGTACAGCACTCAAGGGCTTCTCAGCCCACAGCTTCAAACGTTTTCATATTCCTCTCACAAACCCAATGGCTTCTGAACTGCATTATCAGGTAGTCATGGCAACAGCCTCACTCTCTAGTACCACATTTGTGTAAGACTTTCTTATTGCTGTTTTTGAGAGACACAGCTTAGAGGAGGAAGAATTGTTTTGGATCATGGTTTTAGAAAATTTTCTCATGGCAGGTAGGACACTGCATGGTAAAGCAGCTTACATTAGGCAAAGGGTAGGAAGAGAGATACTACATTTGTAGGATTTTTTTCCTTTTTGCTCTTTTATTCCATCTGGATCTCCAGTCTGTAAGGTGGTGCTGGCCGCTTTCAGTGTAGATCTTGACCTTTTAGTAGTTAGCCCCCTACCCTGGAACTGCACTCATAGACATATTCAGGTGTGTTCTACCAATATCCTAGGTGGTTGTCAATCCATTCAGGCTGAGAATCAAGAACCTGTGACCAAACATTGCACTACCTAATTAGATGTTCTCATCAAAAGAACCTCTTGTCTTGGCCCTAGTTTAGAGTAGTTCCATTTTGGTAACAAATGTCTCTGGATTCAAATTGCCAGTCTGCTGTTTATAAAGCTGTATGACTTGACTTTGGGTAAGTTCCCTAAACCTTAGTTTCCTCTTTTGGGAAATGGAAATAAAATTGCTCACATCATAGGTGATGTAGGGTTGATGTATTCTAAAAGTTTAAGATGTAGAGTTTGATATGTAATAACTTGGTAAATATAGTTCCCATTCTCACTTAACCCTTTTGTGATTTCCTTGGTAAGCTTTGCTTCCTGAAGTTTGTTCAGTAGAGGCCTGACATCATTTTAAGATCCATGAAGGCACAGTTGATGGTGAGGAGAATTGTATATTGTTATATATTTTTGTGTGCTATTTGCTAATACCTAGAAGAAAGTTGCAATATACCTACTCTTCTCTTTTATCTAGCAGTTTCCCTCCTTGTCCTTTGTCCTCCAGAAATTTGTGTTAATATATTATGTTGTATATTTGTTGCAGGAAAAAAATGCTCACCAAGAATGGACTTGTTAAATGATGCTACATTCCAGTTAAAGAATATTATACAGCCAATGAAAAGAGATGTTTGAGATATTCTTATAAAGCAACTGTTCACATAATAGTGTTATGTGAAGATAATGATGTCCCTTATCTTCTCCTACAACACTATTATGTACAAACATTGTGTTTAACCTATCAATAATTGTATAAGATATATACATAAACATTATATATAATGAGTGAGATGTTTTAAGAATACGTATTTTTTGGTTGTGAACCTAGCCATGTCTCCACCCTGAAAACATATATTCTAGCTTAAATGTTAATTTTTTGCCAGGCCTGGTAGTGCAGGCCTTTAGTTTCAGATACTTAGGAGGCTGATGTAAGAATTTTAAGTTCAAGGACTGCCTAGGCTACAGAGTGAGTTCAAGGGCAGACTGGGAAGCTTAATAAAACTCTGTCTCAAAATACAAAAGCTAAAAGAGCTGGAGACACAGCTCAGTAGTACAGGCCCTGCCTTCCATGGGCAAAGACCTTGGTCAAACCATACTACCACAAAAGTTAGCCTTTTAGAAAGGAGTTATCTTAGAAAATTGCTATTTTGTAGCCCTTAATGATAACTGATTTGGACTAGCATTTTCAGTAAATTTCAGTCATAGGTGAAAGCCAGTTGTGTACCCATATGCAGAGCCTTCCCACCTCCAAAGTATAGCTTCAAGTCCCTGATCACTCCGACAGTCCTGGTTAAACTCAGAGGGTCATAGAGCAAAAATGAGTGTGGGAAAGGGACTTGGAAGGTGGAGGGTAGGGTATCCAGGACAGGAGAGAGACAGAGGAGGGTGGGGTGATAGTAATGAGAGTGCAGTGTGTGTGTGTGTGTGTGTGTGTGTGTGTGTGTATGTGTGTTTGTATGAAATTGCCAAAGAACACATAAGAGATAAAAAATAATAAAGTGAAAAAACCTTCTCCTCAAAGAAGAAAACAACAAAACCTAATTTGTGTAAGATTAGTAAGTTATATGGAGTTAGAATTGACTGTACAGGTTTAACTACTAGCCTGGCATCTTCTCTGCATTGTAGTTGACTGTGAATTGAGCAACACTTTGACAAGATGGAGTATTTGTTCCTGCATTTTGTGACTACTTGAGAACAGTTGGAGTTTCATTACATGTGCCTAGAGCTGGGGTGATTGATTGGATAGGCACAAATCTCTAGTGAAGACCAGGAAAATATGTTTCCATACTTCATGAATTAACTGCCTTGTGAGTAATTACATCTGAGTTTCTTTTTTTAAACATTCATTCATTCATTTATTCATTCACTTTACATCCCATTGGCAGTCCCACTATCTCCTCCTAGTCCCATTCTCACATCTCCCTCTCCTCATTATCCCTTCCTTTTCTCCTCAGAGAAGGGGAAATCCCCCCATGGGTACCAATCCACTCTGGTTCATCAAGTTTCAGCAGGAATACGTTTATCCTTTCCCACTGAGACCAGACAAGACATTCCAGTTAGTGGAAGGGAATCCAAAGGCAGGCAACAGAGTCAGAGACAGCCCCCACAACAATTGTTTCAGGACCTACAGGAAGACCAAGCTGCACATCTGCTACAAATGTGTAGGGGTCCCAAGTCCAGCCCCCACATGCTTTTTTGTTGGTGGTTCAGTCTCTGTGATCCCCTATAGGTCCAGGTTAGTTGACTCTGTAGAGATTTTTTTTTTGTGGTGTCCTGGAGCCCTCTGGCTCCTTCAATCTTTTCTCCCACTCTTCCACAAGACTTTCTGAACTCTGTCCAATATTTGGCTCCAGGTCTCTGCATCTGTTTTGGTCCAGTCAGCTGCTGGGTGGAGTCTCTCAGAGGAAAGTTATGTTAGGCTCCTGTCTGCAAGTATAACAGAGTATCATTATAGTGTCAGGGGTGGCTCTCTCCCATGGGATGGGTCTCAAGTTGGGCCAGTCATTGGTTGCCCATTCCCTCAGTCTCTGCTCCATCTTTATCCCTGCACATTTTGTAGGCAGGGCAAATTTTGGGTTGAAGGTTTTGTGGGTAGGTTGGTGTTCCCCTCCCTACACTGGAAGTCCCCACCTGGCTACAGGATATGACCACCTCAGGCTCTGTATGTCCAGCTGCTAGGGGTCTCAGCTAGGATTACCTCCATAGACTTCCAGGACTCTTCCCTGTACCCAGTCCCAGAAAGGCTTTCCTACTGATTTTCATTCTCTTTCCCAGCCTTGTGCTACCCCTCTCTACACCTGATTCCTATCCCCATACCCATCCTTACCCATTCTCCCATCCAGTTCCCTCCCTCCCTCCACCTCCAATGTCTATTTCATATCCCCTTCTGAGTGAGATTCAATCATCCTCCCTTGGGCCCTCCCTGTTACTTAAGCTTCTTTGGACCTGTGGTGGAGTTTATTTCTTAATGGAGTGAAGACAATATAAATGAATTAAGGTCTTGTGCCCATCAAAATGTAAAATCTATAGCTTTTAATAAAATCACTGATATACTAATATAGTAATTTGTTGTGTGCTTGATTTCTTTGATTCTTTTTTAAAATCCTCAGTGTAAGTGAAGTTATGGCTGATAGAAGAGAATCTACAACGACTAATTTCTTTTAGAAGGAAATCATCTCAACATGAGATTCTAGCTCTAGATCAGTGGTTCTCACTCTTCCTAAGAAAGAAATGTAAATAAATAAAATATTCAATAAAAAAGACCCTCGTCCTAGCTGCCTGGAAGCCAGTCTTCTAGTAGCCTTCAGATGAAGATGTAGAACTCTCAGCTCTTCCTGCACCATGCCTGCCTGGATGCTGCCATGCTCCTGCCTTGATGATAATGGACTGAACCTCTGATCCTGTAAGCCAGCCCCAATTAAATGTTGTCTTTATAAGAGTTGCCTTGGTCATGGTGTCTGTTCACAGCAGTAAAACCTTAAGACATAGGTGGAGGGTGAAATGGTGTGTGTTATAGTGCCTAAAATTCTCTGTATGTTTTGAAGTTTTAAAAAGTAAAATATGTTGAGAAAGGGTTTGGGATATAACTCAGTTGGTAGAATGCTTGCCTAGCTGCATGAATCTTTGGGTTCGATTCCAAGCACTGTATAAACCAGATGTGTACATGGCCAAAATTCTAGCATTCAGGAAGTTGGAGGAGAAGTAGTTAAAAATACAGGGAGTTCAGGTCAGCCTGGGCTATATGAAACTGTCTCAATAAAATTGAGATAGAGTAGCCTACCTGTTAACCTGTTAACTGTTAACCTCCCTGAAAACTAGATTGAGCAGTACCTGTGGTGCCTGTAATTCTAGCTGAGGTTTTGACACTAACTCTGACATTAGTTAACATGAGATGTTGGACCTGACTTGCTTGGGAATCAGTTAGTTCTTTTCATTTCACTTTCTGTTTGACTCTAAATTCATGTGTCTTAAAAAATGTCTGGGTTCTGCCAGATGTGGTGGTATATACTTGGAAGCACTTGGAAGATGGAGGCAGGGGAATGAGTTGAAGGTCTTCCCCAGCTACATAGCAAGTTAGAAACCAGTCTGGACTACATGAGACCCTGTATCAAAAACAAAACTAACCAACTGTCTTAGAGTTTTACTGTTGTGAACAGACATTGTGACCAAGGCAACTCTTATAAAGGACAACATTTAATTGGGGCTGGCTTGCAGGTTCAAGGAGGGAACATGGCAGCATCTAGGTAGGCATGGGGCAGGAGCTGAGAATTTTACATCTTCATCTGAAGACTGCTAGCAGAATGCTGACTTCCAGGCAGCTAGGATGAGGGTCTTAAAGCCCACCCCCACAGTGACTCACCTACTCCAACAAGGCCACACCTAGTCCAACAGGGCCACGCCCTATTAGAGAGTGCCACTTCCTGGGCTGAGCATATACAAACCATCATACCAACTATCCAAAAACCCAACAAAAATGGGGCTGGAAAAGATGACTTAATTGGTAGTGTCTGCCACATAAGTATGAGGACTTGAGTTTGAATCCCTAGAACACACTTTTTTTGTGTCTGTTGCCAGTAGTTAAACTAAAATTTATATTCTAAGTAATCCAGTTGGAATTGCATATTTGTGTTGATTCTGTGAAGCTACTTCTGTGGCTCCATTTATTATTGCTACACAAATGTGGTCCCAGGGCCAGCAACATGGGGATCACTTGAGAGATTTTTGGGAATGGTGAACTATTACCCTGACTTAGAATTTTTAGAGCTGGGGCCTTGAAGTCTTGTTTGTAACACATTATCAGGATTTTGTTTGTTTGAAGCTGTAGAGTTACTGGCTGACAGCAAACAGATTCCTCACGTATTTCCCTCTCCCAAACATGTATAGCCTTTCCCATTTGGTAAGGGGAAAACTCCAATTGGAGTGGTACATCATCTTTTATTTAATTGATGATGAACCTGTATTGACATGACATATTCACTTCAAACTCATAGTTTACATTAGTATTCATTCTTAGTGTTGTTTGTCCTCTAGGTTCAGGTAAGTGTACCCTGATAGTGTTTAGTCATCATTACTGTGCCACACACAGTAGTTTCACTATTTTGAAAATCCTGTATTCTCCATTTGTCTCTGTCTCCCCCATTCCCCACTGCCGTGCAACCACTGGTACTGTTCTATAGTTTTAGCCTTTCCACAATATTTAGAATCATACAATATGTAGACTTCACATGTTGACTCCTTTCACCAGCAATATGCACTGAAACTTCTTTCATACCTTTAATGATTTCATAGTTCATTTGTTTTTTAGCACTGAAATAATATTCCAGTGTCTGGATCTATTCCAGTAACCACTCACATACTAAAGGATATTTGGTTATTTCCAAGTTTGGCAATAATTAATCTAATTGGGCTTGGTGTGCTGTCATGACTTTAATCCCAGCACTGGAAGGAGAGGCAGGAAGATCTCTATGATTTCAAGGCCAGCCCAGTCTATGTAATGAGTTACAGGCCAGTCAAGGTTATGTAGAGAGACATAGTCTTAAAAAAAGCTTTTAGGGGTATTGAGATAAGCTTAATGGGTAAAGGTACTTGCCTCCAAATTTGAGTATGATCTCTGAGATTTATGTTGCTGAAGGAGTGAACTAATCCTACAATTATATTCTGATTTCTACACATGTACCAGTTAAACATGTTTAGTTTTTTTTTTTTTTTTTGCTGGTGTTTGAGACAAGTCTGACTGTACAGCCCAGGCTTGCCTCAAATTTATGCTCGTTTTGCCTTAGTTTATCCAGTGATGGAATTATTAGTGTGTACCATCATGACAAGATTTTTTTGTTTTCGGTTTGCTTTAGAATTATTTTTTCATTTGAAAAACATATAATTTACACATTCAATAAGAGAATGATTTGATATAGTTATAAAGATTTTATTTTTAAAGTTTTGTTTCTGAGTATGTGTCTGTGTTAGTATATGCTTTGAGTGTCTGTATCTATAGAGCCATTAGAGGGTATAGGGTCTCCTAGAGCTAGAGTTACAGGCCTTTGTGAGCTACCTAATGTGGATGCAGGGAACTGTATTCTGGTCCTCTGGAAGAGTGGTAACTATGGAGTCGTCTCTCCGGTCCCCCAATTTGATATAGTCTTGAACATTAAAAAAAGAACAGAAAAGAAAAAAATTCAAGTTACAAGACTGATCTCCAGAACAATTTTTTAAATCACTTTTTTTTCTTAATGGGTCAATATAACAAATATATTATCAAGTTTAGAATAATTATGTCTAATTTCTATTGCACTAATGGTTGGTTTATAGGGATTTTGTAGGTAAATAATGGTAGAAAATGATATCTCTTTATTTACCATCTTTTAGAATATCCAGATATCATGTTAAGTACTCTGCCTACACTGAGCCATTTAAATGTCGCATCAAATGTATGAGAACCATAATATTGGTTCCATTTTCCAGTTGAAGAAAATGAAACTTGCTTCAAGATTGTTCTTTATTCACAGTCAGATGTTTGAAATTAGGCACTGGGTGTAGGATGTATTTGGTCAAGATAGAGTATAACCTTAATCCTACCCCATTACCTGATCTAGAAGAGCTCAGGAAGATCTATACCTGGAATATAAGGCAAAGAAAAATGACTCTTTTTAGTAGCTTGGACTTTACTCCCAAACTCCCATGCAGAATTGCAAGAGGTGAGGCAGCCTAAGGGGCTTATGGAAGCAAACTGTCTACTTGGTTTTAGCTCAAAAGTCTTGCTCCTGGTGTTACTCCATTGATGTGACAGAGGTTACTAGTGTTTTAGGTGGAAACACCTTTAAGCAATGTTCAGAATGACTGTACCAGACCTTCTTGGCTTGGCATAGTGGCTTTCAATTTTCTTGACTTTAGGCCTCACCGTCATAAAGGTGGGTTGCAGATTGGGTGGGGCCTATTGTACTCTTATGCCTCTTCCTGATAATTGTGGTAGGCTTATCAGAATCTCTTGGGGGAACTCTTACAAGATATACTCAATTGTAAGCCATGGGTAAGTGAAGATACCTGTCTTGTTTTCGGCTGTTTCTTCAACTCTTAGAGCAGTACCTGACATAATGACGTGCTCTGTAAACATGTAATCATTGTAGTCTATGGAGAGCCAATATATTGTAATAGTATTTAGCATTAAGCGTCTTTGCTCTGAGAGTTCTTGTACTTCAGATTTATACCAACAGGAAAAATTTAAAGACATTAATGTATAAAACTATCTGCATGAATGGGAACAGACTCTTTATGACAAGGAAAGGACAGGTGACATAAATATGTGTGTTTCTAGAAAATGGTGTATTTGGTTGGTTGGTAAAGCTAGGGCTGAACACAATGCCTTGTACAGGCTACTGCTGAAGTGTATCCTGAGCCTTTGATTTCTTTTCTGAGACAATCTTACTATGTAGTCTAGAGTAGTTTTGAACTTGTAATCCTCCTTACACAACCTCCTTAGTGCTGGCATTGTAGGTGTCTGCTTTTTTTTAACTTTTGTAAAATATGTGTAAATATTACTTTCACCATTTTGACTTTACCATTTAGTAACATTCATAATGTGTCTAAAGTCAGGTGGCCATCACCACTATTTTGAAAAAAAAATTGTCCACATCCTGAACAAAAGCTCTGTATCCCTTAAGTAGTAACTTCCTATATTGTCTTACTCTGTTGTCCACATCTAATCTACTACTGTCCCCATGAACTTGTTTATGTTAGGTATTTCTTTTATGTAGATTCCTGTAATATTTGTGTCTGGCCTATTTTACTTAGCATAAGTTTTTTTCTGGCGGCACTGGGGATTAAGCTTTGGGCTTTGTGCCTACTACTGAAGTGTTCTATCACTGAACTAACCCACTGATCCTGAACATAATGCTTTCAAGAGTCCTTCATGTTGTGTAATGTGAATGAGCTTCATACCTTTCTGTGGCTGAATGATATTCTGACATATATATCACATTCTATTAATCAGTTGATGGATATTTAAACTGTATAACAAATGGCATACTGCTATGAACATTCACATACAAATATCTGTTTGAGTATCTGTTTTCAGTTCTCTTGGGACTATACCAAGGAATAGAATTGCTGGTTCATATGGTGTTTCTCTTTTTGACATTTTAAGGAACCACTAAATTGTTTTCATTAGCAGCGACACTACGTTGTAGTCCTGCCTACCCCAAGGTACAAGGACTCATACTTTTTCACATCCTCTCCAACACTTGCTATTGAACTTCCTCTTTGTGCTTATTATTCATTTGCATTTTTATTTAGAGAAACAGCTATTGGGTTAGTTTATTGTTGTGAGTTGTAAGAATTCTTTACATAGTCTGTATATAAATCATTGGTTAGATATGTGGATTGCCAATATTTATTCCCATTCTATGGATTGCCTTCTCACTTTGTTAGTGGAGCCATCTCATATGCAGGGAAAAAATCTACCCTAAAACAATGGCACACAAATGCTCTGCTCCAGTCTACTTCTGCTTTTGTCCTTTTATACTATCATCCAAAGCTGTAGCTTTACATAGTATTTCTATTAACATATATTTACAATGACTTTTAAAATTTGCCTTTTTAATCATATAGGAATGGGGAGTTAGCCGGGTGGTGGTGGCGCACGCCTTTAATCCCAGCACTTGGGAGGCAGAGGCAGGCGGATTTCTGAGTTCGAGGCCAGTCTGGTCTACAGAGTGAGTTCCAGGACAGCCAGGACCACACAGAGAAACCCTGTCTCGAAACAACAACAACAACAACAACAAAAAAAAGATAAAAGGAATGGGGAGTTATAAATCAAAAGCTTTTGCAGTTACTTTATTTTTTAAAGCAGTAGTTTTCATTTCTTCACTTAATTTTGAGTTACCCTGTGGTATCTTTCATTTGAGCCTGAGAAATCACTCAATATTTCTTGTTTATTATTAGGTAGTTAAAGTTCTTTAGTTTTTGTAACCTGTGAATTTCTTAACTTTTTCACTTTTGAGGAATAGTTTTACTAGATGCAGATTTTCAGGTTAATAGTTTTTCCCATGTAGCATTTTAAATAAGTCATCTCATTTTTCATCTTATCTTCAAGGTTTATGCTAAAATTAGTTCCAATCATATTGAGAATCCTTTCTATGTGACAAATAATTTCTCTTCCTGATTTTAAGATTGTCTTTATCAGTTCAGTTATAATATACTTTGATGTGGGTTTTTTGGCTTAGTCCTTCTTGGTGATTCCTTGTTAAACATTACTTTATCTTGTTTTTTATGTGTATGGTTGTTTTGCCTGCATGTATGTCTGTGCACCTCATGTGTGCAGTGCTCATTGAGGCCAGAAAAGGGTGTTAGATTCTCAGGGATAGGAGTTACAGGAGGTTCCTTGCTACCGTGTGGTTGCTGGGATTTGAACCCAGTTCTCTGGAAGAACAGCCAGTACTCCTAACTGCTGAGCCATTTCTCTAGTCTATGCTTGGAGGCTTTTGAGTTTTGTAGAGGTCTAATCCACAAATTTCATCAAATATTGAAATTTTCCAGCAGTCATCTCTTCAAATATTATAACTCCCTTTTCTCTTTCTTCTGGAATTTCCATAATGTGGCATAAATCTACTTTATGTTGTGATGTAATTCCATTGGCTTCCTTTACTTCTCTACATATTCTTCTCTTTTTGTTTCTCAGACTCAACAATTTCAATTCTTTTACCTGCAAGTTCACTAATTCTTTCTGCTACCTGCTTAAATATTCTGGTGAACCCTCCTAGTCTAGCTTTCAGATTTAGCACCTGCACACTTCCTTTTCATAATCTCCAGTTTCATTTTGTTCATGTTCATGCATTATTTTCTTGATTTCCTTTTTTTGTCTTTGTTCATAGCTTCCTTTAATTTTTCAATCATATTCAATACTTAAAATTTCTGTATAATATATTCAGGATCTTGACCTCTTCAGATGATTTCTGTGGTTTTTCTCTTTGAATAGGCCACACTACCCATTCCAACTAGCTATGAGGTTTTCATCCATCTTACAGGTTTTGCTGTTGTCCAGCAATACATGCTGGTTCTCTACTATGAGTAGGGGAGATGAGCACCTGAGCCATTCATTTGAATAGTTTCCTCAAACACACACACACACACACACACACACACACACACACACACACACACA
>JANHMN010000005.1:119876914-119887564 GCA_030674055.1 Rhabdomys pumilio | reverse complement strand
CACACACACACACACACACACACACACACACACACACACACACACACTAGCACATGCACACACACATGCACACACAAACAATAAGTAAAGTCTTCTCTTCTTCTGGAGACAAACACCAGGATCTTATACTGGGAGTGTGAGTTCCTGTCTTACAGCAACTGGAACTCACAGAAATCTGCCCTTCTCTGCCACCAGAGTGCTGGGATTTGAGGTGTAAACCACCACACCCAGGCTGCTCTTGCTTCTTAACCACATCCTATTTTTAAAAATGAAGGTTCTCTGTATTTTCAGAGACATCAAAATCTCCAAAGAACAGTGTTAATTAAGCCTTGCATTTTGTTAACCTCTTTAACATGTTACTAAGATAGTTAATGTCCTGTGGTCAGTCTAGTGTGGGCTCCCATCACATGTTTTTGCTGGGAACCTGGAAAGTAAGAAACTTCTAAGTTTCTTATAAGTTTAGGTTTATATTCAATAAATTTTCTCCAATTTTGCTTCTCCAGTTTTACTCCTAAAACACATTTTACGTAAAGGTACATTTTCCTCATTTTGTTCTGGGTTATCAAAAGGATTGACTCCAGATTACTTTGTATTAAAAGTAGAATTAACTAGGTATAGCAGAGATTGCAGTCACCTCTCAATATTGATTGTGCCTTCCTTAGTGGAATCCTGATCTTTCAGCTCACTATGTTGCTGGGTAGTGAAAAGTGCTTTTGCCACTAGGTACAGACTAAGTTCTGGCTAGAAGTAGAAGGCAAAGTAGAAGGTGGATGGATTGTATAAAATATTCATATTGGACACATGCTGTCTCTCTGGCTCTTGGAATCTGAATGTAACTGCTTGAGCTCCAGCAGCCATATTGGATCAAGAGATAACCTTGGGAATGAGAAATACTTGATAATACAGTAAAGCAGAGTTTGTCAGAATCTGTGAAAGCGCAGAACTATCATGTTGGGCATGGGTTTCCTACTTTTGTACTCCATGTGAGAAAGTAACGCAGGTTTTCTATCTGCTGCTGAACCAAGTTGTAATGTTCATATCAAGCTCTTAGTAGTCCTTGAATTGAAATGTGAATTGAAATGAGTTGTTTTGTGGTGCTGATGCAGATACATATGGCACTTCTTGGAGTTCTACGGGAAAATAAAAAGCAGGTAAGAGCTTGAGGAAGGGCTTCAGATTTTAAGCACAACTTACATTTGGTAACTTTTTAGGCATCTGACTGCTACCTGAATATTAAGTGAAATGGTTTAGAATTCAGACAGTTTCACTCATGGCTGTGACGTATTACAGTGAAAGGAGACACAGACAGAGCAGCAAAGGAAAAAGCCACATTGACTAGATTCTTCCATGTGAGCTTCTCAAGTTCTTTCATAGGAGAGTTGAGAGTGAGTTTGTTACTATAGCCAAACAGAACAAGCTTCATTCTCGGGCATCACACATACTTTGTTTCTGTTTAGGTAGGCTCCATCAATCCCTGTATGGTGGGAGGTCTAATCCAGGATCTTGCACATGCTAGGCGGGTGCCCTACCATTGAGCCCTCTCTCTGAAATTTCTGGCACTCAGATGGAAAACAGGTGTTTACTGTAAATGACATTTGTGAAAAACAACCTTGCTAAGACAGTATAGCAGAGTTTATTGTTCCAGGCACACAAACTCTCCTTGTCTATCAACTAGCAGCATAGAAAACAGTTCACAGAGCACAGTCCCAGGAACTACTGCAAGGATTGCTCATGTAAAGTACTCCTTTTTAGGGGGTAGCAACATCAGGACTGTTGTGTGAACTTCTTTCCTGGACAGGAAGGTGATGTCAGCTGTTGTTAGATTTTTGTATCTATGTTGCTTTCTTAGTTTTCTACCTACATTCCTTTTACTTGTTACTATTTTTTTAGTTTTTAATTTTATATTGAAAGTGTTCATACCAACAATGAAATTTTACTTTGACATGTAGCTTTTAAAAATTATTATTATTATTTTACATCTCAAATGCAGTTTCTCCCCTCCCTCCTCTTCTCCTTTCTGCCCCTGACCTCCTCTTTGCACCCTCATCTATTCCTCCTCTATTTTTCTTTAGAAAAGGGCACCCCCAGGGATATCAACGAAACATAGCATAACAAGTTCAAATAAGACCAGACACTTCCCTTCATATTAAGGCTGGACAAGGCAACCCAGAAGGAGGGAAAGGTTCCATACGTAGGGAAAAGAGTCAAGACAGCCCCTGCTCTCACTATTTGGAGTTCCACAAGAAGACCAAGCTACACAACTGTACCATATATGTTGAGGGCTTAGGTCAGACCTATGTAGGCTCCCTGATTGTCAGTTCAATCTCTGTGAGGCCCCATAAGTCCTAGTTAGTTGATTCTGTGGACCATATTCTTGTGGTGTCCTTGACCTCTTTGCCTCCTACAATTCTTCCTGCCCCTTACCTGAAGGATTCCCTGAGCTCTGCTAATGTTTGGCTGTGGGTCTCTCCATCTGCTCTTATCAGTTGCTGAATAAAGCCTCACTGATGACAATTAAGCTAGGCAACAATCTATGAGTATAGCAGAATACCATTAGGAATCATTTTATTGTCCTTTCTCTGCTATTTGTGTTTGGTTTTATTGTGGGTCTCTTGCCTATTCATCTTCTGGGTTTGGCCCTCCAGGCAGTGTCAGGGGTGGGCTCTTTCTCATAGCACGGGTCTCAAGCTGGACCAGCCATTGGTTGGCCATACTCACAATTTCTGTGCCATCTTTACCACAGAACATCTTGTAGGCAGGACAAATTGTAAGTCAAAGGTTTTGTGACTGGATTGGTATCCCAATTACTCCACTGGAACTCTTGTCTGGTTATAGGAGATGGCGGGTTCAGGCTTTATATCCTCACAAACACCTCATGTTTCACATTTCAATTCAAGGAACACTAAGAACTTGATATGAACATTACAATTGGGTTTAGCAACAGATAGAAAACCTGCATTACTTTTTCACATGAAGTACAAAAGTAGGCAATCCAAGCCCAATATGATAGCTCTGTGCTTTCATAGATTCTGACAAATTCTACTTTACTGTATTGCCAGAAGTGTTTCTCATTCCCAAGGTCATCTCTTGATCCAATATAGCTAGGAGTCTTAGCTAGGGTCACCCTCATCAATTTCTGGGACTTTGTATTGCCCTAGGTTTCTAGCTTGTCCCAGAGATGCCCTCCAGTTCCAATTGTCTCTCTCAGGATTCTCTCCCTTCATCTTCCCCACCGCCTGATTTGTCCTGTTCTGTCTCCCCTCACACGCCCCCTCCACTCTCAATATCTATTCTATTTCTTCTTCCCATGGAGATTTTGTGTATCCCTCCTTGAGCCCTCCTTGTTACTTAGCTTCTCTGACTCTGTAGATTGTAGCATGGTTATCTTTTATTTTACAGCTAATATCTACTTATAAGCGAATACATATCATATTTGTCTTTTGGGGTCTGGGTTACCTCATTCAGGATGATTTTCTATAGTTCCATCCATTTACCTGCAAAATTCATGTCATTATTTTCTTTTAATTTTTTTAAATATATGTTTATTTTGTTTTTGAGCCACCCTTGCTACATACCCTAGCAGGTTCAGCCCCCCAAGTGTATGCTACAGTGCCTGGGTAGATATTTTTTCTTGTCTTTTTTTTCCATGTTTTCTTTAACCAAAAGAATTTATGAGCTTTTTCAACACTATACAAACAATGTAATGAGCCCCCATAAAATGAACACTATTTTTTGTTTTTTTTTCTATCTTTATTTTATTATCAAATCATAATTTTTACTTTTTAACACAGGGGTTGTAAACACAAAAATGCTGGATGTGGGGAAGGGGATGACATAGGAGCATAGGTGTTAGGGGGAGTACAGATATCTTTCAGAACAGGATATCAGCTGGGTAAGGGTTCAGGGGATAGATCACTATGATTCTACCTATGATTCCCTTGTCCTTATCTAAGTTGGTACTATCTGCCAAGGCTGCCTATTTACAAGGTCTATGACTACTCAGGCTGGTAGATTTCCACAAAAGCTGCCTGTTTACAATAGCTTATAGCCATCTGTTTCAGTGTTTTTCCATAGAGACACAAGACTTTGGGTTAGCAGGCATGTATCAGGCCTATTGCTGATTTTAGGCTTATGGCTGATTTTAGGCCTTCAGTGTATAAGCAAGCCTGCCCCTGATATTTCCTCCTTTCTCTAAGAATTGGTCTTCAACCTCTCCATGATTGTCAACCCTACTTCCTTCTATCTTGGGACCATTAATTGGGTTATTTTTGCTTATTTCTTTTGGTCCCTGGGCCTTAAATAGGCTGACTAACTTTGTGAAACAACAGACAGATAATCTGATAGCAAAATCTATTCAGATACATTATCATATGTTAGCTTTGGAGGACCACGAGACTCAAGATGAGGTTGTTACTCTATCCAGGGTGTTTCCAAGTCCCATCTCCACCCAACCTAAAAGAGGGGACTTCCGTTCCTACACCATGTCATTATTTTTAACAGCTGAGTAATACATCATTGTATAAATGTACCACATTTTCTTTATCCATTCTACAGTTGAGGGACATCTAGGTTGTTTCCAGTCTCTGGCTATTATGAATAAAGCTGCTATGAACATAGTTGAGCAAGCATCTTTGTGACAGGTTGGGGCATTCTTTGGGTATATGCCCAGGAGTAGAATAGTTGGTTCTAGAATAGGTAGATTAATTTCCAACTTTCTGTGAAACAGTCATATTGATTTTCAAAGTGCTTGTATGAGTTTGTACTCCCACCAGCAATGAAGAAATGTTCTTGCCCCATATACTTACCAGCATGTGCTATCACTTGAGCTTTTGATCTTAGCCATTCTGATTGGTATAAGACAGAATTTCAGAGTCATTTTGATTTTCATTTCCCTGATGGCTAAGGATGTTGAACATTTCTTTATAGTAAGTGCTTCTTGGCCATTTGAAATTCCTCTCTTGACAATCTTCTGTTTATATCTGTACCCCATTTTAAAACTGGACTGTTGTTTTTTTAATCTCTATTTTCTTGAGTTCTTTATATGTTTTGGAAATTAGCCCTCTCTCAGATGTGGAGTTTATAAAGATTTTTCCCAGTCTGTAGGTGCTGTTTTTTGACATAAGTGAAGATATGTGTAACTACAAATGTAACAAAAGATCAAGGCTAGTTCCATCACTCTTAAACAACCATTGTCCTAAGCTGGAGAAGTGGCTCAGTGGTTTAGAGCCTTTGCTGATCTTCCAATGGACCTGAGTTTGGGTTCTAGCACCCATATCTGAAACCTGTAACTCCAGCTTTCTTCTGGATTCTTCTGATCCTCTCTCACATGTGAAATTCACACAGACACAGACACAGACACAGACACAGACACAGACACAGACACAGACACAGACACAGACACAGACACAGACACACAGACACAGACACAGACACAGACACAGACACAGACACAGACACAGACACACACACACACACACACACACACACACACTACAAGGAAACTATTATACTATGGGCTCACTCAGACAATCACTAGTGTGCTGTCCATCACTTCAGTTTTGTGTTCTCACGTACGTTATGTAAATGGAACCAAACAGTATGTAATGTTTTAGGATTAACATTTTCAGTTAGTGCAATGCTATTGGGAATCACTCTTTTGTGTTGTTCTCTGATCCATGAACATTTATTGTCATATGAGATTTTATGTGATGTCAATCCACAGTAGAAGGATACAGGATTATTTCCAGTTTGGAGTGGTTAAGAATAGGGCTACTGTATTAATTTTTGTATGAATGAATGTAAATTTTCATATTCTTAATAGCAAGTTATGAAGAATGAAGTTGCTGGGTGGTAGCTTCATTGTTGGTTTCACTTCACATGAAAATTGCAGAACTGTCTTCTGGAGTAGCAGTGCAGCTCATCTCGTACCACCACACCCAGCTTGCCCAGGTCTCTTTGTAGAACTAAACTTTTACATTGTGATGGGCTTGCTAACATTATCTGTTTGTCTAAAAATCTCTAGTTGACTAACTGTGGGTTTAAAAGACTGTCTTTCTTATTTTCATCTAAATGTTTGATACCTTTGCATCTAGATCTACAGCTTGTTTTCAGTTAGTTTTTACAGATGGTATGACACTTTGGTTGAGATTCCTTTTTGTTTTTTTGTATAGGAATACTCAGTTGTTTTAGCAATTTTCTTGAAAATATATTGTTTCTATTGAGTTACATTTGCAAGTGTTATCAAAAATTAGTTTCCTATATTTGTGTAGCTCTGCATCTGGGTTTTCCCTTGTAGTCTTCTTATCTGTGTATCTGTCTTTGACAGAACCACATTTTTCTTACTGCTCTTTTGTAATGGGCCTCCTAACTGAGTAGTGTTGAGTCTTTAATCTTCCTTTGTAAGATTGATTGGGCTGTTCCAGTTCTTTTACCTTTCCATGTGAATTTCAGAGTCAGCTTTATTTCTCTCTGTAAAATGTCCATGATGTTTTGATTGACATATCCAATTGGTACTTAATTTGAGGAGAACGAGTATGTGTGACACAACTCACATTTACTTGGGGTTGCTTTAGTTCATCTGAGCATGGTTTGCTAGTTTTAAATGTACAGGTCTTCACAAATTTTATAAGCTTTATCCTTCAGTATTCCAGGTTTTTAGTACCATTATAATTGATATTGTTTTTGTAATTTTAATGTCCAGTCCTTTGTTGCAAATATACAGAACTACAGTATATATTTTTTTGCATCTGAATCTTGTATCCTGTACAATTAACTGCTAAACTCATGGTTTTATTTTAGTAGCCTTTTAATTAATCAGATTTTATATATTCAGTCATATCATATATGAGTAATTATACTTTTACTTCTCTCTTTCTAATCTGCAGGATTTTTTGTTGTCTTTTTTGAGACAAAAGTATCACTATTCAGCCATGTCTAGCCTAGAACTCACTATGTAGACCAGGCTGGCCTCAAAGTCATACAGATCTGCTTGCCTCTGCCACCCAAGTGCTGGGATTGATGGGAACATTTTTTAGCCTAAGTGTGCCAGGTAGAGCTTATTATTATAGTATTAGAGTGTGTTAGATTTGGTGTGGTAAAAGGCATTTCTCATGAGACGTTTTTAAGTGCTCCTCGTGTGTATGTTGAGATGATTATGTGTTTTCTTCATTTCTTGTTTGTGAATAAAATATAGTATATATTTTTTTGAATACAAACTCTGGATTCCTAGTATAAATCCCTCTTGGTTATTATCTATCACTCTTTTAATATATTATTGGAATGGTTTGTTAAACTTTGGGATAGAAGTTTTGTATTTGTGCTCATGAATGATGTGGTCTTCTTTGATGTGTTAGGTACCATTAACTTTATAGAATGAGTTGAGTAGTCCTTTGGTTTGAGCTTTGACTTGTTTATCTGTGCATTTCAGCACAGTGTCTAAATATGGAGCTCAGACTGGGCTCACAGTTGGGATATTCCTGCCTTAGCCTCCCAAGAGCTAGAATTATCAATATATGCCACCTTGCCTGTCTCTGTGTGTTTCATTTTTGGACTGTGTCTGTTGCTTTGCCCTCCAGTTAATTTTTTTCTGTAACTTGATTTGTCATGAGTGTTATCCTGTATATTAATCCTTAAACATTCTTGTTCTTATAGTCTGAAGTTTCATTTAGATCTTTTTTAAAACCTCTACTTAAGTTTTTGAATATATGGGTATCTTAGTTTTTACCTTCCTCTGCTTACATCTAGCAGAGGTCAGTTTTAACTTGATTATTTTGGTAGGTTTTATCTTCCTGCTTTTTTACATGCCCAGATATCTTTGTGAATTTTACTTTGTTAGATACTAGACATATTTGCCTTCTATAAGTCATTCTGACTTTACCCCTAGATGCAGTGAATTTGCTTGGAAATGATTTGATTCCTGATGACTTATTCGATGGGTGTGGAGCAGTCCTCGGTCACAGGCTGATTACCTTCACTGCTGGGGCATGTTGGTTTGTTGTGCAGTAGCCTGTGAATTAAGCATTGCTTACATTTGTTCAGTAAGGATAGGGACTTTGCTGGCTCTGTAGGTGCTAGGTATTGTTCCATTTAATTTGTTCTGCTCTTCCGTCTCATATGAGTATGCAAATCTGCCTTCAATACCTGAAGGAGAGCTCCTCTGTGGATTTCCAGAATTCTGTCCTTGTGTCTCTAGGCTGTGTTTCTCATGCTCTGTCCTGTGAAATGTAGGTGGTTTTGTATCCATACTATTGGGGAGTATGTGTGTCTTGACTTGGGGAGCTGCCAGACTTCACTTACATCCTCTCTATCCTGTGGCTTACAAACTCTCTCAGTGCAGGAGGCTGGGCCATCACAGCGCTTGCCTCACATTTCCTATCTCCCAGGGACCATTTGGCACCCATTGCCTGATGGTTACTGTCTTGAAAACCACAGTTTCATATATTTTGTATAAAAAAGGATAAATTCAGTTCCATTTTCAATCTTCTCTGTAAGTGGAAGCTTTTGTTTTACAGAGGAATTTTGACCTCTCATTTTTGAAACCCTGTGCAGGTACACTCTGTCACTTGATATTTATTTTTCTTGAACTTGGTATATGTTTGTTTATGTGGTTAGATAGGATTATGTACAGACAGACACACTTAAAATGAGATTACCACGGAGTGTGTTTTTCTACTCTGGGTCTCTGTTAGCTATGGCTGTGCCTTTTTGCTCTGAGAAAACTAGAGAAAGAAAAGATGGCTTTCATTCAGAGAATAGTCTATGAACTAGCCAGAATGATTCTCTTCAGTAGTATGAATGGGAGAATTGTCTGCTTTCAATGGTAGTGCTGTGCAGATTGTTTATCATGGCACAGAAGAGAGACAGACAAGGTGGTAATAGTGTGGTGATTTTTATCTATTGCAGAGTAATCTGGTACAGGGTAGAGATCTGTTGTGGCTGATGAAGATCTATTAGTCCAGCCAGGAGAAAAGCTGCAGGTAATCTAGTAGGAGACAACCATTAGCTAAAACCCTGGAAGAATGGTGATGATAGCTAGACTGCTGAAACAACCAAGAGATTGACACCAGAACAGGTTAATTGTGTTTATCCAGAACTCAGCGACAAGTTCTTGTGTGAGGAACTAGAGCACTAGGAGAGAGAACTAGGAAGGTATGGGACCTGGGGAGAGGGCTGTGTTGTGGGAGCTTCAGCTATGAGACCAGGAGAGCAAGAAGGAGGTGGAGGATGACAGGGAGAGGGACAGAGAATGGACAGAGAGGATGTAAAGATATACTACTATCTTCTAGTGTCTTCCTTATGGCTCTCATGGAATGATTATAAGTGGAAGCCATTTGGAAAGAGACCTTAAAATGTAGTTGTCAGGAGTCTCCTTGACACTTCTCCTTGCAATGTATGGCTGAGCAAGAAAAGGCAGAAAATTGGCTGGGGTCCTTAAGCTCAAGGCTGGCATAAAAGTCCACTGTTGAGAGCTTGGTCTGTTGTACTATATATCCAATGTATGGATATGTCCAGAAGAAAGGAAAAAATGTGTGATCAGGTCAAGAAGAATTATTATGTAATGACTATAAGTGGCAGGCAGGTCAAGAACAATTATCCCTATTAGCAACCTTGAGAGAAAGGAAGTTGGGCACTGAGGCACTGGCTGCAGCTATTGGCCAAGTTTTTCTAAAAGGTGGGGTGAGGTAATTATAGCAAACAGTTGTTTGGATTTGAAATGTTGACTCCATGAATTAAAGAAAACTCACATGAGGGGCTGGGAATGTGTCTCAGTCATAGGACATTCACCATGTATTCAAGGCTCTGGGTTGGATTCCCAGTACCACAAAAACAAAAATCCGTACCTGAGCTATTGTGTAAACTTATACAGCGCTATGTTTAGGGAGAGAATGTGTTGGTAGATGGAACAGAAGGAGAGACCTTTTATAGTGTGACTAACATTGTAATTTCGTGTTTATGCTAGCCATTTCTATTACACTGGCTTTCTGTCATGCTAACAGTGATAACCTGGTACATTCAAGACTGGATGAGCTCACTCAGAGAGACTGCATGGGGAAGGTACTATTCTCTTTGAAGTATTGTTATTTGCCTTTATAGTGATGTAACTCTCATTTCTGCAGTTCAGGTACTGCTAGAAGATTTCCTGATTATAGCTGGGTTTCTGTGAGAGACAGTCCAGGGGAGGGCAGCTTAATCCCTGTTGTTCTCAGACTCCCCTATTGTTATGGAGGACCTGGATGGGCCAGCGATGCAACTTCAAGATGTTAAGGTACAGGTTTGGATTATTTCGCCCTCCTCAGATGCCAAGTGGAAATCAAGACCTTTGTGTATTGCAACAACATAGCAATTAATAAAAATAAGTGCTGTCTTTAATTGCAACCGAAACGTACCAGAATCCTTTATTAGCTATTAATACTATTGGGCTTTTCAAATTTTCAGTGTTTGTCTGAATAGCAGAGCATTCAGTGAATTGTTATTTTGTATAATTTGGTCTTTCAGTATTGCAAATACCCAGCCCTTGTGGGGAAATACCAAGAAAACCTTAATGAGAGGCTGTGGATGTGGCTCAGTCATACAGTATTTGCCATATATCCAAGGTATATATATATGTGTGTGTGTGTGTGTGTGTGTGTGTGTGTGTGTGTGTGTGTGTGT
>JANHMN010000005.1:119854734-119876904 GCA_030674055.1 Rhabdomys pumilio | reverse complement strand
GTGTGTGTGTGTGTGTGTGTGTGTGTGTGTGTGTGTGTGTGTGTGTGCGTGCGTATTTGAAAAACTAATACAGAGATAGATGTTGGTATGGAGAGCTCACATCCTTACAATTAGAAGCCGCTGAACAAGTAGCAAATTAAAGACATTTTAGAATCCAAGCAAAAACAAATTTCAGAGCAAATAAGCCCAAATTGAGTGAGAGGCACAGGTGGCACATTGGCATTTGCTGAACTAGGGCAGAAAGTGCTGAGAGCTGTGTAGACCTTAGTGGGTAAAGCAGGATTTTAAGGACTTGCCAGAGGATGGGAGTGCAGAGTCTCACCTTCTCGCAAGCTTTTCCTCTACGATCCCCACCAGGTGCTGTTTTTTTTTTTAAACATTTACTTTTGTTTTATGTGCTTGGTGTTTCGCCTGCATGCATGACTGCGAAGCCACCAGATCCCTTGGGATTGGAGTTACAGACAGTTGTGAACTGCCACTTGGGTGCTGGGCATTGAACTCAGGACCTCTGGAAGAACAGCTAGTGCTCTTAACCTCTAAGCCATCTCTCCAGCACCTCACTGCCACCCACTAGGTGCTCTTAATGAAGAGCAGAACAGTTTTAATCCCAGCACTTGGGAGGCAGAGGCAGGTAGAGGGGGGCAGATCTCTGAGTTTGAGGGCAGCCTGTCTACACAGAGAGAGTTCCAGGACAGCTACACAGAGAGACCCTTGTCTTGAAAAGCAAAACAAAACAAACAAACAAAAAAAACCAAAACAGAAAGCAAAGCAAAGAAAAATTGGACAAGGCTGAGGATCGTCACAGTGATGGAGACTTGCCCACTAGGTGCTTAATGAAGGTTTGCACTATGTGCCTGCAGGAGTAGGAGAACAGCAAACACTGTCAAAATCTCCTCAGGTAGCTCTCCCAGCCAAGCACTGACAGCTCCCAAGAACAAGTCTGAATCCTTGGGAAGAAAGGTAGCAGCATGGAGGGTACTGGTGGAAACCCGCTGGCCACAAGGCAGTGCAGTAGGGGAAATAATTCTGCCTGTGTCAGCATTGCATGTGGAGGATCAAGGACACTTGTGAGGGCCCAAGACCCAGATTCCAGATCTGCCTAATTGAAGATTTATCAGAATACTAGAGAAATTCCCCCCAGGCCCTCTATCTATTACCAAGCCAACAAACACCAAGTAATACGACACAAGTGGCTGCAGGAGAGAGACGGGCAACAGGGCAGAGACAGAGCTCAGAGCCAAGGGGAGGTTTAAAGCCAAGGAAGCAAAAGAAGACCTTGAGAAAAGCCTTGTGACAAGTTACCCTACTCCATAAAGGTGAGGCATCTGAAAGCTCTGGTTCTCGGAATGTAACCATGGAAACCAAGGCTTTCAAACCAGCCTACATCCTAATTGTATTAGCAGAAAGCTCAACAACAAAAAAGCAATCTGATAACGTTGAAATAGTCATTATAGGTTTATAATGTGTGGGTGGTCCTAAATAATATATTGTTTATTCTTGCCTGTTGTGGCCTTCCCTGAGTCTTTATTGCAATATTTTTCTTTTGAATTGTTATCCTTACTTTGTTGTCCAGCTCTGTGTTCTTGGGCTTAAGTGATCCTTCTGCTTTAGACTCCTGAGGCGCATACCCCTGGCATATACCAGTAAGCTCTAAAAAAAATGATTATTTTAAAAATAGGTAATATATTCATATGATTATCATGTAAAAAGAAATTCAAAAGGGACATGCCTACTTCTTTCCATTTCTTCTTGACAGTGTCACTGATTGTTATTCTAGTGTTTTCTTTATTTTGCTTTTTATAAATGAAAACAAATAGAAGCATATGTGCTAACCTCCATCTCTTATAGACCCTGGACTGCTTTTCTTATTTAAGCTGTTCTGGTAGTGTCCTCTTTCATCTAAGGAGTTGATTCTCATCATTCTCTCTCTCTCTCTCTCTCTCTCTCTCTCTCTCTCTCTCTCTCTCTCTCTCTAGTTGCATGATGTTCTGTGAGAATGAGCTACAAATGAGTCCTTTCATTTGGACATGGTGGAGACTAGGGTTGTTTCCTGTGTTATAATAAACAATGCCTCATGGGTAACCTTGAGTTTGTTATTCATGTTCAGATGTATCATGAGATAGAGGCCTACACATGAGATTATTGGATTGAGGGGGAAATGGCTTGGAATTTGGGGTGATATAGCAGATTCCTCTCATTCAAGCGTGGCTATTTCTGACACTGACAAGAAGCTATCAGGTTTGCCTCAGTTCTTGCTAACAGGTATGCTGTTACACTTTTGGATTTTTGTCATCATGAGAGAGTAATATTGTCTTGTTAGAATTTGCTTTTTTTTTTTTTTTTTTTTTTTTTAGCAATAATTGATTTAAGTTTTAGCTCATTCATGTGCTTTTTTGTGTAATGGTTATAGTTTTTGTAGTTTTCATATCAAAAACTTTCGTGTGAGACTCTTTCTCTTGAATCTAGGAACTTATTTACATTGGAGAGGTTAGCTTTGCATCTATTGTGATTGTGGCATGCCCCTGCTTATGTGTTTGCTGCTCTCCTAGACTTCTGTTGTCAGGCTCTCAGCATTTTCATGCTTTCACTGCTGTCTGAACTTTGTCATTAGATGTTTATGCTAGCTGGTTTTGTGTGTCAACTTGACACAAGCTGGAGTTGTTGCAGAGAAAGGAGCCTCCCTTGAGGAAATGCCTCCATAAGATCCAGTTGTAAGGCGTTTTCTCAATTAGTGATCAAAAAGAGAAGGCCCATCCCATTGTGGGTGGTGCCATCACTGGGCTAATGATGAAAGCAAGCTGAGCAAGCCAGGGGAAGCAAGCCAGTAAGTAACATCCTTACATGGCCTCTGCAGCAGCTCCTGCTTCCTGACCTGCTTGAGTTTCAGTCCTGACTTCCTTTGGTGATGAACAGCAGTGTGGAAGTGTAAGCTGAATAAACCCTTTCCTTCCAACTTGCTTCTTGGTCATGATGTTTGTGCAGGAATAGAAACCTTGACTAAGACAATGTTCCTCAACACATTTACTCTTTGTTTTAACACAGAAGCAAAAGTTTGTGTCAGTACACTCAAACATCTGTGTGTATTTCTGGGCTTCTCATCCTGGTCCATTGGTGTCTCCTATCACAATACCTATTGTTGAGACCCTTAGATAACATCTTAAGTTTGCTTAGGCCAATGACCTTTCCTGCCCTTCTCTTTTTTTACCCCTGAAATTTCCTGGTTCCTGTTTGTTTGGGCATGTGGCTCCAGAATCAATGTGCCTACCTCCTGACCAAATGCCTTTGGCATTTTTATTAGGCAAGCAGTGAATTTCTGTGTCAACATGGGCAGTATCATTTTTTTGATTCGTAGTCAGGGACCTCCTATGCCTTCTTTTGCTCTATTCTTGGATTTTCTTAAGTTTTGCACATTTCTTAGGTGTGTTCATAGCTATTTTATATTTTTATTCCACTTATATTTTATTTACTTTTACATTGGATTATTTTATTTTTGATAATATAATTTTGATATTTGTAAATGATGTTTTCTCATCTATTACCCTTTATTTTTTGGCAGAGACAGGGTCTCATATGTTCCTGACTGGCCTTGAACTTGCTCTGCAGCTTAAGAGGACCTTAAGTTTCTGATTCTTTGGCCTCTACTTCTAGAATTGCAGGCGCATGCCACCACATCTGCTTTGTTCAGTGCTGAGTATCAAAACCACACATGCTAAGTGCGCGGCAACACACAAGCTCTATCAACTGATCAATATCTCCAACCTATCTACAATCTCTTTAAATAATTTGACTATTCTGAATTTCTTTAGAAGTTGATCTGAGGCTGCAGCTCAGTGATACAGCATGTGGAAGGCCCTAGGTTCCGTCCCTAGCACCACAGAACAATAAAGAATGTAAAGGGGAAAGGCAAGAAACCAAACTCCTGCAAATGGATTTGGGTTTCTACTGTAAATGTTACCAGTGCTGGGTTGAGCACAAGTCTTTGAAAACAGGAAAGGCTGAACTCACATATATTTTGAAACTGGTTTAGAAGAGGCTTGCCAAGTATGGCCTAGAATGTGAAGAGGTTAATAGTTTGGTCTCTGAATAACTATGTTAGCTAGATGCAGAATGGCAACAGTAAAAATAAATATTTTATCAAAGTTAAAGCAAATATTATCAACAGAAGGAATCTATAAATTTAATAAATCAGAAATTCTATTAAGAGATCTACTGTTATATTAAAATGTTAATAATCATGTTTTTAAAGTTTGAAATTACAGAGGAAAACAATTTCTTAGAATCCTATTCTGTTATGTTGCATACACTAAAGAGGGACATGCATTTAAGTCTGTGTTGGAACATTATAAATGCTAATATTATAAACACACCAAATGCTTCTGATGGAATCAAAATTATATTGCAATATAATACACATTATTTTCCTACTTTTATTTAAAGTTGTAGGTATCTGGTGGCTTTCCCAGCTACACTGTTTTCTTTAAGTTCTTTAACTACTAAGTTCCCAGTTCATTGATTTATCCAACAAATATTTACTGTTTACTTAATTTAATGTAGTCTTTAAAAATTTATATTTATGTAATTATTCTCTTATGTCTTTGTACTTGTTTGTGTGTGTTTATATATGTATATGTGTAGGCACATGTGTCACAGTACTTATTATGAAAGTTATAAGACAACTTTTGAGAGTGGGTCCTTTTCTTTATCTTTTTTCACCAACTGGGTTCAGGATATTAAAAGAGGCAAATACCTTACCAACTGAGCTATTTACTGGCCCTTTAAAGAGATGCTTATAAATGTATAATTTATGTAGAATGAAATTCACTCCTTTTCAATATCCACTTGGTCACTTGTGTAACCACCACCACTATCAGGATATAGAGGATTTCTGATCTCCCCACATCTTCATGTACTGGTGCTGAACGTGCTCACTATCTTACCTGAGTTCTTGACAACTTCTGCTTTCTTCTCTATCTCTGTGCTTTTGCCTTTTGGGGGAACAAACAATGTATCTGGTAATATTCTGTGCCTGACTTCTTTGATTTAGCATGATGCTCACCAGGAATTTATCCCCCTTTTGTTTGTGCGTTGTATTCCTTTGTATGGATGTTTCACAGTTTACTTACACATTGACCATTTGTTGAACATTTTTGTTGTTTTTACTTTTGGGGTGTCATAAATAAAGCTGCGATGAACACTCACCTAAATTTCTTTGTGTGGGCATGTGTTTGTGTTTTCTATTTCTAGTTGGGAAGTGTATGCTTAATTTTACCAACCCCTAGCAACTGTGTTTTTAAGGGTGTGAATATTTGTGTTTCAAGCAGTAGTACAGAAGATGTCTGACCACTCTCCACCACTCTACAGTTTCTTTTTAAAAAATTCATTTTATTTATTTATTTTTTATGAATGTGAGTACCCTGCAGCTGTCTTCAGACACACCAGAAGAGGGCATCAGATCCCATTACAGATGGTTGTGAGCATCCATGTGGTTGCTGAGAATTGAACTCAGGTCCTCTTGAAAAGCAGTCAGTGCTCTTAGCTGTTGAGCCATCTCTTCAGCCCCTCATTGTATATTTTCACAATGTTTGCCTTTGAAGGAAGTTTAAAATTTACCCATGCTTGTGTGAAGTGGTATCTTCTTGTTCTGATTTGCATTTCCTTACTAACAAATGGCATTGAACTTCTTTCTATTGCTTACTTATCATCCTGTCTCTTATATTTTTGACTACTTTTGCCTATTTTAGCCTTCTTATTAGGTTTGTATTTGAGGCACTAATTCTTTATCTGGTAAACATGCTTTATCTGTTTTCTCCCTGCCTATGGCTTACTATTTCAGTTCGTTAACAGTATCTTTTGTAGAGTAGAACTTTTAGATTTGGTCAAGTCTGTTTCTTTCCAAATCCGATGAGCCATCTCCCTCTCAAGTGTTTGATTGTTTGCTGTATAGGGACAGAGGCCCCACTTACAAACGCGACTGCAGGAGTGCTATGCAGAAGATGTTATTAGTATTAATTTTAGTTTTATGAGACTAAGGTTGTATCTCAGTGGTAGAAACTGTGTCTAGCATGTGTGAAATCTTGAGTTCATTTCCAGAAGTGTTTTAAGAAGAAATAGTAGCTTTAAGATCACCTTTAAGACACTGTGTCTTCCTTCTCAACCTTCTATGGAATTGATATTTTGCTCCTCAGTTTTTGTATTTAAACAAATATGCTTGATTGTTGGATAATAGAAAGAGGAAATAAAACATGTCTGCCTCACAACAAGTGACATACTAAATGGAGCATAACTGTGTATGCTTAACCAAAGGGCAAGGCATGCTCTTCTGGCCAGAGTTAGACATATGGTGATCACGTATACAAGAGCAGGCACAATTGTGGGGGTCTACAATTGCTCTTTTGAGACCTGAGCTCCATTCTATTACAAGGGTGGACTGAGATTCGTGAGTGAAGGCTTGGAATGATTTGGGCCTGCCTGAGGGTGACTTTGATCACCTGGGTGTTTTGAAAACAGTGGAGTTGGGGCTGGTGATCTGCCTACTTGGTAGATTATACTGTCTGATAGCCAACACTGTCTAAAACAATCCTGTTGATGTATGAATGCCTGTACCTAGCACTTGGGATTCAGAGGCAGAAAGGTCAGAAGTTCAGGGTCAACCTTGACTGCATAACTGAATTCAAGGCCAGTTTATAATGCATGAATACCATCTCATAATATACCAAACAGTAGAGTTAAGATATTTGTAGGGGTTAGTGTCTGTTGGTTTTGTATAGGGCTGTCCCAGGTCAGAGAGTGTGCCAGTTGTCTTGTGTGAGAGTGGCAAGAGAAAAAGCTGTGGTTTTGTTTGTTTTTAACAAGACCTACAAACATCTTGGCTGTCCTCTCTAACAGTTATATGTGACCCATGTGGATGATGGGCAGAAGCAGCTATGTAAATAAGAAGCTGCTTGGCCTCTGGTTGAAATGTAACTGCTGCCTCTTGTTTAGGTCTGTCTTACATCTCTCTTCAAAGAAAAGTAAATGATGTAACCAGTGGCAACCGGGTTGGGAGTCTGCTTGCTTGCTGGATGCTATTAGCACGTCTGTGCTGCTGCTGTGCCTCTTAAGCTGAAACACTAGCATGACAAACTGAGGTTGTGTCAAGGGTGAGAGACAGATCTGAATTGGGTATAGGACAATGAGAAAGTAGAATGAGGAACATCTTCTAGAGCAAGCAGCACTACTCCGGGAAGTCCATGAGGTAGGTGCTCTGGGATCAGAAGGAAGGACAGAACTCCAATTTCACCTCAGGTGAGGGGCCTAGACAGGGCCAGGGACTCTGTGTTTTATTTCATATAATCTTCTCTTATACAATATACTCAGATTCCACTTTCTACTCCCTCTACTCCCCCAAGTTCACGACCTCCTCTCCCCCATATCTGCCACTCCCCTGTTCCCCTTCAGAAAAGAGCAGGCCTCCCAGGTATATCAACCAAACATGGCATAACAGGATATAGTAAGACTCATATCAAGGCTGGACAAGGCAACCCAGTAGGAAGAAAAGGGTTTGAAGAGCAGGCAAAATAGCCAGACACCTTAACCCATCCCACTGTTAGGATTCCCACAGAATCTCCAAGCTAAACAACCACAGCATGTATGCAAGGGGACCTGGCGCAGACCCATATAGGCTCCATGATTACCACATCAGTCTCTGTGAGACCCTTTGAGCCCTGCTTAGTTCTGTGTCCCTTTGTTCTCATGGTGTCCTCAACCCCTCTGGCTCCTACGATCCTTCCTCCTCTTCTCCCTCGGGTTCCCTATGTTTGGCTGTGGGTCTCTGCATGTGCTCCCATCAGCTGCTGGAGGAATTCTCTCCAATAATAATTGGGCTAGGCACCAATCTATGAATAGAGAAGAATAATATCAGAAATCATTCCACTGACTTGTTTTATTTTAAATCAGTTTTGTTTGGCCAAGGTATCGAGCTTTTGTATCTTGGCCCTCTAGATAGTGTCACACGTGGGCTCCCTCTCATAGCTTGGGTTTTAAGTTAGACCAGTTATTGGTTGGCCACATGTACAAGCTCTGAGCCACCATTGCCCCAGTGCATCTTGCAAGCAGGACTGGTTGTGGGTTGAAGGTTTTGTTACTAGGTTGGTGTCCCAGAGTCTCTTTCTACTTGTGTCAGAATTTTGAAAATTTTCACTTTAAAAAAATTTAAGGATTAAGCATTAAATTAAGTATTAAAAATTAATACAGATGTTGATAAACCCATCAGATGAATTGAATTCACCTAATATGCTACAAACCCCACCTCAGCCACCTAGTGCACTGTAGGGAGCCAGGTATTTTTCTCATGGGCTCAGAGCTCCATCACAGTACTTCAAGAAGAGGATAGTATTGATATTTTGAATAAAGAAGCAAATTCAGAATACAGTACAAGTAGAATTTCTGTGGGATACCATTACTTTTGTGCTATTTTAAGAGAATGTAGTTAATATGCATATGTTTATATATCACATTTAAAGTATATATAAAATAATAAATATATTTTTATAAATATAAAGAAATATTTTAAGACACAGTGTGTTAAACCTTATTTTAGGAATTTTATAATTTTTAACTTAATTCCTCATAGTATCTCAACATAATTTTTTAAATGAGGAAATGGAAGCACAGAGAGAAATTGAGGGCTTTGCTCCGGTCATCTAGCTTACTAATTGGTAAAGTAGAGCTTTAAAGCAACTGGACTCCACATTCCCTGGTTTGAGCCTTTTGAATCCAGGAGCTACTCTCCCCCATTCTTCCTCACAGTAAATGAGGGAACTCTAATGCAGGTTGCAGCTGCACTGGGTTGTACCATTGCTCAGCATGCGGGGAGCCTAGAGAAAGATAGCAATACCCTGTGTCTTGTACTCCCATTGTAACCAGGCAGGGCTGCTACTATGGCTTATATATCTCCTATCATGTTTGTTGACTGCCTTTGTTATTGAGTTCTTTCCCCTAACTTCTTGTGTTCAAAGGGATACTTTCCCTTCTTCTCAGCATCGTTGGCAAGGCTCCTGCAGGCTTTTTCCTCCCTTGCTTCTTCATAGGAAGATGAGCTTGCTTAGGGAGGAAATCTGGCTTGATCAATGAGTGTGTACAGACATTCCTGATGGCAGTGTTTTCCTTTATTTTAAAAGAAATGTCATTGTCAGGACTTGGGCTACCCGTGCCTGGGCACGTTAGACGGCAAAAGAAAAGAATTGGTTCTTTTTCTAAGATGAACCTGGTGACATGTGCATAATTAGCCCTTATTTTAGCCCTCAGATTCCATACAGTGGAGATTATTTTCTACCTGTCCTTGCTGGCTGGGTAGAGTAACTTACTTTTTCATCATGGTTGTCATTCTTTGCTGTAAAGCACTGGTTTGGTTTCTAGGTCAGTATGATGATAAGCAGCCTAATATTTTATTACAGCTCTTCGGCTCCTCCCAATTGCTAGGTGGACAGAAGCTGTGGAAATAGAACACATTTTCCCCCTCCTGTTTTATTCTTCACAGTAAAGCAGCATTACCGAGGCAGAAGCTGTGAGTGACAATTGGGTTTGTGCGGTGGCTGAAAATGACAGCATATTACTTGCTAACTAAGAAAGCGCCTCTGCCTCCAACCCATAATTGAGCTTGCATAAAGCAGGTAGTATTTTGCAGACCCAGTGTTACAATGACCTGGAGTCACAAAAAAGGACTCATTTTGTCACATAAAGCATTGCAATTTAGTCTTATTTAAGCATCCAGTTCTCATTTGGTTACTTTAATGCTTCAGTTCTCTATGTGTAGCACAGATGTGGAACAGCATACACGGCGTGATGAAAGGCTTTCTTGTTGCACAGAATTTTAGGTTTTACAAATAACCTTAGAATAATTCAGGGAGCTAAAAGGTAGGGAGGGAAACGTTGATTACTTACACACAATGTTCTCTCTAGCCCTCTTTACATTTTGTTTTTTTTTTTTTTTTGCAAATAGTTGCATTATCTAAATTAATTTAAAAACTGATTTTTCTTCTTCTTTCTTTTTTTTGTTTGTTTTGAGACAGTCTTACTATGTTATGGTTATGACTGCTCTGGAACCCACTATATAGACCTAGAACTCATAGGTATCTGTCTGCCTATGCTGGCTGAATGCTGGGATTGAAGGCATTTAGCACAATACCTGACAGAAAGTGCTTTTGAAAAATGATATAGTGCTAATTCATATTTATAAACAGCTGTAAACAAGATAGGTACTTCTGTTAAAAATAGAGCATTTTTTTTCTTTGAGGATTCTATTCATGTACACATATATTTTGATCATACTTACGCCTACTCTGTATTTTGAACATATATAACCCCACTCTTCCCCTTCCAACTCCTCCTTGGACCTCACTGCAACCTCCTACTTACTTTATGTGTTTTCTTTTTTTCTTTTCCCCCTTAAAAACATAACCTACTGAGCCTAATTAGTGCTGTCCATATCTCCATGGGCGTGGCCATCCACTGGAGCAAGAAAACTGAGTCTCTCTCCCCTAACAGCCATGAACTGTCAGTAGCTTCTCAGCTAGAAATAGGTTCTTGTGTGCCACTAAGACAGCCACTTATTTTAGGAGGACTTTCAAAAGCATTTAAACTATGGAGGTAAAGATGGGATTCTATGCAAAGTTTCAAACTCATAATCACAGAATGCTTATATGTGGACCACCTCTGCATTTGTGGGCAAGTGCCAGTAAGACTACTGTTGAACATAGTATCCAGTGTTTCACTTAGACAACCAAAAACAAGAACCAAGAGGCAGTGTTCATCAATACTTACAGCAAAGTAGACTTTTTTTAAAAATATAAACCCCTGGAATAAGGTAGGGAACCCATCATTGTTCTAGTGTGTGTTCAAATGGCAAAACAATTGCTTTGCCACAGATGCCAGTTGCCTTCACTAACTGCTCTTGCAACAGTGCATAGGCGTCTTTTTAAAAAAAGATTTATTTTATTTATGAGTGCACTGTAGATGTCAGACACACTGGGAGAGGACATCAGAGCCCATTACAGATGGTTGTGAGCCATCATGTGGTTGTTGGGAATTGAACTCAGGACCTCTGAAAGAGCAGTCAGTGTTCTTAACCTCTGAGCCATCTCTCCAGCCCTAACTATCTTTTTTGTTGACTTATTTATTGGTTGTACTTTCCATTCCTACATTAAATGCAAGGTCCCTGATTACATAATTCACGGTTGTTTCACTAATGGTTATATTGAGAGTCTCTGTAGCTGGGCTAGAAGTGTGTGTGTGTGTGTGTGTGTGTGTGTGTGTGTGTGTGTCATGAGCATGCATGGCACACATGTGCAGCATGGATGCCTTCACTTTAAGAAGCTGTGATCATAATGACTTGAAATGTGCAGCATCTGGAGACAGCTCTATAGGATATTGAATTTTGAAGTGATATTATTTATTTCTTAAAAGCTTAATGGATAGATAAAAACCAGAGCCATTTACTCCTGTCTTGGGAAGCCAGAGAAACCAAAGGCTGAGGGGTGTGACTGTACACTCTTGGTCTGCGTTTCCACAGCTTTGATTTTTATCCAGAGTAATAGATCTGAAAAGGTGATTATTTACATCTTTGAAGATTTCAGCCCTGCTGGCTGATTAGAGTAGAACATTAGAAAAGCATTGCATGTATTCTGTGCCATTTTGAAGAATTATTATCAACATATCTTTCTAGTATTTTAATTAAGTGATTTAATTTTAGAAGTGGAAAACCTTAGATATTGGAGTGCTTAAATCTAAATAGACTATTGTCTTAAATTTTATTAAGAATAAACATTATTTCCTAGACGTGGAAGTAAAGGGGCGGGATATTAGGGATGCAGAAGGGGATATGACCAAAGTGTATTATATGTATGCATGCAGATATTGTTTCAGGGAAGGAGTGTTCTCTTTTGCAGATTCTTAGTCTCATGGATAAAAGAGTCTAAAAATAGACTAAGAAGGAAGAATAATTTTACTAGAGTTTGAGAGAAAACCACAAGGCAGGCAAGTTGTAAATCTTGGCAGCTGGTGAGAAGACAGGTATGGATAAGAGGAAGAGAGAAGTAGACCCAGCTTTGTAAACACCTGAATGGGGAGAGGGTGATATTTAGAGAAAGGCTGGGGATGTCTAGAGTGTCAAGTCAAACATCCTCAGGGTTGGCTTTTAGCCTAAACAGAGAAAGAGAGAAGAATTGAAAGGCATCCTTTGTGCTTTTTTTAATTTACAACTTTGAAAACTGAGCAGGCTTAGCAGTGTAAGCAACTGTGTGGATGGGGTGGTTTTGAAAGGGGAGGACAAAGGGGCGGGAGAAGAGGAAGGGAAGAAGGGAGAGAAAGAGAAAGATTGCGAATGAGAATAGTTTGTTTTATGGGGATTCAACAACATCCTGATACTTCTGTTCTCCTTTCTTTTATCTGGTACTTTAAATTGTGATGCCTTTTTCTCTTAAAACTGATGGGTTACCAAGGAAACAGAAATGAGGTCCAAAGGTATTAGCGCAGAACCAAGTCCATCTTCAATACCTTCTAAGCCTGCTAATGCCTGTCTAGATCTCTAACAATGCTATCATGAAATCCATTTCTTTGTACAATTAATATGCACTAATAGAGAACAAATATTTTCTGTAATGTTATGTTAGGTTCCAACATAAATCAAATTATATGTTCAAACTGGACCACAAAGATACTCAATAAAGAAAAAAGTATATTTGGGCCAATATTAATGTCCTTATGAGTATTAGGACAAGAGGTAGTCATTCTGTGGCAATAGTTGGCAATGGTTATTTGAAGCCCTTTGTTCAGTCCATATGTACTAGGAAGTTTTACCTTGAACACTCATTCATGCAATGATCTATCATTTTTTGAGAGGCTTTGTTTTGGGAATTCAGGATGTAGGTTTGGCAATCTAAAATGTGGGTGGCTTTGCCCTGGTGTATCATCTCAGAGATGTCCATGGTTTATTTGGAAGATAGGCTTCATTAGCTGGTGTTCCCTCCCTTTCCATGGTAGTTCTTGGAGGGAGATTCTAGAGGGCAATATTGTTAGATACATGAAGGCAGAATATGACAAGCATTTATGTGTGGGGCAGATGGTGGTAGGCAGTGAAGGCTTTGTAGATCATGGATACCATGTTAAATGATGGATACCTTGAATTTATTTTTCCATGGATACTGACATCATGCAAAGTAGGACTGGCTCCATTTCTGGCTTGAAGCAGGGTAGTGATAGTATGGAAGAAAAACACTGGAAGAATGCTGAAGTAGTAGTGTTGGAAGTCCCAGGAAAGGGCAGAATATGGGAATTGTGCGTGTGGTGCTGTGGTCCTGTCAGCAGCAGGGATGGAGGTACAGCTCCACTCTTCATGTTGAGCAGTTTAAGGAGCTTCCTTAGTCTTCCAGTGAAGTCATCTCAGGGAATACAAAATCCTTGGGCTCAAGGCAGAAAAGAGTTCCAGTATGAGCCAGAATAAAGCAGAGGTGGAATTTATTAAAAACAGAAAGGAAGTCATTCTGGGAATGAGTAAGGCACACTGAGAACAATATGGAGGTGAGTTTTTCAATTTATTAAAAGATATTTTAACGTAGGTTTTAAACACAGGAGTTAGGAATAAGCGAGACTAAGTTATACTCAAGTGTAGAGTATGGGATTCTCTAGGGAGGGTCGCCCCTAAGTGTCTAAGCATAGGCACATATATATGGTAGCTCTCAAGCTACATCTCAAAGGCTTAAGAAACATTCTCCTTTTAATAAATGAGATTATAGGATGGTTCTAGAGGATCTTTGGATGAGATTACAATCAGATAAGGAGCCACTAAGGTTGCATGAGGGGGTCAGGACATGTCCTTTTCCTGTAAATGGTGTTTTTATGAGATTCCTAAAAAATTACAGGTTTTTGGTTAGGAAAGGAAAAAGTAAGTATTGGTAATTATGTGCCAATTTTATACAAAATTATATAAAAAATAATGTGTAATTTCTCAATTGGTGAGAAGCTTTATTATCCAAATTTCTGGGTGAGATCTCTTTACCCTTCCATTGTACCATGATTTCCCACATTCCTACCATCTATTCTCATTCGCCTTTTAAAATTTAAATTAATTTAACTTATTCACTTTTACATTCTGCTCACTGCCCCCTCCTGGTCACCTCCTCCAATAATCTTTTCCCCTTACCCCTCCTCTTCTCCTCTGTGAGGGTGGGGCACCCCTGTGTATCCCCCCATTCTGGCACTTCAAGTCTCTGCGAGGCTAGGCACTTCCTCTCCCACTGAGGCCAGACAAGGCAGCCCAGCTAGAAGAACATATCCCATTTATAGGCAACAGCTTTTGAGATAGGCCCCTGCTCCAATTATTCAGGATGCACATGAAGATGAAGCACTCTCAAAAAAAATATCTGTAAGTAATTAAAGATTATTTTTGTTTTCAGTGTATTAAATTGTGATTAAGAAGGTAAAAATAAGATGTTTTCACATCTTTGATTTTTAACTATTTTCCTTGTGTCTTAATTTATTATCAATCTTTGTAAACATTCCACAAATATATTATATACCTCATTAAGTGTGTGCATTATTCATATGTATAAATTAGGCATCAATAAATGGCTATGTTTTGAGAAGCCAAACTTCTCAAAGGTCTAACATTTCCCACCCAGTTTCTTATTTTATATCCAACATCCAAGGTTCTACAAATTGTAACTTGGTTATCATTGTCATAACAGCTTATATCCATACATATCTGGGAATGTATACCATATTCCTCTTTCTAGGTCTGAAATATCTTGCTTGGAATGATTTTTTCCTAGTTCTAGTTTCTAGTTTTAACGGTGGAGTAATACTCTATTGTGTAAATGTACTGCATATTCTTTATCCATTCTTCAGTTGAGGGACATCTAGATTGTTTTCAGTTTCTGGCTATTATGAATGAAGCTGCTTTAAACATAGATGAATGAGTAAGTGTCCTTGTGGTAGGTTGGAGCATCATTTGGGTATATGCTCAAGAGTGGTATAGTTGGGTCTGGAGGTAGATGTGCTACCAACTGAGGAAATGCCACACTGATTTCCATGGCAGCTGTATAAGTGTGCACTCCCACCAGCAGAGGATGAGTGTTCTCTTTACTCAACATCCTTACCAGCATCAACTGTCACTTATATTATTCATCTTATTCATTCTGACAGCTAGAAGATGAACACTCATAGTCGTTTTGGTTTGCATTTCTCTGATGGCTAAGAATGTTGAACATTTCTTGAAGTGTTTCTCAGTCGTTTGGGTTTCATTTTTTGAGAATTCTCTGTTTAGATCGGTACCCTAGTTTTTCATAGGGTTATTTGGTTTCCTGATATCTAGTTTTCTGAGTTCTTTATGTATTTTGGATGTTAGCCCTCTATCAGATTAGTAAAAAATATTTCCCATTCTTGAGGCTGCCACATTGTCTGAATGATGGTGTCCCATGTCATGTAGAGGCTTCTCAATTTCGTGAGGTCCCATTTATTAGTGCGTGTGATAATGGAGTTCTGTTAGAAGTCTTTTGCTATGCCAGTGATTTTGAGGGTATTCCTCCCAAATTCTCTATCAGGTTCAGTGTATTTGGTCTTACGTTGAAGTCTTTGATCCATTTGGAGTTGATAAACCTCAACTCCAAATGTAAACGTTTGGATTCTTCTCCAAGCATCTATTCAGTTTGGGCAGCACTAATTGCTGAAGATGTCCTCTTTTTTTTCAGTGTGTATCTCTGGATTATTTATAAAAAATAGCAGGTGTTTGTGGGTATGTAGATATATGTCTGGGTCTTTAATTTGATTTCATTGATCACCATGTCTGTTTTTGTGCCAATATCATGTTTTTAAAATTACTGTAACTCTGTAGTACAACTTGAAAATGGTGATGGTGATGCACTCAGAAGTCCCTTTATTATGCAAGCTTGTTTAAACTATCCTGTTTTTTCCTTTTGCATTTCCACACAAAACTGAAAACTGTTCTTTCAAAATCTATAAAGAATTGTGTTGACATTTTGATGGGTATTGCATTAAATCTGCTTTTGGTAGGATGGCTATTATTACTATGTTAATTCTATCCTACTGATCCATGAGCATGGGAAATCTTTTAATGTTTCTATATTTTTCTTTTTAAAAATTTTTTATTGAATATTTTGTTTACTTTTCAGATGCCATCACCTTTCTGCATTTCCCTTCCCTAGAAAAACCCCTATCCCATCCCCACTTCTCCTTTTTGTTTTTATACAATTTTTTAAATGTTAATCAAAGGCTTTATAAGTTTGGTAATTCTCAATAACAAGATGCCCATACAATCAGAAGTGTAACACAATACCCAACCTAGATATATCAACTATCTTTAACTTGTGGAGACATGAGAACAACTGCCTCCATCTTCCTCCCCCCACCCCTCGTCACCTAGCTCCTCCTTTCTTTTTCCTTCTCCTCTCCTTACTCCTCCTCTTCCTCTCCTTACTCCTCCCACGTTAGCTCCTCCTACATATCACCCTTCCTGTTAAAATAAAACTTTTCTCTCAAAATACAATTAGAGCATAACTATACCAATTTGTGTCAGTAAGGTACAAGATAGACCTAATACCCAGACCATCATTTTGTTGACTAACCAGAACCTCTGTCATCTCTCCTAACTAAAACACTTAGTTCTGAACCTGGCTTTTTTCTTGACTTTAGAATGAATGACAGCTGAAAACCATCCTCTCAAATCTTTTCTCTCAAAGTAAATAGCCAGGATTGGCTATGAGACTATAAGTTTTCAACCCCGTCGGAAATCCAGAATGACTGAGTTAACTGAAATTGTGGGAAGCACAAAGCATAGCTTCTAAAACTTAGCCAATTTATAGAGACCGCTGAACACCTGGACAGTCCCTATACTACAAAACGTTGGAGCATCAAATCTTCAGCCTTCTGGACCAAACTCATCTGACAGACCTAGTGATGCAGAATTATTAAGGGCTGATTACTCTGTATTGGCAGATATAATCAGTCGACTATTCAGCAAGTGTGTCCTTTTCTGGACAGTAATTTGTCTGTAGATGACAAGAGGCAATTCTTGCCTAGTGGCTGTCTCACCACAACTGGAGTAACTCCAAGGATGCTCAATTTCTTCTTAGAATCCAAGACAGGAAGCTGTCAGGAGCAGACAAGTCTCTAATCAGAATGAACATCAGTACTGACATGTTTGTAACATCAATTCTGTGGGCTTCTGACGTTTTGAAAACCAACTATCCATGTAAGGCAATCTGGACTGTTATCTGTTAACTCCTCTCAGCTATTTCTAAATAAAATATAGAAAATACCCTAACAATAAACTCAAAGACATGAATTTGCTATAGGCCCTTAACTCACAGTCTAACCATCTCAAATCAGTTAGAAAAGTTAAAGAAGGACTGGGTCTAAGCCTTGTATTCCTAAATATGTTATATAGGCACAGTGCCTATGAGGGTAACAATATTAATCTCACTTTTATATCAATAAGAAGCTCGTACCAATGAAAACCTTAAATTTGAAATCAAAGTAAATTTTGTACCATTTAAGAAATTATAACTTCTTCTTAATAACAATTATATTTCTACCAATAGGTTATGGCTATGCAATAAATCCTATCTAATCCTCCCTATTCCAACAAAACCACAACTTTTCCCTAGAAAGACAGCCCAATATTAACAACCTCAGTCCCCAAGCCCAGGGAATAGGGGCACCAACTCTTCATTAACTTCAAACTGATTATGGGCATTGAGATATTAGAAGAGGGGCAGGGGGAAGGGTAAATCTATAAGCATCAGACACTGTGTCTTCACTGCATTCAGCTGGAATTCCAGGACATCAGAGGTTTGAGCAGGTCTGCTCAGCTTGCTTGATGAGTAGATACACCAAGACTGTGTATTCTGCAATATACAATTATCAAAACAAATTTTAGTACCAAAATAATTTTTGTTTGAATTCTGGAATCTAGTCTTCTAGCCTGCCTCTGTCATATCTAATCCACATAATTCTGGGAGTTTCTATGAGGGTGTACTCCCACCATCCTCCCATTCCAGCTTTCTGCTTTTGAAATTCCCCAACACTAGGGAATCCAAACTTTCAGGCACCAAGGCTATCCACTTCCACTGATTCCAGGCAAGGCCACCCTCAACTACCTATACAGGTGGAGCCATGAGTCCTTCTCTTTGTGTTCTCGAGCTGGAGATTTTAGAATGGCTACTCCAGCTTGTTTCTTAGGACCATTTACTTGAAAAATTGTTTTCCAGCCTTTTACTCTAAGGTAAAGTCTTTCTTTGTCACTGAGGTGGGTTTCCTGTATGTAGCAAAATGCTGGGTCCTGTTTATGTATCCAGTCCATTAGCCTATGTCTTTTAATTGGGGAATTGAGTCCATTGATGTTAAGAGATATTAAGGAACAGTGATTGTTGCTTCCTGTTATTTTTGTTATTAGAGGTGGAATTATCATTGTGTGGCTATCTTCTTTTGGATTTGTTGGAAGAGGATTAATTTCTTGCTCTTTCTATGGTATCATTTCCCTCCTTGTATTGGAGCTTTCCAGCTATTATTCTTTGTAGTGCTGGGTTTGTGGAAAGACATTATATAAATTTGGTTTTGTCGTGGAATATCTTGGTTTTTCCATCTATGGTAATTGAGAGTTTTGCTGGGTATAATAGCCTGGGCTGGCATTTGTGTTCTCTTAGAGTCTGTATGATATCTGTCCAGCATCTTCTAGCATTTATAGTATCTGGTGAGAAGTCTGGTGTAATTCTGATAGGTCTGCCTTTATATGTTACTTGGCCTTTTTCCCTTACTAAATTTAATATTCTTTCTTTGTTTTGTGCACTTGATGTTTTGATTATTATGTGACGGGAGGTATTTCTTTTCTGGTCTAGTCTATTTGGCGTTCTATAGGCTTCTTGTATGTTTATGAGCATCTCGTTCTTTAGATTAGGGAAGTTTTCTTCTATAATTTTGTTGAAGATATTTATTGGCCCTTTAAGTTGGGAATTTTCACTTTCATCTATACCTATTATCCTTAGGTTTAGTCTTCTCATTGTGTCCTGGATTTCATGGATGTTTTGTGTTAAGAACTTTTTGCATTTTGTGTTTTCTTTGACATTTGTGTCAATGTTTTCTATGGTATCTTCTGCACATGAGATTCTCTCGTCTATCTCTTGTATTCTGTTGGTGATGCTTGCATCTATGACTCCTGATTTGTTTCCTAAGTTTTCTATCTCCAGGATAGTCTCCCTTTGTGATTTTTTATTGTTTCTACTTTCCTTTTTATATCCTGGATGTTTTTGTTCAATTCCTTCACCTGTTTGGTTGTGTTCTCTTATATTTCTTTAAGGGATTTTTGTGCTTCCTCTTTAAGGGCTTCTATTTGTTTACCTGTGTTCTTCTCAAATTCTTTGAGAGTGTTATTTATGGCCGGGCATTGGTGGCGCACGCCTTTAATCCCAGCATTTGGGAGGCAGAGGCAGGTGGATTTCTGAGTTTGAGGCCAGCCTGGTCTACAGAGTGAGTTCCAGGACAGCCAGGACTACACAAACCCTGTCTCGAAAAAACCAAAAAAAAAAAAAAAAAAAAAAAAAAAAAAACAAAAAAAAAAAAAAGAAAAAGAAAAAGAAAAAAAAAGAGAGTGTTATTTATGTCCTTCTTAAAGTCCTCTATCATCATCATTATAAGTGATTTTAAATCTGAATCTTGCTTTCCTAGTGATATGGGGAGTTTAGAACTTTCTTGTGTGGGAGAACTAGGTTCTAATGATGCCAAGTACCCTGGGTTGCTGATGCTTATGTTCTTGTGTTTGCCTTTCACCATCCGGATCTCCTTAGTGCTACCTGCCCTGTCTCTGACTGGAGCCTGTCTTCCCTATTATCTTGGTTATATCAGAACTGTGTGGCGTGGGTGTTACTACTGAGGTTAGAGCTGGGATCCAAGATATGCTCATTGCTCAGGCACAGACAGGAAGGAACCAGTGCTCCAGGCCAGGAGTGACTTCCAGGGTCCTAGTTCGTCCTAGTTCCTCCCTGTTTTGGGGTGTGTCTTGCTGCCTGGGTGAGAGCTCCTGGGAGGCCCACTTCCTCTGGATTTTGTGAGATTGGGGGCAGACCTGCTGCCCGGGATCTACTCCTTTTTTTCTTATTTATTTATTTATTTATTTATTTATTTATTTATTTATTTTTATGGGATATTTTATTCATTTACATTTCATATGTCATCCTTTTGCCCCATTTCCCCTCCCTAGAAACCTCGTATCACATCCCCCCTCCTCCTTTTTGCTTTTATACCATTTTAATTACTTGCAAGTATTAAGGTCAGTTCTAGGTTGAGGAACTAGCAATACAATAGATGCAAATAGTCAAGAAACATGCAAGACAATAAACATAAATAGTCAAAGAACAACCAAGGAAATAAACAGAGTTCTGTGAATACTACCATGATCATTGTTTCTAAGGGCTTATCATGATGACCAAAATATCTGAGCCTACTTCCCTGTCTTAGCCCAAAGTCCTTTTCATATATGAAGCCTACTTCCTTGTTCTAGCCTAAGATTTAGATCTCTGCCTGAAATTATTTTTTTGTTCTAGCCTAATGTCCGATTCCTACCTGAAGCCTACTTTCTTGTCCTTGGCCAATGTCATATTCCTGCTAAGCAGCCCATTTCCTTGTCCTTGGCCCATGTCAGATTCTTGCCAAGCATCCCCCAAAACTCTCCACGTCTCCCACTTTTTTATTTCATACACAAGACTGAGTCTCTCTTAGGTCATTCTGACTAGAATGCCTTCCTTACGCGTCATGGAATATGCATTATCAAAAGTAATGCCCTTCTGTCTTAGGTCAGTAAGTCTGTCCAGAATCTTACTTGTCCTTGGCTTGCCAGCCTCTTAATTTAATAACTCTGTCTCGGGAGGGGGGGTCCATTTTCAGTTTCAAGCCATGTATTTTGGCTGCCAACATGTTGATATTGTTAAAGACAAGTTTTAACCTGATAGGCAGGGATAAAATATTCCCAGGACAAAATGGGCTCTCATGATCAAGCTATATATACTATTCTTGAAGCTTGAACAAAATAGAAATACTGACCTCAGGCCATGGGTAATTTTATCAGCAGTATCTGCTGCAGCAACGATCAGCAGAGCAGCATTCTTTAAATTCATATGCTCACTATGCAAAGTTTCCTTGCTTGGTTAATATCCTAAGATAATTTATATTATTGAAGGCTATTGTGAAAGGTATTGTTTCACTGATTTCTTTTCTCAGTCCATTTTTCCATTTGTATGAAATGAAAGGCTCCTTACTTTTGTAAGTTAATTTTCTATCTAGCCACTTTGCCAGAGGTGTTTATCAGCTGTAGATGTTTCCCAGTGGAAATTTTAATATCATTTATCTATACTATCATGTCATCTGCAAATGTATTCAAATTTGTATTCCCTTGATCTCCTTAATTTGTCTTGTTGCTCTAGTTTGAACTTCAAGTACTATATTAAATAGTTATGGAGAGAGTATTGACAATCTTGATTTGTTTCTGATTTTAGTGGAGTTCTTTCATTTTCTTTCCTTTTAAATTTATATTGTTTATAAACTTGTTGTAAGTTGTTTTATTATGTTTAGGTATGTCCCTTGTGTCCCCTAATCTCTTCAGGATCATGAAGGGTGTTGGTTTTTGTATTTCTGCATCTAATGAGATGATTATGTGTTTTTTGTCTTTCAGTTCATTTATTTGGTAGATTACATTTCTTGATTTATTTATGATGAACCATCCATGCAACTCTGACATGAAGGCTACTTATTGTGTTCGTGGATTTGGTTTGCAAGTATTTTATTGAGTATTTTTGCATCTATGTTCATAAAGAAATTGACATGTAATTCTCTTTCTTTATTGAGCCATTATGTGGTTTTGGGTGTCAGGATAACTATAGCCTCATGAAACAAATTGGGCAGTGTTTCTTCTGTTTCTATTTTGTGGGAAAATTTGAGAAGTATTGGTATTAACTCTTCTTAGAAAGTTTGGTAGAATTCTGTGCTTGAACCATTTGGCTGGCCCTCAGCTTTCTTTTCTTTTCCCATCTTCCCTTCCCTTCCCTTCCCTTCCCTTCCCTTCCCTTCCCTTCCCTTCCCTTCCCTTCCCTTCCCTTCCCTTCCCTTCCCTTCCCTTCCCTTCCCTTCCCT
>JANHMN010000005.1:119837112-119854334 GCA_030674055.1 Rhabdomys pumilio | reverse complement strand
TTTCTTTCTTTCTTTCTTTCTTTTTTTCTTTCTTTCTTTCTTTGAGACATAATGACTGCTTCTGTTTCTGTAGGGGGTTATAGGACTATTTAAATTGTTTACTTGATCTTGATTTAACTTTGGTAAATGGTACCTGTCCAGAAAATCATCTATTTTGTTAATACTTTCCAATTTTGTGGAGTACAGGCTATTGAAGTAAGACCTAATAATTCTTTGAATTTCCTCATTGTCTGTTATGTCCCCCTTTTCATTTCTGATCTTGTTAATTTTGATAATCTGTCTCCTTCTTTTAATTAGTTTTGATAAGGATTTGTCTATCTTGTTGATTTTCACAAATACTCAATTCTTTTATTGATTCTTTGTATTTGTTTGTTTATAGTTCATTGATTTCAGCCCTGAGTTTGGTTACTTCTTGATGTCTACTTCTTTTGGGTGTGATTTCTTCATTTTTTTTGAAGTGGGAAGATCCACTTAAAAATGTTTATTTTATTTACGTGAATACACTGTAGCTGTTTTTAGACATACCAGAAGAAGTCATCAGATCTCATTACAGATGCTTGTGGCCATCATGTGGTGTCTGGGAATTGAACTCAGGACCTTTGTAAGAGCAGTCAGTGCTCTTAACCTCTGAGCCATCTCTCTAGCCCAATTTCTTCATTTTTGTTCTAGAACTTTCAGGTGTGCTCTTAAGTTGTTTATAAAAGATCTCACCTATATATTGACTCAACAAAGAATTACGCACCAATTCCCTTTATAAACATAGATGGAAAAATTAATAGGATATTTGCAAATTGAATCCATATATATATATATATATATATATATATATATATGCACTTTATTTGCATTTATTGCTATGAACTTGCCTCTTAGAATCACCCTCATTTTCTTCCATAAATTTGAGCATGTTGTGTTCATTTTCATTCAACTCTACAAAGTCTGTAATTTCTTTCTTTATTTCTCTTTTGAATTATTTTTTTTTTATCCAACAGGGCTTTTCAGTTTCCATGACTTTGTAAACTTTTTGTTGTTGGTATCCAGCTTTAATCCATGGTTGTCAGATATGATGCAGGGTGTTATTTCAATTTTCTTGTTTCTGTTAAGACTTGCTTTGTATCTGAGTATGTGGTCAATTTTGAAGAAGGTTCCATGCAATGCTGAGAAGAAAGTATATATTTATTTGTGTTTGGGTGTTTTGTGAATATGTTTTGTCCATTTGATTTGCAACATCAGTTAGCTCAAGTATTTGTCTGTTCAGTTTTGTCTGGATGACCTGTCTATTGGTGAGAGTAAAATATCCCACTCTCAGTGTGTGAGGGTCAATATATGATTTAAACTGTGACAGAATTTCCTTTGTGAACTTGAGTGCTCTTGTGTTTGGTACATAGATGTTAACAATTGTGATGTCCTCTTAGTGGATTTTTGCTTTGGTGAATATGTAGTGTTGTGGTGGTTTGAATAAGAATGGCCCCTCATAGCTTATATATATGGATGATTAGTCATCAGGGAGTGGCACTACTTGAGAAGGATTAGGAGGAGTGGTCTTGTCACTGGGGCTGGGCTTTGAGGTTTCAGAAACCCAAGCCAGGCCCCTTGTCTTTCTTCATCTGCTGACAGTGGATCTAGATATAGAACACTCAGTTTCCGCTCCAGCACTAAGTCTGCCTTCGTGCTGCCATGATAGTGAACTAAACCTCTGAACCTAAAATAGCACCCAACTTGTCAATGGAGACTCTAAAAGCCAGAAGGTGGTCTGGTATGGATCTGGGGATGAGACTGGGGGATTTTTCTTGGAAGAATGGAGAGAGAGGTATATATAGGTAGTTAGCCTACCTGCTTCATTGAGTGAATTAGCCTGAGGGTCCCTAGGAAATGCCAGTTGGAATGGGGTGGGAGGGCTGAAATAAAGCAGTGAGTGGGTAGAGAGAAGTTAGGAGAGGAAGATCTGTATGATATGATCCGTTGGAGATGGGACAGAGTAACAAGATTGGTCCTATTAGGTCTGTTTCAGAGCTAAGGGTGAGACTTATAGACTTATAGGAAAAGAGAGTTAGATGAAGATCTGCAGTTAGCCTACCATTCAGGTAGCCAGTATATCCAGAGAGTGGAAGCAAGGAGGAATGACCAGAAGGGAAGAGACCTCAGGTGGTTTTGAGCACAGGAAAACAGATTCTCTTGGGAGACAACTTCAGTGAGACAGCTCATTTGATGGGAGGAACAAAAGCTATTTAAACCTTTGGAGTGAGTAGGGGCTTTTAGTGTACATCATTGACCAGGGCCAGTGTGCTGGGGATGCTCATTTGCATAAGGAGGAATTACAGGTGCCACAGGACATGACTTTATAAGGGGAGAGGAAGTTTAACCTGGCTATCAGGCTACATGACCTCCTTGGGGGAGCGTAGAGGTGCAGTTCTATGTGCACCACCACATGCAGACCCAGGGTTGGGGGAAGTAATTCTACTCCTGCTGATCTTAAGATGAGATTTCTGGATTTTGGGGGGCTGGTTATCCCCAGGACCATGGCTACCCTGCTGCACATTAACCTACCCACTTCCTTGTCTGAACCGTGGCACTTTTTATTTCTAACACACATTGTGATCTATCTTGGTTTTGTATCTGGCCACATACTAGAAGAATATGTTCTAGGAGATCAGGAATTTCTATGTTTTCCTTACTGGATATATGTATCCAAACACTGGAACAGCGGCTGTGGTGTAGAAGGATCTTAAAACGTTTGTTGAGCGAATATATTTTATGTAATTCTGGAGGCAATGGCAGAACAGATAATGGTGGAGATGGAACTCTTTGCAGAGTAAGTAGGAAATAAGATTTTTAGAGGGGCTTCAGTTTGGTCAGATTATATCTGCTAGCTTGCTTTGGAAAAAAGTTGGTGCTTCAACACAGTAGGCACATGTAATATTTACAAAGGTGAATTAAATTTTCGCAACGATTACATGCCATCTGAACATTTGCAACTAGGAGAAATTATGGAATTAGAAGTATGTGAAATTAAATCTTAACTCTATGGTTTGGCAGTCCCATGATTTTATGCAGCCTTTTGACTCTGGAAATACCCAGCTTTTCTAACTGGAAAGTTGTGTTAGTAATTTCTACATCATGAAGTTGTAGTGAGACATGAGGGATGCTATTATAAGTAGAACCTATAGTACAAAGTGAGTATTCAATATACTGCTCTAGCTGATTTGAAACAGTACTAAAATGTACTGATTCAGCTTGAAGGTAAATTGCTTAGAGTAATAGGAAGAAGCATGGAATATCAGAGGTAGTATATTGATTGGGGTAAGCTATTGTAAGTAAGATTAAAATTTTTTTGAGACAGAATTTCTCTGTGTAGCCCTGTCTATCCTGAACTCACTCTGGTGCCCAGGCTGGCCTCCATCTCAGAAATCCACCCACCACAGCTTCCTGAGCACTGGGATTAAAGGTGTGTGCTACCACTTCCTGCCCCAGGATTTAATTTTAAAGTTTTTTAATGGCTCACGAAATGGAAATATTAATTTATTTGACTAGATTATTATTAGTGTATACATGTATTGAATGATCATATGATACCTCATAGATTTTTGCAATTCAAATAATAATTTTGAAATACATGAAAAGAAAAAACCTACTAAAATTCATGTAAAATAAAAAGGATACTGTATTTGGTTGTTCATGGTTGTGAAAAAAGCTATAAAATAACAAAAAAGATATAAATAACTAGGTTTTTTCACTTCTCTAAAATGGTTTGAAATTAATTACAAGAGAGTCAAAAAGCCTCTGACACCAAGGTAGTGTTATCTTGGAAAATACCAAGCTACAGGGGAACTATCAAACTCTGGAATGAACCTTGGTCCATCCTTCCTACATGACCACTTCTTACAAGATCTTATATGTTGACCTGCATGTGGGCCATTAATCTGGCCCTGTGTAGAAACTCTCCCCATTATTTTACACGGTATTGAGTATGAAACGAAGGGCCTTGTACATACTTGGCAAGTTCTGTATCACTGAGCTACATCCCTAGCCTGAAAACCTGGGATACTTAGCCCCCTACTTATTAAGGGTAACACAAGAACCATTCTAGATAAGTCTTGTTCTGTTTTATGCAACTGATTGTTAATGGGATTACCCTTTCCTGCTAACTGAGCTTTGTATAAGACAGATTGGTTTTAGAATATAGAATTGAACAAGCATTTATCTCTGTTAACTGTTTATTTACCTGTATCAAATGATGAGGAATGAATGGCACACCATACTTCCTTTTTGTTTTAGTTGTCAAGAAACTCAGAACACCATGCAAGGTTTAATTATAGTAGCAGAAACTCTAGGTGGACCTCAGACTTATTTTTTCCTTCTATGTAGTTAAGCATTGCCAGTTTTTGTTTAAATTGGCTTGGTGTAGAACACTTACAGGCTTTATAAAAAAAGAAAAAAAAAGAGTATACCTGAGACTGATCCATATAATTTAGCATTTAGTCAATTTAACATTTTTCTGGATTCAAACTGTCAGTAAATATATTGTGTTTAAAACACCCAGGTGCCTAGCAGTAGGTGTATGGTTTAGTAAATTGTGGTATATTCATTCATTCACCACATTTAGAATTTAAATCTATGATTCTAAAGCAAATCTGCTACCTAAACTCATGTATACAATTGCAAAATCTGAGTGACTCTTAAAATATCACATCCAGGGAAAAAAAGAGAGATGCTGTGAAATTTGTCTAGTAAGTATGATTTCTACTAATGAAAATTTAAAAGAATAAATGGCCTCCCAGAAAAAAAGGACTATTTTCTTGGTTCTCTTACAGCCAGGTATGATCATGTGACCAAGTATGACCAACTACTGGCTAGTAAGATGTATATAAAGTAGTGTATGCAAATTGGAAGCCATGTCCTTAAATGGAAAGAGTATCTTCTCTTGTCCCCTGAGTTCCCTCTGCTTAAATGGTAATATGCTCAGACAGGGAGCCATGGGTTCATCCCAGGCGTGCTTATTCCATCTTCTATATGACAGGGTCATGGGGTGGACTTCTGCCTTGTTTAAGCTGTTATTATTTTGCTCTTTGTTCCATAGCCACAACTTCCTGGTTCTAGAAAACATCATTTGTGTACATTAAAATCAGAAAAGGGGGATGGGAGATGACTCAATCAGTAAAGTGCCCACCATGTGATCATGAGAAAACTTGACTTTAGATTCCAGAGCCCATACAAAAAGCCAGGCAAAATGGTGCATGCCTGCAACCCTAGCACTGGGGATGGGAATAGGGTGCAGCAATAGGCAGATCCCTGATGCACATTGGACAGCCAGTTTAACCAAATTGATGAGCACCAGGTTCAGTAAGAGACCCTGTCTCAAAAAATAAAGATGGAGAGAGATCCACAAGAGAGAACCAATGTTTGCCTCTGGCCCTCAGACCCAGATACATTCCAGGTGAGTCACCCCATGGTTTGGGGATTCCCAGGCTCTTAAGAACATACAAACAGCCAAGCTCCTGCATTCAACCAATAGTCTGTCACATAGGAAATGGCTAGGTGGTAGTAAGGGAAATGTCCATTTATTTATCTGTAAATCTGGGCAGAAGTACATGACCCTAACTGGCTTGGTCTCTATTTCAGGTACATACCTCAATGCATTTACTACTTGTAATTCAGAACGAGGTTCTTCTAGTCTCATAAGTTTGGGGGGTGACATTTACTATGGATTTGAAAGCAGAAGTTAGCAGTGAGGACATGAACTACTGCAAAGAAGCTACGACTACATGTGTTAACTGATGAGCGTGTCAGTGATATGGAGAAACTGCAGTGTTTATAGCTTTTTTCACAACCATGAACAACCAAATACAGTATCCTTTTTATTTTTACATGAATTTTAGTAGAAACAAGGACAGCAAGCAGATGAAAAAAAAACCTACTAAAAATTTTCATATAATTTTTGCATAGGTAGTTTCCAGTTCTATTCAGCCGTGAGCTTTGACTTTTTTCTTATACCCCTCTCTGGTCACTTGTCTCATTTTTCCCTTAGTATTTAACATAATCTAACACTTTACTCCTGGCTCTGCATTTTGTAGGAGACCTGTCCTTCTGTTATGCTAGACTGCCATCCACACCTAGCCAGATGGTGGGATGCATTCCCTTCACACACAACATTTAACTGCTTTTAATTCCCCCAACATTTAACTGCTTATATTCCCCTGAGAGCCTTGAATATCTCACTGCTATAATATGAATTAGAAAGAGCATTGATAGAGACTCCTCCAGTGCTTTTTTTCTCTCTTTTGGCACAACCTGTTTTCAGCAGGTTGTAGATGGTCATAGGAACCATTGTTTGCTATTTCTAACCAGTTCCCCGTTTTAATGCCTTGCACTGTCTTCCAGAGTTAAAGAGCGGGTTCTCATGTATTTGTCAAATTGATGCAGGTAGAAAGACAGAGAGAAATGAAGGAACACCTGTCTCAGTCTGAATGAAGTCTCTTTCCAACCAAGAGTAAAGAATCCCTAGGGCAATGAACACATTTTACTGTGAATATTACCTTTATAGAGACAAGATTACTTTTCTCTAGAGAAATTTCAAATAAGCATGTTAATGTAGCAGCAAATCATGCCTAAGGCCTAAGCATATGGACCAGGTGTGGACTGGTTTTTTTTTATCTCCCAACACTAAACCCGCATTTTTAAAAAGGGAATTTCATAAGATACTTTTTTTTTTTTTACAGTAAAAGGTAAATCTTAAGCCTCTTGTGCAACCCTTGTGATCTATGGTGTTATTTTACCAGATTGTAACCTTATCCAACTCACCTCAGATACCACTCTTTGATCTTATTTACCAAGAAAAGGGGGGAAAGGGCACAAAGAAGTTTCTTAGAAAGTGTTTGAACAATGTGACTTCATCCATTGGGCTATTAAGACATTTAAGGGGAACTTTTTCTTGAGAAGTCCACACCCATGAAAGAAACCACTCTCACCCCAAAGGAACAAATGAGATAGTTTATTCTGGAGCCCAGTATGGCCCAGGAACATAGACTCATTCATGTTTACTCAGATACCATGTTCTAGCAAGGTAACAGTTCCATGAAGTTTTAAAAAGTAATAGACACTTAAGTCATGAAACAAAACACTTTTCAAATATATTGGTAGGTATATCCAGTAGGGTTACAGTCAACCAGGGAAATCTCAGCTATAGTCTTTCCTTAGATGCTGACAGCTTTTTTGATTAATAAGAAACTGGGGGTTCTGGTGGTACAGTTCAAAGGATGTACATGATGAATATAAAGATGTTAAGTCATGTACAGAAGTGGGGTAAAAGTTTCGATTAAGGAGAGATAAAGACACCCCAAGATAATTTAGTTCGTGACCTGCAACATTGCAGTTTCTCCATATCACTGACGCGCTCATCAGTTAACACGTGTAGTCGTAGCTTCTTTGCAGTAGTTCATGTCCTCACTGCTAACTTCTGCTTTCAAATCCATAGTAAATGTCACCCCCCAAACTCCAACTCTGCTTCATACTGTCTCATCCTGAAGTTCTTCTCTGTGGCCAGGTTAAGAATCTAGGCTTCTTCTGAATAGAAGTCTCTGAAAAGAACTCCTTAGGCTGCTTCAGGTGGCAACATGGAGCTCTGTCTCCCTGTTTCCCACCCCACTGCCCTTGACAAAGTGAAAGAGTTTTGTTCAAGTAATTGATGTGGGCATCTTATTTTTAAACATATGAGAAAATGTAACCGTTGGCAGAAAAATTGATTGACAAGGAGCCGAGTAGCTAACTTATATTCAATGATATATCCTCTCTTTGTTTCCAATGAAACCTCTTTTCTGGCCGATATCTCACTGTGCTACCCTTGTAGTTCCTACAATGCTCTCTGTAATTTTTCCTTCTTTCTTTTTGTTTCCTGATTAAAATGAATCACCTAGCTATCTTACTTAAAAGTTCTTTTCGCTGGGCAGTGGTGGTGCACGCCTTTAATCCCGGCACTTGGGAGGCAGAGGCAGGTGGATTTCTGAGTTCGAAGCCAGCCTGTTCTACAGAGTGAGTTCCAGGACAGCCCGAGCTATACAGAGAAACCCTGTCTCGAAAAACCAAAGTTCTTTTCATGTCAGGCTGTGAGGCCTGTGAAGAGACAGAAGAATTTATGTCCCCTTATTGCCTGCTATATTCATAGTTGCCGCGTATATCATCTTGGGGAGGTACCGCTTGCTGTGTTGTCACTAAATGGAGTATTGTCATTGTCTTGACCAACGTTCTATACCTGTGAAGAGTCATCATGACCATGGCAACTCTTATAAAGAAAACATTTAATTGGGGCTGGCTTACAGTTTCAGAGGGTTAGTCCATTTTCATGGTAGGAAGCATGGCAGCACGCAGGCAAACATGATGCTAGAGAAGGAGCTGAGAGTTCTGCATCTTGATCCTCAGGTAGCAGGAAAAGAGACACTGGGCCTGGCTTGAGCATCTGAGACATCAAAGCCCAACCCTTGTCACAATTTGTCCAACAAGGCCACACTTCCCAATTTGTCTTAAGTTGTGCTTATCCCTGATGACCAAGCATTAAAATATTTGAGCCTATGGAGGCCATTCTTTTTTAAACCACTAGAGTCACTAATAAAGGTTTCTCTTTATTCTGTTTGCAGTTACTGATGGCTTTGAAGCCAGGGAGACATTTTTCTTTTTCTTTTGTTTTTTTCCTTCCCTTCTCCCTCTTTCTCCCTCTTGCTCCACCCCCGTACCCCCCTACTTGCTCTGTAGCTGTCTTCAAACACCTATATGAGGGCATCAGATCTCATTACGAATGGTTGTGAGCCACCATGTGGTTGCAGGGATTTGAACTCATGACCTCTGCAAGAGCAGTCAGTGCTCTTAACCACTGAGCTATTTCACCGGCCTCAGGGAGACATTTTTTATCTCTGCAAATAAAAGCTTTAGTTTGGGGCTGAGCAACTGAGAGGCCTGTGGGAAGAAGAAACAGACACAATAATGGATGAGCCTCTACTCTTGGTGCTAACATGTGACACCCCCTCTCAACACTTCCCGTTTGTATTTTGCTAACCTTATTTTGAGTATCTTTAATAAATGTGATCAATAACTCTGTAATTCTCATTGCAGTGTGTACCTTTTGATGGTGTTTGAGTTCTTTACCTTTTATGATTAATATGTTTTTTGTTTCTTTCTCTTAGATGCTGACAGTGTTCTACTGAGGAAGATGCTAATAGTTAGGGTTTGACTTAGAGGCTTCCTCAGGTCATTTAGGCTCTGGTGTGTGGCCATAGCTTACTCCCCCAGCAACTGCCAAGAATGTGCGATCCTCTCCTGAAAGAGAAGCCAGGTGGGCCTTAGCCTGGACACAGTACTAAGAGTACTGCCTGGTGGTGCTGGCTCTCTATAATGGCTGCCTGGCGAGTTTGCCTTAAGGGGTCCTGTAATGTGACTGTGGATGTCATATGTAAGATGGATGTGTCACTCATTAATCTGATCCTTAATTAGTTGTAAAATAGCTTCCACATCTTTTATGAGAATTGAGTTTACACAAATGGTATCAAGAGAACCTCAGTGCCTTGTATGCGCAAGTGAACAACAGAGCCTGCTTTGCTGAGTAGCTAGGCTTTTGTCCTCTAGTTGGCAAGGAGCCACCCGAGCCTTTACTTTAGGCAGTGATGTTTCATTCAGAATTACAGTCATTGTGGTGGTTTTAAGGTGGACTGCTAAGTAGTGTGTGATGGATGCAGGAAGGTGAAGAGGCTTGTGAAGAATGACTGCTGCTATGCAGAACCTCCATGCCTGTGGGTGTAATGAATTAAAGGCTACTCACAGGGAGCTGACTGTGGCACGGACAGGGAATGGTGAGGAGAAACAAGGCTGAAATGAAGGAGTGAGAGGTACTTCTGGCACCTATTGAGTTTGGGGTATCAGAGAGCTGATGAGCAGGAGATTGGACAGAAGTTCCAGAGCATGGTGTGGGGCAGGGGAATCTGTGTTCACCTTATGTCTGCTAGAATGATATTATTACAGACTTATTCTGGTTAGGTTACTTTTATTGTGGCAGGTTTCAAATTCATGAAAGTAAAGGAAATAATATAATAAACAAAAGCCATGAGTTCATTACCCTGCTTCATTAATCACAGATTTGTGATCCATCTTTTTTCATTTATGCCATCTAACCGGTTTATCGTATGTCAGTATGATTTTGATCCAGTCCCACACATTCTATCATTTTATTTATGAATATGTCCATAAGATGAAGTTTCCTTTAATAGTGTGGATATAGTACATTATTAACTCCCCAAATCTACAATAATTTTGTGATATTTGTCAAATATACAGTGAGTTCATATTTCTACAATTCACTTTTATTGCTTAGTTTGACTAAAGATCTAACTAACTGCCCCTCCAATAGCATTTGGGTGGTATATGTTGATTTCTCATAATTTTTTCTATGAGGATTGAATGGGTAACTTTTCAGAATATTCTGGGACCTGTTGTGTGAATCTGAACCATGGCCATCAAACAAATGAAAGAAAACCGTGGAAAGATGTAGGACAATGGGGGAATCTTCAGAAGAGGAATTATTTTGACATCCCTACCACATCATAGTTAGTTTTAGTTGTCAACTTGACACAGTTACAGTCTCAATGAGGGTTGTCTATATTCAATTGGTTTGTGGGCATATCTCTGGGTTATTGTCTTGATTACCTCAATTGATACGAAAGTTTCAATGCAAAATATGATGGCACCATTTAATGGGGGTAGACCTTGAAGTATATGAGTGCAACATGTGATTTGAACATTAGCCAGTCTGCATACATTTATTACTCTCTACTCTTGACTTTGTGATTAGCTACTTCAGGTTCCTGTCTTGACTTCCCCTTAGTGATGGACTTGGAAGTGTAAGCTGAATAAATAAATCCTTTCTCTCCTAAGTTGCCGTTTGTCAGTTTCTTTTGTTGTTGTTTTTTATTTCAGCAACAGAAGTGAAACTAGGACACCAGACCCCTGATCTTTTCGGGGAAAGCTGTTAGAGCTCTTGAACCCATAACCTGTTTCTCCTGCAGTTTATTTTCAGTATTCTTTTTATGGAACATTCTAGAAGTCATACTTGGTTGTAAGTGCCCCTTTCTTGTCCCAGAAGTCTTTGTGGCCTCTGTTTCCTGTGCGGTAAACATTAATCTGTGGGCCTTGCTCCAGGGGATGGTAGCTGCCTTCCACGTGACACTTGGGCCCCAACCCTTCCCCTTTCTCCCCAGCATGAGCCAACTCAGGCTCATCTGATGTTCATTTGCCAACCACATACCGAGTGAGGGTTTTCTCTGAAGTCTAGTTTCTAGCTTCTTTCCTTTTCCTCTGTATAGTTTCACTCCTCTTGTAAGGCCCAACTGAGAAGTCACTGTTTCTCTGAAGTTCTCTACAATGACTTTGTTCACATGGAAGAAATATTTATTCTATACTCTGCTGTGTCAACTTTTTGTGCTTTCCTTCATGTCTGACACACTTTGATTGGCTTTATTTATAATGTGTATACAAGTGGGACAGGTGTGTGTATGTCTCTGTGCATTGTAGTGGGACTTTGGAGAGTAGGCTGTATGTCAGCCAGCTTCTGACCTCCCTGTGAGTATCCGGCCCAGAACCCTTCTCTCCCGGCATGCAGAGAGCAGCATTTAGGAACTACTTTTTGCAGGATGAGCAACATATTTTCCATTAAAGCTACTTCACTCTGTTTTGTTTTAAAATCATTTTATCAAGTAATCTGTTGAATTGACATAGTTTTGCACTAAAGCTGAATTAAAGACATGGGCTAGTGGACTGGATACATAAACAGGACCCAGCATTTTGCTGCATACAGGAAACCTGCCTCAGTGACAAAGACAGACTCTAGTGTAGAGTAAAAGGCTGGAAAACAATTTTTCAAGTAAATGGTCCTAAGAAACAAGCTGGAGTAGCCATTCTAAAATCTCCAGCCCGAGAACACAAAGGGAGGGACTCATGGCTCCACCTGTATCAGTAGTTGAGGGTGGCCTTGCCAGACATCAGTGGAAGTGGACGGCCTTGGTGCCTGAAAGTTTGGATTCCCTAGTGTTGGGGAATTTCGAAAGCAGGGAGGTGGGAATGAGAGGATGGTGGGAGCCTACCCTCATAGTAATTGGAGGAGGGGGAATGGGGTAAGGGATTAGACATCAGTGGAAGTGGAGGGCCTTGGTGCCAGAAAGTTTGGATTCCCTAGTGTTGGGGAATTTGAGAGCAGGGAGGTGAAAATGGGAGGATGGTGGGAGTACACACTCATAGGAACTCCCAGAATTATATAGATTAGACATGACAGAGGCAGGCCGACAGAAGACTAGATTCCAGAATTCAAACAAGAAATTATCTTCATACTAAAATTTGTTTTGAGAATTGTATATTATAGAACACATAGCCTTGGTGTGTCTACTCATCAAGCAAGCTGAGCAGACCTGCTTGAACCTCTGATGTCCTGGAATTGCAACTGGATGCAGTGAAGACACAGCATCAGAGGCTTATCAATTTACTCTTCCCCCTGCCCCTCTTCTAGTATCTCAATGCCCATAATCAGCTTGAAGAAGTTAATGAAGAGTCGGTGCCCCTATTCCCTGGGCTTGGGGACTAAGGTGGTTAATATTGGGCTGTCTTTCTAGGAAAAAGTAGTGGTTTTGTTGGAACAGGGAGGATTAGCTAGGATTTATTGCATAGCCATAACCTACTGGTAGAAATGTATAATTGTTATTAAGATGAAGTTAAATAATTTCTTAAATGGTACAAAATTTACTTTGATTTCAAATTTAAGGTTTTCATTGGTACGAGCTTCTTATTGATATAAAAGTGAGATTAATATTGTTACCCTCATAGGCATTGTGCCTGTATAACACATTTGGGAATACAAGGCTTAGACCCAGTCCTTCTTTAACTTTTTTAACTGACTTGAGATGGTTAGACTGTGAGTCAAGGGCCTATAGCATATTCATGTCTTTGAGTTTATTGTTAGGGTGTCTTCTATATTTTATTTAGAAATAGTTGAGAGGAGTTAACAGACAACAGTCCAAATTATCTTACATGGATAGTTGGTTTTCAAAACATCAGAAGTCCACAGAATTGACATTACAAACATTTCTGTATTAATGTTCATTCTGATTAGAGACCTGTCTGCTCCTGACAGCTTCCTGTCTTGGATTCTAAGAAGAAATTGAGCATCTTTGGAGTTACTCCAGTTGTGGTGAGACAGCCACTAGGCAAGAATTGCCTCTTGTCATCTACAGACAAATTACTGTCCAGAAAAGGACACACTTGAAGAATAGTCGACTGATTATATCTACCAAGACAGAGTAATCAGTCCTTAATAATTCTGCATGACTAGGTCTGTCAGATGATCCTGGGCCAGAAGGCTGAAGATCAGATGCTCCAACATTTTGTAGTATAGGGACTGACCAGGTGTTCAGTGGTCTCTATAAATTGGCTAAGTTTTAGAAGCTATGCTTTGTGCTTCCCACAATTTCAGTTAACTCAGTTATTCTGGATTTTTGACGAGGTTGAAAACTTATAGTCTCATAGCCAATCCTGGCTATTTACTTAGAGAGAAAAGTTTTGAGAGGATGGTTTTCAGGTGTCATTCATCCTAAAGCCAAGAAAAAAAAGCCAGGTTCAGAACTAAGTCCTTTAGTTAGGAGAGATGACAGAGGTTCTGGTTAGTCAACAAAATGATGGACTGGGTATTAGGTCTATCTTGTACCTCACTGGTACAAATTGGTATAGTTATGCTCTAATGGTATTTTGAGAGAAAAGTTTTATTTTAACAGGAATGGTGATATGTAGGAGGAGCTAAGGTGGGAGGAGTACGGAGAGGAAGAGGAGGAGTAAGGAGAGGAGGATCTAGGTGATGAGAAAGAGAAAAAGAGGGGGGGAAATGGAGACGAATGTCCACATGTCTCTGCCAGTCAAAGTTAGTTGATATAACTACGTTGGGTATTGAGTTACACTTCTGACTGATATTGAGCATTACCACACTTATAAAGCCTTTGGTTAACATTTAAAAAATTGTATAAAAGCAAACAGGAGAAGGAGGCACGAGATAGGGGTTTTGCTAGGGAGGGGAAATGGGGAAAGGGGATGGCATCTGAAATGTAAATTAAATATCCAATAAAAATTGAAAAAAAAAGAAAACGTTTCCTATTTGGGAGATGACGTGTGAGTTAGCTGTGTGGGTATTGTTGATGGTCTAGAGAAGCTACCAGCATTCTCCCCAAAAGATAGTTAGTAGTCAAGGTGGGCCACATCCCCAAAATATAAGTTGAATATTTATCTTAAATGATCGGACCAGAAGTATTTTAGCTCGATGTTTTTGTTTTAGATTTTAGAGCATTTCAATAGATCGAACTGATTGAACATCGTTCATCCTAAACCTGAAATGTGTGCTGCTTTAAAATCTAGAATTTTTGAGAGATATGTCAGTGTTCAAAGATTTTTTAATTTCAGAACATTTTGATTTTGGAATTTTGGAGAGATGCTCAACCCATACAATAGCCTGTGTGACTTAAACAATAGAAATGCATTTTCTCACGGTTTTGAAGACTGGAAGTTCAAGATATCAGCATGGCCTGTTGACTGTTAATGGCCCTCCTCTACCATGTGGTCTCTTCATTATGATTTGGACAATGTTTAACCTGGTACAGATGGTTAGGGTTCTGGGGGGAGGAAGAAGATTCCAGGAATAGGCCCAGAGGAAAGGTTACTTTGTTTTTGAAATGTAGTTGGTGGTTAGCTGAAGATTCTTTTTGCTCTTTTGCCCAGACAAATTTTGACTGTGCAGCATAGACTAGCCTGGAACTTGTCATTATTCTGATTTAACCTCCTGTGTTCTAGGGTTATGGATGCATATAGCTATGTACAGCTCATGTGCTCTCTCTCTCTGTCTCTCTCTGTCTCTCTCTGTCTCTGTCTCTCTCTCTCTCTCTCTCTGTGTGTGTGTGTGTGTGTGTGTGTGTGTGTGTGCTCAATCATATGAACTTCTATCTTGAGTTTAGTAAGATGTTTTTAATTTTAGCTATTGAAGAAAATAACAATTAATGTGTAGATTTTCTGTTGTTATCTGCAAACTTGCCCAGCTACTCATGGGATGGAGAGGTCATAGGTCTTAGAGAAAAACCTACTATTGTCACTTTTCCTCAACCAGTATAATTTCATAACTGTACCCTAAATACATATCTGTATACCATATAAATGTAGCTCTCATCCTTCATCAAAGAAGCTTCTTTTTGCAACATAAACAGACAATTATAGAAAGCCACAACTGGTCAAAATATAGGAAACAACTGACTGTGGTATTCCCAGTCCTAATGATATATCTACAGCATAACTCCTGTACCCAAGGCTCAAGGAGCATTGTAGAAGATGGAGAAGGAACTATTTTAAGAGCCAGAGAGAGGACAATGAAGTTGCTGTGATATGGTGTCATCTAGCTATGACAGGGAACTGTACCCATGAAATCTCTACAACATGGCTGCCTAAACAAAACCTGAACAACTCCAACAACAGTTAACATCCCAACCCAGATGGGAGAAATTTCACAGGACCCCATGCCTTCATGAAGAGCTATAAGCAACCAATAACTGCTGAGAGAGGAAGAATTAGCTTTCCCTAGCAATGAGCCCCATGACTGAGTATCCAATGGAGAAAAGAATTATTAATAGGTATACTTCTTCCATAGCCCAAATATTGAGCCATACTTTTTGGTGTGGAGATGGAGTTGAAGGTCTTGCACACGTTAGACATTCCCTGTATCTATTAGCTGTAGCTCCAGCACCTGGCCCTTTGTAGTATGAGTTCTGTGAACTGTCCAAAAAAAAGTGGGATGGATTCACACAGATCTCTTTACTTTGGCAATTATTGAGAGGTGTCTCAGGCTTCTCTTGCTGAATTAAAGACCATAACCATAAGTAACTGGTGGGAGGAAAGGGTTTTTTTTTTTTTATGTAGGCTTACATAAAAAGACAGATTACAGTCTTTTATGAAGGGAGTCAAGGCAGGAACTGAAAGAGAGACCATGTAGGAACTCTGCTTACTGGCTTGCTTCCCAGGTTCATATCCTTACACCTTCTAGGGATAGCACTGCCTACAGTAGTCTGGACTCTTCCACATTAATCCTTTATCAAGAAAATGTCCTGAAGACTTACCTACAGGCCAGTCACATGGAGATATTTTCTGAGTTGAGGTTCCCTCTTCCCAGAATGAGTCTAGCTTGTGTTAAGTTGCTAAAAATCTAACCAGCACAGAATGGTGTTTGCATGTGTGTAGTTTCTCAGTACTTAAACCCTAAAATGTTAAAGCTTTTAACACTAAGTATCTGCTTCTTTAGATTGTAGACTTCTTGTGAGCTGAGTGCTTATTATCACCAGTAGACCTTTGGTCTTGTATTTCAACTGATTTCCCAGGTCACTCACAGTACCACAGCTTAAGAGAGGCAGTATGTTTTATAAATGTAATGGATAATTGCGCTTGTATTATATCTTGCAACTGTGATATGAGATCTGGATAAAGTGAATGTGGAGACATCATAGTTAGGTGTGTAATAAACAAAGAGCAGAGGGTTTGCCAGTGGACAAGCAGATAATGGTCTATGGCTCTGTGAATTATTGGTTTTCATGCCAAGATTGGCTCTCAAGCAATTCTGAAAATTTATTCTTAAATAATGTACCTGAAGGTCACTTAGTGAGCTGAACATGTTATATAAGTTGAGTAATAAAACTAATGGCATATGACTCATGTCAGATTAAACCTTTTAAAAATATATTATTTACCATTTAAATGGAATTTTTTGTATTGAGTATTTTTTATTATTTTAATTTTCAATATATTTTTATTTTTTGCATTCTTTCTCCTTTCCAACTCCTCCCAGATCCTCCCCACCTCCTTACCCATCCAACTTTATGTTCCTAATAACTCTTAAATGGGTATTTTTAATAGTGACATTATTGACATCATGCAACCCATCTTCCTTATAGTCTTTAATTCTGTGTGTATATGTATATTGTGCATACATGTTCATGTGGGTATGTGCACATGTATACGTGGGTACATGTGGATGTAGGAGAGGTGGTTTGTCAGATGTTTTTCTCAATCATTCCCCACATTTGAGACAGCATCTCACTGAACCTGGAGTTTATCATTTGTTATGTGGCCTGTATGGCCAGTGAGCTCCAAGAATATACCTGTCTCTGCTTCTCTCCCCC
>JANHMN010000005.1:119714414-119827467 GCA_030674055.1 Rhabdomys pumilio | reverse complement strand
CTCTCTCTCTCTCTCTCTCTCTCTCTCTCTCTCTCTCTCTCTCTCTCCTCTCCTCTCCTCTCCCTACCTTTTTTCTCCCCTCCCTCCCTCCCTCCCTCCCTCCCTCCTCTGTCTCTGTCTCTTTCTCTCTCTCTTTCTTTCTTTTGGTTTTTCAAGACAGGGTTTCTCTGTGAAACCCTGGCTCTCCTGGAACCAGCTCTGTAGACCAGGCATGTATCAAAGTCCAAAGATCCATCCACCTGTCTCTGCCTCCCAAGTGCTGGGGTGAAAGGTGCACCATCACCACATGGACACTTATCTCTTAGAAAATAGTATTAGTCTCCCTTTTAGCTTAGTCAGTATTCTGAAATGCAATTCCTAGTTCTTCATGGCTTTCTTGACATAGTCTGCAAATATATGAGTGCATATACATATCAATGATTGGTGCCAAAGACTTACCTAATATTCCAACGAAGGAGGGCTTGTTTTAGAATTTAAGTCTAAGCATTATTTCTCAATTGTAAAAGTTTCATTTCGTTTTCTTTTAACATAGTGTCTTAAAACGTAGCTCAGGCTCATCTCAAATCCACCCCCCCCAAAAAAAAAGTTTACATGTCTCTCATATGGGTGATTTCTCAGATAGGCTAGAAATCAATATTAACGATTTACTCATGTGGGTATATTAATTGATTTTATGCCAGTTAATCATTTTAAATATTTAGTCTGCTCCTACCCCCTCCCCAAGTCTTACCTGTATATAAATGCTTAGCTCCTTTGGGCTGTGTAGTAGTGTCAGTGTGAGTTCCTTTTTATGAACAACAACCAATTTCACTTGATGATCAAGAAGCGGCTAAGCTCACTGATGACTTTGTCTTGGTCACATGAAATATTTCCAGAGACTGCTCCCTGAAAAGAGACTTAAATGTCATAGAATTAGGTCTACAAATGGGAAGTTAATAAAAATGCTTAATAATATTTTTATTGCAGTTAAGCCTTCATGAATGTGTGATGAAAATCAAGATGTTTTTTATTTTCTGTTGAAAAACATTGGTAGTAGCTGCCTGTGAGTTCCTCAAATTGTGTCAAACTGTTGTGACTTAATATGTATTAAAACAGAATACTGGAATCTTAAGTCAGAATCACTGGGGCCAGCTATGGGCAGGGAGATCATGCCAGTCAATAGGGAAATTGTAGCTTATCTGTTGTAATGATTTAACACATTGGTGGCTTTTGTTATAAATAAGGCACTTTAGTCAATGGCTTCCAATATTAAATAAATATTATCTGATGAGTTGAACTTTATCTCAAATTTGACTTTTTTCTTTTTGAAACTTTTAGGTAACATTTGATCCTGAGGTATTTTTCAACATTCTGCTGCCTCCAATTATTTTCCATGCTGGATACAGCTTAAAGAAGGTATGAGCATTTTTGCCAGTGATTTCTTAAGATATTTCTCCTTTGTTCCCCAACATAATATTTTTATTGATTATTTGGAAATTTCACATAATGTACCCGATCACTTGGAGGACACTACCAGTCCTCCCAGCACCCCCCTGCCCATGTGACCTACTTCCAGAAAAAGAAGGGAAGAAAAAGAAAAAACTACCAAGTCCAATTTATGTTGCCCATATAGTCACTGGAGCATGTTCAAACTCCCAGTGGCCAGTCCGTTAAAGCAAACTGAGTCCTTCCCCACCTGCACCCCCTCCAGAAGCCATCACCTGGGAAGAGCTGCACTTCAGCATCTTTATCATAAGTTTTAAGAGTTCTTTTCAATGGCTTCCTGTCTAGGCTGTTTCTTTTTTGGGGGGAGGAAGAGGGGAAGTGGAAGTCTCAGTGTTGACCTGGATAATTTCTAGTTTTCCCCTTAACCTCTCAGATTTCTGTGCTGTGCAACCACCCAGAGACTATAGGTAACTCATCATCAATGAATTAATTGTCTCTGTTTTAAAATGTAGAGCTCTTCCAAACTCCCAGCAGGACTGTAACATGGTGCAGCCACTTTGGCAAACAACATAATAGTTTTTTGTAAAAGTGAAGTTGAAGTTGAAGGTGTCTTAAGGCGTCACAGCTTCACTGCTGAGGATTTCCTGAAGAGAAAGTAAATTTGTGTTTGCACAAAAACCTATGCCTCATTCTTCATACTCTCTGATTTGTAAGACAAAACCCCAAAGCAACCAAAATACTTTCCTGTGGGTAATGGTTAAGCAAACTGTAGAATACCCATACCATAGAAAAATACTCAGTGATCACATGGGAAAAATGATTAATGTCCAATATGGATAGGCTTATAAGGCATTTCGCTGAGGCAGGCAATCCAGATTCAGGGTTATATGCTATATTGCTTCATTTATGTAGCATTACAGAAATGTCAAAATTATAGAGATAGAGAACAAATTTTTGGATGCCTGGGATTAGAGATGATGGTAAGGTAGAGTTTGGGGAGACCACAAGTAGTCATGGAATATTTCTGTATGTTAGTATTTTTTTGGTGCCAAGGATGGAAAGCAAAGTTTTGCATACACGCTAGACAAGTGCTATACTGCAGGCCAGCTCTGTTTCTTGACTGTAAAAGTAGTTGTGCAGTCTGCACATGTGATAAAATTCCATTGAGTTTGCACCAATATCAATCTCCTAGTTTGGGATACAGATGGCAGGGGTGGTGGTGGATGAGGGGTTCCCAAAACCTTTCTACATTGTCTTTGCAACTTCAGTAAAGCTACTGTTAGTCCAAAGTAAAAAAAAAAGTTGTAAAGAACGTAACTATCCTTATCATTGAGGATCATTATACTTGACAGCCAGAATTGACTGTCTGTCTGTCTGTCTGTCTGTCTGTCTATCTATCTATCTATCTATCTATCTATCTATCTATCTATCTATCTATCTATCTATCTCTATCTATCCATCTATCTATTTATGTGCTCTATCTTAATGTGGGAATGTTGTGTGAAGATCAGCTCCTCAAAGACCTTCCTAGGACAACAGACATGGAGTTTGTTCAGCTCTGAAGGAGGATGAGAGAGAAGCCTTTGAGTTCTAGAGAAGAAAGATGTTGGCTGACAGTAAAACTCAACATAATTTTATGAATTAGAAATGACTTCTAAATGGAGAAACTATGCCTACATTAACTGGGAAAATTGTATTATGAACATAAAAGAGGGTATCACTACAGAATATTCAGATATTCAGTGGTTAATAAAGGAGTACTCAGAATAGTTTTGTGCCAGTAGATTATATGGGGCAGGGAGAAGTCATCCTTAGGTGTCATTCTTCAGGGACCCTATACCTCATTTTTAGAAAAGATAGCACCTTTTATTGATCTGAAACTCTTTAAGTAGGCTACACTGACTGGTCAGGGAGTTCCAGGGATCTGTATGCAGAGGCCAGAAGAGAATGTCAAATGTTTCCTTCTGTTGCTCTCTGTCTTATTGCACTTAGATAGGATTTCTCATGGAATGAGAAACTCACTGTTTGGCTAGGGATGGCTGACCAGCAAGATCTCATGATCTGTCTCTCTGCCTGCCAATGCTGGGTTTTCAGGAACACACAGCTGTGTCCAGAGATTTCACTCCTGAGCCATCTTCCCAGCTCCCAGCCTTTTGTTTTATGTGGATGTTGCAGATGAAATCCAGGTCTTCATGTGTGCCTGCATGGCAAGCACATTATAGATTGAGGTGTATTCCTAGCCCTTGTTCTAGTAAATTTGACAAGTGAAATGGACAGGTTCCTTGAATAGCACAAATTTAACAAAGCTGACTAGAGATAATATAGAAAACTTGGACAACTCTGTGTTAAATAAAAAACTAAATTGATAATTAAAACCCTACCTACATGGCTTCATAGTGAACAAGACCAAACATTTTAGGAAGAAATAAAACCATCCCTGCAAAAGCTCTTTCAGAAAATAGAAAATGGAACATTTCCCAATTCCCTTTAGAAGAGGAAGCCTGCCCAACGTACTAGATTTTCTATCAGTACCATTTATCATCAGCTAGGTACAGGAACTATACATATTCATTTCTGTTTATAAATCTATGTGAACATTCACAGAATCTATAAGGAAATAATGATGGTTGGACATTAACATAAGGATTTAGCTCATGATTAAACAATTAATTTATGGTTCAAGTGCCCTGGTAAACCTATTGTAGTACGAAGGTTAGCTCTTAGTACTAGTACTCCATAAGTACCTCATGAGTTGAAGACAAAATGACAGAGACCTTTTAGCTATCAGCTCAGACAGTCAGAAATAAGGAGGCTGGAATGGAGAGATGCTAGAAACTTCTGTGCAGGACAAAGTCTGTCTCTTTCACTCACAGTATGGTAACTGTAGGAGCAGCAAGAACAGTCACCTCATCCTGTATAAAATGATGAAGACTTCTAGTCAAAGCAAACTGGTGTTGTCTTTCACAGATCAAGGGAGCCTCCTTGCTGCATCATGCTGGGACAGGAGAGGAACATGAGAGGGCTGGGCTGCTGGATGCCAGAGGAACAGGAGGCTGTTTGTTTCTATATACAGAGTTTGGAATGTAGAAAGAGTCCCGTGTTTCATTGATGTTCAAAACAGAATGATTAATGCTGCAGTCAGTAGAGAAATAAGTCAAAGCTAGGCCTTCTCTGTCAACTCCACATCCGGAGTTCTTCCTTTGTGCTAGATGCAAGTTTTCCATATAAAACATCTCAAACATACAGTTTTTTTCCAAGTCACTTATACAGTTGCCAAAGTCATCTGAATCTTTACATCATCTATTGACACATAATAGATAAGAAATGCTTATTGTAGAGATAATATTTTTCCCTCAGTGGGGAATTTGAGACCTCTTCTTTGAATCAAGTGAATGATGGATAATTTATTTTAAATACCTAATCTGAACATATAATCAAAATCATAGTTGCTTTAAAATGAAAGCAAATCATAGGTTATAAAAGCTTCTCTAATGGTTGAAAAACACTTTATTTTTGTATAACCTCCCCTTCATCAGCTCTGTTTTCTTAAAAGAAACCCAAATAACAAGCTTTCCCTGTTTACTAATTGAACTTGTTTTTGACATGCTAGCCTTCTGTGTTACCAACCATTAGTGTGATTCTTTTTTAAACAATCTTTATAAAGTCACCAGATAGGTGGTTGTTACTGTGCTTGTCGTCTCTGATTGCACCTAGTATTGATTAACTGGATGATAAAGATTTTACCATATTTGGATCATTTGATATATGCTATATTCTGAATATATACATATACACATACACATATATATCCTATACACCTCTGCATGCACTCATCTTTTCTCTACTGTGAAAAAGTTACTATTGGATTTTGCCTTGGATTTTGTGCCATTTCTTGTGGTTTGTTTATAGGGCACTAGTATTGGAAAAATCACATAGGCACTTTTTTGTGACTGGCTCTCTCTCACACACATATGTACATGTGCACACACACACCACAGATGGTGGGAATGTGAGAGAATATTGCTTCCCCAGCAGTAGGAATATAGGCAGAGCAAGTGGCACACTACTAACTGGAATCTCCAATGGATTTCACCAAAGTAGACCTTGGTCTGGTCTGTGCTAGGTTTAGATTCTTGAAGGCTTTATTTGGATATGCCACTATCTTTTTCTCTCTCCCTGCTTGTCATTCTGTGCCTAAAAGAGAAGAGTAGGGACAAATCATGAGTATATTGTAGACATATAAAAATAAGAAGAAAGGGCTAGTCTTTAATTCAGTAACTCTTGTCCATTTCTCCTAAAAAGGCAGAGAGTGGTGGCAATTGAGAGAACCACACACTGGAGTCCAGACTTTAGTCCCTGGCTATAGTTTGGTAGATGTATGACTTCAGGCAACTCTAAAGCATGTCATAGAACCTTACATTTTTCTCATGTATGATGATTTAAGAGCTGAATATGGCAGCTCATACCTAGAATCTCAGTTCTGGGGAGGCTAAAGCAAGCGACTTCCATTAGTTGAAAGTCAACTTGGCTAGTGGGTCAATCTCCCTGTCTAAATAACAGCTGATAATTTAGCTCAGTGGTAAAGCACTTCTCTAGTATGCATAAGATCCAAGTCAGTCTCCAGTATGGCCAAAACAAACAAGCAAGCAAGCTAGCAAACAAGTTTGATTGAATCCTCACTGGGGTGCTGTGAGGGCTGGATGAGCTAGTACATATGAAAGTACTTTGTGTATTATGAAATGTGCATTTAAGTGCTGATATAATATGCAAGTGTATCTTTTCAAAATAAAAATTTAGTTCAGCAGGTTTGAGTAAGAAATGAACAATTTATATGTGGTGGAGAGAGGTTCTGGAACATATGAGTGTATTCTTGTAGATTTACAGTTTTGGTTTTGTGCTTTAGCTAATATAAATGTGAATTTATCTAATCTATATTTTTATTAATCCTGGGAATAATTGGCCAAAGAAATCCGAGTGTCACCACTCTCGTTGGTGCTGTGAACCCAAGAGAATGGAGCCTAAAAATGAGGGAGACTAAACTCTCATGCACTAGATGCACCAGCCAACTTTATTTAGAACATCAGACAATTTCTATTCTGGGGGTTAATGTGGTGGCTACTTTTATGTCAACACCAGCTAGTTATCTGAAAGGAGGGCACCACAATTAAGAAAGTGCCTCCATAAAATCCAGCTGGAAGTCATTTTCTTAATTAGTGATTGATGCAGGGAAGAACACAGCCAATTGTGGGTGATACCATCCCTGGGCTGGTGGTCTTGTGCACTATAAGAAAGCAGGCTGAGCAAGCCATGAGGAGCAAACCAGTAAGCAGCACTCTTCCATGGCCTCTGCATCAGCTCCTGCCTCCAGGTTCCTGCCCTGCTTGAGTTTCTGTCCTGACTGCTTTGATGAACTGTTATGTGGAGCTGTGAGCAAAATAAATCATTAACTCCCCTAGTTGCCTTGGCATGGTGTTTCATCATGGCAATAGTAACCCTAACTTACACAGTTAAGCAAGGTCACATGATCCAAGTTCATATCACTTCAAGGTATATACAAACTCAAGAACAGGCCATGATTGGAAACAGTTTTTGAATACCAAAGTAAGATACTGGTTAATCTGAGGTAAACCCTATTTACCACACAAATAACAAAAGCACATTTCAAAAACAAACCAATGTTTAGAAGGAACAGAGGTCACAAGATGTAAAAGCCCTGCTTATTGGAGCCCCATGTCAGGCGTCAAACTGTAAAAGCCCTGAGCTAACTGTAACGGACCACTCTTGCCCACATTTGGGGGCCAAACTATAGCAGCCCGCTCTGTTTTGCAGGTCCGGGTTTAGCAAGAGAGAGAGTGGGGGGAAGAAGGGGAAGAGCCACGAAGAATAGAGACAAGCCAGAGGATCTGTAGTAAAGTCTTCTTTACTGTCTCCACCATACATACACCACTACACCTACTACTACTACACCACACACACATACATATACACTCACACATACATACATTACAAGGAAATCCTGGGTATTTATAGGCTTTTGCCACGTGCCTTGTAGGCGCGTGGATACCATGTGCCTTGCAGGTGTGGATATGACGTAAGCCTTACAGGCGTGGACAGCACATGTGCCTTACAGGCATATATGGCGTAGATAGCACGTGGACAACATGTGCACCGCATGCCTTGTAGGCGTGGATACCACATGCTCCTTGCAACTGGGGGCACTAAACAGCAAAACAAGCTATGTGGGATATCAGAGTGTGCTTCAGCTGTTGTAGGCTGTTGAAAACCAAGTCTCATGTCAGGGTATATGGCTCAAGATGGCTGCAAAGCTGATAGCTGCTTTCTAGCCGCTTTCTGCTTAAAGTCGGCTCCCAACAACAAGACTCTTGTCCTGTTGGAGTTTTCTTACAAGCTCTCAGAATTCTTCTAACACAGCTGTATTCTTGAACCATGTTCTGACACCGAGTCCCACCACAAGTGCATCTGAGATTGCAATTTCTATTTGGGTATATTACTGGAATTCTATTGGTTCTAGTGTTCCCTCATATAAGCCCTTAATGGAATGTAAAAAGTCATTATACCTTTATTTATTTTGGGTGTCCATGTATGTGAATGCATGCATGCCACGATGTGCAAGAAGTCAGAAGACAACTTGAGCAGGGGTGGAGTAGGGTGGGGCCAGTTCTCTCTTTCTGCAGTGCAGGTCTCAGAGTTTGAAACTCAGGTCATCAGAATTGGTGGCAAGTGCCATAACCTACTGAGACATTTTATCAGCTTCTTTAATGGAGTGTTATTGGAATTTCAGTTGTTAATATTTTTTGAAATATGACACCTCACAAATCTTGCTATATAAATACAATAGCATTAACAAAGACTCAAGGCAAAATCAAGTATAATATATTCATTATCTGTTTAGGCAACACCTTCATTTGGTGGCTGTTGGCATGACATGCACTTGAAAGATTCTTATGAGCAGTAAATGTTCTTTTGACATCTTTTGACATCTGAGTCTCAGAGGAACATTGTGGGGAGATAACAGGGTCTTGGAATGTCTGAGATCCAGGGCAAAGGACAACTGCAGTCCTCTGCTCATATAGCCTGACGGCTGTGCCTGCTTTCCCTGATGTTACTCAGTTGGCATACTAGGTCTTTGCTGGCTTTAAAAATGATGGCTAAGGTTTTGATGGTTCTTGTTTAATTAGGGTGTTTGGAGGATTTTACTTGTCTATTTTTATTAAGAAATTCTGAATTTTAAATAGGAATTGCTTTTGCATGTTGCCAAAAGATCTTAAGAGCAGGTTATAACCCTCCTTTCATCAAAAGACCCTATGGACCCGATGACTTGTAAGATGTGAATGTATGTGCGCATGTATTTGTTGTGTTCATTTTGAAGGTAACTTTTGAGTATGCAACCACTTAAAGGAATATTACATCTCCCTCTGAATGATCTCTACATCTTAACATTGGTCCTAGGTTTCTTACTATACAAACATTGCCATCGTGAATTGAACTCACTACCATCCTTGCTTTTCCATTCGAGTCTCTTTTATCCATCCTTTTCCGGCTCCAAAGAGTAAAGCAGATGATATAAGGAGATATAATGAAATATTTTACATCCCATATGTATATATTTAAGAGTTTGTTTTCCATCATCAAATTAAGTAGAATTCTTCTCAGAAGATACTTTCCCATTTATTTGTTTCAGACTTAAATCTCTAATGATCTTCTAAGATCCCACTAGAACCAGCAGAATCGTGAAATAAGCTGGTCTTTGTCCAGTCTCAAAAAAAAATAGTTGGTCTACTTATATATATATATGTGTTCACATATGTACACTTGATACAGCTTGATATTATTAGCCAGAATTGTTTTATCTGAAATTACTAGATGTACAAACAGTGTAGAATACCAGGTTTTAGAGGTTTTTAATTTGAGGTTTATGTTTGCATGTTTGATATATTTTTTTTTTGCTTGCTGTCAAGAATTACTATAATCCCTATTTTTTTTTGTTTCATTCAGAGACACTTTTTCAGAAACCTTGGATCAATTCTGGCCTATGCCTTCTTGGGGACTGCTGTTTCCTGCTTCATTATTGGGTAAGTAATTCTTTGTTGTGTAACTAGTCTGACAAACTACCCAAAGGAATGGCATTCATCAGCATCGTGTACAAAGCAGTATCTTAATGTGTGAGGATGGCAGTTTGGATAGAGAGTTATCCTGTTCTGTATGGTAGTTGTTAGCTACATGTGAGCATTAAATTTAAATTAAGAATAAATTAAAATGAACTAAAATTACTAGATCATAATTTCTTATAGCATTCTCTGATAAAAAGAACCAGTTGTCTCTTACTCTAGGGCTGGAACAGGAACTTTACATGAAGATTGAGCATCTTTTAATACCAAAGAGTAAGCAAATGCTCGAAAGACAGCCATAAAGCTACAAGGCATGCCACAGGAACCCAAAAGACAACCTGGAAATTCTCACTCTACCCAGAGCCCATCAGTGGCTGAAACGCAACAAAATGAATAGCTTTATATTAGATTGTCATATAGAGTATAAAATAAATATTCCTGAGTCTATAGATTGAGAAAAATACATGATTTGATGCAGAAACAAATGAGAAGAGGCACATTTCATATGCCAAATTGTAGATAAGTGTTCTGGATACATCCCCTTCAAAAAGGTAGAACTTAGTCCTACTGACTCCGGATCTTCATTCCAGCCTAGCTTTTGAGTGTGGGCTGTATGTTTGTAGCTTCTTGTAAGGAATATGGTACATAAAGTATGGAAAGAAGATAGTAGCTTAAAAGGTGAGAACATGGAAGACTTTACAAGTCATGTCGTTATTATATATCCTTGAGATTTGTGATGGAAAGGGTACTTTGCCTCCCTGGTCATCTACCCTAAATACATCATCATCTCTGTCTGAAGAAAAAGCCAAGCAAAAGCACTCTGCAAAGTTTCTGACCAGCATTGCTCAAAATTGCCAGGATTATCAGAAACAAGCAGTGGCTGAGAAACTTTCACAACCAAAAGGGACCAGGAGATTTGATGACGAAATGCCACATAGGAATTTAGATGGGATTTTGCAGCAGAAAGGTGATATTAGGCTTTAAAAATGTACTAGCAAATCTGAATGTAGGACAAACTTTTAAAGATTAGTTGGAAAGCTGGAGATAAAGGAAAGGATCTTCTATTCTAGTCTTTAAAAGGAGTGTCTTGGAGTTTGTCCTTAATGAGGTGACAGATCACTGAAGAACATCAGGTTCCCCAGCATGCATTAATGATGATGGGAGGCAAGATTTGTGTGAGGCTGCCAGAGGGAAATCTACCACTTAGACCAGGGATTTTAGTAAAAACAAATGGAGGAGGAAGTCTGCTTTCAGGAAATATTTGAAATGTATGAACATGCAAGAATCCTTTGATAAGCAGCAAAGAACAAATCAGATCTGTTCCACAGAGCTGCCATGGATTGAAATTGATCTGATTGGAGCAATAGCTGACACACACTAGGCAAGCATTAAGTTCTAGCTAGTTCTTCTCAAAAGGATTCCATTCTGCACTGCAAACACTTCTTTCACCCCTAGCTTAGCAATCCCACTGTTCTAGTCAGTAAAGACACAAGGGTAGAGCATGACATGGTCCTTACCTTCACAAATCTCATTGAATGGTTGGCTATAGTATACAGTGACTCAATTATAGGTTATTTTTATTCTCTTAACCCTTAAAGCTGCTGCTATTGCTGATGCATACACGCATCATGCACACAGATACATACACACATGTATAATACATGATAGGCTATTTTCAACACTTATTGCTGTTTCTAGTTATAATCTGCCACATAGGAAGTTTGCTCCAGCCAAGCTGAAATATTGAACATGGTGGTCTCTGTTAGACCTTGTCACATTCTACCCAATATAAGGATAGCCTCACCCAAACAGAGCAAAAGGCCAGCTATATCAGTGGGACACTGGTGATCTACGAGGACATTTTAAGACGGTTCTATCTCTACCTTCTTTGCACTACTTTTTGATGGAGAGGTCAGTAATATCACTGTCTCCAGCTTCACTCTGCCCCCAAATTTCTATGACTTGAGATACATTTTCTTATAATTCTACATTTATAGTGATTATACATTATTTCAGGCTCTATCTTCCGTTTTTTTCTATCACCCAGTTGCTTAAGATCTAAGTTTATGACTCATCAAAAACCATACTTTGCAGTTGCTATAGTTGATAATAAGAACAATTTTTAAGAAACATTTAAAAAAATACTCAGGGGTTGGCAATGTAAGTCAGTTGGTACAGTTTACCTAACATGCACAAAGCCTTTGGTGGTGGTGGCTTATACCTGTAATTCCAGCACTTGGGAGGCAGAGGCAAGAGAATCAGGAGTTCAGGAACATTCTTGAGTGGATCAGAAGTTGAGGTTCATCCTCTGCTACTTGGTGAGTCAAGCCCTGATTGGTCTACATGAGACACTGTCTCAGTGCCCCACCTCCATGCACACACAAAAATCAACAATAGCAAAAGAAATACTCAGATGCTTCTGCAAGATAATAATAAACTACAAACCAGCCCTTGGTGCCAAAGTCCTATTTGCCTAGGTTCCTGGTAAGTGTCCAACCATAAGAACTGCCTATTGCTTTCCTGAATCTCCCTTAAAGTACAATGTTCTAATAGCACTCTAATACTCTGTTTTTGTGTGTACAAGAGTTTTCCCTGACACTGTTTACCTACCATCTACAGAAATCTTATGTATGGAGTGGTGAAACTCATGAAGATTGTGGGCCAGCTCTCTGATAAATTTTACTACACAGATTGTCTCTTTTTTGGAGCAATTATTTCTGCCACTGACCCAGGTAATTGAACATTTGGTTTGATCATTATTACTATAATATTTAAATCTTATCAATTTCAGAGCAGTCATTGACTTTTGTTGCAGTAGAAAGACTGAGGCATTAACAGATGATTGAGGAATGCAATAGTAGTTAGATCTAACAGACTTATGCTTCTAAGAGAAGCCTGTGTTTATCTTCTCTGGTGGTTTGAATAAGATGTCTCCTATAGTCTCAGACACATGTGTATGTAGTCTCCACTTGGTGGTGCTGTTTAGAAAAGCTTAGGAGATGTGGCCTTGTTTGAGGAGGTACATTACTAGAGGTAGGATGTCAAAGTTTAAATGCCTTATATCATTGTTCATTCTCTGAGCTTGTGGTTTAAAATGGGAGCTTTTTGTTTGTTCTACTCATCATACCTGGTATTTGCTACCTTTGGGGGAAGCTATAATGGTGATGGGCTCTTATCACTCTGGAACCTTAAGCCCTAATAAACCCTTCCCCCCATAAGTTGCCCTGGTCATTTGTTTATTAAAGCAATAGAAAAGAAACTGTACCTCCTTACTGTTTTATTGTGGGAAAATAGATAGCATACAATGTAGCATCTTAATTTCTGAACATCTGGTTCAGTAGTGTTAAGTACTGCCTTGTTCAGCAACTAATTTCTAGAACTTTTTTTATTATTTACAATGGAAACTCACGTAGCAACAACTTCCCTTCTGCCTTTCTATCCAGCTTCTGGCAACCACCAGCCATTCTCCTTTTCTCTCTATAAATTTGACTACCATAATTCCCTCATGAAATCTTTATATTTGTCTTATCACTGACTCGTTTTAGCATCCTCCAGCATTGGTTCATCCATGGTACAGCATGTGCCATGATTTCCTTCCTTTTAAGGTTGAGAACTATTTCACAGTTTGCTTCTTGAGTCTTCTGCTTAAGGACACCTGAGTTCTCCCTGCCTGTGTTTCCCTCTTGTTGTTCCTGTTAGAATGACTAATATGGATATGATGTGGATTTTGTTCTCCTTTTCAGCATGGTGCTTTCACATTCCTTTGAGAAGAGTGCTGTTTGCTTTGAATAACGGTTTTCCTTAATAGAAACAGTTGTATTCATAAACATTTTTTTGCAGAATTCTTCCATGACTTCCATACTGTGATGGAACTTGTATAAGTCTCTTATTTTGTATTTTCAAGTGTTAGACGAATCAGTTCCTAAAAGTGCACTTAATGTATAGCTTTTCTCCCTAGAACATCAAAAACAAACAGGATAAGCTTAACTCCAAGTTAGAATGTCTAAAGCAGAGCAGGGGCCTGAGGAGATGACTCAACAGTTAAGAGCACTTGCTGCTCATGCCAAAGACCCAGTACTCAGATGGTAGCTCACAGCCATCTGTAACTCTAGTTTCAAAAGATCCACATGCAGGGATCTCCTGCAATATGGGTATTGCAATGGGTATATGAGTACCCATACATATAAAATTTTAAAGTTCCCTCCCAAATTGCCAGTTATTTCTTTCTCTGTCAACTGTTACAAGTCTGCTCTTCATGTCTATGAATTCAAATTAACTGAAAATCACATGTAGTTTTCATAAACTGCACATGCATATATGTATTTTGCATACATATATAATCATAAATATAATGTCATTGGTCCATATAATGTAACTTGCATGTATGTTTTTAGAGCTATGAAAAAAGAGGCCATGGTTTTGAAGGAAAGTAGGGAGGAATATTTGGAAGGAGGAAAGGGAAGGGAGAAATGTTATAATTAAGTTGTGATCTCAAAATAAACAACAACAATAACAAAACCCAATTATACATGTCCTGAACATATAATGTAGTTTTCTCTTGTTTTACTCCCTAGCCTATGTAGTGTAACAACTGGTTACGTAGCATTTACCTTGTATTAATAATTACAGACAATTTACATATGCTTTTAAATGCAGCAGGGTACAAATACATATATCATTTTATATAAAGTAATTCAGCATCTGTGGGTTTTGGTGTCCATGTGAGGAAGTTTCTGGAACTGATTTCCTTCAAATAATGGGGATTAACTGACTGAACGTATTAGAAATAATTTATGGAGAACGGGTTGGTCCTGTCCTAACAGTGGAGGTATAATTTTCTTGGTACGTAAAATGTTAACATTCTAAGCAGTAATAATCTTAAAGATACTGATAGTTCCCACTTGGCCATGCCTCTCGGAGGTCCTCTAGATTAGTGTTATCCCATGGATCTTTCTGCAAAGAGTGTTCTGTAGTGTACTCAGTTCAGTATGGCAGCCACTGGCCATGTACTGCTACTGAACATTTGAAACGTTGGGCACTGCAAACTGAAGGCCTGAGCTTCAGATTTCATTTAATATCACACAGTTTAAAGGAAGTCGCTACATATGACTAGTGGTTGTCACAGTGCACAGCATGGTGCTAGTTGTGTAGTTTTGAGGAATCTTAATCTTCCAAGATACAGTGACCTTTCTTACCTCCAGGTATTATCATAGACACTCTAAATTAGTGTTGAATGAATTAGTGTTCAACTGCTTGAGGCAACTTGGTTTGTGAATATGGAGTATTGGCGCCTTTGGGTTAAGCTCTAGTTAGGCCAGTCACTGCTCAGCTGGCTTGGGCCCACTTTCCCTTCTCTTATCAGCATCCTCATCTATAAAGTAGAAGTAATGCTTCCTGTTTCTAAGGCTCCTTTGAGAATTAAATGCAGCCACACATGCAAAGCACTGAGCATAACATTTGCTGATTATGTTGGCCTCTGTGCACATCTGACTCAGGCAGAGAGTTCTGCTTTCCTCATGTTTATTTAAAAGGCAAATAATAGATCCTCACTACTCAAGCATGTTTCTAAAAAATACCCTGAAAGGTAGCTTTATTTAAATGCTAATCTGTCCATGACTAGGTTCAGAGGAGAATCTATTGAGAAATACAGTCTTCGTAAGCACGAGAAAGGTGTTTAAGCTGTCTAAACATATATTACTATTTATGTTTGCATGTGGATTTATTATTATCATCTTATTAGCAGTATAACCAAATAATAGGTAAGTGTGACAAAGATAGCAGATATTGTTTTCTGAATAGTATTGCTTAAGTTATGCTTCATTTAATTGGATGAAAGACCCATTTTTTCAGACTATCTATATACCTGCTCATTTTGTTTTAATGTTTGTGTTTGTTATGACATTGCCATGCCACATCATTTTTATTTGGCCTCTGAAAATTGGCATAGTAAGAGTTCTATGTAAATAAAAATTGTAGAAAATTGGAAACTTAAACTTATTAGACATTAAGACATTAACTTTAACTGTTTTTTTTCATGGATAGCTTTTGAAATGTCGGATGTTTTATGTGTTTTACTAGGCTCCTAAAAATCTGCTGCTTTAAAACTTGAGTCTTAAAAAAGATTGAAACTCAAGTGTAGAGTTAGAGGGTGGTACTAAAATGAAATAAAACAAAATAAAACAAAACAACACAACAACAAAACACAGGCCCATTTTGCTTTCAGTGAAGTATGTCAATCAATTCCTTGACCTACACATTTTGCAAAACAAAGTTATTTACTGAGCAGCTGAGGATGGAGGTGAGAGAACCAAGTCTCAAGTCCTCTTCCCTGAAGAGAGGGCAGGGCTGTTTATAGGATGATGGAGTAGGGTGACTTAAGACGTGGGGAAATGTGACTGGAGGTGAAGTAATCAGTGGTCTAAGCACACATGTAATCAATCTTCATGGGTCTTCATGCGACACATGATCAGAAAATGGTAGTACCAGTGTGCTATGGGGAAGACTAGGCATCTGCACAGGCCCAAGTGAAGACTTAGCGGCATCAACAAAAATGGCCTTGAAGTTATTCCTTAGCTTGCTGCTATTATTGTGATACTCATGTCAGAGCTACTATCTATACAAAACTAGTGTAGGGGCCAAATAACTACTAATAATATAGTTTAGTTGTGTGAATTCCAAAATTACTGACTTTAAACTCTCCTGAAAGCAAGTGACTAAGTGGGAGTGTGGAGGTGGAGAATCACAGACGCCAGAGAACGAAACATTGCTGGGTACAAGTGGGACACTTGCTTGCTTGTTTGCTTTCTAAAGACAGGGTCTCATTGTGGCTCAGCATGGTTTAGAGCTCACTGTGAAGCACAGGCTGGCCTCGTTGCTGCTTTGCCCTTCTGAATGCTGGGATTACAGGTGTGAACTACGACATCTAGCTGTTTGTTTAATGATAAGACTTTGGAATCTGTTCTCCTATGGAGTCTTCTGAGGTCTTATTGTTTGGATAGTTACACTCCTGAGAATGGCTCTTTGGAGAGCCACTGGAATGTTTTCGAGCAGCAAAATATACATATTTACAACTGTAAGTACTCTTTTGATAAATGTTCACCTGATGATTATGGACCATTGAGCAAGGACTTGGTGTTAAGGGGGCTAGATCATCAGATTACTTTCTTCTTCCTAAGCCATCTAGCAAAAATTCTAGTATGGAATGGTATTGACTGACAGAAAAAAGAGCTTCTTAGCCCTGATTAAACTGTACTCAACAGAAACAATGAGAGACTGGGATCACCCAGGACACTATTTGAAGCCTTATCTCTCAATGATCCTCAGCATCTTCTAATGCTGCCACCTAGGGGACTAACCCTTTTTATGTGAAAGTGTGAGCAACATTTATTTAAGTTAGATCTAAACCAGGGCAAATCTCTTCCTTTAGAGGCGACTTTCCCATTCTGTTATCTCTATACTATCCTCTTTTCGAGCTGCTGTCTGTTGTGGGTATTTCCTTACTGTGGCCAGGCATAGACTTGCTAAGGAGAGGCACCACAGGATGTCTTATAAAGTGATAGCAGGAATAAAGAAGAATTAAGATTCATACTAGTTTTATGTAACTGTTTGCTGTTATTGTTATTAATTATGCTTTCAAATCTAATAATGTGCAATCAACTATGTATTGTATTTACTGTTGGTAATTGTAGTATTTAGGCAAACCATGTTCTAAAGTCAGAAAAGCTTTTGAAGTTATATTGTATAATCCATCACTTTGTTAAATGTGATGATTACTTTTAACTGCTCATTTGATTGGTTTAAGAAATACTAGGGCATTAATAAGGAATACTTTTGAGTATGCCTATAAGGGCATTAATGGAGGGGGTTAAGACATGCTCTGAATGTGGGTGCTACTACTCCATTGGCTGGAGTTCTTGACTGATTAGTCAGGGAGAAGAGGCAAAGCCAGCTGAATAGCATCCTTTGTCTCACTTTTCTTTCTAATTGTGGATACAATACAGCCACCTCATGCACTTGGTACCATTCCTCCACAGTAATGATGTACTTACTATATCCCATCAAACAATGAGCCAAAATTAACCTTTCCTTTCTTAAGTTTTGCTTTTCAGTTCACAGGTATGAGAAAAGTAACCAGCCCACCAAATCTTTGGACTTTGCTGTGTGTTGAATTCTTCAACGATTGATGACTGTTGCATACTTTCTGCTTGCCCTGTCACATTTATCTGTTACTCTTTCCTCCCTCTTGCTCCCAGAAGTCTGACTTACTTTCCTTTGCTTTCTGCTTTCCCATTGGATTCGTTTATAGTGAACGGCACTGGAAAGGGGATGAGGTATAGGAATCTTGCAGACAAGTTGTACCACTTCTTCAGTAGTTTCGGCTCCTGTCAGATGGCCTAGTCCCTACAACTCCAGGTTCTGGTAACTGCTCCTTGCCCTGAAGCATTCAGGCCTGTGGATGAAAGTTCTGTTTTTCAGCCTCAAGTACGGTCTTCTCCCTTCTAGCTTCCCTGTACTCTTGCCACACTTTTATAAATAACTTCCTTATACACCATTCTTAGCTTGCTGTTTGAGTATGCCATTTGTTTCTTCCCGAGGCCCCTGACCGATAGTGTTTGATGACCTGACTCTCTTGCTTCTAGCCTGCCAAGCCTGGGCACTGTTCATTGTTATTTGCTTCCATCAGTAGTGAGTTTCTGAGTCCCCATGTAGTTGTGTGGATAGAGCCCCACCCATGCTAATCTACAGTGAGCATATGATATAACTGAGGAATGGATTCTCTCTTGTATCAATCACTGAGATTTGGGGGATTTCAATACTGAAAGTACAGAGCAGCTCATGAATTGCACAGTCTGTTTTCTTACCCTTAAATGAGAGAAATAGTAATAGTAGCTTCCTCATAGGGTCTTATAAGAGCTGAATTAAATTACAAAATGCTTAGCATGGTGTCTGCTTCATGGTAAGTCATCAGCATTTGTGATTATCATTGTTAATTTTTCTTCAAAGCTGCATTTTTAAAAATTTTATTTAATCATTTTTACAGTCCAGATTTTATCCCCCTCCTGGTTCACCCTCTGACTCTTCTACATCTCATACCTTCTTCCCCCACTCCTGTCTCCATGAGGAGATCCTCACTCCCCAGCCCCCACCTCACCAGACCTCCCCACTCCCTGGGGCCTCCAGTCTCTTGAGAGTTAGGTGCATCTTCTCTGACTGAGTCCAGACCCGGCAGTCCTCTGTTGTATATGTGTTGGGGGCCTCATATCAGCTGGTGTATGCTGCCTGGTTGGTAGTCCTGTGTCTGAGAGATCTTGAGGGGTCCAGGTTAATTGAGATTGTTGGTCTTCCTATAGGGTTGCCCTCCTCCATAGCTTCTTCCAGCTTTCTCCTAATTCAACCACAGGGCTCAGCAGCTTCTGTCCATTGGTTGGGTGTAAGTATCTGCATCTGACTCTTTCAGCTGCTTGTTAGGTCTTCCAGAGTGTGGTCATGATAGGTCCCTTTATGTGAGCGCTCCATAGCCTCAGTAATAGTGTCAGGCCTTGGGTCCTCCCCTTGAGCTGGATCATTTTGGGGCTGTTGCTGGACCTTCTTTTCCTGATGCTCCTCTCAATTTCCATCCCTGCAGTTCTTTCAGACAGGAACAATATGGGTCAGAGTTTTTGACTGTGGGATGGCAGCCTCACTTGATGCCCTGCATTTTTAAAAAGACAATTCTTATATAATGGTAAACTACTAGAATCAAAGTTTTGCATGAAGAACCATAAATATAATTCATGTAATAAATTATATAGAATACAACATTAAAAAATTCCTATCCCCAAAGGTTTCCTGGTTGTATAACCTGTTAAATCAGGCTGAACAGAAGTTGTCTTTGTGTCTTGAGATAGCATCAGTGTTGGAAGAACATGTTTGTCAAGAAGGCTCGCTGGCAGGCATGTGCCCTGTTCTTAATCTGCTTGTGTCATGTTACATAGGACACTTTCCAAATCCAAATTAGTTGTTTATTTTTTGTAAATGATAAAATTTTTGAAAAGGAAAGCATGTTGGAGGGAATGTCACTTTGAATGTTCTTTAGTCCCTAACAAGAATAGAGAAAGCAAGATAGAAAAAAGGGAGGTCTCATAAAGTAAATAATATTCCAGCAGGAACAGTGAGACTTGGATACAAGAACAGCACCTCTTGTGACTGCTATGAAACGCAGACATTTCCCACCAGTATTTACACACTCAAGTAAGGTTCCCCACTGGGAATAAGTGTTGTTAGACTATATGATAACATGTAGTTGAACTTTGCTGCTTTGTGGATTCTTCTGTTTCCCACCCTTTATCCACTCCCTCCCCCAGTTTTACCCCCTATCTCTAGATAGGAGGGAAAGAAACATAGAGAGGAGAGAGAAATATCTCTGAATCTAATTTCTTATTGTTTCTTCTTTGCTTTTAGCTGGCCTTTGCTACTTTGAGGATTCTTTTATCCCACCTTTATCCCCACCCCAGTTTCACCCCCTATCACTAGATAAAGAAGGATAGAGGGGAGAGAAAGATAGAGATTTATCTCAGAATCAAATTTCTTCTTGTTTCTTCTCTGAGCATAACTAACAAACTACAACCATTCCTCCCGCCCCCTGACTCCCCACCCCCCGCCGAATAACCACGAACTACCAACCCTGCCTGTTGGGGTTCTAGCATTTATATAACCTCTAAAAAGTTCCCAGAATTCCAAATGCTACACCATCGCAGAAACTACCTGCAGTTGACAAAACTATACATGTCTCTGCTAGAGCACAAGACAAATCATACTCAGCTGCTGTGGTCAGTCTGAAGTAGCCCCATATTCCTACACCTGGGATTAAAATGAAAACATATATTTCTGTAGTTTTAAAAGAAACCTATATTCTAGAATTGTCTCTACAGTGAGATTTAAAACTGAGAGGGACTTTCAATGTTCAAATGTTTTGCAGACTGGATTGATGTCTAACCCACAGAGGTCTACTCTATTCTGCCTCTCAAGTGCAGGGATTAAAGGCATGTAATACTACACCCAACTAATATTAATTTTTAAAAAAAAAAGCCCAGAAAATAGCAATGGAAGGATTGGCTCATACCCCAAAGAGGAACTGCTGAGACTATTGACTTTGACAGGGCATTAAAAGAAGAAGACAGATTAAATTCTACTTGGGATGGGATAGACAATGCTAGAGTCAGTGGATCTCAAAAAGTATTGGGGAAGTTGTTAAATATATTTAACAGTTCCAGATACAAGCAGATTTATTAGTTTTTTATAGTTGCTGTGATAAAATTCCACGGCCAAAAGTAGTATAAAGAAGACAGAGTTTATTTTAGTGTACGATTATAGACTGATTGTGTCCATTGAGAGTGGGGAATGCATAGCATGGTAGCGGGAGCAGGAAGCTGGATAATCACATTTTCTTTCACATTTTTATTTATACACAGGAAGTAGGCAGAGGGGGGAGAGGGAGAGGCAGGCAATGGAAGGGAGACACACCTGCAAACAGTCAAAGCTTGCTGTCCTCAGTGACATACTTCCTTCAGCAAGGTGACTGTACCTCCTAAGGGTATCAGTTTTATCTGGCCTTCTTCTCTATCCTCTCCTGCTGATGGAGGCCAGGGATATGAGTAACCATCTTGAGGTACACAGGTCAGCTCCCACAGGAAAGCTATTATCAAACACTAAAGTTGAGAAAGCTTGCTCTAGCAGTAAGTCACGGTGTGTATGCTCTGGGAGTGCCAAGAACCCTTTCACGGGCCCATCAGGTAAAAAAGTGATGTTCATAATAACATCAATACATTATTTGTCCTTTTTCCTCTCTTCTTTCTCACTGTACAGTGGGGTTTTCTAGAGGCTGCACAAGAACATATCTGTCCCTTAGCTATAGACACAACTGTGAGAAGTGTCTGCCTTCTGTTAATCTAAGGGTTTGAAGGGTTTTATAAAAATGTGGAACAATACCTTCTTTCAGGTTTTTATTTTATAAAATGTAGTTTTTATTAAAATATTTCATGTTAGTGAGTAAAAGGTCATTGTTATTTTAAATGTACATATACTTATCTTTCTGCTTTAGTGATTAAAATCAATATCAGCATCAGGAGCATAGGTTTTCGAGGATAAAGGAGTTTAGAGGTTAAAAGGTGGAGAACTACTGATCCAGAGAATAGTTGATTCTTAAAAACTTCACAAATATAAAAACTGACAGAAGTGTAATTATGACTGAGTGTGGTGATGCATGTCTGTAATCCCAACAAAGGAGTAAGGCAGGAAGCCTCACTGTGAGTCTCAGACCAGTCTATAAAGGGCTATATAAGGTACCCTTTCTTAGTTCTGTATCCGCTAACAAGTATAATTACAGCTAATTTGCATGGACAAAACCTTGATCACAGTCTTCTTGTTTCCTGACTTGGTGCTCGGTTTTGGGAACATAGGGGTCTGTCTTTAAAAATTTGCTCACCCACAAAAAGAGACAAATCATATAAGTGCCCCCTACCCCCGATTTTATATTAGGTATTTTTGGTGAATGGAGGGAGTAGGGTAGACAGCAGTATACTCAGGTGCAGGGATCATCAAACCCCTGATCATCATCAATGACCACATCAGACTTCATCTAGGTTTACCATTTTCCCTCCCATCAGACAAATCGTTTGTCTTTGACTCATTCGCTGGCTACCAAGTCACCTTGTCCCACTTAATATATAAAGTAGTCGCTATAAATCTGGAACCAGTGGTTTAAGAGCAGAAACCAAAACTAATTTCTGTGCTTTGGGCGTACATTTCAGTGACCGTGCTGGCAATATTTAATGAACTGCATGCAGATGTGGATCTTTATGCTCTTCTGTTTGGAGAGAGTGTGCTGAATGATGCGGTTGCCATTGTACTATCCTCGTAAGTAATTATTTCTATGGAGGGAGGGGGGCTGGCTAATGTTTCTGGCTCTGTTCCTCAGCAGCGTTCAGGATGCTGACGCCAGCATAGCATGGTGGCTGTAGCTTAAATTAAGTGTATTTTCTCTGGGCAGTGCATGGCAAACTATATGTTTATTGATATTTTCAGTTACAGTGAGCCTCTTTATCCTCTAGGGATACAGTTTAAGACTGCTGCTGAATGTTTGAAGTCATAGATGATACTGAACCTTGTTTATGATATTCCCATATATACATATATACAAACAAATACATACCTATGATAAACTTCAGCGCATAAATTAGACAAGTAGCAATAACTAATAATAAAGTAGAACAATTATAATAAAGTGTTTTAATTGTTAAAAGTTATGCTTAATTGCATTTTCATCTTTTCACTTATATGTAACACTTTATGGCTTCTCTTTGGCAGATCCAAAATTTTAGCAACACTACTCTTTCTCCTTGGAAACATTATCAAGTCAAATAAAGGTTGTTTGAACATAAGTGCTGCAGTCTGATAACCTCAACGAACTGTTTTTAAGGGACGAATAGTCAAGTAGCATATACTATGTGACTACATTAGATAGTGGAATGATTCATGTCACCGGTAGGTCCAGCAGATAGTGTGAAGCTTCATTATGCTATTTAGATGAGTATACAATTTAGAACTGATAAATTGTTGATTTCTGGAATTTCCTACTTGATATTCTTAGACTGAGGTGACCTTGGGTGACTAGAACCGTGGAAACTAAAATAGTGAAGGAGGGTGGGGCCTGCTCAGTGTACCATGGTGTAAAACCAGTGTGATCTTAACCGCCCCCTCTCTCTCCTACAGGTCTATTGTTGCCTATCAACCAGCAGGACTAAATACTCACGCGTTTGATGCTGCTGCCTTTTTTAAGTCAGTTGGCATTTTCCTAGGCATATTTAGTGGCTCTTTTACCATGGGAGCTGTGACTGGTGTTGTTACTGCTCTAATATCCTTTTTAAAAGTGTTGTGGCCCTTGCCTTGCTACACACACATATTAGGTTTGCAAAGAGAAAGTTCTCAGTTCCTGCTTTCAGATCAGAATCTTAGATTGATTGTTCTTTTGAGATGTGGTACTACCTCAGATGGGTCGTGCCGAGTGATTGGGTCCCTAAGAATCTGGGAAAACCTCTGGGATATTGAACTCTATGAGTTTCAAAAAAAGAGGTAGTGAAATGGGGGACAAGATTGGGGTGCATATGATCAAAGTACATTGTTAGTATGTATGAAATTGTTAAAGAAGAAGTAAAATTAATTTTGTTGAAAAAAAGGTGAGGAAAGAAGGAAAATACAATCAATGAAACATATAATATACCAAATAAAAATTTTAAAATGGGGGAATTTAACTCTTTACTTTATCCTTACCTCTGCTGCTTCTCCCCTTTCTTATAACCCAGTTGGGACATCAATCATAGGGGATGAAGAGACTGAGGAATCCAGAGGACGCTTGTAATCAGTGGCCACTGATTGGACAGCACTTTAGCTTTGGGATCCTGGTGCTGTCTGCTGTTCAGGTAGCCATAACTAGCCTGGAGCCATTGGTGGGAATTACTAGACTTCCTACTGTGTGGTCCATTGGGAAAGAATGGTATAATATTTAGTTTTAAATAAGCAAACAAAAAGAAGAACATGGAAAGAGCTGGCAGTCCCTTTACATATTGCTGAATCCTCCATCACGATACCCTCTTTGATTGGCACTACTAATGAGTGTAATACATACTACATCCATTTTACATGCAGCCAGTAGAGACAATGTGGAAAATTATTAGTGAGATTTTAGTTATTTGGTTTTTGTTCTAGTCTTTGAAATATGTGTCTTTTACTCTTTGTAAAATCTTAGCTATGCCTAACTAATTACATTTTAAGTGTTGAGAAGCCACAAGTAGCCAGTAGCTACTGTGTCAGCTAGCACAAATTAAGATAGGTTTGTTTAAAGACCCTGGTACTGAGGACTTAATTGTGCAGTGAACTTATTTGTGACTTGTTTTTATGTTGACAGTATATTGAATGGCAGTAGGAGGAGGAAGATCCCAGTTGTTCTTAAAAGTAGATCCTAGCAACTCATTGTTGTCTCAGAAGTTACAGATTTCTTCTCTTTTGTCCCATACATGGATCAGGCCTTAATGATTCCTGGGGATCAGAGCCTGAAGAGCCTGTCTTCCCAGGCCTGCCCAAGATCTTCCTAGCTCTATGAGAACTAACCTGTCAAGTCAAACCTGTAGCAAGAAATTTATTCATAACATCATGATAGTTCATGTACTATAAAACCCATCCATTTTGAGTACACAATACTGTTTCTTTGAATTCCTTATGTTATTACATTTAAAAACATAAATATATAATAAAAATTGCCTCGGTACACAATTTAAAGTCATTAAGTACAGGAGCCAGCAAGATGGTGCAATAAGTATGGGCTTTTGCCACCAAGCCTAATGACTTGAACTTGATCCCTGGAGCCCATGTGGTGAAAGAAAACCACCTCATACAAGATATCCTCTGACCTTTACATGCTTGCTTAGCAAGCATGTGTGTATCACACACACATACACAGATGTGAACCTTTTCACACTATTAAATACACTCACTGTGTGGTCTAGCCATTCCTGCTACCTGTTCCCAGAATGCTATTCCTCATCTCAGACAGACCCTCTGTGCCAATTCAACAGGAACTCTGCACTCTGACTCTGGCCCTGGTAACCCGTATACTGGAAGGTTTCTTTAATTTGTGTGGTGGTGAACTGATCAAATATAGAACCTCTAACGTGATAGGCAAGTGCTTACCATTCAGCTACAGTACCAGTCCCTGGAAAGCTTAATTTCTATTTTATGTTACTTGAAAATTGAGCTGGGTGTGGTTGTGTCACCTTAAATTCCAGCACTTGGTAGTAGCCAGTGGATCTCTGTGAGTTTAAGAGTTATCTGATATGCACAATGAGTTCCAGGCCAGCCAAGGCTACACAGAGAAACCCTGTCTCAAAAAGAAAGGGAGGAAATAAAACAAACAAACAAACAAACAAACAAACACCTGGTCAGGGATGTGTGGCCCAGTGGTAGAATAACAGCCTAGCATGTTCTGGGATCTCCAACTTCCATCCAAACATTGTAACATTTAAAAAAAAGAGATAAGACCCTCCAAGGAGGTATATCGAATGGCTAGCCCTCAGGGAGGGGGCTCTCAGGCTAAAAGAATGGGGATCTCAAGTGTCCCTGCTACCCCTGCCCAGAGCTGCTGTCACTGCCAGAGCTGCTGTCCTTAACCTGGTGCTGACGTGACCAAGTTTACTAAGCTGCACTGCTTCCCCCTGCTGGAGACAGCGCTTTTTTTTCTGATGTCCTGGAGCACCTTTCTCCTGGCTGAAGCCTGTGGGTTTACAGGTAGGTTTACTGCTGGACTACAGCGGGGCCTGTAATGGAGGGAGGAAGAGGGAGAGAGGGAGGGACAGATGAAAGGAAGGAGGGAGGGAAGGAGGATGAGAGTTCTACAAGGCTCACGTGCCATACATTTTCATCTCAGTAGATTTTTTTCTTGTCTCTTCTTTGGCACTGACTTTTAGAAACTCTTCTTGACAGGTGTTGTAGCTGTCCTTTTCTGTGGGATTACACAAGCTCATTACACATATAACAACCTGTCAGTAGAATCTCGAAGTCGAAGCAAGCAGGTAAGAGTGGCCCTTGAGTCTGCTGGGCTGCCAGGTAGCTGGGCAGGAGGAGTGCGGTGTTCACAGCCTCCTTTTTCTTTCTTCATGCAGCTTTTTGAGGTGTTACACTTCCTGGCAGAGAACTTCATCTTCTCCTATATGGGCCTGGCACTTTTCACCTTCCAGAAGCATGTCTTCAGCCCCATTTTCATCATCGGTGCTTTTGTATCCTTTTCCTGTCCCACATTGTAGACAGAAGTGACCTGTGCTGGGAAAGGTGTGCAACCACTAAGACTCTGATTTGAATGGGTAGCTGTGTCCATTCTAGTTCAGTACATTTGCAGCGGGATAGGGGATAGAGGGTGGGGAGCTTCCTAATGCTGAATATATTTTATTTCAAAGACTGGCTTTTTTTCTGGCATTTTCTGTTCTAAGCTGGTGTTTGATGGGCTGTCATTTGTTTTGTAGAGCTCTGTCCTGATTAGAACTAAAAGTCAATAACCATGTCAGTCCCCAGAATTATTGTTCATATGCTATTGTGTCAACGGTAACAGAGTCAGCTCCCGGATTCTAGTGACTAGAAGGTTCCACTCTTCTTGCTCTCAGCTGCAGATTCTAGCTTGGGTAGCCCTAGCCCACACAGATCGTGTGTGTGTGTGTGTGTAGACAGTGACCATGCTTTTAGCTAAACTTCCCTGCTCCTTATATTATGCTGGGAGAGATTCCTTTGTTTTTCTAAAATAGGAAGGGAGAGAGGTTTGAAAGGAGGAAGAGATAAGGAAAAAAATATAAAAACTGGTAGGATTGGAGGGGAAGAGGAAGGAAGAAGAAAGAGAGGAAAGGAGAAGAAAAGATAAAATAAAGCACGTAGTTCTTTGACTTCAACCTTTGGGATGTAGTGTTGGGAAAGGGGAACACTTTGGGGGCTTGGGTTAGAGAGGAGGAGTGTGTATGCCCAGCAGCGGCTCAGCAGCTGAAGGCTTCTGGAGTTTTAAGACCTGTCCCTATTGCATTTTTTTTTTTTTGGCCCTTTTAAGGTCTCATGGGAATCCTTAACTCTTCTAGAAGGAATGTTTTTCTCTTCTGGGATTTTGGCTTTATGTGCAAGTGTGTATGTAGGACTGCCCCTCCTTAGCTGCTAGATAGTGACAGTCCTACTTAGAATTTTATTGAGTGGCCTCACACATTCACTAAGAAACAGCTTAATTTCCACGGGATTAGTTTTTCTTCAGTAAGGCTTGGCATGTTGCTCTGATTTGTATTTCCTGCACAGCATCCTGGAAGAGATAGTGGGAGGAGGGCCTTGTTTACAGATCAGGGCCTGTTGGCTGGGTGAGCCACATCCTCCGGGAATCCAAAAAGGCTTCTGACCACTTGAGGAGTTTTCCTCCACCTCTGAGATAGAATGTGCTTCACAAGCACTGCCCATTTCCTTTTGTCAAAAACAAAATTAAACAAGGAAAGGAGAAAGAAAAAAAAAAAAAACAAAAAAGGCAGAAAAACACTTTACACTTTACCCTGGAGGAAGTAGAAGATAGTTTGGCCCTGGCTTCTGTCTGAAACAGCTGTGGCTCCTGCAGCTGGTGCATTGCTGGACGGAAGCTCTCTGTTTGCTGGCTCCTGCCTGAGTTTCCTTCTCTGACCAGGGGATTGTGCAGCTCTCTCTGTTGGGTGCTGTTTAAACTTGGCAAGGAAAAGATGACCGGCTTCCCTGAATTCTTTGCTTTTCACAGTAGAACTCCTTTTTCCTATTCATCCTTTTCTACGTTTTACACTTCCAAGGGGGCAGTAAAGCTACATAGGCAGAGAACTCTCTCTGGGTTAATTTGTATGAGGGAATGTCTTTGTGGTAAGGGTTCTCAGTTTCTTCACTTCCAATTCTCCAGTGTTCCCTGGGCTTTGAACTCCCTGATGTTTGCCTGTGAATGAAGCTTACTGGCTCTTTCCCAGCAAACTTTGTACAGTTGGAGTCTAGACTTACTTTTCTTTCTTGTCATTCTCTTTCCAGTAGAACGTAACATTGTATGTGCTTTGTTTACTCTGTGCTCCTGCTATGATACTTTAGATTATTTCTGGACTCATTTTTTTTTTTTTGAGAAATTGAGGTATCTGCCAATACCAGTTCAGTGTAGTTCAAAGGTTACAATGCCTTTATAAGCTTGAGATTAATGAACTAAGAAGTGAGAAAGTTGACCAAATGACTCCCATTTTGTTGCTGAGAGAATGTTGCAGGGCGAGTCAATGTTTTCTGGCTTTTTTGGGCAGCTGCTAAAATTTTCTGGTCAATTAGAGTGTTTTAAAGTGCCATTCTGGAAATGTGTTGGCTCCTTAACCTCACCTGGTGGCCAGGTCGCCATTTTCCTGGGCAGGGCTGCACATATCTACCCACTCTCCTTCTTTCTCAACTTGGGCAGAAGGCATAAGATTGGTTGGAATTTTCAACACATGATGATGTTCTCAGGTAAACATGTATACGTGCAGATAGTATTATATATAATATTATACCCGTGCATTTCTAAAGAAAACCAATTTTATTTAGGAAACTGGGATATGGTTAAAATATAACCATCTGGGCTTGGTAGCACCTATTTGTAATCACAGACTAGGAAGGGGGAGGTAAAAGGATCAGGAGTTAAAACAAGCTTAAGTAAATATTGAATATGAGGCCAGCCTGTGCTATATAAGATCCTGTGTTAAAAACCTTGGTTCAGGTCAACCTGTCTTTTCACGATTCGGTAAGGTGCTCCTCCTTTGCTAAGAAAAATACCACCCTGTTTTCCACAAGTATGTATTTGACATAGTCATACTCAGCCAGCATACTGGGTGGTATTTGGATAGAAAACGTAGAGAGCTTGTTATTATGCATGTTTCTTTTTCTTTCAGTTCAATATCAAGAGAACCATTTAAATAGTAATATTACTAGTGTTCTAAAATGTGCTGTACAAATGGTGCTGTTTTTTTCTCATCCTGGGAGTTCTGTGAAAGACCATACACTTCTAAGGTGATTCTCCCTGGGTTAGCCATCCTGCCTCCCACAGCATGTGGCTAGAGTTTTTACCCTTATATGTGGCAATGAATTTTGAGGAGTTGTTGCCATGTCCCCATATCACCAGAAGGCCTTGTTGTTTGGTCCCACAGGCCTCAGAGGAGCGATGGCATTTGCACTGGCTATCCGTGACACGGCATCCTATGCCCGCCAGATGATGTTCACAACCACACTGCTCATTGTTTTCTTTACTGTGTGGGTCATTGGTGGAGGCACGACACCCATGTTGTCATGGCTCAATATAAGGTCAGTTTATAACCACCTCAATGTTGTGTCTGAATGTGTCCGTTGTCACTATTCTTGAGAATGTTCAATGTGCCATGAAGGCTGTACTGGTGAAAAGTTTTCATTCTTTTGGCTTAAGCAATGTGTGTTTGGGAGTGCATTTTTTAAATTAAAATTTGGAGTGTGGAGATTTTACAGGATAGAAAATATCATTAAATTCTAAAAAAGAAAAAAATTAAAATAGTCAGTATACACAGGAAATTAGGATGAGCTGGCTCTGACTAGGGCAGTGACTTTTGTGGAAGAGTTCAAAGTCTTAAAGCTACAGGAAAAGGGAACAGACCTGTAGCCCTGGTAATGTTTCCTGTCTCTTTGTGATGGAAGCTGGGCCCAGAAGTAGAAGCTCCTTACCAGAAATTAAAAGACTCAAGTAGAGTTTTTCTTTCTTAGGAATTTGTACGCCATTCCTCTCCTTGCTTCTGGTCAAAAAAAGAAATAGTATTGTCTATGTAACCCTCATCTGTCATAGCCTCATGACATCTTTTGTTTGTGGTCTGTAGCTTTGTTAGGACAGAAGGATGTTTACCAGAGTCTCTCTTTTTTTTTTTTCTTTGACCCTCCTGCTTCCACTTCCTAAACACTGGAATTACAGGCGCCTGTCCCTATACGCAGACTTAGGGACTTTATAAAGGCTGTTTGACTTCTGTACTGTGATCTACAGCACCATATAGTCAAAAGGCACTGGTTGAAACAGGAGTCCAGAGACCCACAGCCCAACAATGACTGATCTCTGATCCCTCATGTCTTTGAGCTTCAGTTTTCCTCAATATAAAATGAAGCCTTATGCCAGAGTACTTCAGGGCCCTCCACATCCAGTTGTTAAACTCTGCCTCTGCATTCTGTGTTGCTGAATGTACTCTGGCCCCCTGCTGTAGTTTTTATGTTTGCACAGGGTGACTATGACCCATCAACCAGGCACTTGGGTAATGCAAATGCCTGAAGAGTAACTCTCTAAAGAGCCACAAGGTGGCGGCGTATCTTTCTCTCTTGGTCTTCAGTTTGTTTTCCCTCCTCTGCCAAAGACAGCTGAAGCTCCTACACCCTTCCGAGGAGAAAAACAGGATTTGAGAGAATAGCCTTTTCTACCCGAGGTGGAAGGGATTGATGATGATAGGCAGGGATTCCTGGGTTTGGCTACTGTCAGTTATGCCATTTTTGAGCTAGTGTGTCTCAGCTTGAAAATCAAGCTTCTTGGTGACAATCAGGATCCTCACTAATGCTTGCGTTGCAGGTGCCATTTGCATTTCCATGCTTATATATTAAGACGGTTCTCACAACATCCCCGTGGAGAGAAAATACAGTCTATTTTAGAATTGAGAAATGAGACACAGAGCAATAATTTTGCCCTAGGTCATAGAGTCTTGAGAGGATGAGGCAGGATTGGAATCCAGCAAGTCTTGCCATAGCTTGTCCATCTGTAAGATGTGCTGTCCATCTGTAAGAAGGGTTGTGGTGCTAAGAATTTCTTTCCTCATAAAATTTGGAGTGTTTAAAATTTATACTTCCTAGCTTTAATAGTAAGGGTTACTTTAAGAAACACAGTCCATCCTTGGGAATATAGACCTGAAGAAGGAAAATATACTTTTGTGGCTTTCAACTTGAGACATCACATGGTACTCTCTTTGTTCTTTGGAGCAGCATGAGGACAAGATAGGCAATTGGCCCTGTGTACCCTGCATGACCCTGAGAGTCTTTGCATTCAGTGACCTGTGAAGTTACTTTATGTCAGATTTCAGATTTTTGGAGTAGGGGTGCTCATCTTATATAGGGAATTGTTAGATAGGTAATAAACAATTTTGTAATTTCCTTAGAAACTCTCATATTTATATTCATCATGGGTGTTTCAAAATATTGAATAATACTATATATCTATATGAATAATACTATGTTATATGAATAATAGCTATGTTGAATAATACTATATAGATATAATACTATATAAGTTTTTGAAAACTTTGAAGTTTATTATAATTAATTTCTCATTCCATTTGTAAAAAATCACTTATGTATTCAGGAAATATTCACAGTTATGCCTAGTTTTATCTGATTGCTTTAAAGCAGCCCCCTAAATTATATGAAGGTTCCAGGCCTCTCATTGTTTTTTGCTATTCCCAGGAATTGTAGAAAATACAGACTTCAAAGATGCATTAAAAACTATAACCCCCCATCATGTAACTAAGAACAAAGGCAAGATATCTGACTTTATTATTGCTAATGATAGAATTCAAGGCTTCAAGCATGCTAGGCAAGTGCTGTACCAGTGAGAGACATCCTCATGATCTAACCTCTTTAGTCCCTTCTTTACCTACAGAACATGCGTCATAATATATGAGTGAATTGGGTGTTTGAAATGTTGTTTCTGAACTCCCTATGGATAGTAAACCTTGCAGATGCCTAAGGTCCTTATAAAAGTGGGCTGGTATTTGTCCAGAGCTCATGTGCATTATCTCAAATACATTAAATGGTCTCAAAAAGCCTTTGAGATTTCCTACAATGTAAATGTTATATAAACAACTGTTGTACCATGTTGTTTCGAGAATTTTGACAAGAGAAAAGGTTTATATGCTCAGACATTAAGCAATATTGGGGGATATTTTAAATCTTGGATTGATTGGATTTCCAGATATGGTGAGCCAACTGTACATAAAGCACAGAGAACATTATCCTCTGGGCATAATGAGTGCTCAGAAAAAGACTTCTCAAGCAAGAAGTTTTGGTTATCAGACAGCTAATAAACAAGATTTCATCATTTTCTAAGTCTCTGATATTTGCATTTATCATGGAGTTTTGAAATGTTAATACTATATAACTTATTAGGAGTTTCTAAAAACTTTGAAGTGTATTACAATTTATTTCTCATACCATTCATAAAACTTGCTTTTATTTATTCAGGAAATACTCATATTTGTGCTTGATTTTATATGAGTAATTTAAAGTATCTCCCTAAACTGTATAAAAATTTCAGGCTCCTCAGGAATTGTCTGGTTGGTTTCATGACATTTTATGACCTGGTTAAATTATAAGTCCTTTGCTTTATTTTTCAGCCTCAAAACATTTGTTACAAACAGAATTGGATGATTTTTCACTGAGAGTAGAGAGTTGACTTTTGGAACTTCCTCATGACCTTTTCAAAAAGTAGGCCATTAAAACAGTCCTACCTAGAGCTGAGTTCTGGCAGGCACTTGATGCCTCAACTAGGTGAGGAGCTGGAAGGAAGTAAATAATGCTGTTGAGTGGCAAACTCATAGTTCCTTTAATACTTCTAGTCTGCTTTAAAAAATACTATTTATTTTTTAATCCCTTTTCCATATAAGTTTGTCATATCAACCATAGATAACATAGAGAAATAAACATCAGTCTTTGGGGCATGGGTGATCAAAATTTGCTATTATTTGTGTTTTAGAAAAGATTTGGTCTCGCTCTTCTTCATTGGTAATGTCATGTGAGTTTCTTTTTAAATTATCAAATTTAAGGAAACATCTCTCGGGCATCTTTTATATGTGAGCCAGAATATTTCAGAGCATAAAAGCTATGCAGCATAATTTTTTATTCTGAAAAAATTATAGAACTGAGAGTCCAGATTATACATTATGCGTTTCCTGTGGTCCCATCTTACATAGTTAGTTGTACCATATCACACCCAGGAGCTGAAGTAGGTTTATGTGTGTGATTTGATACTATTTTATTACGTCTAGGTTTTTGCAAATACCACTGTGTTCAAGGTATAGAATTGTTCCAAAATAAAGATATCTTTAGCTCCATCCTTTATGTCACACTCACCTCTTATTGTTCCCTAATTCCAGTAACATCTAATTTATTCTCCATCTCCATAATTTTCTCGTTTTGATAATTATAGAACTCAAATTATATAGCATATGGTCTTTTGAGATTGGCTTTTCCTCCCATTCAACATAATACCTTTGAGATCCATGTTGACATGAATGTATCAGGGTCTGTTTAACTGTTCACACCTTGAGGGACATTTGGTTAGTTTCTAGTTTACGATTATTATAAATAAGGCAACTGTGAACATTTCCGGCTAAGTTTTTATATCAATGTGGACATTTATATATCTAAGATACAGGTTCCAGAACATGATTGACAGATGAGATACTAAATGAGTAAGTTTCTAAGGAACTGCCAAACAGTTTTCCAGAGTGGCTGTACCATTTAAATTGCTACTATTGGCATGTGAGGCTCTCATTTCCTGGTATCCTCACCAGTACTCACTCTAGCAGTTCTAATAGGTGTGTAGTGCTATCTCTTGTTGGTTTTAATTTGTATCTCTTTTGTGGCTAATAATGTTGAATGTCTCTTAACATTTTCTATTACATTATTATCTTGATATTCAAGATAATATTCAAGGCTTGTATTATCTATTACATTAGCTTATCTATTACATCTTTTCTTTCATGACTAGCTGTTCAAGTCTTTTGTTTGCTTTATGATTGGCATAATATTTTTGTTGAGTTTTGAAATATTTTTATTCTGGATACTAATGTTTTGTAAGATAACATGGTTTGTAAATCTTTTTGCACTTTCTTGTAGCTTGTATTGAAGTCTTTTGGTAGAGCCTTTCATAGAGCAGAAGTCATAATGTTGAAGAATTATAATCTGTCTTTTTGGGATCCTGTCTTTGGTTCCATGCCTAAAAAGTTCATCAAGCTCTCTTGAAACTTTCTTCTGTACTATTTCCTTAAACACTTTTAGTTTCATGCCTTACATTTAAGTCTATGAGCTGCTCTTGGTTAATGTTTGTATGAGATATCTGGAAGGTTGTGTCTCATTTGTCTGTGGCTATCCAGTTATTCCACTGTGGTATAATATAAAGACTGTGGTTTTCCATTGAATTACTTTTGCTCATTTGTCAGAAATAAGTTGTACATGTGCCTGGGGCTCACAACATTCTGTTGTGGCTCATTGATTTATATATCTGATTTTCAAAAAAATGATAGCTGTAGTTACACAATATGTTTTGGCATCTGGGAGACAGATTGCTTCCACCACTACTACCATCAAAACCACCACCACCACCACCACCACCTCCTCATCCTCCTTGTTCTCTTCTTCCTCCTCTTCTTCCTCCTCCTTTTCCTCCTCTTCTTCCTCCTCCTCCACCTCTTCCTCTTCTTCTTTTTTCAAAATTGTAGATATTCTAGTTTTATTTCATATAAATTTTAAAAAGTGTCTTTTTTTTAGCTGGACATGTTTATAATTCCTACAATTAGGAGGCTGACATAGGAATTCAAGGCTAGCCTGAGAGGGAGAGAGGGAGAGAGGGACAGAGGGAGAGAGGGATAGAGGGAGAGAGGGAGGAACGGAGAAGGAGAGGGGGAGGGAGAGGGAGAGGGAGAGAGAGAGACAGAGAGAGATATATACAAAGTCTCAACAATTTAATAAAAGAAAAGTAAATAAAATCTTGCTATGCTTTTCATAGGAATTGTATTTTGCATATTATCAACTGAGGTCATTAGCATCTTCATCATGTTGTGTCCTCCAATCTCTGAATATAGTGTGCTTCCCAATTTATTTTAACCTTCTTTAGTTTCTTTATATTAGTATTTTGTCATTTTTAGCATAAAAATGCTATGCAAGTTTTATTAGATTTATATCCTGCCACTTTTCCCATTCCTATTTTAGTTCTAGGAGATATTTGGTGTGTGTGTGTGTGTGTGTGTGTGTGTGTGTGTGTGTGTGTAGTCTTTAGCATTTTCTGCATAGATAAAACTTTCTGGATTATTTGTATAACTATGCAATGTGAAATATTTTTATTTTGTTCTTTTCAATCAATGTGCCTTTGGCTTTCTTTTTATGCATTGTTGTTTTGGTTGACTTTCGGTCTTATGTTTAATAAAAGTACTGTTAGTGGATGTTGTCACCCAGCTCCTAACATTAAGAGAGACATATTATTGCCTTTTATCATTAGGTGTTATCATAGCTTGTAAAGTCTTTGTAGCTATTCATCATCAGATTGAGTAAATTTCTTTCTTGTATTTAGTTAGTTTGTTTTTTTTATTTTTTAAAGTTACATTTTATTTGGGGGCAGAGAACACATACCATTGTATACATGTGGAAGCCAGGTGACAGTTTTTTTGGGAGTCAGTTCTTTCCTTCTATCGTGTACGTCTTGAGGGTGGAACTCGGATCATCAGACTTGGCAAGAAATGCCTTTATCCATTGAGCCATCTTGCTGGTTCTCATGTTTATTTTTAACAAATTTATTTTTGGCATAAGTTGGTGTGATTGTATACTTTTTCTTGTTTAGCTCTTTACTCTGGTAGATTGCAGTGAATAGTTCTCAAATTCTGAACTAATCTAGCTTTTCTGAAATAAACCCTACTTGGCTATGGTATATTATTTGAATACTGATTAACTCTCTGAGCAAATGCTTGCCTAATTTTTATGTGTTCCCAGGGGTATGGTTTATAGTTCTCCTTTTTGCATTGTATTTGTCTGGTTTAAGTAGCAGGGTAATGTGGCCCCACAACATAAACTGTTGTCTACTCTTCTTTATATATTTAGTATTAGTTATTTTCTTTTACTTATTGGTAGAATTCTCCAGTGAAACTATCTAGGTCATAAGACTTCTTTTTCAGAAATCTTTAAACTATGTCATTAATGAGGCTGTTTCAGATTATCTATTTCATATTAAGTGAACTGTGATACTTTATGAAATTGTTCAGTTTGATCTACATTGCCAAGTTAATGTTATTCATAGTGTACTGGATAGTTTTATGTTAACTTGACACAGATTAAAATCATCTGAGAAGAGGGAACCTGTGTTAAGAAAATGTCTCCATAAGATTAGGCTGTAGGCAAGCCTATGGGGCATTTTCTTAACTAGTGAGTGATGGGGGAGGGCCCAGTCTATTGAAGGTGGTGTCATTTCTAGGCTGATGGTCCTGGATTTTCTAAGAAAGCTGAAGAAGTCATGGGAAACAAGCCAGTAAGCAGCACCTTCCATGGCCTCTGCATCAGTTCCTGCCTTCAGATTCCTGCCCTGTTTGAGTTCCTATTCTAGCTTTCTTTGGTGATGAACATCAATATGGAACTATAAGCCAAATAAATCAACTTGCTTTATTGTTTAAAAAATATATTTAGATTATATTAAAGGTAGCTTTATTTGGAAGTTGCCTTTGGGTGAGCTCACTGGCTCCAAGGATTAAGGCTGGGGGAGTCACCATGGGGAGAGAGGAGAGAGGGTGGGGAGAAAGAGAAAGGGTTTATGTGCAGAAAGGAGAGAAGAGCCCCAACTTGATTTTTTTTGTCATGGTGTTTCACCACAGCAATAGTAACCCCTAACTATTATGCTAGGGACACATATTGATTGTTCTTTAGATGTTTCTGGGGTCTATAGTGATATCTTTTCCTTTATTATTATTACATTTTATTTCTAATAATTCCTAATAATTAGGAATACATTTTATCCTAATAGTTCCTAGTAATTTTTGTCAAACTTGCTAGGGGTTTGTGCGGAGGGTTGTTTGTTGTTTATTTTTTGACATAGGGTCTCATTACATAGCCCTGACTGACCTGGAAGTCACTATGTAGAGCATGCTAACATAGAACTCACAGAGATCCACCCACCTCTGTCTTTCCAGTGCTGGGTTCAAAGGCATCTGCCACTATTTCTGGCTGGTGAATTTTTTCCATATAAGCATTTTTGTTTGTTTTTAATCACCTGTTTGTTCCACTTATTTTACCATTTCTCTGATTTTTATTTTACCAATTTCTGTTCTTATATTTTATTTCTATTCTTCTTGGTTTTTTTTCCCTCAGCTCAACCACACACTCAAGTGAAGCAACATGTATTATTGTTGAAAAATATATATGGTACCCACTCATATTTTTTTGTTGGGTGCAGCGAACGCTTATTGATGGTATTTCAGAGAGCAGGGAGGGCGCCCTAGGCCCCTCCTGTTGTTATGGAGTCTGGGAAGGGAATTGTGAGGGAGATGCTCAGTGTTGGGGACAGGGACTCCTCAGCAACCAGGGGCCTCTCTCTTGCTCTCAGTGTCCTTGCTGGGGTAGGTGGTCCAGGGTTTCTTACTCCTTGGAGGCCATGTAGGCTATGAGGTCCACGACCCTGTTGCTGTAGCCGTATTCATTGTCATACCAGGAAATGAGCTTTACAAAGTTGTTATTGAGAGCAATGTCAGCCCCAGCATCAAAGGTGGAAGAGTGGGAGTTGCTGTTGAAGTCGCAGAAGACAACCTGGTCCTCAGTGTAGCCCAGGATGCCCTTCAGTGGGCCCTCAGATGCCTGCTTCACCACCTTCTTGATATCATCATACTTGGCATGTTTCTCCAGGCGGCATGTCAGATCCACAATGGACACATTGGGGGTAGGAACACAGGAGGCCATGCCAGTGAGCTTCCGGTTCAGCTCTGGGATGACCTTACCCACAGCCTTGGCAGCACCAGTGGATGCAGGGATGATGTTCTGGGCAGCCCCACGGCCATCACACCACAGCTTTCCAGAGGGACCATCCATAGTCTTCTGAGTGGCAGTGATGGCGTGGACCATGGTCATAAGCCCTTCACGATGCCAAAGTTGTCATGGATGACCTTGGCCAGGGGGGCTAGGCAGTTGGTGGGGCAGGATGCACTGCTGACAGTCTTGAGTGAGTTGTCATATTTCTCGTGGTTCGTGCCCATCATGGACATGGGGGCATCAGCAGAAGGGGTGGAGATGATGACCCTTTTGGCCCCACCCTTCAAGTGGGCCCCGGCCTTCTCCATGGTGGTGAAGATGCCAGTGGACTCCACGACATACTCAGCACCAGCATCACCCCATTTGATGTTAGCGGGATCTCGCTCCTGGAAGATGGTGATGGGCTTCCGGTTGATGACAAGCTTCCCATTCTCAGCCTTGACTGTGCCGTTGAACTTGCCATGGGTGGAGTCATACTGGAACATGTAGACCATGTAGTTAAGGTCAGTGAAGGGGTCGTTGATGGCAACAATCTCCACTTTGCCAGATGCAGAGCAGAAGGCAGCCCTGGTAACCAGGCACCCAATACGGTCAAATACTTTCACACCTACCTTCACCATTTTGTCTACAGGATGAGGCTGGCACTGCACAAGAAGATGTGGCGATCTCCAGAACAGGGAGGAGCAGAGAGTCCACTCATTATAGTTTTTCAGATGTGTGTTATTAATGATTATTTAAGTATAGACTCTGACATTTATATAAATTGCACCAAAAGAAGTTCTTTCCAAAATAAGGTAATGAGAGTGGTTGGTTTTTCTTGGCTTGTGGCTTATGATGTTACTTAGTGACCTCAAGTATTTTTGTAACCAAGTTCTTATTTTAAATTGACTCAGAAATCCCCTGATATTCATTATGGTATTTTGAACCCTGTGAACTCAGTAGGATCATTTTCAAATAGTGCCTACTTTCTAACTTGTTCCTTATTTCTTCAACTGCTGATGAGTGTAGGCAGTTGCTCAGAAGTAGTACTGAGGCAGATCTTAGAGTTCCTCTATAAATAAATGGATGTTAGCTGGGATTTCTTTCTTTCCTTTGGGGGGACATGGGGGAGACAGGGTATTGCTATGAAGCCCCAGTTGTCCTGGAACTCACTGTGTAGACCAAGCTGGCCACAAACTCATAGAGACCCACCTGTTTCTGCCTCTAGGATGCTGGGATTAAATGTGCTCCCATGCCTGGTTAGCTGTAATTTCTTGATCATGGCTAATTTCATCTCTGTTTATGTAGAAAAGCTATGAGTATAACCAGGATTCCAAAACTAGGTCACTTATGTTCATAAGTCAAATTTATATTTTTAAATCAGTATTTTGATATTTTAAAATGTAATGGGAAATGTTCAAATATTTTAGTTAATATATAAACTGCTTATTCTTTTTAGTCTCTTGAGTAAGTGCTGTTATTTACAAAGGACATAATTTTGGCAACTTAGAGGAGTTACGGAATTATTTCAACAGATGAACAATCTATGTATCACAAACACATTGTGGTGGTATTGTGGCTAGTCTCTTGAGCACAGTGGGTAGGTAGACAGTGGAAGGACACATATCTAGGTAGTCAAATGAACAGCTAACCTTCATAGCCCACAAAGAAGTAATAAGTCATTCAAGGGCAAGTACAAACACTCTGGTGTTAATTCTATCAGGCTGAGAAATTATGGTAACATTCTCTTTAAGATAGCATAAGGAATACAGATGAGAAGAAATCTTGGGTTCTTTATGTAACAGTGTTTGTGACTTTATATTTTCTAAGATACAACATTATAGTCAGAATTGGTATTTTAGCAGGAAGAACTTGGGTCCCTGACCCAGTTATGTTGTTATTATTATCACTCAAGCAACAACAAATCTTACATTCAAGAAATCCTGGTTTGTTTTTGTATTGTTTCCTATAGTAATTTATGGTTTAAAGTATATTTTCATTCTGACATCACCTTATGACACGTCATGATCTCTTACATTTTTCAAGGGATACAATATAATGAGAATTTGAGAATTGTTTATCACAGTGTTTCTCAATTTTTCCAACTAACTGTAGGGGGTGGTTGTGATACCTTGATTGAGAATGTGAATGTGAACAGTGAAGGTCTTGTTCCCCAGTTGGTTCTTGATCAATCAATAAAGATGCCAGTGGTCAATGACCTGGGTGGAATAGGTGGGACTTCCGGTTTTCCCGCAGACAGGCTAGCAGACACAGAGGAGGAGAAGAATTGGCCTTGCTTCAGAGGGAGAAATAGCCACCAGCTATGTGAGATCTAGGGTGGAGTGGCCATTGGCCGCTTCTCTGACTGGGCCTGGGGTAGCAGGTGGGAGGTTAAAAACAACTACACTGAGGGCAGATTTAGGGCATTGAGCTGGGACTAAAGGTAACTAAGCAACTAAAGCTGTAGGCAGATTTGGAGTGTTGAGCTGGGAGTAAAAAGAAGGATGTGATAGCCCAGGAAGGCTTAGAAGAGCCCAGACATTGAGCTGAAGCATATAAAAATAAGCTAATATGTGTGTGTGTTTCATCCACAGATCTGAGGGAACCTGGGTGGGGCTGGTAGCATGGTCCATCTGAGGCTTAAAGCAGGTAGCAAAAACTACATGCTACAACTAATTGCAGTGAAATTTTAGTACCACAGATATGCTATGTCTTTATGTTTTATAATGCTTTGGATGACTTCAAACTTATCCAATGTGCATTTTAGGGGTTGTTTTTTTATGTGTGTTCCACAAGAACCAGTTTTCACACCCGCAGGGATGATATTACTGTATTGAGAGTACATAATTTAGTGCACTGTTTTCAACTAAGGACAATTTCTCTACCTGGGAAACATCTGTGAACATCTGGAAATGTTTTAAACCAAAACCAACTGTCTTTGAAAAAAAAAAACAGAACAAAGCAAAAAGGTCTATCTCTTGGGGCAGCTGGGGTAGTTGCTGCTGGCATCCTGTAAATAGAAGGCAGGGACGTTACTAAACGTTCTACAGTGCACAGGAGAATGATTTCCCAACAGAGAATAATTGTGGATTCAAATGTTCATAGTGCTGAGTTTGCAAAACCATGTTGTAGCATGATGGTGAAGTTCAGTGCTGTCTGAATAATGTAGAAATCATTAAGGAAAGTAAAAGGACACATCAATGCAGAGACCTCAGAGAGAAGAGCAGAGCCAGAGTTGGGCTCCTGGCCTTCAGGTTGAACTTGTGAACAATGTTGTTTGCTTATCTAGAAAAAAATGGCCATTGTTGTCTTGTCAGTATTGTTGATTTTCAGTAATATAGTGGGTTTTGTTATTTCTGTTAACTAGGTATAAAATATGCACATATTCTAAATATATGTTCATTGTTTAGTAACAATTTTCTGAGATTTTTTTTTTGGACAAATCTTCCTTTATGAAACAGATGAGCTCCAGAAATATTTGTAGATTAAGTTATATACTATATACTTATTCATCTGATTTTACTGTATTATGCTTTGCGAGGCTTAACATTGTTATTAATTGTTCTTCATGACCTAGCTTCTAACATTGTTGCTTTAAATTTAGCAACCTCTCTGCCTCTTGGGTTTTAGAGAATGGGGATAACCAAAGATAGTTATGCAGCAGCATGGGTACCACTTACCTAGTGTTTTCAAGACTTTGGGTTCCATCCTCAGTACTGGAACAAAAGAGGGATTTATGACTTTCTGGCGAAGGTGAGATAACCCTTCTTTCTAGCATGGTTCAGGCTAGATGCCATAGATCCTGGTAGCTGTGTTGTCCCATCACATTCACATTTCCTTCTTCTGCTGCCCAGAGTTGGTGTGGAGGAACTCTCTGAAGAGGACCAGAATGAGCACCGATGGCAGTACTTCAGGTGACACAGGGACTACTCAGAAAATAATCCACTGGGCTTTGCTTTTCTCTTCTGTCTAACTTGAATGATTTCTCTTTATGCTGTTTGCTTTTTCCTTCTTGAATGCACCAATCCTTACCCCATGGGCAACAGGAAAATAATTTCTATTAATTTTTCTGTCTTTCCTCCATGTTGATTTGTATGTCAGTGTTATTGAAATTATGTGCTTTCTTCCCACATTTTTGAACCATGAGTTTTCAACCCCAGAGCCTATATATTTTTTTTTGGTTCGACTGAATGAGCTTTGTGTTAAAGACAACTCATTTTCAGAGCCACCTATATTTTTCCTAGAAAATATTGGTTTTGATATAGTAAGTAAAGCTTGTAACTAATGCACAGAACTAGAATTTAATATTTCAGCCTTGACTAGGGCATAGCTATGTGGTCTTAATTAAATGCCAGTATTGTGTTTTATATATATGCCCCTTTACTCCCAGGACCCCCTCATCTAGATCCTTCCCCCTTCTCTTTTCCTTTGAGAAGGGGGAACCCCTCTGGGTGTCACCCCTTCCCCCTACTCATCAAGTCACTGTAGGACTAGGCTTATCCTCTCCCATTGAGGCAAGAGAAGGTTGTCCAGTTAGGGGAACTGGATCCATAGGCAGGCAACAGAGTCAGGGACAGCTTCCAGTCCAGCTGTTGGGAGATCTGCATGAAGATCAAGCTGCACATCTGCCACGCATGTGCAAGAAGGCCTAGGTTCAGCCCACACTAGCTCTTTGGTTGGTGGTTCAGTCTCTGGGAGCCCCAAGGGTCTAGGTTAGCTGACTCTGTTGATCTTCCTGTAGAGTCCTGTTCGAGTCTTTCAATCCTTTTCCCAACTCTTCCCCAAGACTCCCCAAGCTCTAGCTAATATTTGGCTGTGGGTGTCTGCATCTGTTTCCATTGGCTTCTGGGTGGAGCCTCTCAGAGGACAGTTATACTCAGCTCCTGTCTCTGCTGGCTGTGTCTCAGTGTTATGTATTTTTAAGTATGTATTTGTGTATCTATACTTTCTCACAATGGTTTAGATGACATGAACATTTTTTAAATGAACAAAAGGATGAAGTTTTTACTAACACTGTTTCTTGGCCTACATCCAAGTGTGTATGATGCCGTTGTGTTTAAGAGTGGTTACGTAGGAGCAAAATAAAAACCTCTAGTGTTTGTTCTTGCCTTTCTGGATCTCTATGTGATATGCTTTCTTCCTGGTCTGATCTGTAGATCCATTCATTGCAAAATCAGCTTGAACTCAGAACTTGTGAAAATATTCTGCTCACTAAAGACAGGGTGAAGGAAACAATAACTATAAATGAGTGGGGTGTGGGTTTTGGAATATAGCCTAGATATATTCTGTAATGGCACACATAAAATTCATGGAAGTGTTGAAATATCTCATTGGGTTCATATTTATTACTGTTGCAATGTGCATGTGTGGATGCACGTGCATGCGTGGGTACACACACACATATACACACACACACACACACACACACACACACACACACACACACACACGTATTTACTAGTAGCGTTGCAGAGGAACTCTTTCTACTGAAGTGTCCTGCCTTTAAGAAAGAAGTTATTTAGGCCAGTATTACTTGGGACACAATAAAATTCACATTATAATCTGATGCTCAAGATTGATATGCAGATTTACATCTCATATTCCTCAAATTAACCAGAACTTTGATTATTCATATGTTTTAAAATTACTGGTTTCTAGAAATATGTATCAGTGGTAAAATGCATGCTTAATATGCTTGAGGCCCTGGATTTAATCTTCAGAACTTTCTAAAAAATATTGGTTAAAATAGAATTTTTCTGAGATTTCATGGCATTTTATCCATTAACCACAGTAGACAAGCTATTGTTCTAGAATGAAAGTTATTAACTTTGGTGTATTTATTTAGTACAGAAAAAATGCATCCATTTGACTTCTTTCTGTTCTCGTTTGGCATAGAATTTCCACATTTGTCTCATTCTTAATGGACCTAAGGATAATTCAGTTCATTCTGGAGGAAAGGATTGCTGTGTCTGTTGCAGTCCTCCCTAGCTGTATGTGAATGCTGCAATGTAATAAAATAAAGGTTCATGTTTCTGTAACATCCCAGATGTAACAAGTCAGGGGATAAATACATTTTAAACAGTTGCCAAAACCAGCAATTTGAGAAAGCTAAGTCTTATGGGACTCTGAATCTGCAATCAGAAGCCCGTGTCTGGTCTTTCTTTCTGTTTAGCACCATTCCAAGTGTTCTGGCCCATTGCTTTACTCTTATTCACGGAGACTAGTTTGGTTCTGGGCTGTGCACCAAGGGTGGAGGCCTTTATAGGAATCCCAGTATACTGTGTGTCATCCTTGGGGATTGGTCCAAGGGCCCTTCTGAATGCCAGAAAAGTAATTATTAAATCACTCTAAAATAAACAACCTCAAAATGGGGAAAATGCAGAATAACCTTTGTGTCATAGCTCCTGTCTGTTTTCTAGGGGTCATTTATTAGCCATGGTAAGTTGAAAAGCAGGTATTTATTTCCCTTCTTGAATTCTACTACCTTAGTACCTTATATTAGTAGTTGGCACCTCCATAAGACCTTATGAGTCAAACTGGGAGGAGCCAGCCAGTCCCTTTAGGCTCTGTACAGTCAGGCTCTGTGCATCTCAGACATGTGGTAGCTAGTGGGGGGCTCCAGTGAAGACTGGACCTTCCACACAGAAGACTGATACAGGTAAGGAAAGCAGATAGTGAGTAGGACTGTCTCTAGAGCTTCAAGTCACCACGGAGTGGCACAACTGCATCTGACTATGGCTGCATTGCTTAGCGCTTCATTAGGTGTGTCGGAGTCAACTCAAGACTTTTAGCGCTTCACTAGGTGTGTCGGAGTCAACTCAAGACTTTCTTCATGCCCATTACTTTTAGGAGAAAACAATTTCAGCAAAAATATTTCTGAAATTATCAAGAAGAAAATCTTGCACAATTATGAAAATTTTTATTTGTCCGTTGCCTGTGCTTACCAATTCTAGTACCCCATGTTGTGAATCTTTACAATTTGTGCTGTTTGGACTCTGAAATACAATGAGTTTATAAATCATCACTATTAATCAATTAATTACAGGTTGGAAAATAGGCTGATGTGTTTTTGAAACATCTTTACCAAAGGTATAATTAAAGATTCTTAACTGTGATTTAAGTTTTTCTCCCAAAAGGAAAGACTGGAGCTGTGACTACTCTGGTACTAACTTGCACTCAACAGATCACTAGAATTTGTCACTTTTTTTATTCCAGTAAGAGTCAGGTGTCCTGAATCTACTCCTAAACGCTACTGGTGTTCAATCTCCTGTGTAATTGCATCTAAGAAAAGTAACATGAATTTTACACATGCAGGATCCAACAAACTTTTATGCTTATTGACATGTCTGTTTACTCTCTTGCCACAATTCACCCCCTTTTCATGGTTTCTTATAGCATTTTCTTTAAGTATTTGGGATAGTTATTTAACAAAACGTCTTATAATTGGGGTTTTTCTGATGTTTCATTATGACCAGAGGCAAACAATCATTTCATCAAACATGTTTTACGCTGTCCAATTATTAGTGGTATTTCATTTAGGCACTTAGCTACTTGTCCAATACTAACCCTAGGTCCCTCTAGTGTCAAAGTGCCACTTTTCTTTATGCAATTAAAAAAATTATCAGTAGCGTGATCTTTTGCCACTGTATGAGACAGCAATGAAATCTTTCACTACTGATTGCACTGAGGAAAGAACACAAAGACTTTATAATTCTTCTTCTTTCATAGAACCATAGGGGGTTTGGGAAATTATTTTACATACAGATAAAGGAAACAGTCTCTTCAGTGTCTAGGTATTCAGTTCAAGAGAATTTTTTTCTTATAGTGGATTTGAAGTTGTGTCCCTACAGAACCCTAACAGGAATCTGGGTGTTAGAGTGGACAAAACAAAGAGTTAGCAAAACGAACAAAAAAAGTGTTGACAATATGAAAACCTGGCTGAAATCAGTGTTGATTTAAAAATCTATACTTTCATTGTCCATATATGGTTATTTAAAGTTTTAATTAGCTAAAAAGTAAGGTAGAAAATGCAATTTCTCACTCATAATAACTACATCCCAAGTGCTCAGAGGTCCCATGTGGCCAGCAGGTGCTATAACTGGACACTGCAGGTAAAGAACACTGCAGAAAGTTCTATCATAGAGAATAGGCCTAGACTCTCGAGTTTCCCCATAACAAATTGTGAACATCATGAGCTTGTGGTCAAGTTAAGATGGTTCTAATTTCTGGAGTTCACCATAAAATGTTTTGAATGGAGCATTTTACTCTCTGTTCGGAATTCTGACCCGGCCACATGGACCTGATGTGAATAATGAGTCTCATTGGTATTTCTGTGATTTGAGTTAAAACAGATCAATTTTAGCTATTATCAGTAGTTCTTTTAAAACAGAATCAATTTGAAGTTTTGCTAGAACTCAGGTGGCAGAGACAGGAGGATTACCACAAGTTCAGAGCATGGTTTACACAGTAAATTTCAGGTCAGTCAAAGCTACATAGGCTAATCTGTATCTACAAACCAAAATGATTTTGTCAAATATGTTTTCTTCTTGTAGTAAAGATTCCAGGACTAGAGCTGATTTTTCTTTGGCATCTCTTATTACATTTAATTTTATTTTTCCTTGTGATGATACAGTGTTCCCTGTGGGCCTATTTCATCTAAGCTGATAGAAAGTTAGTTTGCTTTACATGTACTAATGCAGAAGCCATCTAAGAAGCAAACTTCTTTGACAATCTTTCAGTGTGGAGAGGAGGAATTCTTAGTAGCAGATCTGAAGTGTCATATTCTTGGTTATCCCATGCCATTTAGCAGCCTTTCTGTGGCTTAGTTGAGGGCAACCATGTTACCTTAGCATTCTGGGAGATACTGCTCCTCTGAGTCTGCACCCAGCAGCAAGCACACTTTCAGATTTGTCTGGTACAAAGTAGTTTTGTGCTGCTTCACAAGGTCTAATCATAACCTCCTGTCTATTGGCCTTATAAATGTCACTATGGATACCTTATAGAGCACCATGTAGAGGATGCTTTAGTATGGATTATTGTATATTAAGGGACTCTAAAAACAGGCGAGAGTTGAAGAAACAGAAGTTCTGAATGCAATTTTGCCTCCAGCCATTTTCATACATTAGATTCTTCATGTGTCCTAAGGTGACTTTTTGGGAGGCCTTTCAGTGCCTGAAATAGATGTTCATGCATCTTTTCTTCCATGAGATCTCTTTGGTTTAGAGAGATCCCCGGTGTTACTGGAGAGGAAGAAGTAGAAAAATAAGTTTGCATTTGCAGCTTTGTATGTCCAGTACAGTTTCTGCTTGCTGGACTAAGACATCCTTGTACTGAACTGCAAAGTTTCCTTCTTCAGGCTTATAATGGTCTGAGCTGCTGACATCTTGATGCTCTGCTACATGTTATGATGCTGTTCATATATTGTGATATTGGGAGATGGAAAGGTGAACAGGATTTTCCTGGTGCCTATTTTCTTTCCCACTATTCCATGTTATCTTTGTTGTGTCCCAGTTTTCTGTCTCAGAATGGGGAAGATATGGGTATAAACAATTAATATGTATGCAGCTATAGGTAGCATATGCCAAAGCTCATCTCAGGAATTTATTGTGATTTTTTGCCACTTAGTCATAATCCTCAGTTGCTCTCAAATGTGTAAGTTCTCCCAAATATATGAGTTCTCTGCTCATCTTTGATAAGGAGGGCACTGAAAGTGTACCAAGACTCCAGTTAATAATACTGCAGGCAAGGTAGGCTTTAGTGAGGACCACTATGAGTGAGGTAGAGTCTATGGTGGTGGGATTTTGCAGTGGGAGGAAGTTATAAGGAATTACGGATGAAACTTGCCAAGAGGAAATATCAGAGGTAAGGAGATATTCTTCCTAAAGGCAGGCCATAGGGATCAAATATCACTTGGGAGTTGGCAGGGGGATCAGATATCAAACGTGGGAGTCATGGCTAAACCAGTTTAAGAAGATTCTCGGTAAAACTTGGTGATGTAAAGGGAAGAAGCCCAAAAGTTAGTTCTTAGTGGGGAAGATGATTCAAAGAAGCCTGAGTCAAGTTTGGTGAAGGAGAAATTCCGTCATTATGCATACTAATGAAGTCAGGAGAAGGGAAGCTGGGGCGATGGCTGTCAATGAAGTGTTTGTTGTGTAAGCATGAGGACCTGAGTTTGATCTTCAGAACCTGTGTCAAAAGCTGGATATGATGGCGCGTGTTTATAATCTCAGCATTGGGGAAATAAGCAGATCTCTTGGGCTTGCTGGTCAAGCATAACCTAATTGGTAATTTCCAGGCCAAATGAAAGTCTTAATCTTGAAGAACAAGGTAGATGGCTTCTGAAGAATGACACTTCTTTGCCTTCTGGCCTACACACACACACACACACACACACACACACACACACACACACACACACGGGTACATTTTGTATATGTACACACATGCACAGGCATCCACAGATGTGTGCATGTGAACACACACAGACATATACATAAGAAGTCAGAAGAAATGGATTGATGTCACAGCTTCACTTGTATCATGAAGTAAGATGTGGGATGGAGAAGCGGGAAGATGGCAATAAAGAGGCTACAGTAAATGGTGATGGTAGGCTCTCTCAGTGACCATGCATGTGTTTACTGCAGATCCTTCCCATGCTTCTTTGTTTATCTGTCTAATTTCACAACAAAATATTGTCATCAAGGCAGTTCAGGGCAGAAGTGAGGAAGTAGCCAACCTGAAGAGACCCATGGCTTAGTAGTGGGGACTCCTTGGTATAGGAAGGCAGATGGAAAACTGCCAGCATATTTCCCAGATGCCTCACTGAGGGCACGCATATTTTTAACACCAGACTCTTTGCAATCTGCTATGGTGTGGATCTGACTTCTGCATGATGGCTTTCTCTCCTTGAAGCTAACTGTTCCTTCTGCTTTGGGAAGATATTTGCTGCCATAGGCCAAGCTAATACTTTCTGTTTTCTCTCCTTGTTTTCTTCCGTGATGACATTTAGAGTTGGTGTTGATCCAGATCAAGACCCGCCACCTAACAATGACAGCTTTCAAGTCTTGCAAGGGGTAAGTCACAAAGTGCTGCTTCCTGGGGAAGGAACTTGAAAGTTGATTCGAAAATTGCTAAAATTGAGCATTTGCTCCAAGCCTTGTATCTGGCTTCCCTTATTGCCATCATGACAACAACCTTTTGGGTTGCTGCTGTGAACTCTGGTTTATAGGTTAGAAGTTCAGAATTGAGTCTTCAGTAAGTCACCTAAGGCTAAATAATGAGGAAGTAATGCATTTTGTAAGTAAACGGGTTACCAGGGTGAGGAGAGATTCCATCCAGATAATTCCATACTAGTCAAAGCTATTCTCAATGGTTCACATTGCCTCTCCCTCTGCACTCATGAACCTGCAAAAAAAAAAAAATTGGCTTGGTTGGTTTCATGCAGCATTGCTTACTGTATGTATTGTAAGGTCTGCAGGCTGCAATGTTAACAGCAACAAAAGGTGGAAGTCAAATTTTGCTGGCAGTGTGGCCCCAGGAGCCCCCATCAAGTCTTGGGACCTCTGCTCAGGTGCATCTAGATGCTTGACATATTCCATAGGAAAGAACTTGACACTGACTCAAATCAAAGTTAGCAGGTTTGTTGATTAAGTGGAAGACAGACTGCACTAGATGAGACGTATACTCACTGTCTCAGCAATAGCTACCTGTGCGATTTGGAGGTAGTGTTTTGTTGCTTCATCTGCAGTACAGTTTAGCTGCTGGGGACAGTATATACTGGGATACTTAGTTTTCTACAGAATTCTGGCCTTGAACTAGAGACTTCTTTGTAAATCTCACCGGCTTGACGCTGGAGAAAGGAGTGTGAGTAGAGAGAAAATAGTCACCAAGGAATCCTTATATATATGGGCCACAAAGGGATTAGACGTAAAGCAGCAGGAGTTATCTATCTTTGACAATCAGATGTGTGATATTTCTCAGGTGGCCTGGACAATTACGTGGAAATTGATGGGTGCCAACAAGTGAGAGGTGGAAAGCGAATTGGAGAAGTAAAGGTTCTTTTTCCCTCTTACATCCCCTCTGCTTACTATTTAGCTTCTTGCCACAATAACACCTACCATTAGGCTTAGTGAGGAACTTGCTGTCACTTAACTATGGAAATTTCCAGAAACAGTTTTCTTTAAGTGTTGGTTATGGTGTTCTATACTTGCAATGAGGTTAAAGCAGCCTTTTCTCCAGGTAGCATAAGTGACTTGACACCCTGGACAGGTAGGTCAGTTCTGGGTTGCTGGCCATTCCAAGATAACCATGATGTGGCTTGCAGTAATCGCTGCTGCTATCCTATGGCATCTGGTTTGCTTGCCTGGAACTGGGTGTGTGTCACAACTTCCCTTGACCTCTTCTTGAGTTTCACATGAAGTCATAGAGATGTTTTCAGAATCAGTTCTGCTGGCCTTTTGAAAGCGTTCAAGATTACTGTCAGGATGGAAACAGTAGGCTGACTCCTAGTGTGGTTCCCCAAGAGCCCCTCTACGACTCAATCTCCACACAGAAACAGGTTTCTACACATCTTCCTTACTTGGCTTTCTTGGTCCAGGGAATGACTAACAGCATGCCTGGGGTGTTAATGACCTAGAACAACCAAAGCAGTGGGCTTCTCGTTTGTGGATATAACCTTAGGCTCTTGTGGTTACCCTGCTTGGTGGTGTCATGAAACTTGAATTAGAGTTGGGGGAAACCCAGAGATTTGTCCTCTTCTAGAAAGGGTGGTTCTCTTGGCCTTGTTTTTTAAATACTTGTTTATGGGTAAAGATAGTAGTATGATACAGGAAGAAAAAGCATTTTCTAAAATCAAAACAGTTTTCCTTACTGCTTCTAGAAGCCCAAGTTGTAAACCGTCTCATAGCTGCAAGCTAGGAGCAGTTAGCTGAGACCTGGCTCTGTGAGGAAGGCTTATGAATATTGTGGGCAGGACTCCTACTTTGTGTTTCTGGCAACTCGAATTTATCAGAACAAAACAAGACCTGAAAACACAGTTTCTTTAGAGGTCTTGGCAATTTTGCAAGCAAAACAAAAACAAGCTCAGCTGGAAGCAAGCTGCCTGGACCCTGGGTTAGTAGCTTCTCATCCCATGAGAGAAGGGCTTTCATGCCAGACCAGACACATCTGGGATTTCTGTTGGCCAGACATGCTGACACATCATTCACTTCCTTCCTCAAGTTTTCCAGAAGACCACTCATTGGTGAGGCCCCTCTGGGTAACTCCGGGCATGACTCCTGCTTGCATCACATCAGTAAGGCCAGCAAAGACACGGATGTGCCAATGGAGTGTGGAGGAAAGGAAAATTGACTCTGTGTGTGTGTGTGTGTGTGTGTGTGTGTGTGTGTGTGTACACCTGTGTTTGTTCAGAGATAGTGAGAATCATTGAAAATGAGCTGTTTAGAATTGTATTCACAGAGAACTTTGTGAACAAGTTGGATTCATTTATCCCTGGGAACCTCCTGCTGGCTGAAATCTGATACTTTAGTTACCCCAATTTTTAATTTCAAACACTTGCTGAAGTGACTTCCTCTATGACTATTCTCCACCTCCAGTTTTTCATTCCTTCCATATTTTCTTTTTTTTTTTAAGACACAGTCTTTTTACATAGCCCTTGCTAGCCTGAAACTATGATGTAGACCAGGCTGGCCTCAAATTGAGACCATCTGCCATTGCCTTCTGGTGAAGGGATTAAAGACCCTGGCCTCATTTTCTTTTTTCTTAAATATGCTTCCTTTGGCCCCTTGATTTCCCCTTTTTGCTATTTTGTTTGTTTTTCTAGAAGCTTTGTAGTGATTTGAATTTATTCAGCTACTTGAAAGATGTTTATTTAATGCATATTAAGTTGTCAGAACTTTGAGGCTCTAGGAATAGACATAGAAAAGAAAGATGGGTTTTGTCCAGCATGACTGGGCTTGACTGGATACTGAATCAGGGCCATGCCATGAACCATTGTTGAGGACCTTATTTGCAATTCCTGTTTTGTGACTTCCTGGTTATCATACTGAGTGCTTAGTTGGCTTGGGTTCTTGACAAAAGAAAGGCCCAAATCAAATGACTTGATTTGCTCTTCTGCCCTCTGATAGTCTATGGGGGCTATTGTAACAGGTACCTCAAAGTTAATGCTTTGAAATAGTACCATAGTACTGGAAGTTCAGTACGTCAGAAATATGGTGGGCTCAGCTGGATTCTTGGATTCAGAGCCGAAGCCAAAGTGTGGTAGTACTGAGCCTCTGCTGAGAAAACATTTGCAAGCTCATTCAAGTTGTCACTAGTATCTACTCCACTGCTCTTGGGATATTGACTGATAGTGGGAAAGGAGGATACCTCTGGAAGACTTCCAGTTGTTTGTTTGTGTTACAGAACAAAAAAATTGAGCAGAGACATACTGTTGTAGTACAGAAAGCTTATTAAGAGATAGTACACTTAGAAGGGAGAAAAAGTGGGCCAGAGCAAAGAGAATATTTAATAGCTCATATGGTCCTGCTATACATAGTTGGGTTGTTTTTGTGGCCTTAAGGACATGTTTACATAGTGTGAGTTTTTTGGTTCATTTGCATAGTGCAGACTTTTACACACATGATCAGAACATCCAGTTCTACATGTAACTTCATGTCTCATAAAATCTTAAATCTCTGTACTTATTTGAGTATTATAAGGAGCCATGTGTTACCTGGAATGTCAGCTTGCACCAGCCATTTTAATAAGTTCTATGCAGGGTGTTTCCACCCTTCCACTTTGTCGACTTGGTTGTTTTCCCCCATATACTAATTTTGTAAGACCTTCCATGTTTGTCTTCTTTTCCCTTTTCTCAATTCTCCTCTTAGAGCTGTGGACCTTGGAGTTTTAAAGGGTTGGATCTGTAGGGTGGTGCTGCATCTTCTATAACTATTTCTGTGCTGTTGAAGGTGTAGTCCCCGACTAAGAAAGACGGTGAATTCTCTCCCTATTTTACTTACCTATCAGAGAGGATCCCTTGTCATAGAGATTGGCTGAAATCCCTGCAGCACAAGAACTTTAGTCTGGAATGGCTGTGTCCTGTTGACTGTGAATCAGCATTTCTTTTGCACCTTAGGTAACTCCTCTCAGGGGGTGAGGGGTTGTTGTTGTCATGTCTAGGGTCACTGGTCTTGGAAGACAGTTGTCATCGATTTAATATTCAAGTTTAGGAATGATACCCCTCAAGCTATCAAAAAAAAAAAAAGTCAACATACTGATGGCTACATATTGAGAATGTGACAAAGCACAAAAGAACAATTACAAGAAGAATCTAATGGTAAAATAAATTTAAAATGCAAAGTTGTTATCATTTAGTATATATCATGCCTATATGCTGAAAGAAAACCAATGATGAAGGCTGAAAGGTAAAGTAAGGTTACAACTACTGGTAGATTTATGTAAATAAGACTATTTTTGCATTTAAGAAGAAATGGTGCTTGTTGACAAGCTTGAAGATTTGAGTTCAATTCCTGCTTGTTACCAGAATTGTGAAGCATCCCATTGTGGTTATGAGAGATAGCATGGAATTTGGGGTCTCATTTTAGGATTCTTAGTCCCATTAAAAAAAAAGTTTAAGACTAAACAGAAACTCAAGGGCAGTTTATTAGAGCTTAAAAGAAAAACTTCTAAGGCTAGAGAGATGGCTCAGTATTTAGGAACACTGGCTGCTCTTCTAGACCTGGGTTCAATTTCCAGAATCCATATGGTGGCTCACAACCATCCAAACTCCAGTTCCCTGATATCCTACAGCCCTCTTCTGACCTCTTTGGGCACCAGGCACACACATGTTACACAAATATATAATTCAGGCAAAGCATTCATTTACATAAAATAAAATAAAATAAAATAAAATAAAATAAAATAAAATTTAAAAACAAACAAAAACAAACAAAAAACTTCCAAGGCAGGCAAACTGTAAATCTCAGCAGTTGCCCAGAAAAGGAAAATGGAGGAAAGAAAGACAAATGTCATGCCATTTGAGTTACTAGCACAGAAAGTTTTGCCACATGTCAGTCAAAAAAGGAGATTTTAGAGAAAAAGCAAGGCAGCCCAAAGTACCTGAAAAGACATTCTTAGGTTCTGGCTAGCATCCAAAAGAAAAGAGACAGTAGATGTGGGGAGAGGGAGTTGAGGTAACCTTAATTTTCTGATGACTTCAAGTAGCCTGTTGGATAACATAGCAGGGTTTTCTCCTTTCCTTGAGTAACCTCTCTGATTTTATTATAAGTAACAGGTTTCTTAATACATTTTTTATTGCTGCAAGAAGATTGTCCTGTTGCATCTATCACTCTCCAGAGGTGTTGTGAGCTGAGCCATTTGGATCCTGATCTGGGAGGATATGTGTTCTGAACAGGATTATGAGCAGATATTCTCTTTGTATATCTTTTAGTTTCCTCCCTTTTTGAACTTCTGTTTCCCCTCAGGGATCTAACCAGAACCAAGTTGAGGTCCTTTCATCCAACTCTCCCATTAGTAAGTTTATATTGGGGCTATAGACAGTGTTATAGGAAAATGGTTACCTCTTTTTCTGTAAGTTATTAGGATCAAACTTATTCCAATTTTGGCAGTGTATTGTAGTAAGGGAGTCTAAGGGAAACATAAGAAATGGAGGATGTGACTTTAATTTTTTCAAAACCTATTTTTGATGATGCTTGGTTCTTAAATGTTTTTAACTTCCCTTGCTACCCACCATCCACCAGAGATAGTGGGAATGAAAGGATCCAGGGGGTGGGGAAGTGGACCTGTTTAGAAATGATTCTTTAGAGTAACTCTCATCTGTCTTGTCTGGAAATCAGCAGTTCAGATCACAGGTTAGCAGTGGCAGCTTGAGCCACTAGCAAACACTTCAGGGATATACCAGCAGGCCAGTTCAGTATAGTCGGGTTAGCAACAGCAGTGACATGTCCTATCAGAGACAACTAGGTCTCAACCTCAGCACACATCAGCAGGAGGGGCCAGGAAAAATCCAGGAGAAGTTTTTGGCTGTGCCTCTCTCAGTGAAGTAAAGATCAGTGAAGACGAGAGACTAACAAGCATTGCAGAGCTAGCTCTGTAAGTAAGCCTAGCTCAGCCTCTGTCACTGTCCATCGAGTCCTTTTTATACTCTCTCCAAACATCATGTGTCCTCCACAGGTCTTCCCTCAGCATGTGTATTGCCTCAGCACGTGTACCTGTCTCATTTAACATCCCTTTGTCAGTCAGCCCAAAGAGTCAGAGGAAGCAGCAAGAAACTGTAGCATACCACCAGAAGTGTTTTGGTGCGTTTTTTCTTATGGAGTCCTGACTAATGGAGCTCAACTATGTAATGTAAGGCAGACCAATACATGTGTGTAGTTAGCAAAGAATCCTTTATCACGTGTCCTTTCACGTGCTTGCTTTAGCAGAACATCCTTTCACTTGTGTCTGCTTCAGCAAAAACGATCCTTCACAAGTCTGCCTTAGTCTTTCATGTTTGTCCATTTTAGGAAAACACTCCATGTGTTTGCCCCAGCAAAGCACCATCCAACACAACTGATACTCCAAAGAACCCTTAAGTTTCCAGTTGGGGGTTTCTCATGTCTGGGAACGTAACACTTTGTGTCATGTGCAAAGTCCTCAAGAAGACCTGATGAGTTGCTCCATCTCCCAATTCCGTCATACTACCTAATGAACTGAGCAGAGCTTGTCAGAGAGTTAGGAAAACTGCTTTGAGCCTCTAACCCTTCTAGGTTTACTTATACTTGGCCAGGGTTTGAATAAATCACTAGTGCCACTCCCAATAACTTTCCAATGACTGGGAGACAAGCTCTTACTATGCATGTCAGTGAAATTGATTTCTCACATGAGAGACTATAAAAAGGCCCAAGTAGCTGGTTTTTCAGAGAAGAATATTGCTGGCATAATATCTGTGGTCTTTTTTTCTATTTCAGATTGCCATCCAAATTAAAGTAAAAATAGGTGGTCTCTTTCACTCCTGAATTTCTTGTTCAAGGAAGTTTCTTACTACCTGGGAGGCTTCTGTTAGGAATAGGATTGTCTACAGTACACAAGAAAGCAGTAGAGAATTATACAGCAGTTAGAAAAGAGGGTCAAAAAGGGAGGTGGTTGGAGAGAGGCAGATGAAACTCCCACAGTGTAGATAAGTCCAGAGAGGCAGTGGTGTGCAAAGGGGCAGTGGTCATTGTGCCATTGACCCCACATGGATGTCTGCACAATGGGTTCCTCTACTGTTTTGATGCCAAGGGGTTGTAACCTGAACCTTAGGCATCTGGACCAACAGTAAGTGCCCAGATAGCACTCTTTCCACTCTGTACCCACTATCCCCATCAGCCTTGGGGAGAGTGAAAGGAGTAGACAGAAATGCTAGAGGGAGGGATTGCCAGGGAAGGCATGCTTGTAGGAGTATGGAGGAAAAGGGTCCAATTTCCTTTAACTTCCTTACCAAGTGGCTGCTGTGGAATGCAGGTGGTATAAGCTTTTATACTGTACCTTGATAACTGACTGTTTTCTTGCATTTAAGGAGGGCTAATTTCTAACTTTGGCTTATGGCCAGATAGATTATCCTGTTATAAAAGTTTTCAAGTGATAGGCATTGCAATGGCTCTTAACTGCCTAACCTGTGCCTATAATTTAAAGTGGCTCCTCTCATGTGCCCCCAGAATGAGTATAAAGTTTAAGAGATTAGAAATGCAAATCTCAAAAAAAAAAACCAAAAAAATGCAAATCTCACCTCCTTATTGTTGAAGTAATTATTTATAACAGCCTCTGGTCAAGCCACTATCTAAGCCCGCCATGTTCCATGGCCAGAGGCCATGTGCACGCTGCAGCTAGAAATGGCCAGCCAGAGACCCAGCACTGCCACTCGTGAGAAGCCAGCGTAGGAGATGGCTCTGCAATCTTCCACGCTATCTCCTCAAGGCTGGGCATTGCCCAGACCATCCCGCCAACCATGCGGGCTCGGTACAAATGAGACTCTAATGCTTAGATTATCCAAAGTGTTCCTTAAAATCATGTGTGCCTCTAAAAAGAAAAGGAAGCCCCATTAATCCTCACTTTTTAAAACTCTATACTTAGAGTACTTTGAATGCAAAACATGTATTTAGTTTTTTTCTCCATACTAACCAGTGCTCCCATTGAGTGGATACTAAACGGGGTGGGTGGAGTGCTAGCTTAGTACAGCAAAGGAAGTAGGTTTAATCCTCAGCACCTCCTCAACTGGGAAGACAGCATGCAAGCCTGTCATTCCCCAGGAGAATCAGAAATTTCAAGGTCCAGATTTGAGAAAGGAGATCAGGTAGCTAAGGTGGGCTGGAAGCTGAGGGCCAGAAGACCTGAGAACTCCTGGTTCTCAGGTCTGTCAGATGCCTGCTTTTTTTTTTCAAAGTCCTTTCGGGTACCATGGAGAAATGTCAGATCATGATCCTAATGGACATGTAAATTCCATTTCAGGTGCCAGTTGCAAGTCCCAGATTGTGATCCGTATTTCTGAGTGACTGGCAATAAAATGGGAGTTCCCAAAACCTCCTCCTCAGGCTCTCTGATTTGATCAGAGGTCAGGAAGGCACTCTGCTCACCATTACTAGTTTACTGTAAACCATACAACTTATGAATAAGCAAATGGAATAAATAAATGCATAAGACACATCAGAAGGGCTGTCTGGAGCTGTCATGTCCTTTGCTGGTAGATCACTCTTCTAGAACCTCACCAGTGCTCAAAGTTCCCTAGATCCCATCACTTAAAGGTTTTTTTTGTCTGTTTGAAGTATCATTACACAGACATGGTTGGTTAAGTTATTGGCTGTAAGTGACTAAATCCCCACTTCTCTTTCCCTTCTTGGAGGATGGGGTTAGAACTAAATGTTGATTCTTAGTCACATAATTGGTTCCTCTGGTGATCAGTTTTCAGATTCTAAAAATAACCTTGATAACATAAACTCAGGCATAATTGAATCCTACTTAATATAAATGACAGAATAACAATCTTCTTTGTTTAAGAAACCACAAGAGTTTTAGGAGTTTTGTGTCATGGAGTGGGAAAAACCAAATACACACACACACACACACACAGACACACACACACACACACACACACACACACACACACGAGTCATATATATACATATACATACATACATATACATATATATAGTCATATAGCAGTGTCACAACCGCATAATGATCCTACAAGGTAGGTAATAATTAATATTTTCTAGTTAATATGCTCACTGAAGCACAGAAAGGTGAGGTAACTTGTCTAGGCTCACAAAGCAAAAGAACAACACAGTCACAATCCAGCATCCTTTGAGTGGGGCATTGGTGTTCACATGTACACTTCTTGGAGTGCTCATTAAACATTTCTCAGAGAAGCCAAACTTGTAGAGACTTGAAAGACCATTAGGGGTTGGCCAGTAAGGGATATGTGAGTAATAGAGTAAGAGGAAGGAAGGAGTGTGCTAGGATCTAGAAGTGGCCTGAGCTAAAGACGTGCTATGCACTGTGCTGGTGGGAAAGCACGGAAGGGCATGGCGACAGAATGAAGTCTGCCTGTTTTATGGATAACAAGGGAATGGGCACCCCAGTCTTCCAAGTACAGGGGAAGGAAGCCCCACCTGTCTCTACAGTGGCTACCCCGTCAGCCCTGTGTAGTTTTAAGTCCACAGGAAAGGCTCTCGTGACTTCTGGGCACTAAAGTATTTGAAACCTGCCCTGATTTCCTCCAATCCACTGTATGTAGAGCAAAGTTCTTCCTGTCCTTAATCATGCCTCTGGCACCATCTCTTCAGACCTAGAAACTACTAAACTTTAAAAAGTTAGCACTTTGGATTTTTTTCTGATTTACTCTTGTGATTTTTGGCTAAGTTTTCTTCCATTTTGAGTTTTTGTGTGGAAAAAAATAAATGAATTTTGACTTAGGATTAGATAAAATTTTCAGCAATTTCTGAAATGGATCTAAAGTACTTTTCTATTTTGTGCTATATGTTTAAGTGAAATAGCATCCCTCCATTAACAATTATAAAATTAAAATGCTTATCTGAAAAATGTTAAAGATGCTCTGTGCCCTATAGTATCAAATACTCAGCCAAGATTTATATTAAAATACGCACATCCATTTCATTTGTATGAAAATTCATTTTATCTTTAGTATTAGAAATGGCAAATTATGTGTATGTCAAAGAACTGTTTTAAGATAAGTCTCTTTATGATTTATTATTAGTAAGTATTTGATTTGATATGTACCTAGGGCCATCTAAAATATTCTTAGATGAAAAGAAGATACAAATAGAAAAAGTTTAAGGAGCCCCTGCTTTATAGTGTCCTTGATCGTGTGCATCATTTTCCTAAGTAAAAGGAAAATTTGTGGGAATGGAGAGATGGCTTAGCAGACAAGAACACTTGCTGTTCTACAGATTCTACTTCGGTTGTGGGTACCCATGTGCCATCTGTAACGGCAGCTACAGAAGATCTATAGGTAGCAGCGTGCGCACGCGCGCGCGCGCGCGCACACACACACACACACACACACACACACACACACACACACACTCAGGGGGAGGGAGGGAGAGAGAGAGAAAGAGAGAGAATACTTTAAAATAACTTCCAAAGAAACATTTAGTATATTCTCCCCAAGAGTATTATAATTTTTACTCAGTAATATATATAGCATTTAAAAATCTTTCTAGCATTGCCATTAGTTAGCAGTTACTTAGAGGAACAATTGGTATCAAAAAACGAAGACAATTTTCTGTCCTTTTTCTCCCACTTGGATTTATAAAACTTTAAAATAAAATTAGTCTGTATTAGTTTCTCAACCACAGAAGGGTCCAGTTCTATATCCATCACTATGTATTCCTCAAATCTCATGGCAACTGTTTTTTAAATGATCTTTGATGGTGGAATTTAAATAGTCTTGCTCATGTCATATAGACAGCTATCCTATATATTCATCTTCTCCAATATCCCTGACTACCTTTGCTACTACAGAGAATGACTCTCCCTGTGACTCAGCACTGCTTGTAGTTTTGGTTGCAGTTTTAGTATATATTGCTGATTGTGCCTCCTTTGCACACTTACCCCTTTCTGATTTATTAAAAAGGATGCTGATCAAAAAATAGGTGTGTTTCACGAACCACTTGTACTTGGAGAGCGTGTCATCCAGCAATACAGAACCCTCTGACAGTACCCTCAAACTGCTGAAGTCAATCTAATCTTTGTCAGTTGCTCTGCTTATAAAGTACTTGTGTAGAAAAGACATCTTAAACCTCAAATGAGTGCCTGATCTTACAGATATCGAAAATTAAGTGGCAAGGATGTTTGAGAGGAACAACAAGGAATTTGCTACTTCATAGTAGATAAAAATTCCATAATTTGTAGTCTGGTCACTGCCTCCTAAAGCTAGTAGAGATGTGTAGTCCTGTTATCTGGTAACCTGGACTAGGACCACAGAGAGCTCCTAGGCTCAGCACTGTTGTTTCTCTAAGCCAACTTTGGGAAAACCTGGAAAGTTGATTTTTTTTGTAAGCTTTCTTTACTATTGGCCATGCCAATTTTATTCTGCAAGGATCTAAACCCCTGTAAGGTAATTAACTCCTGAGAGGTACTTGGAGGGAAATTAAAAATGTCAAAAGGGAATTAATACTAATATTGTCTTCATATACCACAAAAATAACTAGGGCTTTTTACTTTGGGAATTGATTTTTTTTCTTTTGTGTTTGCCTGATTTCTGCTGGCATATTGCCTCTCAATATATCTCTGCAGGTATGGTTCTAGACATTGAACTCAAGGCCCTGTCCACGCTATATAAATTCTCTACTACTGAGAGCTGCAGCTTTGAAGCTCTGGTAGTGTATGGTGCTCCACTGTGAGCTCTAGCTCTGTGAAAGTTGTAGTTGACAAAGTTGTATGAGCCCATGTTGAGAGCGGTGGCCTAGCTTGTGCAAGGCTCTGGCTTTAATCTTAAGTTTGGCAAAACACAACAGTTAGGGTTTCAAAACTAGCCTTTTCCCCCTTCTCTCAACTCCCCTTTCCCTAATTAGCATTCTCTGGTTTGTTCTAGGATGGCCTGGATTCTGTTGGAGGAAGCCGGACAAAGCAGGAAAGTGCATGGATATTCAGGCTGTGGTACAGCTTTGATCACAAGTATCCTTTTGCATTCGTCTGGACTCAGGAGACATTGGTGACAACAACCACTTGTTGAATGGTCAGTGGGTGGCACTCCTGATGAATAAGGAAAGGTGTGCACAGGGCAGACATAAGCAGTTTTCTCTTGGGACAAGTGCATTCATCTTTCAATCATAGGTGGTCAAGGTAAACATCTCTTTAGCCAAGAGGAATATGGACATTTCAGGAGAACAATTAATCCATAGCCTGGCAAACTCATATGACTCTCAAAAGCTTTGTATCTTTGTATGGAAACTAGTTAAAACTATAGTGTGATCTCTGTAGTCTGGAAGGGAAGGAAGTCTTGGGACATCTTTGTGGTAAGGATTATTCTTATTGGTGAAATTTAGCCAATTATATCTAATGTTATCCTGGCATAATAGGGCCACATGCAGTCTACACACTAGTCTTGTCAAGTCAAATTAAAAAGAAAATAGTTAAACCTGAATGATATTTTGAATTGATATAGTGACCAAATGGGTAGATGACTTATTATGAATATTTTAAGACATTGAAAATGTTAAAGCAGTCTTTTCCCAAAGTATAAAAGATGAAGGGAACCATACCCAAATTGTAATTTTTCTCAGTATACACACTAAGAGCCTACTGTACAAGAATAAGCCTGTAATCCCAGCACTCAAAAACTGATGGAAGAAAGGCTGGAAGATAATGCCTAGCCTAGACTACATAATGAGTTCAAAGCCAGCCTGAGCTGTATAAGAAAAGCCCTGTCTCAAAAAACACACTCATTTAATATTAAACCAGTCAAAAAAATGGAAACTGGCATAAAACAATATTATTCTTTCTCCTCAAGTATAGCCACATCAATTTTTTTTCAGTTTTTGACTTTAGTAACATTTAATGGTTTTATTTGTTTTTCAATTATATATAAGTACACAAACATAAATTATAAATGTATATATAACTGAAAATGTTGTGTATATATCTATGAGATTATACTGTGTATACCTATTTTCATGTGTGGTTTATTCGTATGGTTCATCCATGTTGTGGCTAGCTCTAACACATTTGTTTTTACTGCTGCATAGTATTTCATTGTATACCTATCCCACAATTTATCATTCTATTATTGCTGAACATTGAATTATTGCCTCCTTGAAGAAAACTTCTGTGAATATTCTTGTCCATATGTGTCCTTGATATACTGTGTGTATGTTTTCAGTGAGACTAGGATTAAAATTGCTGAGCCACAAGGCATTTGTAGGTTCATATTAGAAGACAGTTTTCTAAGGTGTTGATACTACTTCACGAATTCCTAGTGTCTGAAAGTTCCGGTTGCTCCACATATTTGTCAACAGCTATTATTGTCACTCTTTTGACTTTTATTGTATAATTTATTGTGGCCCTAATTTATATTTCTGTGATAGTCCACAGGATTGAGGACTCTCTTCACATATTTACTGGCCATTGGCTATTTTCTTTATGAAATGCTTTTTACATTTCTTGCCCATTTATCTATTGTGCTATCTGAATTTTTCTTACTGATTGGTGAGAGTCCATTATGTATCTGAATATGCACCTTTTGCTGGTTATATATGATAATACATCATCTCCCAATTTATACATTGTCTATTCACTTTCCAAATTAAATCTTTTGAGGAACAGGAACTCTTAATCTGGTTGATTAAACCAGAACAGTTAGTACCTTTTGTGTCCTGCTTCAGAAATCATTGACTGTCTCAATGTCATAAAGACAGTTTCCTAAATTATCTTTAAAGTCTAGATTCTTTATCTCCTACATGCATGTTTTCTTTAGTTGAGTGACAAACATGGGCAAGGACCACATCTAGAGATAATCTGAGATGTTCTGTATGATGTCATACTTCAGAGATGATTTAAGGATTTCAATTTAGGACTGCTCTACAGCTAGACCTAAGCAATAGTAATTCCAGGTCACCTTTACCCAACCAGTAAGAAAGGATATTTGAAGCCAGGTTCAGTTCCTATGAGGGTTAGTTTGTTTTTTCTGCACTTTCATCTAGGGTTCCAACCTAAAGCTTGGGATGTTCACCTTTTTCCTCAGTAAGCCTTAAAATTCCAGTTTCCGTCAGTCTCAGCCTGTCTCATCTGAGGATGCCAGATGCTTTAGTAAGCTTGAGGGGAACTTGGGCTAGACAAGGGTCAGGCTCACGTATTTGATGTCCTCCTCCTGGACTTCAGCACTCTTCATTGCCTTAGTTGTTTTCAGAAGCCGCTAGCAAAGGCCTTTGCCTTCTTTCATTTTCTGTTGTCTAGGATTTCTCATTGTTCTTAATAGAGAGGCTAGTCCAAACTGCCATATTTGCTATTATCTGAAACAGAACTTCCAGGGATTTCTTTAAAGTCATGTGAACTTTGTCTAAACGGTAATCCAGAAAGCATGTTGTTCCTTGGCTTTGGAGAGGATAGAGACTACTGAAGAGTATCTGAGGAAGGACAAATGTGGTACAGTGATGATTGATTCTTTGAAGAGAAACAGAAGTAAGCTCTAAACTCCCATCTGAGTTTAAATTTAGAGAATTTGGGGTTTCTACTTCTTAATTCAGGGAACAGAAACTAAAGCAGGCACAGTCTGCTTAGCTGCTTAGATGAGGAAGCTACCTATGATTCATTCTACTTCCTCATCATCACAAATCCCAAAAATTTAGTTTTGGTGTTATGAGAAGAAAATTTGGGCAGGAATGATATGGTAGTGCCCACCTGTAACCATGACACTTAAGCAGAAGGAACATGAATTCAGGACCAGTCTAGACTCCATAGCCACTTTCTGGGGTATATAACGAGTTGGAGAGTGTCTTAGTTACTTTTTTATTGCTGTGCTAAGATACCATGACCATAGAAGAGTTTATTGGACGTTTCAGAGGGTTAGTTAGAGCCCATGACCTTTGTGGTGGGAGCATGACAGCAGGCATGCGGACAGGCATAGCGCTGAAGCAGTAGCTGAGAGCTTACATCTGAACCACAAGCAAGAGGCAAAGAGAGAGATAAAGAGTTAACTTGGAATAGCTTGGGCTTTTGAAATCATAAAGCCCACCACCAGTGACATAATTCCTTCAAAAAGCTACATCTTCTAATCCTTCCCAAACATTTCTGCCACCTGGGGACCAAAACATTCAAATATTTGAGCCTATGGGGCCATTCTCATTTAGTCACAGAGACCAACCCAGGCAGCATGAGCCCACATCTCAAAAACTAAGAGTTGAGCTGAACATGAATTACTTGCTCAGGTCTACAGAGCCTTCTTCCCCACAGGCCTTAGAATGGGGCAGACAAACTTGCAGTTGAAAATGAAAGGCTCCGTGTCTGCATATCTTCCTTTTTTTCCAAGTCCTCATAGAGACCAGAAAAGAATTATTTTTGGTAACTTAGAAAGCCAAAGAAAGATAGAAGGAATTATAGCAGACAAAATACAGTCAAAAATCAAAGTGAGCTTAGCCAGTTTGCTTTAGCTGATTATTTAAGACTGTTGGGAACAGCTGCCGCAGTTGCAGTTTCTTCTTGTTAACAGATTAACAGGAGTGATGAGTGTTTCCTCAGTCCTTAGACATCTGGAGAAAGTAGAAACCCTTGACAGGAGGGGGTGTTAATAGAGAAACAGACACCAAAGATTTTTTTGCCCAGAGTAACCATCCCTGTTTTTGTTTTTTAATACCATAATAGGAGTTTCTGTTCTGCCCTATGAATGAAAAGACTGAATAAATGCACGAGGGAATAGGAATGCAGACATAATTAAACAATTGCAGATGTTTACTTTTAAAAGCTAGACTTGATGATGATGATGATGATGATGGAGATGATGGAGATGATGGAGATGATGTAGTAAACCCCTAATTTCAGCACTTGAGTGGCTGAGGCAGAAGGATTGCCATGAGTTACCGGCCAGCATAGCCTAAATAATGAGGCTAACCTGTAATCTTCAGATTGTGAGAGCTTGTCATAGTAGAAAAAAAAATAAGAAATACCCAAAACATTTTCTGATAGAAGTTTTAGAAAGAAATGAGAGAATTTCTTTCTAGTCATGAAATAAGGGCAAGTTATTAGAAAACAGTTGAAGAAGAAAAGAAAAAATCTTGGAATTTAAAAACAATAATGTGTGATACATGCCTATATGGCAAGAGAATCAGGAGTTCAAGGCCAGCCTGGAATAAGTAAGACCCTGTCTCAAGTTTTTCAGAAAATAATGCCCTCCACCCAGGTGTAATGTGTAGTTCTGTAGAGTAAAGAACAGATCATTGATTTGGAAAATAAAGTTGAAGAAAATGCTCAATAATTAGCGAAAATAAAAATTCAGAGACATGTTGAGAGAAAAATGTCAGCTACAGAGGGTCCACATCACTCAGCCTCCATGGGCTCTAGTTCAGACTCCCACGGATTTTTTTTTTTTGCATTTTGATGGCAGATAGATGCATAAAAGTATATTCTCCAGTGAAAGTGTAAAATCCAGTGTGAAGTCCACAGTTTCAGAATGGCCATTCTAACTTTACAGAAGTTCATTCTGATTCATAGACTTTGGGTCTGATTTATTTTGGTGTGTGATGTTTTGTGTTTGCAAGTTTCTTATAGTGAAATTTTAACTAAACTAGCCTTTAAAAGGAAATGTGACTTTTTTAAACAGAGAGAAAAGTAATAAAATACAGGTGACATGAAAGCAGAAGCAGGCACTATTTGGGGGAGGTAGGGAACAAGCAAGAAAGAGTAGGATAGGAAAGATGGGGAAAGGGACAAATAAGAACAAAGGAAAATGACACACATACATGAAAATACAGGAGACTTCAACACCCAACTCTCACCAATAGACAGGTCATTGACACAGAAACTAAGCAGAGACACAGTAAGACTAATAGAGGTTATGAACCACATGGATTTAACAGAATACCTAGGATACAATCCACAGAACTCAAGAACATTAACGAACATCCTCACTTGGGCCTTTCTTGCTTGTTAACCTTCCTGAGTTCTGTGGATTGTATCCTAGTATTCTGCACTTTTTTGGCTAATGTCCACTTATTAGTGAGTCTTTTGTTTTAGGGTGAAATGTTATGTATATATCTGTGTTTTGTGCTTTAGTAAAGTTTTTTTTGTTTTGTTTTGTTTTTGTTTTTTTAATGAATGTGGATGCCCTTGCATTTGGGGCATATATGTTCAGAATTGAGATTTTTTCTTGGTGGATTTTTCCTTTGATGAATATGGAGAGTCCTTCCCCATCTCATTTGATAACTTTTGGTTGAAAGTTGATTTTATTCACTATTAGAATGACAACTCCTGCTTGTTTCTTGGGTCCATTTGCTTGGAAGACTTTTTTCCAGCATTTTGCTCAGAGGTAGTGTCTGTCTTTGTCACTGATGTGTGCTTCCTGTATGCAGAAAATGCTGGGTTATGTTTAAGTATCCAATATGTTAGCCTGTGCCTTTTTATTGGGGAATTGAGTCCATTAATATTGAGAGATACTAAAGACCAATGATTGTTACTTTCTGTAATGTTTGCTGTTGTAGGTGGCATTGTGTGTATGTGATTCACTCCTTTTGGCTTTGTTGTGAGATGATTAATTTCTAGTTTTTTCTTTGGTGTAGATACCCTCTTTGTGTTGAAGTTTTCTTTCTAGAATCCTCTGTAGGGCTGGGTTGGTAGATAGATATTGTTTACATTTGGTTTTGTCATGGAATATTTTGGTTTCTCCATCTATGATGATTGAGCGTTTTGCTGGGTATAGTAGTCTGGGCTGGCATTTGTGTTCTTTTAGGGTCTGTATGACCTTTATTCAGGCTCTTCTGGCTTTTAGGGTCTCTGTTGAGAAGTCTGGTATAATTCTGATTACAGGTGTGCCTTTATATGTTACTTGGCCTTTTTCCCTTACAGCTTTTAATATTCTTTCTTTGTTCTGTGCATTTAGTGTTCTGATTATTATGTGACAAGAGGAATTCCTTTTCTGATCCAATCTATTTGGTGTTCTATAGGCTTCTTGTACCTTTATGGCAATCTCTTTCTTTAGGTTGGGGAAGTTTTCTATGATTTTGTTAAAGACCTTTTTCTTGTCCTTTGAGCTGGGAATCTTTGTTCGTATCTCTTCTTATTACTCTTAGGTTTAGTCTTTTCATTGTGTCCTAGATTTCCTGGATATCTTGAGTTAGAATTTTTTTTTATGCCTTTGTATTTTCTTTGACTGTTGTGTCGATATCTTCTAATCTATCTACTATGCCTGAGATTTTTTCTTCTATCTCTTGTATTCTGTTGGTGATGCTTGCATCTGTAGCTCCTGACCTCTTCCCTAAGTTTTCCATTTCCAAGGTTGCCTCTATTTGTGTTTTCTTTGTTGTTTCTACTTCCATTTTTAGGTCTTGGACTGCTTTTTTCAATTCCTTCACCTGTGTGATTGTGTTTTACTGTATTTCTTTAGGGATTTATTTGTTTCTTCGTTAAGGGCTGTCTTCCTGTTTACCCGTGTTTTTCTGTATTTATTTCACTGAGTTATTTATATCCTCCTTAAAGAACTCTAGTATCTTCATGAGATAGGATTTCAGGTCAGCATCATGGTTTTTAGGTGGGTTAGGGTATTTGTTGTGGTGGCAGACCTGGGTCCTAATGTTGCCAAAGTATATTAGCTTCTGTTGCTTATGGTCTTGCCCTTACCTCTTGCCATCTGGTTATCTCTGGTGTTAACTGGCCTCAATGTCTCTGTCTAGGTTCTGCGTCCTGTGTCCCTGTGCTGCTGCAGGTCTCCTGGGAGACCTGTGGTCCTGGGTGCAGCAGATCTCCTGGGAGGCCTTCAGACTGTAGGGTCTTCAGAAGGGCAGACATGATGATGATCTGGCCCTGAGGAAGGTGTAGGCCCCCAAGCCTACTCTTAAAGCCAGCAATCACACAGCAGCTTGTTCTGTTTGCAAAGAGCTCCAGCCAAGCTCTTGTTTCCATCTTTTAACAAGGAGTTATCTCACTGTTTAAGAGTTAAATAGTTCACAACTAGAAGTATACCTCTGTCTCCTGCTTAAAGGAAAGAAATCAGTAAGCAATGTACTCTAATGAATCCACTGTGTTTTGTTTGTTTGTTTGAGACAAGGTTCTTTGTGTAACATCCCTGACTGTTCTGGAACTAGCTCTACAGACCAGGCTAGCCTCAAACTCACAGTGATTCACCTGGCTCTGCCTACCAAGTGCTAGGATTAAAGGTGTGCACTACTACCAGCAGGCTCAATGTTCTTTTGTTTGCTTGCCTGCTTGGTTTGGATTGTTTGTTTGGGAGTTTTATTATTTGAGAAAAGCTCATAGTGTTGTCATATGGGCTTTAAGATCATTTTCTTCCTGCCCCAACTTTCCAAGTCCTGGGATTCCAGGTATGTACTGTTGTTCTTGACTGAATTAATTTGGCATTCCTTTAACTAACTATTAGAAATCACTACCCTGAGAGTTATGCATGTGCACTTAGACACACCACTGAGGTAAATCTTCATCTTCTCTTCCTATGGTTGTAAGGATTTCCTCTGTTGTACTGAAAGAATGGGAGTGGAAGGCTTTGTGGGTAGAATGCCAGACAATTTATTACCCTTTGGGTTTTAAAAATGCATTCTGCTTTGTGTATTACCTTCATTGCAGCCATTTTTCCTTAATTTCCCTTTTAAAGTTACTTGAAGCCGATTCTCACCCACAGTGGTCCCCCGCTAACCACCACTCTCCCAGCTTGGTGTGGCTTGCTAGCTGGATGCCTGACCAGTCCCCAGGTGTATGATGTAAGTAAAGTCTGTAGGTGCTACTCAAAGGGTAGTCTCTTCCTTAGGAAGATACACCCCAAACTCCAGATCCATAGATTTTGCTCTTCAAATACAGTCAGAAATGGTGTGTGTGTGTGTGTGTGTGTGTGTGTGTGTGTGTGTGTGTCACAGTAACAGGAAAATTTTTGACACGGTTATAGGTATGGGCAGTTGTGGTTGGGAATCCAAGTGACCAGATTGTAGTTCAAGCCATCACAGGCTACTGAAGAAAAATATATCACTAAACCAGTTTTCTTATCTGCACCATGGACCTACTAGTGCCAGCTGTCATGAGCATTAAATAAGGTTCATCAAGATATCCATAAACCACAAGGCAGAACACCAAATTAAGGATTCCCTTGCAAGTAGTTTATTTATGTTGGTTTGGTTGGGTCCTGTCTTACCATTTTCTGGTGCTAGAAATGGAGTCATCACAGTTAAGAAAAGAATGCTCCTGCTGTGGATGTCTTAGCAGGGTAGATAGTAGGGAGGAAAAGTAGTTGTCTACAGTGAAGTAGTGGTTAGGAAGACAGCTTTCTCCTCCTCCATCTCTCTCCCACCATCCCAAGACGATAGAGTCCTTACCCTGAGGGCAAAGGGCTTCTTCGATTTGTGTTCAGCCTCGTAGCTGCCAAAGGCTTGTCTCATTCTCAGCACATTGCAAAGGAGCAAATGCTGCAGCAATATAGTGAGGAGGGTACAGTCTTAGGGATAACTCAGGCTGTCTGCAGTCCCATGATTAGCAGTGGACAAAACCGAGACTTTTAAGATGGGTCTCCAAATAGTCAATAATCTGCAGTTGATTTAACCAGTGATGAGAAATCAGAAGGCTACCCTAAGGTCCACACACCCATCCAATCTTGAACCACCAAAGGAAGAGCAACCTTTGCTGCTGTTGCTTCTTTATTTGGGCTGAGGTCCTTCTGCCCAGCATCTCAGCTCCCTCCAGATATGTCAAGGCCTTCTGCTGAGTGAAAGCAAAGCCTTTTCAGTATTGTCAATTGAAGAATCTGAAGTTGAGAAAGATAAAGGGGCTTCCTCTAGTTAGTGCCAGGGGAGGGCTGCTGTGACTGAGTGAGTCTTGTGGCTATTTGTCAGCTGTTTTATGTTTCCTACACATAACCTATAGGATATTTTTAATTGGTGGAATTTACTTGGAGAGCTCTGAGGTATTTATCCTCCATTATTTCCACTTTAACTGTGACTCATGTGTGTCCCAAATATACCCTGTACATATAGCCTAATATATTTATAACAATTTTATATACAAAACAAAATTTGAAAGTATGAGACTTGTAGCATCATGTCATAGTCATGATAAAACCTGTTATTTTGTACAATTAATATAAACTATGAAAAAGTGCAGACAGTACTCACAACCTGACATGCCCTTCATAGGGAGCTTATGTAAGGTTTCCAGCAGGTATTTAATATAGACTCAGTAAAGTGCACACTCACTCCATTTGTTCACCCAGCTGAAGCTATGGAGACAGTAGAGGGAAAACAAGGAGGAAATCCTCACTGTGTCTTCCCTTGCCACTGCAGACTACAGGAAAGGTTTGCTCATATAAAAACAGGCAGCAGGCCTACCTCAAAGACCTGCTCAGATAGGAGAGAGCCAGAGCCTATTATATCTGTGTGGGTGGGGGAAGTGGAGAATGCAGCTGACCTGCCTGCTTCTTTTAGACACTAACCCCTGAGTGTTCATGCACCTGAAATTTAAGCTGCTTCTGGTATTCTAAGTCCTGGCTCAGGGAACATTGCCTTGATTGAAAAACACTCTAGTTTTTATATAGTGACCATAACAAGGGCATAGGCAGACAGGTTTCATAAAGTCCTTTTTTCAAGAAAAAGATTTTTTTATGAATATATGTATTTGTGTGTCTGAGTATCTGTGTAGATGTATATGACTAAATGTGTGCAGGTACCCACAGGGACCAGAATAGAATTTTGGATTCCCTAGAACTGGAATCACAGGCAGCTGTGAATTGCCTAATTTGGGTGGTAGGAATTGAACTGGGTTCTCTGTAAAAGCAGAAAGTGTTCTCAACTTCTGCACCATCTCTACAGCCTCCCAAATCCTTGGTTTTTTTGATATAAGAATTTAGGGTTACATTGGCCACAGCTCTGGAAAATATCAGGTCTCCCTTTTGTTTGCTGTACCTTTTCAGAATCAAGAGCCTCTGAGAGAAGATGACTCTGATTTCATCCTGACAGAAGGTGACCTCACCTTGACCTATGGAGATAGCACCGTGACAGCGAATGGCTCCTCAAGCTCCTACACAGCCTCCACAAGTCTCGAGTGTGGTAGGAGAGCAAAAAGCAGCTCTGAGGAAGTGCTTGAGCGAGACCTGGGAATGGGAGAGCAGAAGGTTTCCAGCCGGGGAACCCCCCTCGTGTTTCCACTGCAGGAAAATGCATGACTTACTTGTAAATCCTGAGGGACCAGGGCGGCTCTCATAAGGGTGAGGATGGCCAAATGCCCCAGTGTGTTTGATGTGTTGCATTGACCATGTTAAAACTAATGCTTCTGTTTCAATGGGGCCTAAAACTATCTTACCACTCAAAACTTAACCTAAGACTCAGATGGAAAAGTTGAAGTGTCTCTAAATTAAAGACAAATGCAGACCTATTCTCACCTTTTCATATAGTAGTACACTGTTTCAGAGTTAAACAAAACAATAGCATGCTTTAATAGTCTCTCACTTCATCCTCCTGTAGCATCTAAGCATAGTGGGGCAGGATAAGGGGCTTCATCGCCATGCTATAGTGTCAGTCTAGCTGGCTCAAGAAACATCAAGTTGGGAGGACAAGTTAGACAAATGACAGTGAAGAAAAGAAACAGATCAGAATTCCAGTGGTGCCAGATGCTGGCATTGCACCAGACAGTGGAGCCTCTGGCTCTGATGACTTACACAGCTGCATCCTCCTGTCACAGCCTTGCCTGTTCTACTCATGTTGCCCCTGAACTGAGGATTAGGAAGCATGTCCATAGGCTGAGGCCTTAACTCAGTGGGAGAGTACTCGAGTACTTGCCTACAGCTCAGCAAACCCTGGGTTCCATTCCCAGCACTGCAAAAAGTATGTGTGTGCACAGGGGTTTTCCAAGAGCATTTCAATGTGGTAGGGGTGGGGGCGGGAGAAGTCTAGTTCCTTCTGTGGGAATCTCTATAAAAGAGTTAGTGAAGTGTTTAAAACCAAAGGCAAATCATGTTTTGTTCTTCTGTTTTAATTAAATGGAGGGCAGGAGATACTGGGAAACTGCTGATGATACCATGGTGATACTCAGTTGACTTTTGAGGCTACCATGTGAGCCCACTACCTAGAAGGTAACTGATATGGACTGAGGTGTGTCCACCACAGGGTTTAAGATAGCATGCATATTGCTGTTGTCTGGGGAAGAGAAGGCAGCAAGAAACAGAAGAGGCTATAGACTATAGTTTGAGGAAAGAGATTTTACTGTAAGATGTTCAAGTAAATGCTGAGTTTCCAATGCCAACTATCTTTAGGCCGAAAACTTTAATACTTATAATAATTACTTTCCCATTGCTACTATTTTCAACACCTAGAAGATGAAAATCATTCTGGTGCTTTGTTTCAACCTGAACTTTTGTTACTAAAAATACATATCCTTTTAAATAAGTTAGTATTTCTGCTCTTTCAGGATAGATAGGAAAGTCCAAAAACAAGCAAACAAAAAACTCCCAAATCTGACTTTTTAAAACAATTAGGTAACTGGCATGTTGACCACACCTTCTTTTGTGAAATTTGATAACTGCAGGAATCAAAGATGAGTCATCTCCTTGTGTGTGGGTTGGTGTTGGTCCAGCAACATCCACTGTAGCAGCCTTCCTATGGACCAGGTCTTGGTGCCACGTTCCACCTCTGAGTTCTGAGCCTTTTCTTCCAGCCTGACTTCGTTTCCTTTCTTCAGGCATTATGTTTGATATATTCAGCTATGTTCCAGTAGATAGGATCATGTGTGACTAAAGTCTGAAGTAGAAGGTGAGGAAGGACAAGGTTTAGTCAGATTCATCCTGCAAACTGGAGAACGTCTGGACACACTGTGGGGATCCCTTTGCTGCGGACGATGAAGTGCCCTAAGCTATTCCAAATCAGAGCCTCTCCAGAAAGCACTACAAAGCTTCACATCATCTGAGTTCTAGTGGTCAAAGATAGTACTAGTTTTAAAATGTTACTTTAAGCAACTGGCTTTTTCTCCAATCCCAGATAAAACCCTATTTCTGTAAAGCTTTTGTCTAAAAGTTCTTTCCCTCGTGCTGAGGTAGTAGCCGTATCGTAAGGAGTAGTGAGCAGCTGCTGGAAAGGCCGCTCTTTTGATCATTTCTTCCCATTGCTGAACCTCTAACTCCAGCTTCCTGAGTTTCTTGAATGTTCATAGTCTTAAGAAAATACAGCTTCATCATTCAAATCTTCTCAGCATACACTGTGTGACTTGGTTATCAAGTTTTCAATATAATTTCAATATTCTCCACCATTTCCTTGTGTGTTTTAAAGCTGCTCTCTCAAGATTTTATGGGAAAGGCCCTATGTGCTCAGTCTGGTCATCTCCCTAGTATGGTCTTCTGTCAAGTAATTTCCTGTCTCATCTTCTGTTTCTCTGTGTTTCCCTTTGAGGGGAAGAAATGCAGCATTCTCCATTGGAATTTGTTGCAGATGATATTCATAATCATAGTTTCCTCTTTGCACCTCACTCCTGTTTTTTTGCCCATTCTCTGGGAGCCTATGTTTACATTAGTTCTCCTCAAAGAATTCATAATGGCTGTGGTTGATTTTCATTCTTTTCCCTCATAATAAGTTGATGAGGACAGGCCTTTATATAGTCATGCTCTTGTTCTCTGTATGCTTGGACTGAGTAGCTTAGCCTGCAACATGACTTCCCAGCTTCAGATTCTATGCTTTCACATTTTCCCAAGATACAAGGTTCCTCTGCGTGAGGGACAAGTAGCTCACCCAGAGAGTTTAAAAAGAGAAACTATATTCTCTATTTGTTCTTTTACTGTTGGATTCTTCATGTAATTAATGAAAACTAAAAGTACTCAACTCTTGATCAAGATATGGATGGATCAGTATTCGATTCTGTATATACTAAGTGAGAAAGGCATTTGCTTGCTTGAGACATCTTTATTTTCTAGGTATACTGAGAGATATTTTTGCTTTCTGTCATCAGACCTGAAACTATCCATTCATCCAGTCTCCATCATTGGGGTATCTGATGAGCCCATTATAGCAATGAAACTCTTAGAATGACTGCTGTGATACAAACATCTCCATCGAGGCCCCAGAGCCACAGAGTCAGTACTACCTTCTGTGGTCCTGTAAGCAGTTCAGGCACCAAAGGAAACAGTCCACACTGGAGCTGCCTGCTCCTCTAGCACTGTGAACTTCTTACTCTGCCTGATGAGGCCAGCTGTGCTCCGCGGAAGTTTTAAGACCTAGGTAGAACTTCAAATATTGAACTGATGCATACGTGCGATATCAGTTGCTACATAAGGAAAAGGAAGTGGAGCAATGGAACATAACCTGGTAGAAAATTCTGTCTTCTAAAAGTTTAGGAATTCATGTGTCTTAATGCTGAGTGCCATGCAAAGAGAGGTCATTTTCTGGGTAGAGAGGCTGCGGAACCAGCTTAGTAGGGACACAGTTTGAAATGCAGCATTTTAGTTTAAATTTCTTTCTGGATGAGCTATCATACATTACCTACTCTTAAAGTAGGTGAAGTATTGAGAGAAATCATGGAAAGAGTTTCTTCCCATGTCTTACAGTGCTAGCAGTTTTGGTAACCCAGTTTCTAAAAGATGCTTTTATAATGTGGTGTGGTTTTCCTCGTTGCAAACAGGGAAGAATAGTGCCCCACAAACACTAGGACATCACCAGGAACATTGCCCATTTAACCTCTTAGCAGCCTAGTCTTAACATAATCCTGTTGTGTTTCTCTTAAAGGGTCTTAAAATCTTCACTACTTTGACATAGTAAAATATGAAAGTATTGGTATTTGCTGAGACAAAAAGAAAACTAGGATTTTGTTTATTTGAGTCTTTGTTCAGTGAATGAACGTGAATTATTTTGAAACATGGGTCCTGATCTTTGCTTACAAAATGTGGAGACTCATCCTGACTTCTCAGGAGTCCCTCAGAGGGGAAGCTACTTGTAGAAGAGGTTCTACACTAAAGTGGTGTCCCCAGATTGCATGAAGAAAGTGGGATGCCTCAAAGCCCAGAAACTGCCTACTTCAAAGCTAGCTGTCTGGAACCAGACTGGAATTGCTGAGTAATGGTCAGGTTTGTCTGAGAAAATCGTCCAAGTCGCCCTTCACACCTGTTCATTCTGAGGTGAGGAAGATGACAGCTAATGGAATGCAAAGGGTTGAGAGCCTTTTGGATTAAGTTTATAAGGAATCCTGCTTGAAAGGAAGCTTAGTTGAAGGAATGACCTACTAAGTTAAGTGATTGTTTACTTTGTAATTGTTAGTGACAAAATATAAACCAAACTGATTACTAATGCAGACTAGGCCACTGTAGAATTTTGTGCTTATTTTTAAAAATTCAAGCTTGTCTTCTATATGAAAATCAAGAGACTTGGAGGAGAGAAGAGAGTGATTTGTATATCCACATAGAGGACTTTCAAACTTGTCATCTTCGTTCCAACTTGGGGGTAAGAAAGGGAGGATTTGTCTTTGACTAATCAAGCTTCTGAGTAGTCAGATACAAAGGATGCTGGGAAGCTGTCATTTCAGTTCAATATGGAATTAAATTAGTAGTATATTTTTGTGTTCAAACTTTGTCTTATTAGTCCCCATGTCTTATTCCACAGAATAAGAGTGGCCCCATTTACTGCTAGCAGCATGGGAGGGGTGTCACTGTCATCACATACCAGCAGTGGTATAGCTCTGACAGAGAGAACATAAAAGCCCACACATTCTTTTTCATAATCCTTCTGTGGGAACTACCTGGAAATCCTAAGATTTCCTAGAGAAGGAAATCCTACACGTAAAGAAGGTTGTGTGTTTCTTCCTAGCAACACCATAGACTGGGCATATCAACTCCAGTCATCCAGGGTACTTCCTTGGTTGACTGTGTTGCCTTGGAGCTAAACAAATCACACTATGATATCAAGTGTCTCATCAAGCAAACAGCAAGGTGCACCCTAGGTTGGACGCCCTAGACCTCCAAATGCTTTGCGGTTCCATAGACAAATAAGATCTCTTTTGAGAAAAACGTTGTCTCAGCTGTAAGTGAGCATTTCTACCCAGGGCAAACATCTGCCTCATTTGCTCAGGCATAGCCTCTCTTTTGCCTTGTTCTCAGTGGAAGTGAATGTAATCATGTCAGATATTTAATGTGAATCACCGGTTCCCAGGTACAGAGACACCACTGAGATCAGAAGACAATTGTGCAACTCACCAGAGGTGCGGACCATCCGTGTGTACCTGCCTTATTCTCAGTATGAGTTCTAAGAGAATAAAAGTAGCCAAGAGCTGACAGCACCATCTATGTAAAATGTCATCTGCAGGTAGGGCTGCTAGGGTAGCACCTTGCTGAGTTGATAGTTCTAGTGGAGCACATGGGTTTGACAGTCTCACACTTGCCCTTTGATGTTGATTAAGGTGGGGCAGGCCCTCTCCTGTGTTTTTGAATGAGAGCTCTTTTGTTGTTTTTAAGTGAGACTCTGGCTTGCTAGCATCAGCTGCTGTGTTCTGATGTAGTAAGTTGAATTTAGTAGCCAAGAGTTTACTTTAGAAACAACACATCTGAATGCTGCCTCTATCTCTTTGATACCTAAAATGACCACCCCCTTTAAAACCTAGTTGAACAATCCACAGAGGAGTATCATAGGAATGAGTATGCTTGTGTCAAACCATAAAACCATTATTTCACAATAATTTCAAAGCAGGACATAAAAACAAAATTTTCCCCATTTCTAGTTTTTATAGACATTTATTAAATTAGAAGATACATCTTAACACCAATTTCTGACAAATTGTGAAGAGCAAAATCAAATTTTTTTAATGTTCATTTTATTTTTCTAAGCAGGGTATGTTATAACTATGGCCCATTTGGAACATATGGGCAGCTATGTTTTGTCCACCCAAGCATTGGGGAGCATTACAAGGAGGGTCTGTGTGCTGTGCTGCTCTTTGAGAAGACCTGAAGTCGAGATGAGAGTACACAGCACAGGGCATCTTCTCACATCATCATTAGAAGAACACAAGAGAATATCTAAATGTCCCAGTTCATCTTCCACTCTTGGCCAGTGAAAATTTGTCTGGGCCTGTGTGTGCTAAAAAACAAAACAAAACAAAACAAAACAAAACAAAACAAAACAAAACACAACACCTGAAACCAAAAGGAAGCAGAGACTTGCACGAAGCACTGAAGGTTTGTGGTTGAAAGCACTTTTAGAAACCAACTGTCCTGGTGTTCATGGGTGTCCAGGGCTGACTGTGATGATTTTACTTACAGGCCTTGGAGGAACAGAGGATGCTTTTCTGTTTTGTGGGGAGTCAATCTGTGGATGTATAAGTTAAATAAAAGCACTCATTTAATGTATAACTTCACAGTAGGACCATTGCCTTCTAGGTTTTCTTTACTTTTTAACCTAAATCCTCATAATCCTTCTTTTTTGGGCATGTTTTACTACGCTCACTAAAATAATTAAATGAGAAGACCATAAAGATTCATTGACTATCTGGAAAGTAATTTCCTAAAGTAGAATAGGGACTTTCTGCGGGAACTTTTTATAGAGAGCTGACATAGTGTATTTGGGGAGAATTTTATAGAAGATAACAAAGTGTGTTTTAACTGTGAAAATTAAAGATGTAGAATTATCTGCAACCTTTATGTGCAATAGGGAAACTGCAGCAAGAGCCTTGCTGTGCTCTCTGCCCCTCCCCGTTTACTCCTGCCTTCCTAGAGCTGTTGAGATTGCTATTGTAAAGCTAGCCTCATGTTTCATGTCCTTTACAGATACTTTACATGTTTTTCTCCAAGCTTTTATGTTTTGTGTGTGTGTGTGTGTGTGTTTTTTTTTTTTTACAAAATTCAAAATAAAAAGATTAACTGGTTGAGCTAATGTGTTTTGTGTTTTCAGAGTGCCCTCTACTATGTGTACACAGCGATCTTATTTCCGTCATGTTTCTTCTTCTCACTGAGCAGTTACTTCATTTTTGGAACCGTTTCCCTTGGTGGATTCATTCAAACCATAGTTGGCAAGATCTACTTGGATGCTAAGCAAATGCAGCCCATAGCCTGTGTTTGTAAATGAAGTTTTATTGGCATCCACGACAGCAGTTGCTTAACATGCTGTCTAGAGTTGCTTTATGCTCCAAGTGAGGGAGCTGAGGAGTCATGACACAGACTCTATGGCACATAGCGCCTGAGCTGTTCATTATCTGACCTGCTAGTAAGAAAACCCTTGCCAATCCCTGAGTTGGATAATCTTAAATTTCAGAATAGGGTATCATGGGGGTTAGAGATGGCTTTAATGCTTTTAATGCTCAGTGGCTAAGAGCACTTACTACTCTTGCAGAGGATCAGGAAGCAGTTCCCAGCTCCCACACAGACCAGCTTATAACCACCTGTAACTTTAGTTCCAGGAGATTCCGTGACCTCTTCTGGATTCTGCCAGTATTTCACAAATGTGGTACACATAAACTCATACAGGTAAACACACATACACATAAAGCATTAGGGAAAAAGAAGAATAGGGTGTCAGATGGACATACTGGTACACAACTGTAATTCCACACTTAACAGACAGGGACAAGTTTGAGACCAGTTTCAACTGCACAGACAACGTTGACAGTGGGGTCTGCAAAGTTAACGGTACCATCATTTGAGATTTTTAGAATTAAAGAAACAGTTTAAACTTGGCCTTAGACTAGGACTCCTATTGCCACTAAGAGTCTCACAGGCTTTCAGTGCAGAACCCTGAAGAATGCTCACTAGGAGTTGGCAACATGAATCTGTGAGACTGAAGGATATAAACTTGACATTGTAACTTAATAGTTTCTTACAGGATGGCTGCTAAAATTCTTGAATCCAAGTGGTCTAGAGATGGCTCCATGGTTAGCAGTACTGGCTTCTTTTCCAGAGGACTGATATTTGATTCCCAGCACCCATATGGAAGCTTAAAACCATCTGTAACTCCATTTCCAAGGGATCCAACTTCCTTTTCTGGCCTTCATGAGAACATGCAGACAGCACACAGACATACATGTAGATAAAACAGCCACACATATAAAATACAATTTAAAAAGCAAAATTCTTAAACCCTATATACAGTTTCCTTCATGGTTCTTATACCACTTTTATATAGACTATCTTTATTGAATTCAGACAATTGAGCCACTTACCAAAATCTTCTTAGCCCTCCCTCCAAATCCATACTGATGTATGATGCTACAGTCATTTAACTGCAGAGTTACAAAACCGATAGATAAAATAATTTGAAAACAAAAACAAATTAGTTTATTACAAGTCTCCTACCCAGCAGAGAGAACTGTTTAGAGCGCTGTTCTACAGGATGACCGCTAACTGGAGGAGAGCTGGATGAGGCCAGCCGGACTCGTTTTAAATCTGAAGTAGTTTAATCAAGATAGACATAACTGCACTTGGACGTTATTCACATTGATGGTTTTGTCCAGACATCTGCTGATGTGAAATGGAACCAGATCACATCTCTTCTTTGTTGTGAGGATGCCTTGTTGAAATGGCTCAAGCTGAGCCAAGTTGAGCTTGGGAAGTAAAGCTTTTCCTATTTTATGGTCACAAATATCCACATTGCACTGTCACTTCCTTTCTGGAAACTTCATCTCAGCCAATGTGTCTGTCATTACTTAACAGCTTGTGATGTTCCTGAGCAGCAGATTTGCACAGCAGTTGGTACCCAATCAGTCCCAGTGTCTGACAGTGTGATGGATTGCCTCCACTGCACAGCTTCTTCAGTGTTGGTGCAGCATGCTGGGCTCACCTGTTTATGGCCACTGACCTGGAAGGGAAAAAACAAAGGATGTTTGACCTTCATACAAATCCACAGTCTATTGAACCTTGGTGATTTAAGCTATAGTTTTCTTTATCTAAGTTATATTATTGAATGTTGTGAATCATTACCTAGTATATCTGGTTTGTAAAAAAAGACAAGGAGAAAATGTGACTTGGGGTGTTTAGTGAAGCTAAAGAGAAGAAGGTAATACAGGCCCCTCTGCAAACATTGCTGTGCTTTAAATAGCTACTGATGTGGGATGTCTGTTGAAAAGAGCTTTCTGTAACTCTGGCCTGGGAAACAGGTAGGATATCTGCAAATCTTCACCTCTTCCTCTGCTTGTCCAAATCCAACCCCTCCCACATTAATCCACAGCTCTTCAGTAGAACACCTGCTGCAGCTTTCCTTCCTCCATGCTCCCACTGACAGTGGATGCCACAGAGCCCTCTCACTCCATAAACTCCTTCCCACCTCATTGTTTACCGTAGCCCCCACGTTCAGTAGGTATTCCCTGGGAACACACGGGCCACTCCTGCAAGGAAAGCAGGGAACTGCATATCTTCACTTCTCTGTTTCTACAAGTACAATCAATACCCAGTCTCATCTCCCGCTCTGTAGCTCTGTAGCATACCTTCTGCTGTGCGCTCCTTGTGGACAGAAATGAATAAAACGGTTCAAGATGTAAAACTGAAAATAGAATCAATAAAGGAAGCCCACACTGTGGGAAATCTGGAAATGGAAAATTTAGGAACTCTGTTTCACCAACAGAATACAATAAAAAATGAATGCATTTGATCAAAGAAAATGTCAAATCTAAAACTTCTGCAGCAAAACATCCAGGAATACTGGGAAACTATAAAAAGGCCAAATCTAAGAATAATAGGAACAGATGAAGGAGACAAAACATGGGCCAAGGGCACAGGAAATATTTTCAATAGAATTATAGAAGAAAATTTCTCTAACTTAAGGAAATGTCTATCAGCTGGACAGTGGTGGCACACACCTTTAATCCCAGCACTTAGGAGGCAGAGGCAGGCGGATTTCTGAGTTTGAGGCCAGCCTAGTCTACAGAGTGAGTTCCATGACAGCCAGGGCTACACAGAGAAACCCTGTCTCGAAAACAAACAAACAAACAAAAAGGAGATGTCTATCAAGTACAAAAACCATATAGACACCAAATGGACCTAAGAATCAAGAGGGTGTACCCATTTTAATATCTGACAAATAGACTTTAAAACTAACCAGAAGCGATAGGAAAGGATAAAACATATTCATTAAAGGGAAAAATCCATCAACTTCTATACCTGGAAGCACACTGACATTCATAAAGAAACGCTACTGCAGCGGAAGACACATATTGACACTTACACACGGATAGTGGGAGACTTCAGTACTCCACTCTTGTCAATAACAAGTCAACAAATCATTCAAAAAATAAAACAAAAAACAAAACCTAAACCGAGAAATGGTAGAGCTAACAGACTATAAATCAAATGGACCTAACAGATATTTACAGAACATTTCACTCAAACAAAAGAATACACCTTCTTCTCAGCACCTCATGGAACTTTCTCCAAAATTGAGCACATACTCAGTCACAAACCAAGTCTTAACAGATACAAGAAAATTGAAATCACACTAGGCATCTTATCAGAACACCACGGATAGAAGCTGGATTTCAACAACACAGAGAGCCTACAAACTCACAGAAACTAAACAACTCTCTACTGAATGAAAAATGGATCAATACATAAATAAAAAAAATCAAAGACTTTCTATAATTCAAAGAAAATTATACAACAGACATGCACTTATGGGACACAATGAAAATGGTGCTAAGAGGAAACCTCATAGCACTAAGTGCTTATATAAAAAATTGAGATCTCATATTAGCAACTTAACAGTTTACCTGAAAGATCTAGAAGAAAAAGAAGTAAGCACACCAGAGAGAAGTAGATGGCAAGGAATAATCAAACTCAGAGCTACAATCAGTAAAAATAGAAACAAAAAAATGACACAAAGAATCAATGAAACAAAGAGTTGTTTCTTTGAGAAAATCACTAAGATTGACAAAACCTTATCCAAGTTAAAAGGTAGAGATAGAATATCCAAATTAACAAAATCATAAATAAAAGGGGGCATAACAGACACTAAGGAAACGAAAGAATCATTAGATCATATTCGAAAAACTTGTACTGCACTAAATTGAAAATATCTAAAAGAAATGAACAGCTTTCTCAGTAGATATCACTTACCAAAGTTAAATCAAGACCACATAAGCAATTTAAAGAGATCTCTAACACTAAGGAAATAGAAATACTCAAAGTCTCCCAGTCCAAAAAAAAAAAAAAAACAAAAAAACAAAAAAACAAAAAAACAACACGGGGCCAGAACGTTTTATTGCAGAATTCTATCAGACTTTCAAAGAAGAGCTAATACCAACACTCCTCAAACTATTCTACAAAATAGAAACAGAGGGAACATTGCCAAATTCATAAGGCCATAGTTACCCTGATACTCAAAACACATAAAGACCCATCAAAGAAAGAGAATTAGAGAACAATTTCCCTTAGGAACATTGATGTAAAAATGTTTAATAACACATTCACAGAATGAATCCAAGAACACATAAAAAAAATCATCTGCCAAAATCAAGGAGACTTCATTCCAGTGATTCAGGAATGGTTTAACATAAATTAATAAATGTCATTTACTATATAACCAAACTGAAAGAAAATAAAAACCCACATGAGCATCTTATTAGATGCAGAAAAGGCTTTTCACAAAATCTAATACCCCTTCATGATAAAAGTCCTGGAGAGATCAGGGATACAAGGGACCTACCTAAACATAATAAAGTCAGTTTACAGAAAGCTCATTATCAACATCGACTTAACTGGAGAGAAAAATCAAAGTAATTCTGCTAAAATCAGGACTAAGACAAGGCTGTCCACTCTCTTCATGCCTATTCATGACCTGAAGTCTTAACTGGAGCAATAAGATAACTGAAAGAGATCAGGGGATACACACTGGAAAGGAAGAAGTCAAAGTATCTCTATTTGTAGATACTATAATATGCATAAGTGATTGTAAAAATTCCACCAGAATGTTTCCACAACTGATACTCCTACATTTTCAGTAAAGTAGCTACATAAAAAAATTAGCTCACAAAAATAAGTAGCCTTCCTATACACAATGATATAACCCTCCTATATACAAATAATAAACAGACTAAGAAATGATCAACAGACTGGAAAAGAAATCAGGGAAAAATACACCCTTCATAATAGCCACAAATAACACAAAATATCTAATAAAGTAAATCAAAGAATTATATGATAAACCTCAAATCACTGAAGAAAGAAATTGAAGAAGATATCAGAAGATTGAAAGACCTCTCATGCTTATGAATCAATAGTATTGACATAGTTTTTTTTTTTTTTTAAAAAGCCCATTCTACCAAATCAAATACAGATCCAACATAATCCCCATCAAAATTCCAACATAATCTTTCACAAACCTTGGAAGGACGATTTTCACCTTTATATGGAAACACAGGAAAATCAGAATGGCTAAAACAATCCTGAACAATGCAAGAACTGTGAGAGGTATCAACATTCCTGATTTCAAGTTGTACTTTGGAGCTATGATAATAAAAAATACATGGCACTGGCACAAAACAGACACAATGATCAATGAAATAGAATTGAAGACCCAGATATAAAATCACAGGCCTATGAAAACTGGATTTTTGGTAAAGCTAAAAAACACACACTGGAAAAAAGACATCATCTTCAACAAATGGTATTGTTCAAACTGGATGTCTCTGTGTAGAAGAATGCAAATAGATCCATATTTACAACTCTGCACAAATCTCAAGTCCAAGTGGATCAAAAACCTCAACATAAAACCAGATACACTGAACCTGATAGAAGAGAAAGTGAGGAATAGCCTTGAACTCATTGTTTGATGAAAGGACTTTCTGAACAGAACACAGATGGAGCAGGCACTAAGATCAACAATTAATCAATGGGATCTCATGAAACGGAAAGCCATCTTATTGCCAAGGATACCATCATTCAAAAAAAGCAGCAGTCTACAAAATAGGAAAATATTTTTGCCAAGTATGTATCTGATAGAGAGCTACTGACTAAGATACTACTAGCCCAGATACCTAGGGTAAAACCAAATACTATTTGCCTCTAAAAAATTATAAAGTAGTGATAAAATGAATTCTAACGATACTCTGCTAGACTCATAGAGTAGATCAGTGCCTTATTCAGCCAGCATCAGAGAACCTTCCTCATGCAGCAGATGGGAACAAATACAGAGACCCACAATCAGAATGCTACAGAAGAGTCGGAACGAGTGTAAGAGCCAGAAAGGATGGAGGACACCAGGAGAACAAGGCCCTCTAAATCAACATGAGCAGAGCTTATAAGAACTCACAGAGACTGATGTAGCAAGCACAGGGTCTGCATGGGTCTACAGCAGGTTCTCTGCGTATATATTATGTCATCCAGTTTAGTATTTTTGTGGGACTCCTGAGTGTGTAAACAAGTGAGTCTCTGATTCTTTTGCTTCTCTTGGGCTCTTTTCCTTCTGCTGGTTGGCCTTGTTCAACTTTGATGTGATGGATTTATCTTATTTTATGTTTTATAATCTTATTATCTTTTATTTTGTTATGTTCTTTTCTAATGAGAGACAGAAAAGGAGGGGAGAGGAGATGTAGAGGGACTGGGAAGAGCAGAGGGAGGGGAAACTATAATCAGAATATATTATGTGAGCTAAGAATCTATTTTCAATAAAAGGAGGCTAAATAAAAAAACTTTCCGAGGCATGCTGGGCAGATGGGGAAAGAACTGGGATTCAAACTGCACCTTTAGGTAAAAGACATGTAGCCACCCATCCTTCCCTGTGTACTGGCTCATATGTGCAAAACAAAAAAATCATGCTGACAAACAACCAGCCACTGAAGAAGTCTAAGAAGTTGAAGAAGCTGGAGAAGAAAGAGGAGGAAGAGGAGGAGGAGCAGCAGCACCAACAGGCCTGACTGTTTACCCCTATTGCATCTGAAAGTTTTTTCTCTTTTCTTTCATTTCAACACATTTCTTGAGCCACTGTGTGTGAGCAGCAGTGGTGGGGGCAAGTGTGCTAGCTCTGCCATTAGCTTTTTTTTTTTTTTTTTAAAAGGATTTTAGTTAACATTCACACATGCATATATTGTATTTTAGTCAAACCCACTTCATATTCCTTCCCCTCCAAACTTCCCCTTTAATGCCCCCCTTTCCCATTCAACTTCATATTCTCTCTTTTTTCTACTCTTTCTTCTTTCTTTAATACATACTGAGTCCGTTTAGTGCTGCTAGTTTGTGCATGGGTGTGGGATGATCTACTGAAATCTACATTCCTGAAGAAAACTGACTGTCCTGTCCTCCCAGCAGTTAGATCCTTAGATAGGGGTGAGGGTTTGTGAGCCCTTCCCCCAGCCATTCTGGGATTTTCTCTGGCTTTTTTGTGCAGGTCTTGTGCATGCAGGTAGAGCTGTTGTGAATTCACATAAGCAATTTCACTGTCATGTTGGGCAAACACTGCTTCGCTACGGACATTTTCCTCTGGATTTTACAGTCTTTCCACTCCCATAGAATACTAGTGCTAGGTTGTCCCCTAGAGTCTATGACCTAGCCAAACATGAGTTTTTATCTCAGTCAATGATGCCAGGCATGGGTTGTGTCTTGTAGAACCAGTTTTAGTCAGAAAGTAGTCACTCTCCTAACACCTATGCCTCTGTTGCACCAATGGGCATATCTTGTTAGGCCAGTTGTTATAGATGGAAGGGAAAGGGTGCTGATGGCTTTTCTCCCATGGTTGCATGCAGAGAATCTTCTTCCAGTGCTGTGAAAACTATCCAGTAGGAAATGAAGGCCCTAGGTTGGCACTGGTTTGATTTGTCCAATTTCCTATGACTCAGGTATGTGATGTCTTCAGCAATCTGATCTTACTTTCAAATTGTGGAGGGAAACCAAAAGCAATGACATCAGCTTGAAGGGTTTTTGGAGATCTGTGGGATGCCACTGTCCAACAACTCCAGAAGAGACAATCTGTACCTAGTACTGGGGCTTCCGATTTGACAGCCTATGGTGTCCAGGGGAGATAGAGTCTCGTATACAGGGTAACTTTATTTAAACCCCTTTAAAATATGTATATGGATATGTTTTAGGAAGCTTCCACAGTACTAATTTCCATATAGTTCTTTCAGAGGTCTTAGGTGTTATTTATCCTTCCACATACTTTCCCCCTCCACTCTTCTTTCCCATCCCACAGTGCTGTTTAACTCTTTCTGTTCCATTATACTCTCTTCCCCTTCAGACCTATATCCTATCCTCCCTTTCTGCCTTCTATGGGTACTATTATCTAAAGGTTCTAATCTAGCATCTATACATGAAAGAGAGGGGAGAGAGGGGGAGGGGAGGGGAGAGAGAGATTGAGATCATGTGACATTTGGGTTACCTTAATCAGAATGATTATTTTCAGCTCCATCCACCTACCAGTAAATGTTATAGTTTATCTTTAGAGTGGACTAGTATTCCACTGTATATATGAACCACATTTTCATTATCTACTCCATCCATTTGTTAATGGACATCTAGGCTGTTTCCTGGCTATTGTGAATAGAGCAGCAATGAACATGGGTGACCAAGTGTCTCTGTAATAAGATAAAGATTCCTTTGGAAATATGCTGGATCATGTTATAGATCTATTTCTAATTTTTTGAGAAACCTACCCCAGTTTATACTCTCACCAAGAGTGAAAAAGTGTTCTGCCTTTCCCACATCCATGCCAGCGTTTGTCGTCGTTTGTTTGTACATTCTAGATACTAACCCTCTACTAGATGTACAGCTGCTAAAGACGTTCTTCCATTCTGCAGCCCCTTTCACTTAGATGACAATGTATTTGCTGTAAGAAGCTTTTTAGCTTCATGAGGTCACATTCCTTAAGTGTCTACCATCTTGAATATGCCTGATCTTGAAACCAGATTTTTTGATTTGGGAGGCCTTTGCTCTGATATAAGAAATGTATGAAATTGGGCATTTTCTAATCTGGTAAAGTTATCTACCAGTTTAATAGAATGACTGGTGCTGGAAATGGGTACATGCCTTTAATCCAAGAAGTGGCAGGTGAATCTCTGAGTTCAAGGTCAGGCTGTTCTATATATTATGTTCCAGGACATCCAGGGCTATAAGACAGGCAAACCTTATCTCAAAAACAAAACAAAAAACCCCAAAACTACTGCTGCAGAATCTGGGGAAGAAGCCTGTTCAAAATGATTAGAAATGTATAATACAAGCTCATATTAAGAGCTCGCCAGGGGCTAAAGAGACGGCTCAGAGGTTAAAAGCACTGACTACTCTTCTAGAAGTCCTGAGTTCAATTCCCAACAACCACATTTTGGCTCATGACCATCTATAATAAGATCTAGAGACCTCTTCAGACCTGCAGGCATGCATACATGCAGGCAGAACACTTTATAATAAATAAACAAAATAAATAAATAAATAAATAAATAAATAAATAAATAAATCTTTTTAAAAAAGAGCTGGCTAGATGGCCCAGTGCCAAGACAATCTGAATTTGATCCATACATATGCTGAGGTACACACATGCGCATGCCTTTATCCACAATGTTCATAACATACAATCAAAATGTAGTTAAAAAAACTAAAACTGGGTGTGGGGCACTTGTTCTTGTGGAGGACCCAAGTTCAGTTGCCAGCATCCATCTTGCAGTTCACAAAACAGACAGATATTCAGGCAATATCTCAACACCCATACATATAAAATACATCCGGAATTAACTAAAACCCAAGCATCCGGGCACACCTGTAAGGACATGGAAGAAGGAAGCTTTTGATCTGTGTCTGCTTAACCTCCCTCTCACTGGCAAGTCCATTCCTTCCCTAGCATCAGAACCTACCTATTTTGGATTCCAGTGTATACTGAAGACTAACTGAGACATCCAACTGCACGGACTGAGGAACAACTAGTGTGAACATTTAATTAGTGTGGTAATAATTCTGTCCCTCTAGAGAACCCTGACTAATATACATCTATTAATCCATCTGGGTGGTTAGGGCCAAAGAATCACAAATTTGAAGCCTTCATGGGCTACAGAGCATGACCCTTTCTCAAAAAAACATTGAAAAAGCTTTTAGGTTGGCTGGCTTCTATTTCCAGGCAAGATGGAGCAGATGAACTTTCCTCTCACAATGTGTAAGTCAAATTCAGAAGACACAGACTTACTAGCCACTTGAAAATGAAGGAACAACAAAGCAAAGCATTCCCTGTTTTCTTGTGCCTCCTTTCTATTGTGGAATGGGTACTAAGGAAGCCAGCAGACCAGGAGCACCTATCAATAGTCATAGACAAGACAAACAAACAAACAAACAAACAAACAAACAACTATCTCTAGCCAAAGGACAAAGAAAAGAATCATCTTATAAAAGCATAAAGCAAGCACCATGACCCTGTTAACAAAGGCCTAATTTGAAAAGAAAGGATGTTTGGACAGTGTCATAATTAGAGTCATTATTGTTGTGATGAAAGTCTGTGAACAAAGCAACTTGGGTTTAGCCAGGAAAGGATTTCTTTCAGTTTATATTTCCAGGGAACCTTAATTAAGAAAATGCCTCTATAATATGAGGTTGTAGGCAATTCTGTAGGGCATTTTCTTAATTAGTGATTGATGGGGGAGGACCGAGCCCATTGTGGGTGGTACCAAGTTGCTTCAGGCATGGTGTTTCATCAGAGCAACTAAGAAACCTTCTTTTAGATAACTCTAGCTTGGGTCAAGTTGACATAAAAATAGCCAGCACAGTCAGCAACCCCAACCCTGGCTGTAACCAAGTGGGGTGCCAGTGTACTCCCAGGAGAGGCTTGCTAAAATGATTGAAACAAGATTCTCCTGCCTTAGACTTGTGAGTACTGAGATTATGGGTATGTTTAACCATACCTGAAAACCATTTTCATCTACTGCACTTTCTTCTTCTTTCCTCCTCTTCCTTATTCTCCCTTCTGTCCTTCCCTCCCTCCCTCCTTCATGGAACCCAAGCATATTATTATGGAATACAGAAATCTAGGTTGACACTTATTTTCTTTGCATCATTGAAAACATGTTTGACTTCCTTCGATCCCCCATGCTTTCAGGTATAAAATCCAATGCATTGTCCCATAAATAATGTCATTGCTCTGTAGTTGCTTTCAAGAACATTCTTGGACTTTTCTTCATGTAATTAGTCAACTAACCTAATTCAGTTCTTGAGAAGAGAGTCTCACTATTTAGTCCACGAGAGCTTTAACTTCATTACTCACAACCTTGTATAATAGGATCTGATGCCACTTTCTGTCATGCAGAGGTACAGGAAAACAGAGCACTCATGTACATACATATATAAATAAATCTTTAAAAATGATCAAAAATAAGAAAAGGATGTTTGCACTTTTCACTCTTGGGTGATAACCCACTACCGCTGGACAAGCCAAATTCTTATTCAGGACAACATACAGTCCTAGCCACTGCAATAAGGGCAGAATGAGAAAAAACATACTTAAAGAAAAATATGTTCCTGTTTGCAGGTGACACTATGATATATGTAGAAATACTATGACTTTTAAACAGTAAAATAACAGAATGTAGCAAGTCTTCAAAATAAAAGAACAGTGTGTGTGTGTGTGTGTGTGTGTGTGTGTGTGTGTGTGTAGCATAAGTTCCCAGTTGTAAATACACATGAGGAAGAAAGGAGTTGACACCAGATCTCTAATTCTATTAACTCTCCATATTTATTTATTTAACTATGATTTATATGCTTGTATGTATGTCAGTTTACCATATGAGTGCCTAGGGTCTGCAGAGGCTGGAAGATGGTGTCAGATCCGCTTGGACTGGAGTTATACGTGGTTGTGAACTGACATGTGGGTTCTGGGAATTGGACCCTGATACTCTGGAAGAACAGCCAGTGGTCTTAACTTCTGAACCATCTTTCTAGCCCTCCACTTTATGTTTTAACAAAGGATATTTTAGTGAACCTAAAGCTCACATTTTCAACTAGGCTGGCTGGGCAATGAGCCTCTAGGATAGTCCTGTCTCTGCTGTCACAGTGCCAGGTTTACAGACATGTGCCATGTGCTCAACTTTTACATTGTGCTGAGGATCAAAGTGTTTTAGTAGCAAGCCCTTCATCCATTGAGCTATCTCTCCAGCCATGAGATCAATAATTTTTTTTTAAAAAAATCTTGTTTCTCTAAATTAGAAATGATTATGTTAACATCAAATTTAAAATTCATACTACATTCAGTAACTTAAATTAAATAGCTATAACTCAAATTGTCCTGAAACCTATACATACCATCAAAAGAAGCCCAACAAGAGTTAAAACAATAGAGAGGTGTACTCTGTCGGTGGATTCAAAGATAGTTTCAGCGGGGTGTGGTGGTGCTTGCCTGTAATCCCAGCACTATGGTATAGTACAGATAGGATTGGGAATTCAAGGCTAGCCTGTGGCATACAGAGATATTCTATCTCAAAATAAATGAAAAGATGTTTATTCATCCAAACAGATGTCTAAGATCACAAATTCTTGTCAGATTCCATCAAAGATATTTAGAAGTTTATTTTAAAATACATGGAAAAGGACAGAAACTAGGGCTTGGGGCCAGTTGAATCCCTAAAGTGCTTGCCTTGTAAACATAAGGACCTCAGTTTGATCTCTAAAACTCATGGTGGGTGTGCAGAGAGAAGATTTACAGTCTCAGTGCTGAGGAGGCAGAGATAGACTGGAGCTTGATCAGCAGCCTGTCTAGCCTAATTAGTGAGCTCCAGGCCAATGAAAGCGCGCCCTTTGAAGGAGATAAATGGCATTTTAAAAGATGGTACCTGAAGTTTTCCTCTGGTCTTCACACACACTTGCACAGGCACTTAAAACAACAACAAAACAAACAAACCCAAACCCAAACCCAAACCCAAACCCAAACCCAAACCCAAACCCAAACCAACTCCCCAAGGTCTGACAATGGCCAAGAACAAATTAAAGGGCAGACATTCAAGAATTTATTTCACATAGCCAGCCAAAAATGTTTCAAGGCTAAAAAAAAAAAAAAAAAAAAAAGCAAAACAAAAGAAGATACCATTAATCTTAAGAAAAACAAACGTGACTGATGAAAATGTTATCTGAATGAATAAAGCTTTTGCAACTATACTGTCACTTTACTTTTTTCAAAACCAATTTTTAATGATGGTTCTTAAACACTTTAACCTCCCTTTTAGCCCACCACCCACCAGAGGTAGTGAAAAGGAAAGAATACAGGTGGGGGTTGGGGGGAGTGGACCTGTTTAGAAAGGTTCTTTGGAGCAACTCCCTTCTGTGTTGTCTAGAAATCAGCAGTTCAGTTCACAGGTCAGCAACAGCAGCTTGATCCACTCACAAACCCTTCACTGATACATCAGCAGTCCAGTTCGGTAGAGTCAGGAGAGCAAACACTAATTAGCAGCCGTGGCACTACTTAGCAGAGACAACCAGGCCTCCACCTTGGCATGAGTCAGCAGGAGGGACCAGGAGGAATGCCAGGAGAAGTTCTCACCTGTGCCTCTCTCAAGCTAAGATCAGGGAAGACTCAAGACCAACAAGCATTGCCCAGCTAGTTCTATCTGCAAGCCATGCTCATCCTCCATCGCTGTCTACTGAGTCCTATTTATACTCTCTCCAAGCATCATATGTCCTCTACGTGCCTTGCCTCACCACGTATCTTGCCTCAGCACATGTGTCTGCCTCAGCTGACGATCAGTCCAGCAAGAAACTGCAACACACAGCCAGAAAATTTTGGGTGATTTTCTCTCTCTGGAGTCCTAACAAATGCAACTCAACTACAAAATGTAAGGTGGACCAATACATCTGTGTTGTTAGCAAAATCCTTCATGTCCTTTCAAGTGCTTACTTCAGCAGAAAATCCTCTCCTGTGTCTGCTTCAGCAAAATGTTCCTTCTCATAGGAGTTTGCCTTTGTCTTTCACCAATGTCCACTTCAGCTAAACGTTCCTTCACATGTTTGCCCCAGCGAAACACCATCCAACTGACTTTCCAAAGAACCCTTAAGTTTCTACTTCTCTATATAGAAGGAACTTGCTGAGTTTTCAAAAAGCCCCTCTCAAACCTGTGCGGAAAGAGCTGATTTCTCAGCAGCTTTCTGAAAATGAACCAGCTTACATTGACCAAGCTACAAGATCAATGACTAAGTTATAATATAGTGACAGTGTATTAAATTCCCCCTAAAATGAATTGTTTTATTTAAAAAAATATAATAAAAAGAGCCTGGAGGAATGGTTCAGCAGTTGTGAACACTTGTAGTTCTTGCACAAAGAAGAGTTGGATTATGCCGGGCGGTGGTGGCGCATGCCACGCACGCCTTTAATCCTAGCACTTGGGAGGCAGAGGCAGGCGGATTTCTGAATTCGAGGCCAGCCTGGTCTACAGAGTGAGTTCAGGACAGCCAGGGCTACACAGAGAAACCCTGTCTCGAAAAACCAAAAAAAAAAAAAAAGAAGAAGAATTGGATTTAGATACCAGCAACCACCGCAGCTCAGAAAGGCCTATAACTCCAGTTCCAGGGAATCAGACACTCTTTCTGGCCTTAGCAGGCACCAGGCACCAACATAAAGCATACATATCCATGCAGGCAGAATTAATACACACACACACACACACACACACACACACACACAGAGCCAAATACATATTTAAAAAAACGAGAGGAAGGGGAAATGAGAAAACTGATGGTTAATACATTGGGGGTGGGGGTCAAGTAGGAAGAACCACTGAAACTAATGTTAGAAGGGCAGATTCCCAGTCAATGGAGCAGGAGAAGCCGGAATTAGACCTTGAGTGTATGGCTGCTGTTTTACAAAGGTCCAGATGAAGCTTATAGGAGGAAGAATCATCTTTTCATCTTCTCAACAAATAATGTTAGAGCAGTGTAACTTTAATTTTTTAAAGTCTTATTTTTCATGATGGTTTTTAACCATCTCCTGTAGTCCACCCCCCACCAGAGGTAGTGGAAAAGAAAGGATACAGGGAAAGTGGACTTGTTTAGAAATAGGTCTTTAGAGCAATTCCCATCTGTGTTGTCTGGAAATCTGTAGTTTATTTCACAGGTCAGCAATAGCAGCTCAATCCATTCCCAAACACTTCATGGATACACCAGTTGTCTCATAGAGTCAGGATAGCAAACACAAACCAGCAGTGGTGGCACTAACTGACAAGTCAGCAGGAGGAACTCAGAGGGATGCCAGGAGAAGTTCTCTGCTGTGCCTCTCAGCAAAGTGGAAATCAGCAAAGACTCAAGACCAAAAAGTGTTGCACAGCTATCCCTATAAGCAAGCCAAACTCAGTTTCCATCACTGTCCGTTGCGTCCTTTTTATACTCCCTCCAAACATCACATGTCCTCCATGGGTCTTGCTTCAGCACGGGTCTTGTCTCAGCACGTGCATCTGTCTCAGCTAATATCATTCTGACAATCAGCCGGAGTTCTAGAAAGGGGCAAAAAAGCAGTAGCACAGCACCAGAAGGTTTTTGGTGTGTTTCTGTCTATGGAGTCCTGAAAAATGGAGCTCAATTACACAGTGTAAGTTCAACTAATACATGTGTGTTGTTAGCAAAGAATCCTTCAGCATTGTATCCTTTCATGTGTTTGCTTTAGCAGAGCATCCTTTCTCCTGTGTCTGCTTCAGCAAAACGTTCCTTCCTGAGTCTGTCTTCTTAGCCTTTTACCTGTGTCCACTTCAGGAAAACACTCCTTCATGAGTTTGCCCCAGCAAAACACCATCCAACACAACTGACTTTCCAAAGAACCCTTAAGTTCCCACTTCAGAGCAATTAGATATTCATAAGTGTGATGGTTTTTATATGCTCGACCCAGAGAGTGGCACTATTAGAAGGTGTGGCCCCATTAGAGTAGGTGTGTCACTGTGGGTGTGGATTATAAGACTCTCATTGTAGCTGCCTGGAAGTCAGTATTCTGCAGTGAAAAAGGGCTGTCCCTTCCTCCTGTGTCCCCTCGTCCTCTCTCAGACCAGAAAGCCCAGCAATTAGCTTCTTATCGTCTTTATTAGCTAATCAATTAATTAGGAGAAATTCCCCTACACTAAGATAATAAGCAAAAACTAATCTTTGATTTAAAATTTATACAGCATATTTTTAAAAACTCAAAATGAACCATAGAATTAAAAGCAAAATAAAAATATAAAAGTTCTATAAAGAAAACATAGGAGAAAATGTATAGAACCTAGGATTACGCAGAGTTCTTAGGCATGATATCAAATGGATTGTTCACAAAAGGAAAAAACAATAATAAAGTAGACAGCAAAGTTAATAATGTTTGAGAGATAAAATCTTTCCCTTGGGAGATTCTTCAATCAATGTCTGTGTCTTGGGTTTTTGGTAGCAAGGCTAGGAGTGTAGCCCTAAGTGCAAATAAATTCCAATGACAATGCAACTGGCCTTTCTGAAAGTGCTTGGGCCACACTGCTCTGGTTTCTTTTTTCTTTTCTTTTCTTTTCGTTTCTTTTTTTTAGGTATGGGTGTTTTGCTTGCTTATATGTCTGAGCGCTGCTTGCATGACTGGTGCCTGCAGAGGTTGTTGGATCTCCTGAAACTAGAATTAAAGACAGTTGTAAGCTGCCATGTAGGTGCTGAGAATTAAACCCAGGTCCTCTAGAAAAGTGTCAAGTGCTTGGAAACACTGAGTCATCTCTCCAGCAAACCAGTTGTATTGGTCTTTGGTCATATTCATGATGTCAGGCTCTTTCCTAACATGGAACCTTTATAGATTTATGGCCTTTTAAGCTTCAACTTAAATTTCAGCTCCTCAGAGAGGTCTTCCCAGACCTATTTAAATCTCACAGTTTTCATGTTTTTCTCTTAAGCCCTGTTCACCTTTGCAGACCCAATATCTTTAAGTCCTTGGCATAGAGAGAGACACTTTTAAAGTTTTATTAGCAGAATGGATAATACAAAAAAAATCATTATTTGGGTTCTCAGAAAGCCTATCTGGCAGGATCAGGAGGAAGCACAAGACTTTTAAAAGGCTTTGTAAGCCTGGCATGGTGTCTCACACCTATAATCTCAGCAATCAAGAAGCCAAGGTGGGAGGACTGCTGCCACGGTAAGAACGAGGTAGGGTGTGTAGGCTCAAGGCAACAGAGTTATGATGTGAAACATTGTCTTAACAAACAAACAGAGTTTGAAAACAAGGGACAAAGAACGAATAAGAACAAGCCAGGCTGCAGATGTATTGCAAGAGGTCTGAAGGTAGGAGGAAGAAGTCATACATTTGAGGGACACGAAAAGCATTCTGGGGCTGGATGTGCTGTTCAGCAGTAGACAGCTTTCTTAGTTTGTGTGTGAGACCCTGAGCTTAGTCTTCAGCATTGCAATAAATAAATACCATTTACTTTTCAAAACATCTTACAATAAAAAGACAAAATAGACAGTGGGAGAAAAGACTTGGAACCAAATTTCTGATGAAAGACTTGTATCTAAAATATACAAATAGCCCTTTGAGTAGTTTAAAAGTCTAATTAGAAATGGCAAAACATGTGGACCAGCATTTTACCAAAAGGAGTGGCATAGATAGCAAATGAGCACTTGAAAACACGTTCCACATCACCAGCCATCAGGAAAATGCAAATGGAAACTATAATGGGATGCCACTATGTACTCTTTCAAACAGCTGCAGCATGGTCACAATACAAAGTACCCTTGAGGAAACGAAGTAACTTGAGCCCATATATTGTCGGAGGGAATGTAAAGGTGTACAGTTCTCCTAGAAAAGAGTTTGGTGTATTTTCAGAAAATTAAAAGTACACTTGCCCATAATTCAACAATTGCTTTCCTGGTCATTCATTTTTTAAGAACTGAGCACCTCTATAAAACCTTGCACACACTTCAATAGTCAAAGCAATCTTAAGCAGAAATAACAATTCTGGAAGTATGACCACACACACACACACACACACACACACACACACACACACGCACGCACGCACGCACGCACGCACACAAACACACACACACCACATTAAACAAACATGCCCTCAAAACAAAAACCATATAGAATAAGAGAATATAATAATATAGAATCTAGAAATAAGCCCATGCTGCTATAGTTGCCTGAGTTTTGACAAAGGGAGTAAAAAAAAAAACCCATTGTAGCAAAGAAGGCCTCTTAACTAAATGGTGGTGGGAAACTGAATCTCTGCAGCTAGAATAAAATTTGATCCGTATCTCTTGTCCTGCACAAAAATAAATTTAAAATGCATCGAAGGCCTGATGTACAGACCTGGAATTCTGGAAATTATGGAAGAGAAAAAGAGAGTAAACTCGTTAAGATATAGTTATATGCAAGGACTTTCTGAAGAAGAATTCCAATAGCTTAAGAAATACAGCCAAGAACTGACCAATGGGGTTGCATGAAATTGAAAATTTCTGCACAACAAAGAAAGAATTCAATCCACAGAGAGTCTAGTGGGCATGTCCAATCTTTCTGCATTGCAACTTCATATTCACATCTACAAACAACATGTTCAGGAGCCGTACAACTGAGTTACAATAAGAGCTGCAAAATAAACTCTCAGAATAGCTTAAGTAACTTTATGATGTGTTGGGCTGTGTTCATAGCTATCCTCTGACACAGGCACAGAATGTGAGAAAACCTCCAGCTATCCAGCTGGCCATAGAGTAATATCCATAACACATTAAACACTCAGAAAACTATGAAAAAGAAACCAAGCAATCTGATGAGTAAATAGGCCAATGATGTGAAGAGACAGTCCTCAAAAGAAGATGTGCAACTGACATATAAATATATACTACGGTCCTCGTTTTCTTAGCCATCAGAGAGCTGCAAATTAGAAGTGTATTGAGATCTCATCACCACTCAGTCATTAAAGAAATAATAAACAGAGGCATGGATGAAGAGGTTGAAGGATGCTGGTGGCATTAGAAACTTGTGCAACCACTATGAAAGTCAGTGAATAAAAAGAAAGAAAAGAAGGAAGGAAGGAAGGAAGGAAGGAAGAAGGAAAGAAAGAAAGAAAGGAAGAAAGAAAGAAAGAAAGAAAGAGATGAAGGAAGGACATAACTGCTCCTAGGTATGGTGAAGGGGAAGGTTTGTTGTGCATAAAAGGAAGAGTACATGCAGAGACAGGGACATCTAGGAGAGTCCAGATTGAACATGACCAGACTGAGCTGGGCCATGTGGAAATGGAGAATGGGATGGGGAGAGAAGCTGCTGACCAAGAGGAATGTCTTGGGCCAAGAGACTGGCATAGCTAAGTGGCTGACTTATATAGATGCTAGAGGAGCTAGGAAGAGGAAATCCCAGCCCAATACCTAGGCTGGAGAGTTCAGGGTAGGGGGCATGGTATGCAGCCAGAAGGACCCTGTAACAGAGACTGAGGGATTCTGGGAGAACTTGGCTGCTAGCTTCAGCTTTGATATGTTAATGGGCACTTGGGCCATTTGTTTGAGACCTAACAGTTAGTATGGAGATACCTCATAAAAACTAAAAGGAGGGATGTATTAAACTCTGCTGGTAGTGTGTTTGCCTACCATGCAGAAAACCCTGGGTTCTATGCCCAGCACAGCACAAAACTGGGAGTGCTGGTACACACCAATAATCCCAGCACTCAGGGAATGGAGACAGGAGTTTAAGGTCATACTTGGTTGGAAGTTTGAGGCCATCCTGGGCTACACATGAGCTTGTCTCTTCCTTTGGCCCGCTATACTACTCTTGGATATATAACTGAAGGACTCTAAATGACCGTACCACAGAGATGCTTGCACATCTATGTTTACTGCAGTACTATTCACAATAGCCAACATATAGAATCAATGGATAAGGAAACCGTGTTGTGCATATAAAATGGAGTGTGATCCAGCCATAAGGAAGAATGAAATTATGCCATTTATTGGAAAATATATACAACTGAAGATAATCATATTAAGTGCAATAAATTGGGTGAATACTGTACTTGTATGATATCTATAAAACACATTACCGTATGCAATGAACGTACTCCAATAAAAAATTTAAAACTTTTACATTCGTATACATAGCAGCTTTATTTCTAAAAGATCAAAATAATTTAAATGTTCATCAATTGGTAAATGATTGAAGCATTATGCTGATAACATAGAATATTATTCAGCAATAAAGAATAAACTATCACCATCAAGATAATCTGAGTATTTGCAAAGAACTGTATTCAGTGGAAAAGCCAATATCAAAAGGTAATATAAATAATATTCTATTTACATCATTCTTTAAAATAAAAACATTATAGAGATGGAGGACAAATTAACGTTTTCTATGGAAAATGGTAGGATGGGGCAGGGTATACAACTACAACCAGTTGGCACGGTAATTTCTTTGTGTTGATACAGTGATTCTAAATTGGTTACAGTGGTGTTTCCAGAAATTTGTATGTGATACAATCACACACATCTCTATTTATGCATTACACATAAAATAAGTGCATGTAAAAACTTGAAAGTAGAATATTAAGTCTGTAGATTATACCAACATCAATTTCCTTGTATTGATATTAATCTATTTATAAGATATCCCCTTGGGGAAAATTAGGTGAAGGTTACACTGGACCTGAGTATGTTGTTTTTGCAATTTCCTGTGAATCTATAATTATTCAAACTGGAAAGTCAAGAAAAAATTCCCATCACTGTTTCTTTGTGTAGTAAGTCTAGCGTGTCACTTGTGTTGCTTTAAAGATCCAGAAATAAGCCTGGCAGGAATGCAGGGGAGTTTTGTCAAGGACTGACCAAGTACTAAATGTTGCAAGTCAGATCTCACTTCCTAACAGCCATTTACAGAGAATACTCTTAGCCAACCCCTGGGCCATGCATTCTTTGTATCCTTTTGGTAAAGATGTTTATGTCCAAATATTTTATTACTTTTTGCTTAGTTATTTTTAAGACAAGTTTTCATATATACCAAGCTGGCCTCAAACTAACTATGTAACCAAGGATAACCTGGACTTCCTGATTCTCCTTCCTCCCTAATGCTGGGATTATAGGCATGTACCATCACATGCGACTTACTGGTTTTTAAAAGAATATGTTTCGTTAGTATATAAAGTAAACCTTTAACTTCAGTTTTTCTTTGTGGCACTGCAGTAGGTTGATCCCAGGGCCGTAAGCATGTATTCTGCCCCTGAGCTGCATAGCCAGATCCTCAAGTTCAAACTTCTGATTAAATCACTAGTGGAACAAGGCAAGATAAGGGGAAAGAAGGCTCGCTGGAAAACCTGTTGCAGCCTTCAGTGTTATGCAAGTGGCAATCTCCCAAAAATTCTTTCTTTTTGCATGCTAGGAATATACTCCTCTCGTCCTGTGTGTGCCTCAGGCCCTCAGTGTCACTAAGCCACAATAAGCATGCTTAGATAGCTTCTACTGCTGACTTATATCTGCATGGATTTGACTATTCCCAAGTAGGTGCTAATCAACTATCAGCTACTTTCTTACTAGTGGTTGTGTTTAAAACATAAAGATGCCCAGGAACTTTTGGTGTGATGTTCTCCTTAAAACTCTTTTTGTTTTGTTTTCTGTTTGTTTGGTTGGTTTTTTTTGTATGTTTTTTTTTTTTTTTTGAGGCAGGGTTTCTCTGTATAGTCCTGGCTGTCCTGGAACTCACTTTGTAGACCAGGCTGGCCTTGAACTCAGAAATCCACCTGCCTCTGCCTTCCAAGTGCTGGGATTAAAGGTGTGTGCCACCACTGCCCAACTCACCCCTAAAACTTTTAAGCCATACGTACCCTAAATATAGATATTAAGAATTTAATTAGCACAAGACTCTAAATCTTTTTTTTTTTAATTTTCATTTATGTGTATGGGTATTTTGGCTGCACACATACTGTATTTTACATATGTAACATGTATGTATTACACATATTGTGTAAGCCAAAAGAAGTGTCAGATCCTCTGAAACTATAGTTATAGAAGGTTGTGAGCTACCAAATGGGTTCTGGGAATTAAACCTGTGTCCTATGAAAGAGCAGCCAGTACTTTTAACCACCACATCATCCCTCCAGCCTCTAGATTGGGGCTATGTTCATATGCAGTAATGAAATGTGAAATTTAGTGTATATTTTTAAATGAAACAGTCCACTTATCAACAAGCTACACTGACCCCAGCAGCTTCCTTTGTCCCATTTTCCAGGCAGCAGATGGAAAACAATGAAGAGCTCAATGCTAAGCTCCTAATTTTCTTGATCTAGAGTCTGGGTGCATGAGACATGTGGTACCCTGCCTGAAGCAAGTGTGGATCCATCTGCTGTGAACACGTTGAAACTATTAGAAATCTAGCTCGTATAACAGAAAACAAATCAGTAATAAAAGACAGAGTACCTAAAGTTTAAAAAAAAAAAAAAAGGTTTCTACACTTCTTCATTTCCATCTTAAAAGGATTGGTCTTAATACAAGGAATTAATGTGTGAGGTTATTTCTCAATATTTAACGAAATCACAAATTGGCTTTCACTATTTAAAAATGGGTTTACTTCTTTAAAGATCTGGTCATATTCCAGTGAGTTGGCCTACTAATAGCCTGAATGCCATCAAAGAGAAACTTCCTTCTGGGTCTGCTGCAGTTTGTGTTGATTGCAGGCTTTTGGCCCTGCTGAGGCTCCCCTGGCTGTAGTAGAATAACTCAGGAAGACAGACTTAGTGTTTTAATCATACCGTTTCCAACCTTTGAAGCTGGGGGGGGGGGGGGGGAAAGATTAAACTTCCTGCTGGTTTTAAAGTTTGAGAACAGAAGGCTCAACCAACCAAAGCTGCTGCTCCATCATTCTCTGTGGGCTTTCTGTCCCTTTCAGGTCAGGTAAGGAGCCACAGCCCTGCCAAGTGGATCTGTGCTCTCCTGCAGACACCCCACTTAGAACTTTTGACCCGCCCTTCTTCCTTTCAAAGTTTTTGGTCTTGCCTGGAAACTGGGGATTATGTGCTGGAGACTGACACTTCTTTATCCTGTTTCTCCCCACCTACTCCTTCCAGGTGAAGAACCCTGGAGACTGACCACCCAAAACTATTTTAACAGATGCTCAAAGTGAGAGCTGGCACTTAACACTTGGGCTGAGAGCTGAGATTTCCGGGTATTCAGCATGTCCCATCCTCAGGGCTATGTTACTACTTCCCAGTTTATTGTCACAACCTTCCTCTCAGACCACCTCCAAAGCAAATGGGCTGGCAAGTATGGCAGTCTCTTTTTCTAAGGCCCTGAGCTTTGGGGAGTCTCCTAGCTCCCCAACTGGGAACCACACCATGAATGACTCTAACACCTGAGGTTTATCCATCAGCCCAGGTCAAACTTTCTTAACCTTACTGCTTGTGCTTCAAATCAGTGAAAAACTGGGCCAAGGAAAAAGGAAATGACTGATAATGTTGACAATAGAACCATTAAGTTGTTTTCTTGTCAGGGACTTGCTTAGAGGCAATGGTAAGATAATTCTCAAAATGCCAACCACATGGGAGCACCAGCATGTCTTTATTGTCGGCTCTGAAACAAAGTATAAGTAGAACCGGTTAGCAGGCTAGTCCATGCTGGTACATGCTGGCGCGCGCGCGCGCGCACACACACACACACACACACACACACACACACACACACACACGCACACCCACATACGCACACACGCACACGCACATGCACACACACACCTCTCCCGGAAACAGACTTCAAGCAACTTAAATCTCAAACATAATTTCCATACTTTTAATCTAAGAGATTTCAGCGGCAGTGACAAGGGATTGCTGGTTAACATTTGCACTAATTCACCCCAGTCTCAGCCTTATTTAATTTGAAACAACTTTAAAGGTTAAAAAATGGGTTGAGTCAAAACTGAACCAAACCAAAGCAGAAAACTCTTGCCTGAGAAGTTTATGCGAAGGTTAGAGGGAAGCTAGGGACCAAGGTAGCCCCACAGAGAATGACTGAGAAGACCTTGGTTTTGTTATCCACCATCTAACCATCATGGCAGAAATTCGTAGTGAAACTTCAGTCCACTTGATTACTTTCGTCCTGCAATTGGCCAAGGCCAAGGCCAAGGCCAAGATTAAATGGCTGCTATATGTCCTCCACTAAAGTGGAATGAAATAATCTCATTATAACTCCTACAACTAAAAATTCCTCAAATTTCTGACCTTGCTTGAGAACAAATTAATGCACACCAAAATGATATTAATAAAACGGACAGTGCTGCATACAATTGTGGTTTAAAAGATTTTTTTTAAAGAAAATGTATGTGTACATGCAGCATGGAAGTACCCAAGGAGGCCATCAAATATCCTGAAACCGGAGTTACCGTGGATCAAGCTGGTGTGGGTGTTTGAAATGGAATCTGGGTCCTCTTCAATAGCTAGTCCTCTTAAATGTGGAGCCATCTCTTCAGTCCCCAATCCTTATGATTTTATGTATTTTTGTTAGCTGGGGGCTGAACCCAGAACCTCACATATGCTAAGCAAATGCTCTGCCATTCAGCCAACCCCCAGCCACTATGCCTCAGTTTTAAAAATAAAGTTGAAAAAAAAAAAAACAATAAAAGTGGGAAACAGCTGAATTTGCCTGTTTGACATTTTTTCTTTGGTTGAACAGTTCTGAGATATCATTTCCAGTGGCGTGCCTGGTTGCTGTTTTGAGTAAAGTTGCTCTCTACTGAAGTTAATGAATGGGCCGGTGTTTTATAATATCTATTTAGATGGGCCCCCTGCAGATGTTGGCTGCCACCACTTCAGGATGAAAAGGCTTAAGAGGGCATGGGTCTGGGAAGTGACCAGACTTTAGACCTACCCAGGTAGCCATTTGGTTCCCACATGGGTGTGAACTAAACTTCTTAGGAAAAAAAAAAGCAGAACCTGTGTGCTAAAGGCTCTTCAAGGCTGAGTTAATTGATCAGAAGTTCGGTAATCACGGAGAGCCAGAATGCAATGCAGCAGGAGGCACATTACCTAGAGTTACTTTTACTCCTCTTAGATAGATGTTCACTGAGTACTTCTCTGTTTGGTTTTAAACTATCGTTCATACTGAGGCTGTTAGACAACAAACAGTGTTTTGGAGTTGGCTTCCACCAACTCGACTGCTAAGAATGTTATCAGAGAGCATTGGAGGCCTATAGCAGATTTTCCCCCTTTGCTGTAACCCACTCCCTCAATATTCCCACCAATGTATCTTGAAATTGATCTGATTTTGTATGTTCGATCACTGTAACAACTTCATAAAACTGCTATCACTGGGATAGGATACTTGAGATAAGCAGGAATCTATGTTTGGGCGGATTTCTGAGTTCGAGGCCAGCCTGATCTACAGAGTGAGTTCCAGGACAGCCAGGGCTACACAGAGACAGGGTTCTGTCTGGAAAAACCAAAAAAAAAAAGTTGCACCTTTATGTGACATTTCTGATACATTGCATACCAGTTGTGGCACCAACTGTAATGGATAGTATTAAATGTATGTATAATGTTTGGCATGCAACACAATTTCCATCATGTCTACATTGTCTACATCATGTCTACAGTGGTGAGAAAATGAACAAATAGTACAAGTGGTCAAGACTGAATAAACCTGTTTGGATTTCTTAGCCAAACGCACTTCTATTAGTTTTTCTGTATCTAAGACCTGCCATTTTTGGAAAACACCATTAGTTTTTCTGTCAACTTGACACAAGCTATAGTTATCTGTGAAGAGGAACCTCAACTGGGAAACTGCCTTCCTTAGATTGCCTTTCCAGCACCTTGACATTCTAGCTGTAAGGCCATCTTTTCAGAAAAGGCTTCAAATCTATAAGCAAACATAGCTCTACCTCCACACCTACTTTAGGGTGTGATCGGACAAGGCAGTCTTTACTGTCCTGTTCAGTTCATGAGAGGAGATCTGTTGACTCAGACTACAGTCACTGCTTAAGTCAAATGTGATGGTTCTCTGCTCCTAAAAATATTCACCACTGCCTGATATTCTAATTTATTCTGAGCTTCTAGCAGAATGCTTTTAATATGAACAAGACCAGCTGCAGAAATATCGGGCTGGCTGTTGGCTTGATGCCTGGCCATGGAAGGGGAAGGGAGCAGAACTGAGGGACTCTAATTCTCCTGGAGCCATCCCTGAGCTCTGCAACTTTTCTCCAATTGAAACGGCTTCCTGTTCAGCTTCCAAACAATTCACCACTTCCCAGTGTTCTTGAACTTGGGCCAGAACAGTTTCTTAGTCTCTACTGTTCTTATGCTATACTGCACTCACCCTGAGACTCTGCTTTCAGCAAGGTCAGTTCCTTCAGTTCCATTTGGAAGCTTGAGGACAGGGAGCCAGAAGACCTGACAGAAAGAAACTGAGCTTGGCTTGGGAGCCACCCTGTTGGACCATGATGTTAGACACAACATAGCAGTTGTGGGCCAGTGAGTGTCTTTAGTTTCATTTCTTCTGGGCTTCTCATGCTGGGAACAGGATAAGAAGAGGCATATTTAAAGAATTCTAAACCAGCTGTTTGTATTTTTTTTCTCTTAAAGGCACCACTTCTAGTTATTTATATTGCATTGTATTCGTGAGAAAAAGAAAAAAAACCTCTGCCCAAACTAAAAACAAACTTTTAGAGAATGCTCTGAACCCTGCCTTAAAAACTTCAAGGAGCTGGGAGTCTGGTACAGTGGCAGAAGGCTTGCCTAGTTTGAGCAAGGCCTTGGGTTCCATCCCCAGCATAGTCAGTGGAATGAGGATTTCCAAAGGATTGCAAAGTGAAGTGATACTCCGTAAGTGCCGATTCTGTGCGCTGTGTTCCTTGCTCAACACATGTGATCTTCTTCCTCTTCTTGGCTCACTATTTTGGGTGATAAAACAAGCTCACACATCCATAGATTTAAGATAAAGTGTTCTTAGTTTTTAAACAACTGTCTGTCAAATATATAGAAATCATGGAGACATGATGTAAGAAAGAGTTTGACATCACAAAAGGGTATGAACACCCACCAGTCTCCATTGCTAGAATGGAGGACCGCTCCAGAACACCACTGTAGTTTTGTGTTATATGTGTCTAGACTTGTTTCATGCAAATGTCAACAAATATATTGGCTTCTTACTCTTAAGTAAGACTAAACTATATTTATTGTCCTGTATTTTTTCACATTTAGTGCTTTGGTGATCATTCCATGTTATCTCCTTTTTTGTGGTTATGCTATATTTCATTGTCAGATTGTATCATGACATAGTTACCTAGTTCCTGATGCCATAGTGTAGGTAGGACATTTAAGTTGTTCTAGGATTTTTTTTCCTTTTTTTATTGCTTGATGACAGAGCCACATCCTTAGTAAATAACCTCTTAAAATTAATCAAATATTAACCAAGAGACCCAGACCCTAAAGCCTCAGTTCTTATGCCCCAATGTAACAGCTGACTTCATAGAAATCAAGGAATGGCTGTTGGTACTTTTGGCTTACACCTCATTTTGCAGAACCAGTTTCTTCCCATGTCTCACTAACCATATTGAAGAGCATGATCATTTCCTAAACAAACCACAGACCCACCATCAACTGAGGGGTCCTGCTAAAGAAGACAGCCCAGAAAGAACTCAGAATGTCTGAGTCAACACTAAGCACAAATCTTACCCACAAGGGTTAATAATGATTTTGGACATGGGTACATTTTAGAAAATTGTCCACGGATTACTGAAACCCTGATGCTCATTTCTATCTATTTGTGTGCATGCACAATCACTATCTATGTGTTTGCATATGCACACAAATATACACACTGCCATCACCATATCAACGCATTGTATTAATTTCCTGGCCTCTGATTCAAACATAGTACCCAGCTTAATTTGCTACTGAGAGTCAGAACAAACCAAGGTCTATATAGAAGCAGTGTTTTTTAAATGTGTGTTATTCAGCAGTCTGCACTTAAGCCAAAGGTGGACATTTCAGTGGTAAATATACATCATATCAAGCAGAACTTTAGGGTTCAGTCCACTGATTTAAATGGAATAAGTTCCAAAATTGTGGTGGCTTGTCATTTCTTTGGTTTAAAATGATTCCTGGGAAAGTTTGCTTATTGTTAAGACTTAAGCTACAGGACACCTGCCTTGTCTCTAGTTTCTTCCAAAAGCAGTATAGATCCTCTCAGGAACAAAGACTAAAGTGATTTAAATATCTTAGGGCATTGGAACAGTTCAGTGGTAGAACACATGGTCAGCATACTTAAAGCTGGGTGATGTGCATGCACACACACACACACACACACACACACACACACACACAGTTTGTGTGAAGTTTATGCCAACTTGACATAAGCTAGAGTTATCTGAAAGGAAGTTAACCTCAATTGAGAAAATTCTCCCATTAGTCCATGGGCTCTATCTCCAACACCGGTCCACTCCATAACATCTCTGGAGTAGGGGGGGGGGGGAACTTAGGCATGGGCATTTTTCTAAAAGCTCCTCCTCAGATGGATGTATAGTAGTGGTAGGAGGTTCCTATATAGTTTTATTTCCTTGGGCTCCAATTACCTACTGGCAGCCATAGTCCAGTTGTATTAATGGAAAATTGCAGAAATCATTTATAAGCTTTATACAGTGTTGCTCTGGGTAGCAGGAAGAACTGACATGCAGTTCTGCTGTGTTCTGCCTGAAATGGAAACCATCCTTTATCCAGCATATTCACATTGATCCACACTGTATACACTACCTGCCTCATGGTAGCCCAGTAACAATACACTGCTAGAATTTTTATTATAATGCATCATTATTTCATATTATATTATTCTATTTTATTATTGCTGTTAATCTTTAAATATGCTTAATTTATAAATTAAATTTTCTCATAGATATTTATGAATAGAGAATATCGTGGTCCATATAAGGTACGTATTATCTGAGAGTCTTAGAAATATACCCACTAAAAATTAAGGGAAGTCAACTGTAACTTTCACCCAGCACTGAGAACTACTAGTATGAGCCACTCAAAATGTATTCATTCCCTTATACAATTATTGGCATGGGGCAAGCCATGTAAGCTAGTTCTAGCCAGTGAAAAGGAAGTCAGCTAATAGGTAGTGGGTTCTGAAAAAGAGTTTAATAACAAGATTATCTTCCTAGGAGCCAAGAATACAAACATTTTAATACATCCACATATTGATCTTAAGTGTCCAATGAAGAAGGAAGACATCAGTCACTAAAGTTTACAAGAGCCTAAAACGTCTACCCAGATGTGCCTGCAGCCCTACAGAGAAGCTGCATAAGCCTGTCAAACAGCAGCATCAGCATCTTTACCCAGAGTCACTGTCACTCACTCCCATTTGTACTTCCTAAGGTACAAAGTCCTCTACACTCCTGTCACCCTGCGACAGGAATCATTTACTATGTCAGAACAAATTGGGAGAAGGATATGGAACAAAATTTCTAGGAGATTTTCATGTCCTAAAACCGTAAAATGCTGCAGCTTTTGACCAGGAGGTGAGTTTCTTGACGTCTGTGATGGTGAGTTAGGGACCATTATGTTCCCTATGTAAATATGGCAGATGAGAGGATGTTTTTGTTAAGATGAGGGGTCACTCTGTGTCTTACCTTCGTTCTCTATGAAAATCAGGAAAGAAGACAGACTGCCTAGCAATTACAAAAACGGATTTGATTACTGGGAGAAGCAAATTCAGTTAGCCAGCTTCTCCAAACCACTCTAAAACCCTAGGTCTATTAACCAAAAAAGAAAAAAGAAAAGAAAAAAATCCATCTTCATTAACATCTTCAACCTTTGTCCCTCCAGTCCATCCCAGGGGAATACTGAATTACACTATAAAATAATGAATGGAAACTTAAGTCACTTCCGGCCTCCCTGCATTGCTTTTCTTCCTCCTCTGGTCTGCACTGTAGAGAAGGCAGCAGGCACTCTTCCAATTCCCAGTGTTTGGGGAAATGCATTCCCATGCCACTGACTAGATTCCTATGGTGAGCATCATGCAGAACAGTTTTCCCTTGGCCCAGTGTTACATGCCATCTGGTAGCTCAGTACTGGACACACATATAGAGAGAGAGGCTGTTTGAGGCCATTTTAGCAACCACTTTATAGAGAATGGCATAAAAGACGGGTTTACTTGACAAATTGTTAACTGCCACTCTAAAGTCCCATCTATCAAAAAAAAAAAATTGCCAGAGTGGAGTTGGGGAAAACCCAGTCCAGCCTTCTTAGAGCACCAGAGGAAGCTAACCAAGCAGTTTTTGTGACCTGTGGTCAGATATCCTGCAAACAGCAGTCAGCTTCTGAGAGAGGGAAAGAGAAGAGGGAAAAGGGCACATGGAAGCCAGGAGAAAGTTCTACTTGTTTGTAATAGGCCTGGAGATACACAAATGTCCAGAAACTGTTGTAAGAGCTGCTTCACTGTGCCTGTGTGCTTAGTACCCAGGAGGAGAGCCCTGGAGCTGGAGAAGAAGAGAGACAAAGAAATATCAGACAGAACTATTGAGGAGAATAGAAGCAAAATTCATACTTTCCCACAACACCTTGTTTTTGCTTTTCTTCTGACAGCAAACACCATAGCCAAAAGCTGTCCCACAGTGCAAACAGGTGTACGCCTGGAAGGACTTCCTAAAACCTATACTCCACTCCACGTTAGTTATCAGTCTCAAGTTGCGTTGGAATGCTTTAAACTTTCTCTACTGGCTTCGGGCTTCTGATGCCTTATAAAGGAAGTTGGGAGAGCAGAGACCTGGAGGCTGCTTCAGCTAGCTTTACACAATTGTCTCTCACTTCTAGGTCCTCCTCTGGTAAGAGGTAGGTAAGAGTGAACCCACTGAAACACTTCAAATCTACCAAACAGGACGTGGTGATGATCTTGGATGTGATCTGACAGCTTATGATGATTCAGGACACCACTACCCGCTCTAACCACCCTCCAACTGCCCTCCACTACCCCCACTGGTTGTTTCAGGATCCCCACTCCCCCCAAAACACCATTCCTTATACTGTGCCCAGTCTAGAGCCACCTTACCTGAAATAAGCCCCAGGGCAGGGTTCAGAGATCAGGGTATTACACCGCCCAGTTGGCCTTGGTCTCCAGTGGTGTCTCCCCTTCCTGGACGGTCTTCACGTCGCGCTCGTCCCCACTGCGAGGGTAGGTGAGCAGTCGCATGGCAGGGGCGCAGGCGGCCTCCACCTGGCGCACCTGCTCTTGGCTCAGTCGCTCGCGCCAGGCGTGCACAGCCTCTCGGGCGTCCCGCGCCGACAAGTGGAAGGGACGATCGGCGCCATAGGCCGAGCCTCGCGTCATATTGAACGCGAAGGCATCGAGCGCCGCGAGCGTCCGCAGCCCGGAGAAGCGCAGCAGACGGCGCAGCTGGGCTTGCGGCTGCCACACCAGGTCCTCGTAACGCAGCCGCAGGTAGCGACGCCTCAGCCAGGCGGGCGCGCCGCGGGTGAATAGCAGGTCGCGCAGCCACGCCTCGCAGATCACCTCAAGCGCGCTGGTTAAGAAGAAATCGGCGCGCGGCGTGGAGGGCAGCGCCCGGGCCTGGCTTCCCGGACGGGCACCCATGCCGTGCGCCAGCAGCACCCGGTGGAAGCGGTCACCTCTCTGGCGTGTGCGCAGCACTTGGATGCTTTCGCGCAGCAGTCCGTGCCTCGACTTGAGGCGCGAGTTATGCACGGCCCGCGGGTCTCGGAAGAGCTGCACCACCTTCAGGTTGAGACCCGGGTCACGCAGCAGGGGGACCAGCACTCCCAGGTCGAGCAGCCGCACGTCCTTGATGACCACCACCGGGTACTTGCGGCACTCGGCCTCTAGGGCGCGGAGCGGCACGGGCGGGCAGGTACTTTCGCAGGCTTTGTCCTCGACGAGGCCCACGTCCGCGCGCGCCCGGGGCGCCGCGGGGCACAGAGGCGGCGAGCAGATGACCTTGTTGGTCCGCCAGCGGAAAAGCATGGCCGTGGTGAGGTTGGCCGAGTCCGGTGCTCGCTCCCCGGGGTCCCCAGGCTGCGCGTACAGGCGCAGCACGGAGAAATCACAGCGGAAGAGGGAGCGCAGCATGTCTCTCAGCGCGCCCTGCAGGCTCTCCGCGTCGCCCGGATACAGCGCCTGCCACAGATGCCACATGGGCTCGTACAAGTAGAAAACGTCCGGGTGCTGGTTGAAGAGTTCGCCCAAGAAGGACGAGCCGGTGCGCCAGGTGGCATGCACATAGATGTGCTGCTTCTCCTGGGTCACCGCCTCCTCGAAGGCGCTGAAGTTGCCCGGGGACCCAGGGGATCGATCCTGGTTTCCTTCTGCCTGGGACCGCACCTCAGGGCCCTGCTCACGTTCCCGGGCCGCCGCCGCCTCCAGGCTCCACACACCCAAGCTGCGCTGCAGGCCGGGGCAGTGCCTGCCGCCCTTGTCCTGCTCGCCGCTGTCCAGTACAGAGGGGACGAGCAGTAGCAGAAGCGTGTACAGCGCCAAGAGCAGCGTGAACTTGCAGTACTCCCGGCGCCGCCGCCGCCGGCCCTTCATAGTTCACCGACTCCCTCCTCCCCCCAGAGCAGAGGAGGCCCTGCTGGTTCTGTCCCGAAAACCCACCCAGAGTCCGCGGCTCCAGCCTCTTCGGGTCTCCCTCAACGCTGGGTGGAGCGGAGCTGGAGCTCCACCACAGGAAACTTGGGAGGCAGTGGTGGCCGCTCACTCAGCCTCCTTCTTGGCTAGCCTCTTGAGAGTTCTCATTGGCCGGTTCAGCAGCTGCAGGCCCTGCCCACGGCACCCGAAGCTTCTCCCCGCCCACTTACGTGCTCCTGGGTTCCCTCACTGCTTCGCCAGAGCTGGACAGGGCTACCACAGAGCAGGGACACCCTCTGGGGTGCACTGAGCGCACTCCACCTTTCCCTAACTCCTTCCAAACAAAGTTAAGTTTGTTAACCAACCAACTTCAGGCAAGGGAGTGTCACGTGGGTACAGAAGGCATCCAGTGACTGGACATGATCCCCACCGGAGAATGACACCTGTTTTTCTGTTTTGGTCCTCTGTCTTGCCATCCTGGTCCCAAGCAAATGATCGATTGCCAGGATCTACACCCACTGCCCCCATCAGCGCCGCAGTGGGAGTTGCTAAGTTATATCCAAGACTTAGCAAAAGTTGCTACGTTCAGGGAAGATTAAAAAATACCTACTTGTACCCTACACGGTGGTTAGTGGGGGCCAAGATACATTGCTGAATTCACCCAACAAATTTAATGGGTGAGATCTAATAGCCTTTATGAAATTTGAAGTGTTTTATTTCTTAGAAATGTACCCTGGTAGAGCACTACACATTTTACAGGCATTCAATTTACTCTTTTGCTCTGATCGATTTTTAGTGTCCATTATCTTAAGATTCCGCCTCTTAGGGATTGTTCCTACAGTTTAATCCACAGGTTCACAAGGTTGTTGCAGAATCAGAGTGGGGAAATAGTGAATTCCCCCACCAAGAAGTGCGCGTTTATAAGAACAAATAGAGACTCGGACCTGGTCCTGACAGATGAAAAGGTGATGGAATATCCAAGACGCAGATTAAGCTTAAAATTACCAAAAGTTGAAAGTGCACCGAAAATGTTCCGTTTTCCTCTGTTTCAAGTGGGTGGAGAACAGGGAAAGGAGAGAGAGCTATCAGCTACCCTGAGGAAGGTGTGGAAAACTTAACAAATGGAAAGCAAATCTCCACCGAGTTCAGATTGGGAAAAAGATCTGTAAAGATATTTGATCTTCTCTTCCCCGTTTGTCAACCATTATTTCTTGTCTGAAATTCTCTTATATCTAAAAGACTATGGGCAATTCTCTCTCTCTCTCTCTCTCTCTCTCTCTCTCTCTCTCTCTCTCTCTCCCTCTCTCTCCCTCTCTCTCCCTCTCTCTCTCCCTCCCTCTCCCCCTCTCTCTTAAACTATATTCGTCTGTGTGTGTGTTTGCATGCATGCATGCATACATGCATGCGAGCATGTGTTCATGTCTGTGTGTGCGCGTGCCTGCACGCATATGGAGGTCAGAGGAGTTGGTTCTCTTCTCTCGTCTTGTGTGTCTTGGAGACTGTCGATTGAACTCAGGCTGTTAGGATTAGCTCTGGGCAGATGCCTTCAGTGAGCCATCTTTCTGGTTCTGGGCCATTATTTTAATAAAACTCATGCCATTAAAGTAAACTTCGTTGCCCTCTGTCATTTCATTACTGCCATCAAAAAGCTACTCTCCCCAAACCCTGCATTTGGCTTTCTGTGGACCCACAAACATGATTGCAAAAAGGTTCCACACAGGACATATTGACATCAAGAGAAATTTAATACCAGACATCTCTGGAGTCCCATGCTCATCCTGTCAATTCCAAATCTCAAGCCACCAGTACTATTCCAAATTCTCTGCTCTTCTCCAACCTTGGGTACCCCTGCACTCCCTTCCCAATAGTGTCATTACTTGCTACTTTTTTTGTCAGAAGAAACCATGTTGAACACTTCATTTTCAATCAGTAACATATACGTATCCACTCACTTATCCTTTGTAGCAAGGATACTATTTTGTAACATAAAATTCATAGCTTCTATTATATTTTTCCTTTTCCTTTTTTAAGCAAAAAAAAAAGTTGCTCTGGGCTCACTTGGGGAGGAATATATGGCTGAGAAGAATGTAAATAACTTCTGTTGCTACTTTCAAAAAGCCTCAAGCCTAGTAATGGAGACATTAAAAATACAATTATCTTCCTCCATCTGTCCCTTTTGGCTTTGTCTTCTCACACTAACTCTGAGATGGGAGAGGGGCCTGGACCACAGCTCAGTAGATGGACTGATTGACTCCTATGTATGAGACCCTGGGTTCCTCCACCTCCAGCACTGGGGAGAGAGGGGGAAGGGTGGGAAAAGGAAGTATCAGTGGACTAGGAGATTTACAGGAGACACAGATGACAGGCACTAGGCAGGAGTGGCAAGGACCATGCTCTAACTACCCATCTTGAGTGCAGTGCTCACCAACCAAACTGCTAGTAAAGACAAAGATGAAATTAGGCATGCTCCTGACCTGTCCTAGTTCCACAGACCTTACCACATCCTTGGCTGAAAACCCCACAACAGTGTTGGCAGGAGTTTGGGGATGAATGGGACTCTTGGGTACGTAGTGGGTTCATCACAGCCTGGTGGCCTGATATATATATATATATATATATATATATATATATATATATATATATA
>JANHMN010000005.1:119689145-119714404 GCA_030674055.1 Rhabdomys pumilio | reverse complement strand
TATATATATATATATATATATATATATATATATATATATATATATATGAGAAGTGGGATTGGAGGAACTGATTTGGAGATGACCTGGAAGCTTCCTCACTGAGGAATAGTTCTCATAATACAGGAAGCAGCCTTGAAAGGTACCAACAGGGAAAAGCAATCAGTAGTCCTACCCAGCTGTAACACCTTAGAACCACAGTGAACAGCAAGGCAAGATATCCTAAAGGAGCAATAGTTGCACTTATATCCTGGGACATCTGCTTCAAGATAGTCACCTCTAAAAAACAAAACAAAATATGAACAAACAGAATAAGAAGTGATGAGGGTGTTGTGTTTTATAAAAAGATAAGAAGGCAGGGATACTACAGGCCTTTCGAGTTTAAGAAAAAAAAAGGAAAAAAAAAAGGAAAAAAGAAAAAAAAGCAAACCTATATATATATCTATAGAGAAACCAATGAATGTAAGTGATAGGCCTGGCCCCGCCCCGCCACGCCACGCCCTGCCACGCTGGGATCCAGTGACGGAACCGAAGTTGGTGCCCTGGGGTGCTCATTCGGGAGGACCCTGTTTGAGCACCGCTGACCCGAGGGGCTCTGCTGGGTCCTCTTTGGTAGCCAGGGAATGCTACCACTGTGCCAGGCACAATGGCAGCCTCGAAGTCCAGGTGGGGCCCAGGCTGGTAGTTCAGGGAACAGACAGTGTAAGTTAGCAGGGCATCTGGAAGGAACACAGGATGAAAGGAAAAAACAGAAAAAAACAAAAACCACAAAAACCAACAAAAAAAGAAAAAGCAAAATCCTATTTTTTGAGAAAGAAAGATATTTATATTTGCAGTTTTATTTTAAAAAGTTATTTAAGCTGAGGAAATGGCCTTCCTGGAGTTCGGGGTGGCTGGCACCGGACGGGTCAGGGGTCTTGGGGGGCTCCTCACCCCAGGAGTGATTATCTCAGTTCAGAACTAGCTCGCACTAAATATATATTGATTTACCTTTGTGAGGGGCAGGGGGGCCAAAAGACAGAGGGCCAGGGGAGCCTCGCCCCAGGCCCAGAACGAGGTGCCTTGGAATTTGGGGGCCCAGGCCTGGTGCATGGGGGTCCAGAGCACAGAACAGACATTCCACTGACTGGATGTAAGAATCTTTCTAACAAGGTGTGGGAGGCAGAACGAAAACAAATCAATTGATTAAAGAAAAATGCACTTTTTGGGGGTGGGGGGACAAGCTTTAAAAGTAATTAAAAAACAAAAGATTATGAAAAATCTGAAAAAATAGAATTCATTTTTCTTGTACATAAAAGAGAAAAACCCAACCACTAAATGCAGCCTGTTACCATAAAAAACAAAACAAAACAAAAAGGCAGGGATATGTTTGGTGGAGACAAGGTATGGTGTGGGGGAAGGGGGTGCCTCTGCGAGCCCATAGTGAGACAACTCTTCCCTCCCTGAGGTACCAGCCACATGATGGTATAGTATAGAATTGAGTTTATTTAGGGCATGGAGAGGGGAGCTGTGAGGGTAGAAGAGACAGTGGAAGTAGAGCAAAAGAATAGTGGCCAGCCATGAGCCACGTGGAGGGGGGAGGCGAATGGGGAAAGAGGGGGAAGAAAGTAAGGGAGCAAGGGCAGGAGAGCAAGAGAGAGAAGAGAGAGCAAGCAACCCCTTTTATAGTGCGTCAGGCACACTTGGCTGTTGCCAGGTAACTGTGGGGCAGAGCCTAGAGTAAATGCCAACATTCTTTCTTTTTGGTTTAATTTAAAAAGGAAAAAACTAGAGAAAGGTGATGGTGGATCAGAAATAGGGATGCTGTGATCCTTAGTTACTTCTTGTTGACTTTGGGATGACATGTCTCTAGGAAACCTAAGAAAATGGGTAATGGGGTGTGGTCCTGTCTTCCTGTCTTGGGAGAGTTGGCTGTTTCCTTGCAGTTCAGGTTCTGTGGAACCATCTGTGGCTAGATAGGAAGGAGCAGGTCCGGTAGAAGCATCTGTGTCTGTGAGAGAAGATTGGAGTATCTGGAAGTTGCTTCTCTGGAGCTGTCCTGGATGTAGTAAAGGCCTAGACTTGACATGACAAGATGCTGAACACACACAGACACACACACACACACACACACTCATTATAGGTAGAGAATAAAGTTAAGTATGTTTGAGAGAAAATTTTTTTCTTAGGTGTACATTTGGAAGTACATTTGAAACTCTTAGGTCTTGGTGGTTGTGGGTGAGGTGAGTCACAATTCCAGGGCACAGGAGAGGAATCCCACCCTTTGGAGTAGGTAGGTGTACTTATCTGGATGGAGTCTATTTGGTCTATGAGAGGTAGGTCTGAGTAGGTTTCCTATAGCTTATACATTTACAAAGGGGATAGATTTGTTAACGTTAACAGTCTTTGAGATGAGCTTAGGGAAGACAAAAAATTTTGTGGAGCAGAAGGAACAAGAGGGGTTTTTATCTTCTGTCTAGGGAACTGAATACATACAAATTTAGCACAACAAGAAACAATTTTAAGTTTATATTTGAGAGACAAAGGAAACTCAAAACCTTGACTTTGTGAATATTATAGTTGATCATATAGTTTAGCAAGAAAACCTTACCTTAAGCCTATGGTTAAATGACAACCAAAGGAAACTTACATTTGAGCACGATATCTTATAGTGTAGATTCAGCACAAGAAACACTTTAAGACAATCAAAGAGAACTTAAAATTTGAACTTGTGATTATATAGTTGGATTGTATAGTGGAATGTTTTATTAGGGTTAGGCTAATTTATAAGAACTCTGTTGGTTATTGTTAGGACAATGGCATAAGAAGGAGAGGAAAACTGAGTTTAGGAAGTAACAGGTCACATCTGTGAAAACTTACATCTGAATTTGTGTATCCTTTATTGTGAAGTCTATAAGAAACCTGGCAGTCTTAGGTAGTTAATGAATTTATTAATGAGCTAATTAATAACAGTGATGGATTACCTTAGGGTATGTTTTCTCTTTGTTTTAATTTTTAAAAATTTATTCATCATTTCATTTGTTTACATTTCAAATGATATCCCACTTTGCAGTTACCCCTCCACCAACCCCTCATCCCATCCCACATCTGTCCTCTCCCTGTTCCCCCTTGCCTGTATGAGGATGCTCCCCCACCCAACCACCCTCTCTCTCCCCCACCTCTCCAGCATGCCCTTACATTGAGGCATCAAACCTCTACAGGACCAAGGGCCTCCCCTCCCATTGCTGTCAGGCAAGGCTGTCCTCTGCTACATATGTATCTGGAGCCATGGATCCCTGCAGGTACACTCCTTGGTTGGTGGTCTAAGTCTCTGAAAGCACTGGGTGGTCCTGTCAACCTATGTTGTTCTTCCAATGGGAGTGCAATCACCCTCTGCTCCTCCAGTCCTTCTGCCAGCTCCCCCACCAGGTTCCCTGAGCTCAGTCTGATGGTTGGCTCCAAACATCTGCTTCTGCATTGGTCAGTTGCTGGCCCGAACTCCCAAGGAACCATCACACTAGGTTCCTGTCAGCAAGTGCCTCTTGACCACAGCAACAGTGTTGGGTTTGGTGTCTGCAGACATGATGGATCCTCAGGTGAGTCAGTCCCCAGGTGGCCCTTCTTCCAGTCTCTGTTCCATTTTTTGTCCCTGTTCTTCCTTTGGACAGGAACATTTCTGGGTTAAAAACTTTGAGATGGGTGGGTGGTTCCATCCATAGACCAGGGGCTGTGCCTATCTACTGGAGGTTGTCTCTACTGGTTCTATCACACTCTTCTCCGCACGTTTTGGCTAAAGCCATTCCCATTGGGTCCTGGAAGCCTCACATTTCCCTGGTGTCTGGGACCCTCCAGTGGCTATCCCCAGTTCCTCATCCCCTCCTGCTACATATTTTTGTTCGAGTTCCTGACCGCTTGTACCTCTCTCACATCCACTCCAATTCCTGATACTGCCCCTTTATTCTTCCCCTTGTCTCTCCCACATCTCCCTCCACCTCCACCTCCCATGATCATCCTAGGTCTGTTTTTTAGCTGTCAAACTACAGTTACCTTAACTGTCAATGTAGTCAGCAATCTGAAAATAAATTAAAATCTAGAAATCATGTATTAATTAAAACGACAGAGTCTGATCTATGGTCCACTACCTAAACAGTTCCTAGGTTCCTGTGGTTTCCATGGCAACTTGAGCAGAATCAGTCTGGCTGTTAAGCCAGAAGATGAAAAGCTTTTTTTTCCTTTCTTTCTTTTTCTTGTGGAGTAGAGACGTGTGAAATGAAAATGGACTTGATTTAGGCAATATGAGATGTTTGATTCTCAGGGTATTCAGTTTTGTCCTCAGTGTATACCAAACCCTGGCAGTGGGCAAGACGATGGCGGTGCTCTCAGTGGTCATCATACCACAATCCAGACAGTCTTGTTGCTGGGCCCATTATCTTCTCAGAGACCTTGGGGGTAACTGTCAGGCTTTGGGAGTCTGTCTGTCATAAGCTTGAGTATTGATACATTAGCAGACTTCTTATAAGATTGAGAGCAGTATCTATTGAGCATATCTGAGTTAGACAACCTGTGTTTGTTTAATTACTTCTTCGAGAATGTATCTAGCAAATAGAGTACATTATAACTTAATGACTGTAGCAAAATTAGGGCTAAACATATATTTAAGGCAGCAATCACTAACCGTTTACTATTTAAAAATCATTATTTACCAAGGCAGGACAGAATGAAAACCTTATCTTAATTGCTAAGTGACTTTGACAGGTTGTATTAGCAGAGAAAAACACGCGAAGAGACACACACAGAAAGAGACAAATGGTAGAGTTTTCTCTAGTGTATGCTTGGCTTAGAGTTGATGTGGACCAGAATGAAAAGAAATTAGAAGACTGACAGCAGTGGCGTCTGAATATGATCTAAAGCTACAATGAAATACCACTGATACATCTTGTTACTCAATTTTTCAAACTATGACTAGAAAGAGGAGGGGATAAGAAGGCAGGATCAGGTGTAGGGAGAGACAGGAGAGAGGCCCAGTGAGCCAGGAGAATGAATGGAAACCTGCAGCTGCCTGGAGTGGGGTGGGGTAGGGTGGATCTGTAGGAAGTCCCAGAGACCTGGAATAGGGAAGGCTCCCAGGAGTCAATGAAGGTGATCTTAGCTGAGATGCCTAACAGTAGGGACATGAACCTGAAGAAGCCACCTCCTGTAGCTAGGCATGACCTCCAGTGGAAGAATAGGGACACAAACTCACCCACAAAACTTCTGATCCAAAATTTGTCCTGTCTAAAAGAAATGTAGGGTTGGAGCAAAGACCAAAGGAAAGGCCAACCAATAACTGGCTCAATTCGGAACCCATCCATGAACAAGAATCAATCCCTGACATTATTAATGATACTCTGTTATGCTTGCAGACAGGAGCCTAGCCTGTCCTATGAGAGGCTCTACCAAGCAGTGGACTGAAACAAGCAGATACCCAGTCAAACATTGGATGGAGGTTGGGGAAACTTATGGGAGAGTTGCAGGAAAGATTGAAGGCTCAAAAGTAGATGGGAACCCCAAAGGAAGACCAACAGAGTCACCAAACCTGGACCTCTAGGAGCTCTCAGAATCTGAGCCACCAACCAAAGAATATACACGGGGTAGAAGGAGATCCCTGACCTCCAGCACATATGTAGCAGACAGGTAGCACATTCTTGGCTGCCCAGTCTGGCATCAGTGGGAGAGGATGAGCCTAATCTGTCAGAGATTTGATGTGCAAATCAAACACCCAGGGGTGGTACCACCCTCTCAGAGTAGAAGTGGAGGGGGATGGGAGGGGAACTCAGTGAGGGAGAGATCAGAAGGGGGAGCGGCATTGGGATGTAAATAAACAGATTAATTAATTTAAAAAAATCTAACATAAAACTTACTGTAGAACCACTGGAATATTGATATGTTTCTGATCGCAATTCAAGACACCAGTTCAGTCACTTTAGGAAAAAAATAGTTCTTCATTTTACTACACAATTAAACATACTTTTGTGACCCATTCGTTCCATGCCTACACATTTAAACAAAAACTTATGCTCATATCCAATACTATGTACAAATATTTCTAACAGCATTAGTCATAATTGCTAAAAAATAAAGTGGAATCAACCCTAATGTCATTCATCTGGCAAAGAAAGAAACAAACTGTAGTGACCCACGGGAAAAATAAAATCAGGAATAAAAAGTAACACATTCAGGCTAAAGAGATGGTTTTGTGGTTAAGAGTACTGGTTGCTTTTTCAGAGGATTTGGGTTCAATTCCCAGCAACCACATGGCAACTCACAACTGTCTATAAGTTCAGTTCCAGGGGCTCTGACACCTTCATATAGACATATATGCTGGCAAAACACCCATTTGCCACATGTGCACACCTACCCATCTCCACACACAGTAGCTCAAATGCAATATTTTGTGTGATGAGCCCAGGTTTCAAATCTCTATGATTCCATGGATATTATATTCTGGAACATGGGTAAGTATACTGACAATGAGCAGATTAGTGGTTGCCAGGAGTTAAGTAGAAGAAATGACTGCAAAGGGAGAGCTAAGGGAGTTTAGGGGGATAATTAGAACTTTCTGTGCCATGTTTTGTCAATGTGTTAGATTAAACTCAAGGTACATGTATGCTAAGTACACATTCCACTACTAAACTATGTGTACCAAATCACATAAATATACATGCCAAAATTCATAAAACTACACACCAAAAATGTTGGTGAATTTAAGAATGAAATTCAAAACATCTTATAGTACTCTTTCAGTTTTCATTCGGTGATCAAATCATTTTAAGTTTCAGAGGTCAAATGCATGAGAAGTTTGATACATGGTTGCCTACAACCCATGACCAAGCTCTTTCAATTTAGTCTGGTATAAGTTGAGTTCTTTGAGAATCATACTCTGCCATATGAATACAGGAAATGTATTAGAAAGAACTGCTGAGAGCAACACTTGTTTTAAGGGAAGAGAGGAGGGAATGAGAGGAAAAGGAAGGGGGTATGGGAGGGAAAGAAAGATTATAAGATTGGGCAGAGGGAGAAATTTGTAGCTTAATTACTGTTCTATTATTGTGAGGAGACACCATGACTAAGGCAACTCGTAAAATAAAGTATTTAATTAGGGGCTTGCTTACAGTTTCGGACTGTTAGTCCATGATCATCTCGTTGGGGAGCAGGCAAGCATGGCACTAGAGCAGTAGCCGAGAGCTTTATATCATGATCTGCAGGCAGAAGGAGAGACATTGGACCTGGGGCAGGCTCTTGAAACCCCAAAACACACTCCCAGGAATATATCTTTTCCAACAAAGCCACATATCCTAATCCTCAAACAGTTTCACTTGCTAGTGACTAAGCATTCAAATATACGAGTCCATGGGAGCCATTTTTATTTAAACCACCACAGTTGGGTTGAAATGCATGTTTAAAATCTCTCTTGCTCCACTGAAAGATAATCTTAGAAAATAAAATAGCTGTTCAGAGTTATCCCAAGTCAAGGGGAGAAACCAGAGTCCGTGGCACTTAGGTATAAGTTGCAGGCTAACTTGTAGAAAGATATAATTTTGGGCAAAGCAGATCTTGTTGGATAAGATAGTCCCAGAAGGAGCTGGCATCATTGATAGCATAGGGGAAGTATTTCTTTTGTTCTTACAGGAGACTCTGGGCCACATTTACCACACACCTCTTTAAAAAGGGCAGAAATATTGAGTTTCTTCTGAAATTCAATAGCAGAATATTTGCCAGGGTACTTTGGGTTTTGAAATAGAAACATAAAGGAACAAATAGCTTTTCAGCCAAAGAATGTATTTTCTTTTTTGAATAACATTACTATTATATTTGAAAATGCCATAACTGACTACCTCAGAGCCCTTCTGGATTATCTTAAAATATGTAAATTTTGTTTTTTGGGTCTCTCTATGTAGTGCTGGTTGTCCTGGAACTCACTCTGTAGACCAGGCTAGCCTCAAACTCATAGAGATTATCTTGTCACTGCCTCCTGAGTGCTAAGATTAAAGGGGTGTGCCACCAGTCCTGGCCTGTGTCTAGAATTTAAAACCAAAGGAGGAGGTGGATGAGGGTGGGAAGTTTTGACTGTAGATGTTGTCATGAACTAGACTCAGCTTCACACCTACACAAGGCCTAGAAGTACCCTGGATGTGGGCATCTAAAGCCATCATGACAGTGCATGGTCTAGAGCCCTTTACTAAGTGCTCAATTATACCAAGGCAAAAAGTGCTGGGTTTTTTTCAAATAGGACTGAAGTGCTGTTGTCAACACGAATGTCTCTATAGACTATTTTAATTTAAAATTTTTTTGAGATAATAATATAGGTACATCATTTCTCTCTCCAAGTCCTCCTGTGAATCCCTTCTTCCTCTCATTCAAGTTCATGGCCTCTTTTTTTCATTAATTATTGTTACACTCTTTATATGTACACTTACATGTACACATATACATATATGTACACACAAAATTGTGGGTGTGTGTAATGTTACTTGTATGAATGTTTTAAGGACTGACCATTTGGTATTGAGTACCAATTTGTGTGCTCTTTCCTGACGAACACTATTTCTCCCGCTCTGCATTTCATAGTTTCCTATAGTTCTTTGTGTAGTATTGAGGTCTCTGGGATTTCCCTTATCCAGTTTGACATGTTCATTGGTATCATAGTTGTTCAGCTCCTGTTTGGGTGACTATGTTGATGAGACTATGCCAGTACGGCTTCTGATGTTACAAGGAAATACACTCACAGTAAACTCCCTGATACTCTGTCTTGATAGTGTCTTTCCACTCCCTTTTCAAAACTGTTCCCTGAGCCTTAGGAGCAGGGGGGTTTTGTAGTGTATCCATTGGAACTGGGCTCCACAACTGCATTTTGATTGGTTGTGACTTTCTGTAGTGGTTTCTATCTGTTGCAAAAAGAAGTTTCCTTGATTAAAGGTGAAGAGTACGCTTATCTGTGGGTATAAGAACAAATCTTTAAATTGTTATTATGGAGTAAACTGGTTTAGTAAAGTAATGGTTGCAGTATTGTGGGGTGTTCACCAGAGAATGCTACTTGGACATATGTTTAAGCCAATAGAAAGTCTTTATTAGCCAGCTGGCAACTACACTGGGTGTTTGGAACCCCAGTGTAGCCCAGCGCCTTTCTTTGCGGTGAACTTTTAAGCACAAAAAACTATATCCTGGGTTGGCATACTTCTGTTACAAGAACATTTAGCCAGAGCAGAGCTACAGAAGCCAAAAAGCAAAGTTGGTACATTTGGACTTTGATAGATTGGGCCTTTTTTTTCATTTAGTTTTGGCAGGCATCACTGTCTATGTGCTTAGCCTAACAGCCTAAATAGCACTTTTATCATGGAGTCAGTCTGGGGGCCTGTTACAGTAGGTTCTACTCCAATATCCATGACTTCACTAGCATTGAGTAGTCAGCCAAGATTCTAGTATGAGGCATGGTTTCCCTCTTGTTAAAAGAGTCTTAAGTTCAATGAGAGAGCTGTTGGTTACTGTCAAAGTATGAGTACCACTGCTGCACTCTTAGGGCTATGTGACATCATAGTCATTGATACGGTTCATAGGTGTCATAACTGGGTAAGTCTGTTGGTTGCAGTATTAATTAACTCAGACCCCTCAGAGCTCCCAGAGGCTAAGCCAACAACCAGGCAGCATACATGGGCTGGTCTGTGGCCCCCACTACATATGTACCAGAGGACCGCCTTGTCTGGCCTCAGTGGGAAAGGATGCACTTAATCCTGTAGAAACTTGATGCCTCAGGGAAGGGAGATGCTAGCAGAGTCAGATGGGAGTGTGTGGATGGGTGAGGGAGCACCCTGTCAGAAGCAAAGGGGAGAGAGGATGAGGTGAAGAACTCTTGGATGGGAAACCAGGAAGGGGGGCAAAATTTGGAAGGTAAATAAAATAATTAATAATAATAATAATAATAATAATAATAATAATAATAATAAAGACTGTTGGCTGCCTTTTTCCTTTCCACTATAGAAACTTGTATGGTGCCTTCTAATATCATGAAATCTAGTTTTAGGGAGAGGGCATTCAGGTCAGTTCCAGCTTAGGGATCTGTGGGTTCTGCTTTGAAGGGCATGGTGTCTTGAGCAATAGGGATTTATCTTCTACCTCTGGGGAAGCAGCCAAGAATAATAATAATAGGTTGTATGTTTTGAGCCTTGGACAGCCTTGGCTAAGAACTCAAAAGAGAACTTATGTCTGGTATTGGGGGTTTTGTTAGCTTGTTTTTGGCTCTTCGAGAGAGCATAATAAGCTTGGATGAGAAAAGGTTATTAGATATCATATGTATGTTTATACATAAAATTACTTATATTATAGGGTTCTTAAGTAAGTAGGTAATAGTATGATTCCATATGGCCTTTAAAGATACTCTTATTTTTACTTTCCTTCTTATCTTTTCTGTATTGACCTTCATTACCTTTTCTAAAGACCCTCTCGTTTTTCTATTTCTCTTCTGCCAGGACCAAATCCTGGCAATAGTCCTGTTTTACTTCCCATGTTTCTGTAGTTACTTCTGGATGTGTGCTTGTGTGTGAACATTTGAATCTAAGAACCTCTAATAAGAGAGAGCATGAGACATTCATCTTTCTGGATGTGAGTTGCCTCACTCAATATGATCTTTTCAAATTCCATCCATTTACCTGCAAAGTACATGATTTCATTTTTCTTTACAACTGACTAGCATTTCACAATATATGTAGCACATTTTCATTATTCATTACTGGTTGAAGGACATTTAGGTTGGTTCCATTCCCTAGCCATCGGGAATAGGGTGGCAGTGAACACGGTTGAGCAAGTATCTGTGAAACATGATGCTGAGTCCTTTAGGTATGTCTGGGTCATATAATCGATTTCTTTTTAGCTTTTGAGAATTCTCCACACTGATAGTTTATTAGACACTATAATTTAATATATTAGCATTTTGGAGGCTTCACATCTTGTATGATATCTAAACCTTTGTCTCCTCCCAGTGGCCTCATGGAAGTAGCAAGAGACTCTTTATAATGGTTGAACCAGTCTATTTCTTCAGCATATATGTGGAACTGTAAAGCACTTAGCAAGATGCTTCCACATTCCCACCTGAGTGCTCTAGTTCAAAGCACCCGGCCTTAGTACAGAGTGCAAAATGCTGTAGTGTAGACTCCATTAATGAACCAAAATTTTCTGGTTGGTATCAGATCATCTCATCCAGCTAGCTTTGCTTCATTCACATCAGTCTTGTTTTGTTCATATGTAGTTTTCAACTCCTCCAGAACGTGCCTCAGTCCATCTTCCTTTGAAGTCTGCCAGCTGCCTTTTGGGGCTTTTGTTTTGCTGAACAGAACAGTAGGTCCTGCCAACTGCCAGGTGTCATGTCAAAGTGCTTCTCCTCTTAAGAAACCACTGTTCATCAACCCACAATGAGTCTATACTTTGTGATCCATTATCTCTCAATTTTTGGTTGAGACAAAGTCTTGCTAGATGGCCTAGTCTGGTCTTCAACACCTAACAGTATTCCTCTCTCAATTTCTCAAAATTATGGATATGAGCCATCAGCAGAGCATCTACCAACTCTTCATTTAAACAATATTTTAGATTTATCTATTCTAGGTTATTTGTATTAAAATTTTGTCTGTATGCCTGTATGTGTACTGTGTGTATGTGATGGTTGTAAGCCACCATCTACATGGTGCTGGAGATTGAACACAGGTCCTCTGTAAGAGCAGTGAGTGCTGTAAACTACTGAGCCATCTCTCTAGACTTCATCTATCTCCCTCACGTTGGTTTTTTGATACAGTGCTTCTCTGCATAACAGCCCTGGCTATCCTGGAACTCACTCTGAAGAGCAAGCTGGCCTCGAACTCACAGAGATCTGCCTACCTCTGAGTGCTGGGATTAAAAACATACACCACCACTGCTCAGCCTATCTTCTCTTAACTAATTTCTCTGCTTCAATATTCTACAGGTTTCACACTTGACCTGAGGCTTTGTAAGTAGACAAGATGATGGTATAGCTTGGCAATGCTGTCCTTGTTTCTTAGTACCTCTCTTAAGGGCTATCACAGTCTGGCTCCAATGTGTCTCTGCTGTCTCACTTCCTATCACTTCTCCATCCTACATTTGGTTCTCTTGGCACATAGTGCTTTTAACTCTGTGTGTTGTATCCAGAATATTGTGGCTTCCGTAAAAAATTGTAAGAGGTTTTGATGCTTTTAAACCTGAACTCAAATTATTCACTCTGCTTGAAATGCTGTCTCATAGACTGCTATTCCACATATATTTAAAAGTCTATATATAACTCCAAGGATGCTCAATTTCTTCTTAGAATCCAAGACAGGAAGCTGTCAGGAGCAAAAAGGAAAAAGGGGCATGGGATAGGGGTTTTCTCTAGGGAGGGGAAATGGGGAAAGGGGATGGCATCTGAAATGTAGATAAAATATAAAAAAATAAAAGAAAAGAAAAAAATTAATAAAAAAAGAAAATAAATAAATTCTTATTTATTTAGGTGAAAAAATAAAAGTCTCTATGTAAAATCATTTTAGTATAGTTAATAATTCATTTTATGTATGAGTGTTTGCATGGATGTACATATGTGAAGTACATGCATGCCTAGTGCCCAAGGAGGCCAGAAGACAGCACTGGATCTTCTGGGACCGGGGTTAAAGACAGTTATGAGATGCCATGTGAGTGCTGTGAATCGAACCCCAGTCTTATGTAAGAGTGAGTACCCCTAGCCACTGAGCCACAATGACATTTTGATAAAAGCTATGTGTGTGAGCTCAGTGGGTAAGAGTGCTTGCTGAAGAAGCATGAGAACTTGAGTTCCTATTCCAGCACTTGTGTTAAAAACCAGAAGCAGTGGACTTAAGACATAGTACAGAAGTTTCTTAACATTGTGTTCTTCCAGAGGATCTGGGTTCAATTCTGTACATCTCCATTACAGTTCATACCCATCTGTAACTCCACTTCCAGGAAATTCTTCACCCTCTTCTGACCTTTGCAGGCAACAGGCATGTACATGGTGCACAAACATACATGCAGATAAAACACTCATATAATAAAAGTTTAAAAATGTTTTAAAGTGCCGGGCATGATCTTGTATGTACCTGTAACACCAGAGTTGTGGGAAGCAGACAAGGGGCTTGGTGAAGCTTGCTGACTGCTAGCCTAGCTCCAGGTTCAGTGAGAGACCCTGTCCTGTCTCAAATGGTTAAGTTGTAAAGTGACAGAACAGGACACCAGATACATGCCCCTGCTCCATGTGTGTTCATTCACCACACTCACATATACACACAAAATAACATATACATACATACATACATACATACATACATACATACATACACATACATACAAATTATGTTTGGTTTCAAAACATCTATGGTTCTGTACATCTTAGCAACTTCAGTGTACAGTATTTTCTTTCCTTAAGTCAAGAATTTTCTCCTTTGCATATAGGTGAATACTTCCAGTAGTTTCTCTTTGGTATGGGTGGCCTGCTCTTTATTGCCAAACATAGTTTGAACAAAGCAACATGATGCTGTAGTAGATGATATGATAACCCAGGTAGTGAATAAGAGTCGCTGGCAGGTACTGCAGCCACTGTGAATACACTTGATGAAGGGTGATTTGTGTGTATAGCTTGACAAAACAGGAAGACCTGTGTTTTAATCACAGTACTTAGATCATAATGCAATCTAGGAATCATGAATTATGTATGAATTTTTCTACTCAATATTTTTAGACAGTGCTTGACTACATGTAAGTGAAATTGCAGAAAATGAAGACTTACATGGAGTGGGAGTGGCGGTTATAATTCTAAAGAACTAACGAGGAAGACAAAGAAGAGTGAAGAAACTTTGCTGAAGGAAGTAGTGAGAAGAAAACAGAAGAGCAATTTTCTTTTGGTTTTGGTTTTTCGAGACAGGGTTTCTCTGTGTAACCTGGGCTGTCCTGGAACTCACTCTGTAGACCAGGCTGGCCTCGAACTCAGAAATCCGCCTGCCTCTGCCTCCCAAATGCTGGAATTAAAGGAGTGCGCCACCACTGCCTGGCCAGAAGAGCAATTATTGAAAGATAGATTTGCCCATTTTTACATGTCCTATTCTTCTATTTTCGCCAGTAAGTAGGTAGATGTGTGTGATCTGCTGTTAAATGAGACAATGTCTGACAAAAACCGTATGCAAACTAGGGATGGAAAAACTTTCAATTTTCTATTGCTTTTTATAATTTTTCTTAGTGTATGTGTGTGTTACAAATGTTTTGTAAATGATTTCAAAGTGTTGGTAAAGGAGAAAGAAAATAAAGACAATTTTTAGTTTAGAGATGCTAGAACAATTTCTCATGTCTTGTAAAATGTCTCCATCTGCTGGGCGAAGTAAAGAAGTGCATTGCAGTTGGACTGAGGCTATTTTAACTCCACATGATTATCTAGACTAGATTCTAGTGGGTGGAAGTTTTGGTTGTAGCAAGGCACCGCATCAGTTCAGCTGCTGATGAGTTTCAAGATCACACAGACAAACAGTACTCAGTGTTCTCCTGTGTTTGGGGCAATATTTTCTTTAATTGTGCAATTTAGATAGAGTGCCCTTCAAAACATTTTAGGAATAAGCTTTTGGGTGGGGGAAGTGTCACTCATTCTGTCTTTTCAGCTCCTTACACTTAGCACTTAATTTGGAAGAATTAGAAAACCAAATCAGCTACTACTCAAGTTAAACTTTTAGAACGGCTTACAGATAAGCTTAACTAATTGCCCCCCTCAAAAAACTATGTTAGGACCCAGGATGTAGTACACAGACATACATGCAGATAAAACACTCATATAATAAAAAAATTTAAAATGCTTTAAAGTTCTGGGCACTTTAATACACAGAATATTTTTCAAAAATTGAGCATGGCAGCATGAACATGTAACCCCAGCACTGGGGAGGTAAAGCTATTCAGATCGCTGAGGCTCACTGGCCATGGGCCTGGCTTTTGGCCAGTTCCAACCTATGGTGTTTATTTATGAAAGATATTGTTTAATCTTATGAAAGCCCATGGAACACAGCCTATGGTGTGTTCCAAGCTAGTGATAGCTTTTATTGAAAAAAAAATCTGGACAGTGTCTGAGGAATGACACCTTTGGTTTATATTTGCACACACATGCATAATATACATCTAAAACCAAAAAGACAGTAAAACAAAAACAAAGTAAGTCAGCAGCGCTCGGGAAACTGGCCAAAAGAGGAAAGAAAGTGACAGAAAGAAGCCAATTGTAAACACAGAACTTCTAAGCCCGATCTACCACGCTCAGAAAGTTTCTTCTGCACTCAGGTGGTCATGGGCCAGGTTTTTGTGGCATATCTGGTGAATGACCATCTCCTGACAAAATTTCCTGTTTGCAGTCTTTCTGAACACACACAGTATCTTGATTCTTGGGTATGGAATAGATAAAATATACACAACATGAAATTTACCACTTTGGTTTTCTTAATATGTTTTTCAACAATTTCAGACATGATGCATTTGTCAGTGAAACATCACCATATCTGTTTCTCAAATGTTTTCATTTTCCCAAACTAAAAATCTACCTATTAAACAACACATATAAGCATTTATTCTTGCTGTTCATTTTGCATATTGTCCTCAAGGCTTATCATACTGCTGCTTGTGTCTAAATTTAATCTTTAAAAGACTGAATGCTATTTCATTATATGTATGCATGCATTGCAGTTAATGCAGGTTTCTTTAAATCTTTCAGCTCTTGTGAATATTGTTGCTATGGACAACAACAGAGTAAAAGTATTTATTGAAAGTCTTGTTTTTAATTCTTTTGGGTTTCTACCCAGAAGTGGAATTGCTGTATCATATAGGTGGCTCTTTGTTTAACTTTTAAAGATATTGTAACTTTATTTTTTCTCAAAGCCTACTTTTAATGATGGTTCTTAAACACTTTATCCTACATTCTAGCCCACCACACATCAGAGGTAGTGGGGGAAAAGGCTACAGTACAGGGGAAGTGGACCTGTTTAGAAATGGTTCTTTGGAGCAAGTCGTATCTGCACTGTCAAGAAATCAGCAGTTCAGTTCAGGTCAACAGTGGCAGCTCAATCCACTAGCAAACACTACACAGATATACCAGCGTCCAGTGTGGTAGTGTCAGGATACAAGCAGTGGTGGCACAACTTAGCAGGAACAACCAGGTTTCAGCCAAATCAACATGAGTCAGCAGGAGGGATTCAGATTGGCATGAATGTTGTGCTCCTTTCAGGGAAGTGAAGATCAGTGAAGATGTAAGACCAACAAGCAATGCACAGTTAGGTCTATAAGCACCCCAAGCCAAGCCAAGCCTTTCTCACTGTCTGTTGAGTCCTATTTATACTCCATCCAAGCATCACTTGTCCTCCATAGATCTTGCCGTGTCACCTGTCTTGCCTCAGCATATGAGTCTGATTTAGCAAAATTCCACATGAGTCTGTTTCAGATGATATTATACTGCCAATTGGCCTGAGTCCTCGGAAGCAGCAAGAAGCCACAGCACGCTACCAGAAGTTTTTTGGTGTTCCTCTCTTTATGGAATCCTGACAAATGGAGCTCAGCTACACAATGTAAGACAGACCAATACATGCATGTGGTTAGCGAAGAATCCTTCATCACGTGTCCTTTCACGGACTTGCTTTATCAGAACATCTTTTCTCCTTGTGTCTGCTTCAGTGAAATGTTCCTTCATGTGTTTGCCCTAGCAAAACGCCATCCAATACAACTGACTGTTCAAAGAACCCTTAAGTTTCTATTTTAAGAAATTATCAATTTTACACAGCAACTGAATGCCTTTGTATTTCCATTCAGGAATAGTAACTTGATAACTAAGAACCACAGTGAATTCAAGAGTGTGCCTCTCAAATATGTCCCATCTCAGGACCAAATGATCTAGCTTCCTTTCAGATAAGGACTCTAAGCTGATTCTTTCTTTATGCCATACTTGACTGGAGAGAGCCACCTAACTCAAAGCCAGGTCATTTCTCTGGGGACAGCCAGTTTCTGTGTGGCAATTTTGTTTTCATGAAGAATGCCAAAGACCCTTTCATTCAGTAAAGACTTGTCAGACTTTACCAGTGAACATAGATTTCCAAGTCTTGACAACTCCATTCCCCAGAAACATTTATCTCTCAGTGTCTGTGCTGGCTGTTCCCAGCTGCTTCCAAGGATCTTTCTGCCCTTCTCTGTGTGTCTGTATAGCAACATTATAATTCATTGATGCATTTATCAATTTGTGGGCAATAGAATGAATTAGTGTTGTTTCTACTGTTAGTTTATTAGGAATAACATTTCTATGAATATTCATGGGGGAAGTTTTGTGTGAACTTGGTTTCCATTCTTCTGGTCATCATGAGAATGGGAGGAAAACCCAAGGTGTTTTCCTCTCTTACATGGCCACTCAATATGTTATTTTTGACATCAAATATTGGGGGCTTCTCTTCATATATCAAGGAATACATTCTTCAGTAGATTCTCTAGATTCTTGGTGTTCTCTGACTCAACTGAATTCAGACACTGTCTACTTTGGAGGTGGTATCAGAACACATAGGCTCTGTCCCAGACGACTGTTCTTTTTTCAATTTGTAACTGACTGAAAAAAAAGTTCCCATGATCCCCTTCTTCGGTTCCACTAATTCACTAGAGGGATCATGGAACTCAGGGAACTATTTCTTACTGACATGTACTCAATTATTATAGAGGGTATTATAAGCAATGGAGCAGAACAACTAGGTTGCCATACACTGTTCATCTTTTTCTTTCTTCACAGTTGATGACTTCTGGCAGAATGGGGGAATGGGTGATGGAGATGGATTCAGTTTTCTTTAAGAGGCTGGGCAGTAGGAGTCTGACTATACTGCAATGAGTATACGGGTAACACAAATTGGACTTGGTGCAGTTTTTTGGCAGGGGGTGAGAGTACAAGGGTGGGAGGTTAGAGCTGGGAGGGATAGAAGCAAGTGTGTGATTGGGGTGCATTGTCTGAATTTCCCAAATAATTAATAAAAAATAGGCCAAACCAGGTCACTATGCTGGCTTAAAGGTATTCAGTGTGTGTGTGTGTGTGTGTGTGTGTGTGTGTGTGTGTGTGTGTGTGTTTGTTCACATTAAGAACAAAATTCAGTTTCTTGGCAGGAGAGATTGGTTGACTTGTAAAAGCACATTCTGTGTAAGGCTGATGACCTAAGTCAAATCTCTAGGACACACACAAAATGCAGTTCTAGCTCTCTTGTGGTAAGATAAGAGGCAGAGACAGAATTCCCCAGAAACCTGAGGTCTAGATAGCCTGGGGTACACAGCACCGTATTAGAAACAAGAGAGACCCTGCCTCAGCAAGGTGGACAACCAAAAGTTATCCTTTGACCTCCACACATGTGCATGCTCCCACACAAAGAAATAAACTTCAAAATAAAAAGTCTGAGTATAATATAGTCCAGGAGTTGCCCCACAAATTACATGAACATCGATTTTTGGTTAAACAATCATGGCTTATTGAATGCACACCCCAAGACTGATCGACCAGGGCATCAGCTCAAAGCTGTGAACTGGACATTTCCCAGGGCCAGCTTATAAAGGCTAAAAACCACAATGAGCTCATAAGCAGGTGCTGAAAGTGCTGCCCAGTGGCTGTCTCTGACTCAAGCCATTTTAGACAGAACAGTTCATATTGACCTTTAATTTGAGTCATATTGGGTCCTATGTGAAGCTTATCACTGTGGAATTTATTAAGATTAACAAATCTCATATAGAACATATAGAATATAACAAGATATGTGGTCAGCCTGACTCTTTTCTGAGTCAACTTATTTTTCTGTGTCAGTGATTGGCAGGCATTGTATAATACCAGGCATACAGCAACAATACGAAATAGCTACTTGGCATGGAACAAAATGGATACAGCTATGTGAGGGGGGGATTGTTGGGAGATGGCAAGGCCTCAATACTAAGTGTTGAACCATCTGTACAGCCGTGTTTAACTTTCTGGGGAAATTTTGGGCTATTTTCCTAAGCAGAAGAATGATTTTGTAATTCCATAGGTTAAGTGAAAGAGTTCCAGATCACTGTTCTCTTTTGTTTGTGTGTTATTTGATTTAAGACAGGCTGTGAAGCCCATTATCCTGAAACTTACTTTGTAGACCAGGCTGGCCCCGAACTTAGAAATCACCTGTCTCTGGGTCTGGAGTGCTGAGATTAAAGGCATGCACCACCACGTTTGGCTCATTACTTTTGATACATTACAATGTGATTAAAACTGTGATGAGTCTGGAGACCTGTGTGGCTCAGTGAGCAAGCACTCCTTAGTGTGTCAAAGGCTCTGTGTTGGTACTATAACAACAAATGAACATTTGGTTCTTAAACAAAAATCAGATTTCCAAGCATTGAAATACACAAGACAACTGGGAATGTGTGATTAAGGTTTAGAAAAACAAGGCAGTGTTGGAGATGCGGCTATGGCAGTCATCATGCTTTCATGTCATGAATAGTTATTATGGCTTTTAAGGTGTATTTTCATGGACTACCATTTCAAAAAGAAACCTAATTTATGGTAACTACAATGATTTTCTTGTTGTTACTTCTGTTGTCTGACAGCTTCCCTTCTGCTGCCTTGATGCACATATCATATTATCCTCTTTCCCCTTCCTTCCTTCTCACTCTCACGATTCTTGTGATTGTTTTGCTAAACTGACACAAACTAGAGTTACTTGGGAAGAGGGCAACTCCACTGAGGAATTACATCCATTAGATTGGTATGTACACAAGTCTGTAGGGTTTTTCTTTTTCTTTTTTTCTTGAGTAATTGTTTAAGTAGGAGGGCACAGCCCTACAGTACTGTAGACAGTACCGCTCCTGGCCAGGTGCTCCTGAGGTGTGTAAGACAGTAGCATGAACAAGTCACAGGTCAGTAAGCAGTGTTCTTCTGTGCTCTGTGCCTCAGTTTCTGCCTCCAAGTTCCTGCCTCAAGTTCCTGTCTTGGCTTTTCTTTATGATGAATTGTGACCTGAGAGTTGTAAGATGAAATAAATCCTTTCTTTCTCTAAGATTTTTTTTGGTCAGTGTTTTATCACAGCAACAGAAAACAAACTGGAAGAATCCCTTTTCTAGTTTCATGACATTTATACACATAGAATTAAAATTTAGGATCCAAATATGAAAGAAAATATAAAATATTTTTCTTTCTGAATATAGCCTGTTTTCCTTAACATAGCTCCATTTATTTTCTGCAAATTTCATTTTTTTCTTTATGGCTAAATGAAAGTCTACTGTGTGTGTGCCACATTTTCATTATTCATTCATCAGGTAATGGATGTTGAGGATAGTTCCACTCCCTCACTGTTCTAATTGTATCTATTTTGCTGTGGTAAAACCCTCTGAGCAAAATTCAGGTGAAGATGAATTTGCCCCTTCTCTGCTTACAATAACAGACCACAGCCCATCATTGATGAAATCAACGCAGGAACTCAAGACTAGAACTTGAAAAGAGGTCTGCTTACTACTATCCACATCCCTGACCAAGGAAAGAAGTAATTTCCCAGCCAAAGAAGTATAATGGGAAATGAGAACCTTGGAGAATGTTGGCTGCTTGCTAGCTGGCTCATGGACCAGCTTGCATTAAGCTTTCTTATACAGTTTAGGACTACCTGCTGAGCAATGCTGTGGTGGTTTGAATGAGAATGAACCATGTAGGCTTATATATTTGAATGCTTGGTCTCCATTTGGTAGAACTTTTGGAGAAATTTTAGATTTGGCCTTCTTAGAGGACATGTGTCACTGGGAGTGGGCTTTGAGATTTCAAAAGCCCATGCCACACACTCTCTCTCTCCCCCTCTACCTTTCCCCCTCCTCTCTCTGTGTCTGTCTCTCTTCCGCTCTCTGTCTTCTACTTTCATGTAAGTATGTAAGCTCTCAGCTACTGCTCTAATGCCATGCCTGCCTTCCTGCTGCCATGTTCTCTGCCATGATAATCATGGACCCTAACCCTCTGGAACTATCGGCCCCATTAAAGTCTTTCTTCTATTAGTTGCCTTGGTCATGGTGCTTCTTCACAGAAAAAAGCAAATAAGACGGACAGCTCTACCCACAATGGGCTTCATCCTCCTACGTCAGTTAAAAATCAAGACAACATTTCACAAACATACCTACTGGCCAGACTGATCCAGACAATTCCTCAATAGAAGCTCTATTCTCAGACGACTTCAGGGTGTATCAAGTTTACAGCTACAGTTAACTAGGAGGGTTGGTGCTGTGAATATAGCAACAATAATTATGAATGTGCAGGTATCTCTGTGGTAGGATAGACCTTAGGATCAATTCCTAGGAAGTAAGGATGGACCATATGGTAATTATTTTTTCAGTTTTTTTTTTTAGAAAGCTCCATACTGATTTCCACAGTGGCTGCACCAGTTAATACTTCTACTGACAATGGATAAGCCTGCCCTGAGGGATTAGAGGCATGTTTCACCACACCTGGTGGTGATGTAGGACATTAAAAATATTTATAGTCATTTGTGGGGTTTTTTTTTTTTTGGAAATTGTTGAGATGACTTTTGCTGTAATACTGGTTGATGTAGTGTAAATGTTATCTATAGCCACATATAGTTATGTACTTTCTTACTGCTTCAGCAATCTCTGTAAATTTCCTGATGGCTAGTAATGCATGAGCTACAGCATAAAATTCTTAATGTTTGTCTCTACAATGACATATCAGAAACTAGGATAGTAGTTGAAGGCCTTCCCCTCCATCTGATACAGGAGATTTGTACATCAGGATTCCTTCCTTCATTTCCAAAGGGTGCATGCCTCTTGTCCTGTACCAAAGCTTCCAGGGCCACTCTTGTCTGAGAAGAACTCTGAGCGTCCTCTGTTCTGAGGACTTCAGTCTGAGCTACAGTAGAGAAGCCCACACTGACCACCACAATAGTAATATGTCTGTCACCAAGGCTCAGACATGAATCGATTTTTCCTATCCTCAAAGGTCAATAGAAGCTGAAAGGATGGCATAGGGTACAGATGGGGCAGTGTCCATGAAAGCTAGGCCATTGAAAAAGTTTGTCACATCTTTTTGTCCCTCACCTCAGAGCCAGCACTGTCAGAACCAAGATCACCTGCTATGCTGGGAGTGGTGCTCCACTCCTACCACCCTTGGACCCAGGTGTACCAGTATTCTCGTGCCCTAGTGCCCCAGAGCATACCTTGCCCACTCTGCTGAACTACTCCAAGTATGCTGCCACAAGGCCTTGGGTGTCCAAGGATGATAGGAAGCTTTATTGCTGGGCAGAGCAGAGAGGAGGATGTAACAGATTTGAACAGGAGGCATAGAGGGCCAGAAATCCTGGGAATAGATACATGTTTCAAAAATGTAGGCCAATTTAGTAATTTTTTTCCTTTCTAGACTTTTTGTATTTGTATTTTTGTATTTTGATTTCTGCAGGTCGTGATTTTAAAAACAATGTCCCATTTCAATTGTGTAGGAAAAGAAAGCTGTCTCATGTGAATGGAAACAAAGCTAGACTCTTCCATGTAATACAAGATAAATTTCAGGTTAATTGAATAACTAAATATATGTTTGAAAAATTAGATAAAACTTTAGGAGGGCATCTGTATAACTTTTCATGACACGAGCAACATTTCTAGTGACCCAGGCACCATAAAGGGGAAGTCGTTCAACTCACACTGTTAAAGCTTGTGTTGTCAAGAGGAAAATACCTGCAGTGCATATTATATACAAAGGATTAGATGCAGAACATGTAGATGATAAGGGGAAAATCAGACATTCCCCCAAAGATATGATAGACGATTTATAAAGAATAAAAGAAGATAGCACATGAAAGGTGTTTATTGTCCCTGGTGATATGTAAAGAAAAAAAAAACAAGTAATTTCCACTCCTCATTTTCATCTCCCTTCTGCCAATTCAGTGCCTTCCAGGTTATTTTGTTATGTACAGCAAAACTCACAAAACTTCGCCTAGATTGATCTTAATGAGAATAAGCTCCTACTAACACACATACTCTGAAATTTCTTTTTTATATTTATATAAAAATGCCCCAGACATACTTAAGTGCCTAAATCATTTTTCTAGTGGTAATTACAGATAATCAATGCAACAATCTTTCTACTTCCCAGGAGCCCCTTCCAGCCCAGATACTGTTTACTTGCCAATTAGAGTCCCTTTTAAAATTAGAATGTATAGTATTAGATATCTTTATGTCATTGCATGTGTTGTATGCATATGGTACATGGGTGCATTCATGCACTTTCATGGGTGTTGTTTTCTATGGTTCTCCACCTTATTTATTGCCTTGAGACAGAATCTCTCCCTGAACTGGAGCTTGTTCTTTGCAGTAGGCTAGCTGACCAACAGCTCCTGGTATCTGGCTGTAATTTTAATTGTCAGTTTGGCACAATATAGACTCACATGAAATAAGGTCCTCTGAACACGTCTATGAAGGATTATCTTTTTATGTTAATTGATACATGAGGACCTGTCCATGGTGGACAGCACCACATCTTGAGTTGAAGACTGTATAAAACCAGAAAACGTGGAGTTGGAGAGGTTGCTCAGTGGTTGAGAGCACCAGTTGCTCTTCCAGAGGACTCAAGTTCAATTCTTAGCACCCACAGGACAGCTCACAAACTGTCTATAGTTCCAGTTCCAGAGGATCCAGCGCCCTCTTCTGGCCTCTGTGGGTACATGGTACATAGGCATACATGCAGATAAAACACTCATCCATATCTTTAAATAAAAAGAGTTGAGAAAATAAGTCAAGTACTCCTACCCACTGAACCATCTCCCCACCCTTCAGTAGGGCATTCTTTAAGCAAAATTTGTTTTATTTGATTCTCTTCTTTCATATCCCACTTGATTTCCTGCCTCCCAACTCAACATTCTTCACACCCACTCTCCTTTCCATTTTCATGTCAAGTGGTCCAATTGGGGTCATTTTTGTCACAAATAACACAGGTTATTCTGCTATTATTGAGTTCCAAGATCTCATGGGCCATTTAGGGCTTTCTTCCCTGCCTTTTGCTAATTCAGATACTAGTTCCTTGGACATCCATATATACATGCAATTATTTCAATAGGTGAGTGCAGTTTAAAGTGCAGTTTCTGGTTATAGTAAAACAATGTTTTTTCTTGAGACTGGGTCTTGCTATGTCACTCTGGCTGACCTGAAAATTTATATGTAGAACATTCTGGCTTTGAATTCACAGAGATCCACCTGCCTCCACCTCCTCAATTCTGGAAACAAAAGCATGTACCCATGCTCAACTCAAGAAAAACTATTTTGAGTTTTGGACAGATATCTGAGTAACCAAAAGAACTTGTTGATCTTGCAGAGGACCAGAGCTCAGTTCTTAGTTCAGTAACTCTTTTTTTTTTTAATAGATAACATTTTATTTCTTTTTTTTTCATTTTTAATTGGATGTTTTTTTTTATTTACATTTCAAATGTTATCCCTTTTCCAGGTTTCCCCTCTGGAAACCCATATCCCATCCCCCTCCCTTGCCTCTATGAGAGTGCTTCTCCACCCACCCACTCCTGCCTTCCCACCCTAGCATTCTCCTACACTGGGGCATCGAACCTTCACAGAACCAAAGGCTTCTCCTTCCCCTGATGTCCAACAAGGCCATCCTCTGTTATATATGCAGCTGGAGCTTCATATACATGGATGGGTCCCTCCATGTGTACTCTTTGGTTGGTGGTTAGTCCCTGGGAGCTCTGGGGGGTCTGGTTGATTGATGTTGTTCTTCCTACGAGGCTGCAAACTCCTTCAGCTTCTCAGTCCTTCCCCTAACTCCTCTATTACAGTCTCCATGCTCAGTCCAATGGTTGGCTGTGAGCATCCACATCTGTATTTGTCAAGCTCTGGCAGAGCCTCTCAGGAGACAGCCATATCAGGCTCCTGACAGTAAGCACTTCCTGTCATCTGCAATAGCATCTGGATTTGGGGACTGTATATGGGATGGATCCCTAGGTGGGGCAGTCTCTGGATGGCCTTTCCTTCAGTCTCTGCTCCACTCTTTGTCTTATATTTCTTCCTGTGAATATTTTGATCCTCCCCCTTTTTTCTTCCTTCCTTCCTTCCTTCCTTCCTTCCTTCCTTCCTTCCTTCCTCTTTCTTCTTTCTTTCTTTCTTTCTTTCTTTCTTTCTTTCTTTCTTTCCTTCCTTCCTTCCTTCCTTCTTTCTTTCTTTCTTTCTTTCTTTCTTTCTTTCTTTCTTTCTTTCTTTCTTTCTTTCTTTCT